>CM062814.1:280851768-281451768 GCA_031772625.1 Pinus tabuliformis
TTCATGAATTCACAACAAAATCAGAAAACATTCATACGGAGAGAAAAATGCTAAAACTCTAAATTCAATCATTCCATAACATATAAACATTGAAAGAATAAGTATTTCTTGATACATAAATAAAACATGATTCATAAGATAAAAATACCATATATGATAAGTCCTACTCATCTACTTTAGCAATATTGACCAAATTCAATCAATCCAACACATTCTAAGAGTAAAAAAAGTGCATTTCAGTAGAGCATGTTAAATATTTAAGAAAAAAAGATCATGTTCCATTCATTTCGTCAAAAAGTCCTCAAAAATACATAAGTGCAATGTTTTGAAAAGTGTTTTTGATAAAATTTCTACACCTCTCTCTAAATGCATGAGAGGGGTTATTATAGTACAAACTATATGTCTTAAAATAGATTATTACAAAAGTAGTTGAGGAGGTTTCAAAAAACCTTCCTAAGAATATGTAAAAATAAAACTAAAAGAGAAATAAATTAATGACTATCTCCTTTGAACCTGATCTCTAACGTTGCAAATATCAGTCATGGGCTTGAGATGAGGCAGTTGGTAGATCATAGACCTTAACTACCCAACAAATAGGGAATTTGTTAGTGTTGGCACCATCTTTTGTGTTGAGGTTGTTGAACACCTCAGAGTGATCCACTGGCTGTGTGGTTTCACTAAAAACTACCTGTATGCTTCCCAATTCAACCTATTTATCTATTTGATTGCATCCTCCCTTTCCTACACTGCCTATTTCCATTGCTGCTCTAGCTATTTGGCATCAAGAAGAAATCTTGGTTCAGATTCCTTGACTAGATTGGCGCCAGTGAAGATTTTCATTAATGGCGTCTATTGTTTTGTTTCTTGTTGCCATTGCTATTGTTGTTGAGCTTTCCACCTATTTCAAACAATAATCCCAATCTATGAAAATAATATCTTTATGAGACTCGTTTAGCTTTGGCAAGTCAGCGTTCCTCCCATCCTCTAATTCTTGCCAGGTGATAAACTCAGAAACCGTTTTGTGGATTTTGTCATACTTGAGCCTCATATTAATAACTTGGCTTGTTAATTTATCATCAGTCTCGTAATAAGGATTTATCTATGAGATTTTCTTTCAAAATACTTCCTTTTTTCTGCATTTGTAAGGAATTGAGGTTGAGGGATTCCTTGATGAATTCGTCAATTTGCAGATTGTCTCTAAGTTTATCTATCATGGCTTGTATTTTCAAATCCTTTTATGCTAAGTTGGCTTCATGTTGTATTCTGATATGCTCAAATTCCTTTTGGAGTTGGGCTACTTGTAATTTTGCTTGTTGATTAGATTTTTCTTGGGTTAATTGTTGTTCTAGTAGCATAATTATCTGTTCCTTTTGCTTGATCAACATTCAAACCTCTATCGTCTTTTCAATAGTTGTTTTGGCCTAGGCTCCCATGAAATATGACATCTTTGTGATATTCTCAGATGGGTCGATAGGCAAGTCTTTCCATACGATGCCCATTTGGTTCATTTTCTGGAGTCGTAATAGCTACAATGGCTAGTTTCCTTTTCTTCCTCTATCTCTTGACTACAAGTTTGTGGGTAGGGATATAAAATACATGTAGAGGATGTATCTATTCAATTATTAAAACAATTTCTAAAGTAGAAGTAGCTAGAATGATCTCAACATCCTAAGTTCCCATAGCTATTTCCTCTCTTTTTTCTAGATTTGACTTATCATGAGTTTTGTTTGGGAGTTTGCATTCTAGATGTTTGATTAGGGTTTGTATCTATGTGGATATTCTTGTTGAAGTATTCCCATTCTTGTTCAAGGTTAATTACTACAACTTTACCTGAAAGAGTTGAAGTAGAAGAAACTTTTTCTTGTTTCTTTACTTTGGCCTACTCGATCATCTGCTTCATACTTTGAGGTGCGTCTTTTTCATACTGTTTATTGGTGTTTCCTCCTCCATTTTGAGACTATCTCTGTAAGTGCTCTGACTCATACATATATTTTCTTGATTTTCTTCTTCAAAGTTTTCTTTGGAGTTTCCCTCCAAGCTTACTCTGGGAGTTGGCTTCCTTATGGGTTCAAGCTGCAGTACGTCCAATGGGACCTTTGATAGTATCTTTTTTTTGTACACGTGGAAAGCCTTAACATATTTTGGGGTCAAAAGTAGTGATGCCATATGTAAAATTTGTGTGAAATGTTTTTGCCTATAGGAAGAGGTCATCAAAGGCATCCTCTTCATGTGTGAACTATTTTACTTTTACTGTAGTAGTAAACTCCTTAACAGTGCCATTTCGATCATACTTCCTTCCCGGAATGGTAGCTAACTCCAGAGACATATTAATCTCTGCTTATTTCAATGCATGTTAGTAACTGTGTAGTGCAAAAGCACACATTGTAATGGGGATGTAGGCCAAATGGACTTCTTTTTCTCTTTCAGTCCTCTGCTCATTCACCCTCCCCTGTTGTCTGGTAGTCTATTTCTCTGGCCATTTAGTTTGTCTTGGAAATAATATGGGAGGACATGTGGTGAAGAAATGCCCCCAAAAAATCTGATGTAGGTGAATGTTTCTTCTCGAACCATGTAGCTACTGGCAAAATATCTACTTAAGCCTATTTAGGAAACCCAGGGGTGGTTCTGGCATAAAATTCTCTATCAATGGGTAGCATAACCCACTGACAAATCTTATAAAAATGGAGGTGAAATCGAGATTTCCACAAAATTGTATGGTATATATGGATGGGAAGTGGGTTATGTACAATCCAATTCCATCCCATATTGGTAAATTGAGAACAAAAATAGATTGCATCCATAACAAAATCACTCATGAAAAACAATGGAAAAATCCTTAAAGGGGGTTTTCTTTTCCCTTTCTATATTCTATAATGGCCTTTACCAAATTATCTAATAAAATTTGAGCCCAGTTCATTATTGTTGCATTCACTGCTGCATCTATCAATGGGAGCCATTCCATGGAAAACTTGGCACTATCGGGTTTACCAAATAAGCTACATACCATTTCTGTTGTAAAGCTATGAGGAGATGAAATGGATGACGTTGAGTACATACCAGTTTTATTCCATTTGAGCTTCCCTTCGCTTGATTTCCAGGTCAGTGTGACATCTAATGTGTCCTCACATTCTTTAGCGAATTCCTCAAGGAACTATTTGTTGTAGAGCTTTTGCGTCTCTAGTAACTGGTACATTGGTTATAGGTTGTCCACTGAGAAAGACCCCATGACCTATTGCTTATGATTCTTGAAGGTTCTGTCTGTGATGTCCACCTTGTTAATTACCCATTTGACCATGTCTGTGTATGGTATTTTTGGTCTTGTAGCTATGTGGTGCAGGAAAGAACATGATGTTTCAAAATAGGAGGCATCAAATGACTCCTAAGCATCTGTCACAGCCTTTGCTACCAGTAGCCAGGGTTTCTCTTCTTCTAACAAGTTGTACATGCCCTCCCATCTGAAAGTTCCTCTGTCTCTCCTACATGTGGTATCAGAGAAAAGCGTAAATATTTTTTATTTCTGAGATGCAGTTCCCTTCCCCTTCTTCAAAATTGTTTCCAACTCTGTTCTCTGCAAAGCTTTCATGAAATGGAGCAAATCGAAAGTTATCGAATAAACAAGAGCGAGAATGATAGTGAGAATAAATGATATAGTTAATCCAAAAAAGGTGACAAGGTAGGAGCTATTATTCATAACACAGAAGAAAATATATTGTATCATATCGAGCCGCTCTTTAACATAAATTCCAATAAACTCATTAAATAGACACTAGGGCTCCTTATCATTTCTTCCATTAAGTTACCGCATCACAAAACAGAAGGAAAAATTTTAAGGTGGCAGGTTCTAACTACGAGAATGCCAAATTTGCGATTGGGATGCAATATCACAAATGGCATTATCACATATTCGATTGTGTGCTTTCTTAAAGTTATTTAGAATTTTGCGGGATGTGAGATAAGTGGGGTATCCTTTACCATTTGGAGCGTAGTTTTCCTGAAGGAGTAATTACTTCATAAAGTGCTTTTCACTACATGGTAGACTTAACTTTCAATTTATAATATTTTATTTTATTAGGTCCGGGCTTTATCTCATTTCGGAAGCTCAGGCAGTTCATAAGATTCGATTTTTAAGAAAATTGATGCGATGTGATAAGGTTGACTTGTTCCATCGCAATATCACATCTCGCATTTTATGACATGTTTTGCAAGTTGCGTCCCTTGTGTAGGTCAATATGTGATTGCAATAAGCACTTTACTTATAGGAAATGATTTAACTCTTAGATTTTGAAGGAAAAGTATAGTGATGTCTAAGTTAAAGTCATTAATTCATTCTATTGAAATTCGTAGATTTCGTTTGTTAATTAAATCTTCAACGCACCTGGTCTAGGGGTATGGAAAAAGGCAGGAATGTCACTTGATATCTTGGTTTATTCCTAAAATTTTAAAAATCACCTAATTGCTAAAATTTTCCTCGAGAGTTTTTATAGAGGTTCCCGTTTTATTAATAAAATATTAACCATTAAATTAATAAATGGGGTGTGGTTGTTGAGTAGCACAACACGTATGAAGATAATGCTTCATCTATTGCATTGATTACTGAATATGGGGAACCTTCTTGTTATCAGGAAGCAATGGATGATGCAAGTAGAAAAAAGTGGAAAAAGGCTATGGTCAAAGAAATGGATTCCTTACGGAAGAAAAAAACATGGGATCTTGTAGAAATTCCTCAAGGGAGAAGGTTTGTCGGATGCAAATGGGTCTTTAAAATGAAGAGAAATGTTGATGGAAGTATTGAAATGTATAAGGCGAGGCTCGTAGAAAACGGGTATTCTTAGGTAGAAGGTGTTGACTTTCACGAGTTTTTTTCACCCGTCATAAAATTTGTTTCTGTTCGTACTATGTTAGCAATAACTGCATTTAATATAATAAATTAAATATTTTTATCTATTAATTATCATCATCTAGGCTTAGGTTTAGTATTTTAAACTTAGTCAGCTTTTTGTTTTTATGCATTAGGTATTTATTTGGTTATTGTCGGTAAGATCCTCCAATCTATCACTCAAACTTTTTGTCCTGAAGATGGATCCCCGTTGGGATTTGAAATGTTGACAAGGTGCACACAATGTTGTGGATGATCTAAATAACGAATCTCTAAAATACAACCACAAAAGCTTAAAATCTAGCTAACTACATTACTTCATCTTGATTTTGAACAGTGAGACGTTAAAACAACTTTTCTTCATCAAGATTCGGATGAAGAAATTTATATGGAACAATCAGAAGGCTTTGTAGAATTCCCTATAGATTCACAAGCTCATGAAATTTACTAAAGAATAGTACAAGAATCTACTTCTACTTCAACTAGTGGAAGCCAATAGATCGATGAAAACAATATGAATAGGAAGAAGAAACATGAATGGAATATAACACAATAATTCTTCCTGGGGCAAGCGACAACTCAAAACATTTCCTATATGTATTGCATTAAATCAGAAATATGAGTGAAGATATAAATCTTGTTATCACAAGAAAAATTTCGCAAAAGTATGCTGAAATCTGTGCCTCACAAACCTGCTATTAGCTAACCCTTAGCCAATTTCCACTTCCAGGGAAGCCCCTATTTCCTTGCGCAATTCTTAGGATGATTAGATCGTATTATACTAAATTTATTCTTCTAAAACTGTGTAATCCTATTTAGGTCCTTATTTGATTGCATGCATGATATTTACAATTCAGTAAATCATACAATTAATAGTACATTGTCCCTGCACTCTAGTCTCGACTGGGTCTTTCTCTGAACATACATGCATGAGTTTCTCATGCGGGAATATTCAGCTAATTGGAGTAACACTTGTGGATGCACTAGTGGATTAACTCATTGTAAGTCCTCCATTGGTTCCACAAATAGTTAGAACTATTTTAACTCACCATAAGTCAGTAAACCGAGTTAATGTAATTAAAACTCAAATAAATTCATCTTGAACCCCTAAAAGTTACGGAGAACATATACATGACTACAAAAAGACTTCCAACTCAAAATTCCTAAGCTAATTAATATAATTAAACTTAATTAACTATTTACAAGTTCCCATGAGAATAGAATTCAATTTTAATTAATAGTTGAATTCAAGGACAAACTAAATTGGAATTTCTTGTTGCCATTTCTCAACACTCCCTCTCAACAAGAAAAGTATTATTTGCACACCGTTCGTGACTCTGTGAAACTCAAATTTTGGTCTTGATGATGCCTTTGTCAAAAGGTCAACATCTTTATCCTCGTTGGGAATGTACTATATCAACATGATCCGACTCAATACACAACCTCTGAGATGGTGATATCAGATATCAATGTGCTTGGACCTATCATGGAAAAATCTATTTTTAGAGAGTTTAATACAAATTTAGTTATTCTAGTAAATTACTATCAGATTCATTTGCTAACCAAAAAGACCAACCAAGATCTTCCTCATCTAGATTGCCTCACATGATGCTTGAATTTCAACCATGTACTCTTCCTTTGTCAAACTGAGTGCAATCAATCTCTGTTTCCTATTGTACCAAGAAACTGTTGTTGATCCAATACTAAAGATCCCTCCTAATGTGCTCTTCCTATCAGATAGACTCCCTTTCCAATCTACATGGGTGAAGCCTTGAAGCTTGATTCCCTCTATCTGTCCATACCATAATCCATACTGGTTAGTGCCCTTGAAGTATCTCAATACATGCTTTGTAGCCTTCCAATACATCTTGGTAGGCCTAACCATCACTTGACTAAGCTAGTTAAGTAAATCGCCTAAATTCAATCATGTCTTCACCAATTACATGAGTGAACCCACAAGTTTCCTATAAATAGTAGCTTCCACTACCTCTACCAGAGTAGCATCCTCCTTCCCCTAGTTACCAACTAGATGAGTCTCCATAGGCTTGAAGCTCTCCATGTGGAACCTTGTGAGTATCTCGTTGGCATACTTTCCTTGAGAAACAAGAAACTCCACATCACCCTGCCATACTTCCATGTCCAAAAAGTAATGGATGAGCCCCAATTCCTTCATCTCAAACTCTGTTGCAAGGTCCTCCTTGCAAGATTTGATTAGCTAATCATCACTTGTCAGTATGAGATCATCAAAATAAAGTACAATGATCAATAGTTTACCTTCCACCAATATGTGGTATAGGTTCACATCCACTTCACTCTTCGAGAATCTAAACTCAATGAAGTAGTTGTCTATCCTCGTGTACCAAGCACAAAGTGTTTGCTTCAGCCCATACAACGCTCTCTTGAGCCAACACACATGTGACTCACAGTCGAAGGTTACAAAACCTTTAGGCTGCTCTATGTACACCTCTTCCTCAATTGTGCCATTGAGGAAGGTTGTATTTACATCTATCTTATGTATATTCCAAGTCATATGCCTTGATAGTGCCAATATAGGTCTAATCGATAAGTACCTTTCAGTATGAGCATAGGTCTCATCATAGTCAATCCCCTATACCTTTGAAAATCCATGGGCCATAAATCTATCCTTATGCTTATACACACTACCATCTACATCTTGATTTACCTTGTAAATCCAGCATAATCTCACCATAGACTTATCCTCTAGTCCTGGAACCACATCCCAAAAAATATTACAAACTATGGAGTCATACTCCTCCACCATGAAATTAACCTAAATCAGTTGCTACATTGCTTCCTCAAATGAATATGGCTCTATCACAACACATCCTCTCATAAGAGCCACATCTCTAGTGTACCTATCAGGTGACCTCTTATGTCTACACTATGATGTGGTTTCTCCCACATTATCTCTAGCATCTGACAATAATCCATGTGCCACTTTGGTGCGCTTTGTGCCATCTCTAGAAGACTCTTACTGAGTGGATGTCTCCACTCCCAAATCCTCTACTTGTGGCTGCTCCACATCAATCTTAGGTTGTCAAACATAGAAGCTGAAAGCTGCTCAACCGCATGTAGTTGAATCTCCCTCTCAGGGCAAACTTCCATGGCCTTCTCCTAATCAAATATGATATCCCTCCAAACCATTGTCATCCTGTTGGTTAGAAATTACAACTAGTAATTGTGAGGTGTATCACTATACCCCACATATATCCTCAAAGCTATTGTCATCTAGAGCTTCTTCTGTGCATATTTGGTCACATGGAAATATACTGATGACCCAAAAATCCTGAAGTGACCAACATTTTTCCTCTTACCAGAATAAGCATCCTCTTGTTTATTCATCCCAAGTATCTGATATGGGATGTCCTTTTGAACATAAACCATTGTGTTGCATTCCTAGCCCATAAGTGTAGTGGTTGACCTTGATCATGCAATATCACCCTCGTTATTCCTATTATGCTTCTATTCTTCCTCTTGGCCACACCATTCTACTGAGGGTTATGTCGTCAACTGTCGTTTAATCCCTTCCGTTGCACACAATTTCTTAAACTCATTTGAGATACTCACCATCATTATTGCTCCATAGAGATTTAACCTTCTAACACAACTCTTTCTCCAGTAATGATTTAAAATCACAAAACTTTGTGAAGGTTTGATATGTTTTCTGCATAAAAAATATCAAACATTTTAGATAAAATTCATCAAAAAATCTAACATAATACCTATGTTATTATCGACAATGGTATAAATGGACTTGCTCTAGAATATCCTTTACTCAACTGTCTCTGTTGTGAAAGGAAGACCTAGTTTATTTACCCAAAATACACCCCTTGCATATATCAATTTTCTCTAGTGTACCTTTGGGAAAATGGCGGAGATCGGTTGCATGCTCTTCAAAGCCCCATGATGTAAGTGGCCCAATCACCTATGCCATAGCTTTCCAACATCTCGGCTTTGCACCATCTCTACTTCTCTGCTCAGGGTAGCATAATCCTCTACGTCCATCCTATAGAGATTCTTCAACTAAATCCCTATCTTCTTTACTTCACCCATGGCTATGTGTCGAAGAAACACCTTTCCTTTTGAGAAGATCACATCATAGCCTCTATCCTCGAGCATTGCAATAGATACCAAGTTCCTCTTCAACCACGGCACATACATAACATTATTCAAGGTGGTTGGAGCCCCATGCTCTCTCTCAAAAGTAATCGTGCCCAATCCAGTAGCAATATACCTCTTGTCGTTACGCAACTTAATATGCATCTAGAGATATTTCGCCTCCAGGTCACTAAATAACTCCTTGTGGCTAATCATCTGAAATGAAGCCCCACTGTCTAAGTACCTATTGTAGTGGCTGCAACACCCTCCTAATTATTTTCTTGCATCCAATTTCGGAGTCTCCCTTGAATTTTTACTCGATGTTTGCAATAACTTGGGCTCACCTTGTGGGTTATTGTAAGTCTTTGTGCCCTCTTTTGTTGACCGTTCAAAGGAGAGTTTTCGCATGTTTGTCACTATGTTAGCTTAGAACCATGTTCTACTCATGCACAAGGTTTTAGCTTCATGTGTATATGTTCGCTATGTAAACAACCGTTGTAGTAACACACAAAGTTTTATGCATTATGGTGCAAGCATTGTGCCAGTTGTTCAATGATCTATCACAAGCATCCCACTTGTCGTTCACACTGTTGGTCAATCATGCTGAGCATAGTTTCTATTAATGGTTTGAGGTGTCTTGATGTCAAGTTATATTGAGTCTATGTTCTTAAAATTCTTTTATGTAGAAATTCACTCGCTCACACATTTAGTAATTTTGTTGAAGTTTTGACGACTAGATCACCCTCTAATAGTTGGACCTTCACCCTGCAATAGACTTAATTGACTCTCACCCAGAATACCGCAGAAGTATCCAACAATCAATTTTGATCTTCACTGCCCACAAGCTAATCAATCAACCCTACTACTAGTCAACTAGAGAGCTTGACTGGCCAGTGACCCTGGGACTCACTACCCTAAAAAATTTGGCAAAAGATATTGACCTTTCCTACTCTGCTGATTGAGAAAACTGCACAAATAGGTCAGACATACACCATGTGTCTCTCCCAGGCTCCCCTCAAGAATTGCGTAGTTTTTCCATCTAGTCACCTAGACATTCGACCATCTACACACCTAGAAAACTACACAGATTCCTAAGCAAGCCCCTCAGCAGCCCAACATCTGAGTCAGCTCAAAAAATACATAAAGGTGTTTCACCAGCTAGCCTCCAAGCATTTGCATAGTTTTTGTCTACAACAAACCCTATAGCCCACTACTAGCTCAATCTAGGAATTGCACATCTTTTGCTTCCAAGCCATTTGAGGGCCCACTGCTAGCTCCCTCCAGAAATTGTATAGTTTGTTCTACCAAATCTCCTAAAGCCTACGACCAACTCCTTCCAAGAAATGTGTTGTTATTGTTGGGAAGACCCTATGCTGCCTAAACTTCCTCACCCTAGAAATTGCCCAGATATGCCCTCGAGCTGAGCCAGATCCTATGGATAGTGATTGCTGATTCAGATTTTCCATCTCACTCTCCCAGTGACCTCTGGATAATTTTGACTAGCAATGCCTAGAGCTAGGATCCGAACTTGAAACTTACCCCACGCTATTTTGAAGCATTTTCCTCTCTCTTGGTCACCAGCATCCAAAAGCAAACGATCAAGCATAATGGTAGAATAGGAGGTTTTTTTATTTTATTTCATTTCATTATGAGTGATTGTAGATACATGTACATGAAAAAACATAACGCAACGACAAATGGGATGAACAAGGGGAGTATATTCAAAAGGATATGTTCATGAGTGGATAAACAAACAATGCATGCGAGAAGATGTGTTAATGAATGGACAAGTATGGGAAGATGGCTTTGCGGACAGACAAACAAACAAACATGCAAGGATGTGTTCTCGGACAAATGGATGAGTGAACATGTGAGGAGATGTTTTCACAAATGGACAAACATGTCAAGCTTGCCAAACTACAAGCAAAGGAGTAATAGGCACATCCATCACTCAGCGGCACTGCAGCTCAATGTGCACACTAGCAGCAACATGAACATACCAACACTGTCATGTCGAGTCATGTCATAAGTCATGTCGGTCACATCACTGCTGTGGGCCATACTTGTGATAATCAATGTAATGTAATGTGGAAGTCCAAGAGACCCACTTGTAATATGAAAAAAATCATGGAGGTCTAATAGTCATGAGGGAAGTCAAATAGTCATAAGGGCCAGTTTCACCTTTGGCTATAAATACCCCCTCATTCGTACGTGTAGAGGACTTTTCACATTGGCTCCCCCCACATAGCCTTGAGAGTGTATAGTCTTTTCTTTGAGAAGTGAGTAGTGGCTCCAACACCTCGCTCATGGGGTTAGTGATGTATGGTGTATCCATGTGTCTTGGAACTTTCACATAATTCAGAACCCTACTCACAGGCCAACACATTTTCACACGTGTTGTCATTGTCTGTAAGAATTAATCTTGAACGTTTGTAATACATGTTTCTTTAACATGTGTTAAAAAATTGAACTCATTTGGTTTTTATAATACATATATTTATGAAAATGCATTTTATAAGTTGTTAACGATGTCCTTTCTCCTGGTCATCAGAAAAAACCTTTCACAAAAACCTACTATAATGACTATCGCACTCGCATGGAATTCCCATTGGGATTGTACATGCTATCATCCTTTGTGTGTTGTGAATGATGCATCCATGTGGATTACTCTTCCAAAAGTTGTGTGTGTCTTATTATGTTTTGTACCCCTGATAGAGTTGGGACTTCTTCCCATCTGACCTTAGACTCACTCCCACCCTCTCTCTCTGTTGTGAAATAACCTTGACACATGTAACACTATCATTCACCAGGCATGCGAACCTCACTATTTGAAGACAAAGCAAGCCACTCTCTCATGCTAAAAAGAAAGAGGTAAGGAAAACATTTAACATAATGGAAACCAAGCAATCATACTGGATGGGACTCCTACACAAAATGGTGTAAGGTCTAGTTTGGACTTCATACCGGGGAGATCCCATAAATGTTGGCGGGTACAATAGCATCAAAATTTTTGGCTCTACAACGAGGGCCACCATTTTTTTATGGCTACATTTTCTTTCACCCCCATTCATCAATAATCTAGTCAAGGAAGTAACTCATACTCCTCTCACCTACACATGACTCTACATTTGGTTACTCCTCACCTCCCAGGACTGAACACGAAACATCATATCAACAACTTTGCTCCATCCATCCCATCACTTGCCACTGCATGGAAGAAGTCAAAATAATCCAATGAATATAGCACCTTCCATATGCATTAGAATGCCAAAAACCACTCCCACAGGGGTTTTTGTATCATCAGTGGAAGAAGAAGTTCTTGCCACATATGAAGTTTTGGAAGAAGTTGTTGAAGATGGAGAGGAACCTCTAGTCTTCTTAAAGGGAGAACAAGACACACACGTGAAATTGGGCTCAGACTTCGGTATAGGAGGTATAGGGTAAGGTAGCAGAGGAGGCAGAGGTAGAGACCAACCAATAGACTTAAAGCCAGAACCGACAAATTATGAAGAAGATGAGGACCAAGAGCAAGAAGACTTGGCTGGCCAAAATGTGGAATGGATGACTCAGGGACCATTAGCTCTCATGTGTGCTTTTATAAGATTCCAAAGTGCTTAGAGAGGATGGTAACAAAGTTTGACCCAGAAAACATAGTGAAGGTCGAAGATCACTTAGACAACTTCTACCTATAGATGGAGACACTTGAGGTATGCTACGATGATGTTTCTTGTAGATTGTCCCCATGTATGTTGGATGGTCACGCAACTGCATGGTATCAAAACCTTCCTATCAACTCCATACAGAACTGGGGCATGTTCAAACATATGTTTTTGGAAAAGTGTGTTGATGACAAGACCCTAGCCATGTTACTCAAGTAATTGGGAAGCCTGAAGGTGGTGGGGATAGAAAAGGTAAAATATTTCAGTTAGAGGTTTTTTCGCATATTAAATAAGTTTGCAGAAGACATAAGACCTCATGAATCCATCACCGTCAATTACTACATGTCCAAACTTCTGACCAGCATTGCATAATTTGTCAAGCGAGCTGTGAAGCGAACAGAATTCTGAAGAGGCAATCATTGTTGAAAAGGACCTCTATACGATTGGGGTCATCAAGGATGATTAACCACGAAAGCACCCTAGAGAGGCGAGTAGGAAGCCACAGGGTGTGGTGAGCAAGGGTAAGGAAAAAGGAATAAGTGGTATTGAAACCCTTACTTCTCTTGTCAAGAAGTTAACAACATAAGTGTCTGAACTGAAAAAATGATCAATAGACACATCTCTGAGGAGTCGAATGCCCAAACGAGGACAAGGAAGCATGCCATCAGGTAGCAATTGCTACTCGAATAAAAATGTGGAGACCTCCAACTGAGTGTTCCAGGTTGATGATTGAGTGAATAGTGAATTTTGTTTATTTCACGAAGACAAGCACCTAAAGGATCTTGTTCGGACTAGAAACGAGTTGTCGGCTTCGTATGTGAAAAAAGGACAAACATGTCTAGAATTTCCCAATCGCAGCGGAAAGACACATATGATGACGAAGATGATGCACTTGATGAGACCTCAAGCACCAGACAAGTGATTAGCATGTATCAGTGCATGCAAGAAAGATAGAAGAAAAACACTGAGAAGCAACCCCTTAAGACGATTGAGTTCTACAATCTAAGAAGTAAAGGGGATTCCCTTACAATTGGGAAAATGAAGTAGAAACTCGAACTGCAGAAAATATAAAGCAATCCTAGGAAGACAACAGCAGAAATGAGTATGTCCATGAGTAGCAAGCTGCAAAAGACTCTATTGGCAAGGAAAATTTTAGGGATGGAAATGTATCTTAAAGTTTAGAAACCTTAGCGAATCTTTCTACTTTCTAAAAAACTATAAAATATTTGATGATATATTTGGGAAAACATTCAAATTTATAATTTTTCTTATATATGATCTCTATATAATTTTGGCGATATTTAAGGTAATATAATTTTATATTATAGAACTTGGGCAAATTATTTTTAGAAAAAATGGAAATTAACGAATCTCTTTTCTAAAACAACCATGGAAATGAGCCCACTGCGAATATTAGACCCTAAAAGTTTCCATGTCCATTAGATAACACAAATACCAGTCTTACCTCGGACACCTCAGTGAGTCCACCCCCTCTGGGTTACAACATTGTGGAAGACATGAAGAAAAATCATGCAAACATCAGTTTGTCCAAGTTGGCTAATATCAAGAGTTAGGAGGACATCCTACTATGTGCACTAGGATAGACGTTAGTAGACATCGCGACATCTATTATCAAGGGAGAAAGAACACCTCCTTGATCACCTTCAGTTGTGCTAAACACACTCCAGATGGAAGAAGAATTTTTTTTCCCTTCATTACTTCTTTCATTTAAAATATTCAAATATAATGTTCACAATTGTTTGGTTGATTCTAGCATGACAACCAACGTCATGTCGCTCTCCATTACTAAAAATATCAATGCTCATTGGAGGAAGACATCCACACAAATAATCCAACTTGATCGAACATTTGTACCAGTTATTGGCAAACTTCCCGATATGATCATTAGACTATCTTACGACAACCGAGTTCGCCAATGCATAAACATTGTTGTTGTGGACATACAGGAACCATATGGCTTACTGCTCAATAGATATTGGTCTAGCAAGCTAAACGAATACTTTTATACATACTGGTCGCACATGTGGCTTCCATACAAGAGAAAACACAATCAAAATAGGTGTTATCCAAGACATATATGAGGCACAATGTCACTCCCATAAATGGCAAAAATGAACCGTTAGCATTCCCAGAGCTCATGTTTGGAAAATTCCTCTTCGAAAAAATGTTGGGTGTTATCTCACATGGCCAGCCCCAACCCCACTAGACACACAATTGAGTTTCCTTCCTTGCCCAACTGATGGAAATGAAAAATGTATAGTACATTGTAACAATAGTAGCAGTAGCAAAAGTAGTAGCAGTAGTGCAAGCTCCTCAAACCGTTTGTGCACAGTCAAGTTTTGGACCATGCACTTGAATGGAGCAAGGAAACATGATGGCTCAAGATTTGGGTATGCCCTGATCGACCCAAATAGCAAGAAGAATTTGAAATCGAGGCACTTGGAGTTTGAGTGCACTAACAACATTTCTGAATATGAATCACTCATGTTGGGCTTGCAGAAAGCCATAGCCTGTACGTGGTCATGCTCAAAGTGGTAGGTGATTTAGAAATAATGGTACGGCAGGTACGTAACACCATTCACTGTTTATCACAGCATCTCAAAAGTTACCAGCAAGAGGTAGGGCTACTCATCTCCAACTTCCAAGCATTCAATATCATGGATTTACCAAAAATGCATAATGCATCTGCCAATTCTTTGGCAAACACAACTTCTAGAATGTCACTACTTAGGGATAGATTTATTATTGAAATTTTGTATAAACCATCCATCCTGCATAACATAACTAGTTTATGCGTATTTGATGATGATCAATAGATACTGCATTTCATGGGTAATGTTGACACCTTCAAGGATGCAGCAATAGATGAAGATGATCACGAGTGATCTTTGTAGCCAAGATGGATATCAAGAAATTCCACCTCATCCCTAGGGGTGTGGAAACTTTGGAAAAACTCTTTGACTTCCAAGAATGCTTCCGGGGATCGAGGAACAACAAAACACACAACTCTACGATGATGCATGATCTCATTAACATGGGAATAGAACAAGATCCGAAGTTCGTTAATCTTGGTACATGTTCCATGTAGCAGGAGAAAGAAGCCTTTGTCTGCCTCTTCAAACAGTATCAGGATGTGTTCACGTGGACATACGACGATATGTAAACTTACGACACATGAATAATAAAACACATCACTCCAGTCAAAGAAGGGGTCAAGCAATATTAGCAGAAGCTGAGGAAAGTACATCTGTCACCTGAACACCACATAAAGAAAGATCTCACTAAGTTATTGGATGCATGGATCATATACACAATACGTCATTCTACTTAGGTTTCAAATCTTGTTTCTGTACAAAAGAATTCTAGGTAAATCCACTTGTGTGTTGATTTTCGGAACTTGACCCGTGCCTCGGACAAAGAAAATTACCTCATGCCATCTATGGAGCACATTCTACAAATAGTATCTGGGGCACAGATGTTTTCTCTACTTGACAGTTTTTCAAGATATAATGAGCTTCTGGTAGCTGAACGTGATAGACTCAAAACTACATTACCTACCAAGTGGTCTACGTTCACATACAGACAAATGCCATTTGATCTTGTGAATGTAGGTGCAACCTTTTAGTGCACCATTGACATTTCCTTCTGCAGACTCATTGGACAGAGCATAGTGGTGTACCTCGATGATGTTACTATCTTTTCAAGGAAATAGGAAGACCACCTATGCCATCTGAAGTAAAAAATTGAGCGATGTTGTAAATACAGGATTTCCTTGAATCCAAGAAGGATCATAATCATAGTGTTTGAGGGGAACCTCCTTGGAAAAATCATTTCCAAGAGCAGCATCAAGGTTGATTTAGACTTGTTCCGTACCCTCACACAGATCCCTCACCCAGCCAATAATAAAGAAATGACTTCCTTCATGGCAAAGATAAACTTCCTCCGGAAGTTCATCTCGGATTATGCACAGATAGTCAAACCCATGCAAGCCATGATAAAGAATGATGTGATTTAAAACTGGGGCAATAGGGGAAATTATGGGTTCACCTGTATCAAGTAGGATATTGAAGAAGCACCTACACTCTATAGCCTAGACTTCAACAAAGACTTCCTCCTATACACCTTCGCCTTAGACGACTAGCTCGCTGGAATACTCACTGATAAGGATGAAATGAATGATGAACATCCCATCTCGTTCATAATCACAAGCATGCAGGGACCTCAACTCAACTACTCCATCATTTACAAGCAATAATATGCAGTATACAAGTTAGTGAAACATTTGAAACCCTACTTGCTAAATAACCATTGCATATTCCATGTGCCTCAGCAAGCAGTCCTCTCATTGCTTCTACAGGAAGAATTGGGTGAACGATGTGCGAACTGGATGACAGGATTGCAAGAATATGATATTGATATCAAGCCTGTTCACACTTTGAAGGGTCATGGTCTCTACAGACTCAAAGGTGAGGTAATACATGCATAGGAGGAAGAAGAAGAGCTTGCGAGTTGGGAGCAGGAAACTAAGACGTATGATGTAGTGCAAGCACCACCCAATGTAAATGAAAACTCTTGATATGTATATATTCACCAGTACCATGTATAGGGCACCATACCCTCTCACTTTTCCATCAGAAAGTAGATAGAATTCTGTCTCAAAGCTTTAGCTTATCAGTTGGTGCATGGAGTGCTTTACAGAAAGCACAACAATGGAATCTTTCCGAGGTGTCTAGAGGCACATGAATCAGAGAAGGTTTTGCAAGATCTCCATGATGGACCAATGAGGGGTAACTTCACAGTAAATACCATTGTGCACAAAGCTATGTAAGCTAGTTTTTGTTGGCCCACATTATTCAATGATGCACATGCTTATGCCCACAATTTCCCAGTTTGTTGGTGATGCAACGATAGAACACGAAGGTCAACAGCCCCACTACACCCTTGCAGTAACTAGACCATTCTAACAATGGGGTCTAGACATCATCGGGGAAGTTTTCCCACATTCATTGAAACAACATCGCTACATTCTAACGACAAATGATTACTTCACATGGTGGATAGAAGTTGTCCTACTTAAACAAGTGAATGACCAGGATGTCATTAGCTTTCTCAAACATGACATCATCTCATGCTTTGGCATTCCCGTATCACTTGTGCTTGATAATGCAACGTAATTTTCATCTTTAAGGATTTAAGATTTTGCATTAAAAAATGGTATTGTGCTTAAACATTAATCTAACTGCTACCCATGGGGAAATGGCCTCATATAATCCATGAACAAAAACCTTATCCATATAATCAAAAAGGGTTTTACTCTGAGCAGTGTAACTAGCACTATCCCTTAACAAATTCTTTATGGCCTTGCTGCGTAACATGCAAACCCTCTCTAAATACCTCATCGTACTTCCTGGTCTATGATAAATAAGTCATATCATCACCCAATATCTACTTTCATATGCTTTAGTTGTCGCAAGAATCCCAAGCGAAGGCTTCCCATAGAGTTTAGCGTAGGATGGACACACTTCACAAATTGCAGGAAGACAAGATGAAAGAAAAATAAAAGTTTACACTCCTCTTGAAATGTATCAAGGGATGGTTCGACAAGAAGTCTGTAGGGAAAGATAACTTTGATGTTGATGACTTAGTGTTGAAATGGGATAAACCCCATGAAGACAAAGAGAAACATACGATGTTCCAATCCCTATAGATTGGTCCGTACAAAGTCCATGAGAAGCTTGGCCCACACACATACCATTTTCAATCACTTGACGGGAGGATTGACAACCTTCCTGTCAATGGCCAAGATCTCAAACACTATTTTCAGTATGTTGAGCCATGCCTCGTGCCATGTACATAGTATTCTCACTTGCTTGTTGTTTTTGCTTTGTTTTCTTTGGTTACTATTGTTGTTTCATTTTGTTTTATTTGCTTGGTACCTTGTTATTTTTTTCTGGAAATAAGTGCCGCCCTCTACTGACTTCTGGCTTTTGAATGAGTATGTGGCTGGAATATGAATAGACTTGTGAAAATTGAAACACTTCATTGGTCTTGTTTCTGTCTTCTCTATGCTTGATTACAACCTTCGGCCAACCATGAACTTATGTCCACACTGGGAAAGCCCATGCCTATACTTAGTCTTTTGCTCTATGTCATCAAGCTCATCCAACTAGTAGAAACAGACACGGGGAAAATATAAATGAGCCCACCTATGTCAGAGGTCTTACATGCATCTTTGAAGGAACAACATCTTATTCTCTCAATTACTCAGGATCCCTCTTCCACCCCAAAAATAAATAAGTGGCTATGCACATTCCTCTTTAAGAAAAAAATACAAAGACAAAAGAAGAGAAATGCTTCTTGCGCAGAGAGGTGAAGCATGCAACTCCATCGGGGTACCGACCATGCATGCTAGTAGTAGAGAAATGATTGTGTTCTTGCATGACTTCACCGAGGTATTGTCCATGCCTACTAGCAGTGGAGCAACACCAGAGATGAAAACCTATACAATGAAACTCTTTTAACTCACGAGCCAAAGTACACTTCCCTATTTTGAAACATTGTGATGAAGCTGAATTTTTTGTTGTGTTTGACTAAGTTGGCAAACAGTGAACCATGTATGTCCATGGGGTAAGTGGGAAATCTAAAGTAACCCACACAACAATTCAATACTCCCTGAATGACCAAGGCCCTTTACTGTCAATTAACCAAAACAGAGAAGCTAGAATTCTACCAGTGTGTTGCCAAATGTTGTAGTGACTGCAACAGCCTCTAGATATTTGGACCGCATCTAATTTTAGAGCCTCCCTTGAATTTTCACTTAATTCTTGCAATCACTTGGGCTCACCCTATGGGCTAGTAAGTATTTGCACCCTCTTTGTTTGACAGTTCAATGCATAGTTTTTGGATGTTTCTCATAATGCCATGCTTGCAACCATGCTCTAGTCATGAACAAGTTTTTCTCTTCATGTGTACATGTTCTTTTCGCTATGTAAACACCCGTCACACTTACACGCGAAGTTGTATGTACTATCTCTTGAAAATTTTTGCAACAAGAAATTCTGAATTTAGAAAATGTTAAAAATATATGTGCTAAAAGTAGCATGTCTAAAAATAGTAGTTTGGCCAATGAGCATTTTGGCCACCTTAGGTGAGAGGTGAAACTGCTAAAAAAAGAATCTTCTAAAAATAGCATTTTTAGCAGCTCAAGTTGGATTCCTATTTTTAGACATTCCTTGGTCTAAAATAGGAATTAAAATTCGAATTTGGTCTTAACAAAAGTTTGAATATTAATTAATTAATTCTCCATGAGTTAATTAGTTAACAAAAATCAAACTTGAAGTCTTTGTGAGAACATGGAATAATTTCTCCACTCATTGGGAAATTTGTCCTTGATTTGCTCCACTGATTAAGGAATTAAGGGTCAGTGCTATATTGAGAGGATTAGTTGACTCAATTTACCTTAGTCAAGTTCAGTTAGATTAATTTAACAAGTTGTTAAATTAATGAGATACAGTTTGTTGATGCTTGCATGCATGTGACAAATATTACTTTCAGATAACTGTGTATTCACTCATGGATAACTGATGCATGTTAGTTCTATCAAAGACCCAGTTGAGATCAGAGAAGGGATAGTATACTATCTTTTGGATGAATATTTTTCCTATAAAGGAAGCTTATCCATGATGAGGATTTATCTCCTTCAAGTTTGTGCAGTCAGATCAGAGGTTATTGAGCGTGTCAAGAGGCCAATTCACACAGGTGGTAGAATTGGACGCCAAGGAAACTGCACAAGGAAATAGAAGGCTTGGAGGGTAGAGGAGAAGGTTTGTGAGAAGCCTTTGACTGTCTATGAGAAGTAGAGGGATTGTACTGAGAGTTGGATAGCTTCCGAGCTAAGGCTTTGTGTAATCCGTACTATATTTCCACTTGTATGATAATACAGAGATGGGGTTTTAGGTAGGTAGCTTTCCTCAAGTAAATTATTTTGTGTTGTGTGTGATTGATTCCTTATTATCATTTATATGTGTTCTTATTGATATTTCTCATGGTTGATTAAGCTTCTGCTAAATTGTTTTCAGAAGTAGATCAAGTGTTTTGCTTTAGTATGTTACAGTACCAGGTGATCTACAGGTGGGAAATTTCTACATGGTATCGGAGCTAGCTGATTTGTAGAGAAAAGTTCTATATGGTATCAGAGCTAGCTAATTTGTAGAAAAATTGTACAAAATTCTACATGGTATCGAGCACATGTGATCAAGGAGAGAACAATATACTGAGAGGAGATTTCAAAGTTTTGGGTTTTATACCAAGATTTGGTAGAACAAATATGAAAATATTTGTACAAAATAAAAAAAAATAGCAAATTTGGATTCCTTGTGGAAAAATACCCAAAATAAAAAGAAATCAGTTGAATTGGAGTTTAGATGAGGGAGATATCGTCGCTTTAAACTCACCTCTTTTTCTAGAAAAAAAATTTATGGCACGAAAGTGGAAATAGATTGGTCTGCTAACCAAGAACCTATATGCACTTGAGGTACAAGATGCATGAAAAGATTTGAGGAGCAAGACAAAGATTAGATAACCGATGGTTGAGAGGGAGAGTAAATTACCTCTCAACATGCAGAGCCAGAAGAAGTCTCAAACAATTGTGGAGGAGCCACGATTAGTGTAGTAGCTTGAGGAGGTTGTCGAGAAGCCACAACAGGGGAAGTTGAGAGGAGATCAAATAGAGACATTTACTCATGTATAGACCTCTAGTAAGGGGAAAGTCCGAGCCAGGTGGGAAGAGGGATCATTTGCAGCCTTACCTCCAAGTATGAGGTGGGGCAATATACAGTGATCGTCCTGAGGAGGAGGGGTAGGATCCTTGAGGTAACCAACCTCTTGGATGAGACCTTGCTACTGGAACCCTGATGTGGAGTAGTAGGATCTGACTGATTGAGTAGAGAGAAATGTAGACGGAGCAACAAAAGAGCTACAGTGCAGGGAATCCTAGGACAGCACAGAGCATGCATGTTGTAGCAATGCGATAGGCACAAGTGTGTTGCACAGTGTAGGGTAGAATAGATAACAGTGCAATGGTGCGAGAAGCATGGAGATGTTGTAGTAGCATAGAGGTCAGAGAGAGAGCACTTTTTAGCAGCAGATAGAGAGGCCAGTTGAGAGCTTTTTTGTTTTGAGAATTTCAGGAGCAATCGGACCAGGTAGATGTGTTGCATGCAGAACATTCCAGAGGTATAGGATCGGGTTCGAGAGGAAGCCTTTCTTGTTGGGAGGGAGGGTTGAAAAATGTGTAACATGAAATGCTAAATTTACAAAGTGCTAAAAATAGATCTACTAAAAATAGCATGTCTAAAAATAGCAGTTTGGCCAATGAGAATTTTGGCCACCTTCAGTGAGAGGTGAAACTACTAAAATTAGAATCTTCTAAAAATAACATTTCTGGGTCCCTTGCTATTTTTTAACAGTTCAAGTTGGATTCCTATTTTTAGACAATCCCTGGTCTAAAACAGGAAGTAAAATTCGAATTTAGTCTTACCAGTAGTTTGAATATTAATTAATTAATTCTCCATGAGTTAATTAGTTAAGGAAAATCAAACTTGAAGTCTTTGTGAGAACATGCAATAATTTCTCCACTGATTGGGGAATGTTTCCTTGATTTTCTCCATTGATTCAGGAATTAAGGATGAGTTCTATATTAAGAGGATCAATTGACTTAGTTTAACTTAGTCAACTTTAGTTAGATTAATTTAACAAGTTGTTAAATTAATGAGATACAATTTGTTGATGCTTGAATGCATGTGACAACTATTATTTTCAGATAATTGTGTATTCACTCATGGACAACTAATGCATGTCAGTTCTGTCAGAGGCCGAGTTGAGATCAGAGAAGGGATAGTGTACTATCAGTTGGATGAATATTTTTCCTATAAAGGAAGCTCATCCATGATGAGGATTTATCTCCTTCCAGTTTGTGCAGTTAGATCAGATGCTAGTGAGTGTGTGAAGAGGCAAATTCACACAGGTGGAAGCACTGGACCCCAAAGAAACTGCATAAGGAAATAGGAGGCTTGGAGGGCAGAGGAGAAGGTTTGTGAGAAGCCTTTGACTGTCTATGAGTAGCAGAGGGATTGTACTAAGAGCTAGATAGCTTCCGAGCTAAGGCTTTGTGTAATCCAGACTATATTTCCACTTGTATGATAATACAGAGATGGGGTTTTAGGCAGGTGCTTTCCTCAGGTAAATTATTCTATGTTATTTATGATTGATTCCTTATTAGTTATATGTGTTCTTATTGATGTTGTTCATGGTTGATTAAGCTTCCTCTATATTGTTTATAGAAGTAGATTAAGTGTTTTGCTTTAGTACATTGCATTACCAGGTGATTTATAGGTGGGGATTTTCTACATGGTATCAGAGCTAGTCGATTTGTAGAAAAAATTTCTACATCATATCAAAGTTAGCTGATTTGTAGAAAAATTCTACAAAATTCTACATTATCACACAAGCGTCGTCATTGTCATTCAACAATCTATCACAACCGTCGTGCTTCTCGCTGGCACCCTCAGTCAGTCATGTTGGGCATATGTTTTCTTGATTGCTTGAGGAATCTTGACATCAATTTATGTTGAGTGTGTGTTCAAAAAAGTCGTGTATGCACAAATTCACTCACTCACACACTTAGTCATTTTGCTGAAGTTATAGCGAATGGATCACCTTATAATAGTTAGACCTTCACCCTATAATCTACTTGATTGACTATCATCTGGAACAGTACAGAGGTGTCCAATAATCTATTTTGATTGTGATGTTGGCAAGCTCGTCAATCAACTTGTCATCCGATGAGTTTGACTAGGCAGTGACCCCAGTTATCACTACCCTCCAAAATTGTATAGAATCTAGAGACCTTTCCTACTCTTCTAACTGAGAAAACTATGCAGACAGGCTAGAAAAAAACCAAGTGTCTATTCTATTCTCCCCTCAAGAATTGCACAGTTTTTCTAGCCAGTCACCTAGATAGTCGACCATTTTCTCACCTACAAAACTATGTTGATTTATGAGCAAGCCCCTCAGCAGTTGAGCATCCTGCCCAGCTCAGAAACTATGCAGAGGTGTTCAGCAGGTCAGCCTCCAGTAATTGTACAATTTTTGTCATTAGTAAACCCTGTAGCCCACTGCGAGCTCCATCCAGGAATTTTAGAGTTTTTGCTGCCAAGCCATTCCAAAAGTCACTCCCATCTCCCTCCAGGAATTGTGCAGTTTTTGCTGCCAATCTATCTCACAACCAACTATTAGCTCCCTCTAGAAATTATGCAGTTTTTTCTATGAAGCCACCTGAATCCCACAGAGAGCTCCCTCGAAGAATTGCATAGCTTTTGTTTCCAAGGCCCTTTCCTACACAAACTACTTTACCCCAGAAATTGTGCATATGTGCCCTCCAGCTGAGAAATATCTCGTGGATAGTCACTTTTGATTCAAATATTCCATATCATTCTCCTAGTAAACTCTGCACAATTTTCACCAGCATTGCCTAGAGCTCCCATCCCAGCTTGAAACTTTCCCCTCATAGTTTCACAACCTTGTCCTCTCTCTTGGCCACCTGCATCTAAAAGCGAGTGATCATACATCACGATCGACTAGGAGGTTTGTGGATTTGATGTCGTCTCATCATGAATGATTGCAGATATAGGTACATGAACTAACATGATGCAACTACATATGGGATGAACAAGGAGAGTACATGAAAAAGGATGTGTTCATCAACAAAACAACAAATGATGCAAGTGAGAAGATGTGTGCATGAACAAATGAACATGTGGAGATGTGTTCGCGGATGGATGAATGAAAAAATACGCAAGGATGTGTTCATGTACATATCGATGAGTGAACATGCGAGGAGATATTTTCACGAATGGACGAACATGTTAAGCATGCCAAAGTACAAGAGAAGGAGAAATGTGCACATGAAACATCAAGTATACCCAATGACCATCAAGGACTTCACAAACCTTGCCATATAGAGGTGAATATGTGATACACCAAGAAGACATCCATCACTCAACAACACTGCAACTCGATGTGCACACCAGCAACAACATGAACACACTAGCAGTGTCATGTAGAGTCGTGTCATAAGTCATGTGAGCCACATCACTACTGTGGGAAATACTCTTGTTAATCAATGTAATGTAACATGGAAGTCCAAGTGATCCACTTGTAATCTGAAGAGTCATTTAATCTTGAAATTCATGAAAGTGAAATAGTCACGAGCAAAGTCGAACAGTCACAAGCACCAGTTTCAGCCTTTGCTATAAATACATCCTCATTTGTACATAAAAAATCACTTCTCACCTTGCCTCCTCTAAGATAGCGTTGAGATTCTATAATATTTTCTTTGAGGAGCGAGTAATGACTCCAACGCCCCGCCCTCAAGGTTAGTAATGTATGGTGCTATTGTTTTATACAACAACACTCCCCATTTCAAAATTTTTATCTAAAACTTTAACAAGAAATGGGTCCCCTTTTTTGGAACTTAGATAAAATCAATAAAACTTTTAAAAAATCAATAATTGTGATAAGTCTTTTGCTTTTACGTTAAGTTCAATAACAATCACAACTTTGCAAAATCTATACAACACATGAAAGTCCTTACGAAAAGGTCCGACCTAATTTAAATATTAAACAAGACCTTGTCATAAACAAATATAAATGAATGTGTCACATCCTTTGTTTAGAAGATAGACTTAAAGTTTCCATTGGCAATCGCCAATGCGGTAATGCCATCAGGAAGCACATATCGCAACTTATCAAGGAATCATTCGAAGGGTTCATATAAAACTTCGGATGTGATAAGTCAATCACAATCAACCATCGTTGAAAGCACGAAACGCATAATAGATGCCCATTTGGAATCCATCGACACGATTTCATTATTGGACAGTGCGCTTTTCAATAGATGTGAAAAATAATCATTAAGCGAATGTTTGCGGGTCTAAATTATAAGTCAATTATAAATAAAAATAAAAATGTTTTATTCAAGTGACCTTGCTTACCATCTATCACAATGAGAACTTTACAAAGGAAATAGTTAATCATAGTATTATACCTCCCGATCTACGATATGCGATTAATCACTTAAGCTGATCGGGAAGCTACGATATTTATTTTAAAAGAACCATTATCAAGATTTCCAATGCGACATATCTTTATGGCATTTAAGTGTCACTTTGGCAGTTATGGAAAATCATTAATTAAGCAGTTATGGTTGAATCCTTCAAGAATTTCATCCGTGGTAGTGTAATATATCAAATCCATAACACTCATTGCGCTTAATTTCCGTTAATCTTGTATTCTGTGTGTTAGCTTTGAGAAAATATTTCCTTGTTATGTTCTTATATTTTGTTGTGTAGAGCAAGTCTGCTACAGTCCAGGATGAGTCAACCTCTAGAAATCCAGCCAATGCCCACAATCTGTCAGCTACAAGCACAAGAAAGGAAGTCGATTCACTGAATTAGTTCAATCGCTATTGCACTTCTATTTTTATAGAAAATTCTAGATTTTCATGTCTATAGTTTGAACAACTCATAACGATTTTTGTTGATAGTTTTCTTTTATTTTTATTATTTAAGACCCTTTCATGTATTTATAAAAGGTCCTCAATTTGTATAATATTTGACTTAAGAAGTTGCGCTTCTATACTTCTAAATATATTTTTATCAATAGTGGATCAAAGTTCTACATTTTTGTGAAAGAAGCTTTTTGAAGACTTGCACTTTTTCATCTTTTGGAGGTTTTCTCAAATAGGAAAGTGGAATCAAAGTGTTATTTGCATCAGAAGGCTTAAAATGCATGTGGTACTTCTATCACTATTTTTTCCTTATTTCTTCATGTGAATGAACATTTCTTAAAAGTTGCTATTGTTGATATATGTATGCCTTTTCAAACAATTCTTTATTATATCATTTCTGAAGATTGAGGATTGTTTATTTCAAAGGATATATGTCAGCGATATGTATTGTGATGAATGCGATAATGTTTCTATAATTACTTTCTTTAATTTCATAAACAATGTAAGAATTATACGAATACATATTTCTATTTATGAATAAGCCATCTTTATGATTATTTTTCTATTAGAAATAATCAGAAATCGCAGTGTTAATAGGATACCCGATTTATATAGTTATATTTGTATATTTTTTAATTGTAGGATAAAACACTTATCACCTTCGTTACACATTATAATATAATCACCCATCAACTCATACATCACTGGGAAACCGGTCCCATTATATCCAGTCAGAGCCACCATACCAAACAGAAAAGGAGCTGCACTAAGGTCCAGACCAGGTGGTTTTCCCCTATGTTGATGCTTGGATTTTAGAGGCATCAACATTTTAGGCACTAGAAGGAGGGTATGAACTGTGAATGGTGAGAAAATTCAAATACATATACCATTCTAAGACTAAATCTCCCTCACCATCTCCTCCAACTTCTCCCTCGCATTCAAAATCTCCCATTTTCAAGCAAGAAGTTGAAAAGACAACACGCACTGCTGAAAACTTGAACATATCAGACAATTCTTCCGTTCAACCCCCTGAAGTTCAGTCTTTAATTCATAAACTTCAAGGGTTTTCAATATCTCAAGAACAGTTTGAGTTATCCCAAGGCAGTGTGATTTTGCAATATATCCCTTCTCAACCTCTTACAAGATTGCAGAGTGAAAAGCTTGGTATCCCACCAATAGAATTTCCTCTTCCAAGTCGAAAAAGAGCTAGGAAGACAATGTTAGAGTCTGATAGTGATGCTTTTTCTTCCTCATCATCCATTCAATATAAACCATTGGAAAGTCATTGATCCATTCCCCAACTCAAAATCATAATCGAAAAGGGTACAAATACTCTGATATCCTCTACCCGATCACTTTTAACTACATCTTCACTTTCTTCTATTGTTAGTGAGACAGTGGCACATAATCAACCAACGAGGCCATGGAAAAATCTAGGGGTAGTCGTAATGCTTGCACCCTTGAGTGAATTACCGTCCCATCTTGAAAAGTGGTTACCAAAGTTTAATGCTGATATCAGCATACTAGCAAAAGAAAATATAAACAATTTTATGTTGTTAATAAATTTAAATGGGGTGACAAAAGAAGATGTTGTTGTTAGGACTTTCCCATACACCTTACAAGGAGCAGCTGGATCATGGTATTTTTCATTACCACTAGGATCCATTAATAGTTGGAATGCTTTCCAAGAGTAGTTTTTAACTAAGTTCGTAGATGATAGATCCACAACGACATTAATCAATGATCTCTCCAATCTTAAACTGAGTCAAAATAAGTCATTAAACATTTCAACTCGCGATGTCATAAGCTCTTAAATGAAATTCCTACTACATCTAAGCCCAATGAAGAAGTCTGAAGTGAATGGTATTTCTACTTTGCCTTCGAATATAGCCATCTTCGTTGATAGAGATGCAAATCCCACCTTAGCAGAGAATGTGAAAGAAGCAATCACCGTTGAAAAATGTATTATTGCTTTAGAAATGAAAATCTTTCTTGAAGAAATAAGGTCCAAAGAATTACTTTTGAATATGATTCGAAAGACAAAGCAACTAAAGATCCATATGATATGGAGGGTTTACAAAAATTTCTGAAGACTATTTCAAACGAAATTGTATAGATAAAGAAATAGGTAGCTGAAACCTCCACTAAGAAATCATTTAGGAATTTCAAAAGAGCTTAATCAAAACCAACTAATGCCATATCTAATGCATAATCAGATCTAGATGATGATTAGGATGAAGACACAGTTTTTTCATCAGAGGAAACAAAACAAGATGAGATAGTTGAATGTCACAGTATGTGGGACTTCATTTTGCTTAACTTTGTTACTGAAAGCAAACAGGAAGCTCTCCCAGTAAATACCAGAAGTAAAATCACTACATAGCCTATTCAAACAACTCAAAAGAAGAAAAAAGCAAGCCGTACTACCAAAGCTAAGGCTCCCATGAAGAAAACTCCAGTTTTACCTAACCAAAATCAGCCATCATCTTCTAATCCACCCCCATCATCTAAGACATTGGTAGTCTCTGACTCTATTGATTACAACATTATTGAAGACATGAAGAATACTGGAGTGAATGTTTTTTTATTTGAGCTTAGAAAGCTCAAACATCAACCTAAATTGTTGCTCAAAGTGCTAAATGTAGTACCTTCTTCTCCTCTTCCAAATGTTATATTATCCAAGGCGGCTAAAGGATCAAGTAAGCCACCATCAGATAAAGTAGATGCTACTTATGTTTTTTTGGTCGGAGATAGATCTAATTCTCATACTCCTTTTATCTTGACCTATGATATCTACAATAGAAAGATACACACTTGCTTAATAGATTTAGGGGCTTCATCAAACATAACGCCAGCCTCAATTTGCTCAAAATTAAACATTGAGCCCCAAAAATCTGTAGTACATATTGTTCACTTAGATAGAACTAAGGTTAAAGTTTTAAGAGAGATTAATTCAGTCACCATTAGGTTATCAGCTGATCCTAGAGTAGTCCAAAGAATTGATATATTGATTGCTAACATCTCTAAGTTTTACGGTTTAATTTTTAGGGATTGGTTTGAGAAACTTTGTGGTTTCATTTCTATTGATTGGTCTTATATGTGGCTTCCCTATAAAGGGAAACCAAATCAAATCAAAATCGATTGGGAGAAACACATGACCCATACTGTAATGAAGTTTGAGTAGGAAAACCAACCTATAGCTTTTAATAACGACATTCTCGGAAATTACTCAGCCGAATCATTCTTTGACAATTGTAATGCTCAATCATCACCTTTTTCTATTAATAGTTTCACTTGACAGATGAAAAGTTTCTCTCATACGGATAAATGAAGGTGTGTGACTATTGCTGAGGAAATTGTAGATAAACCTATAGATAAGCTTGTATTTTGGTTTTTATATTTTGATGGATCAAAATCCATTGATGGTGCAGGAGCAGGATGTATGTTAGTTAGTCCTAAAGGGGAAAAAACTATGCTATCATGCAAACTAGAATTTGAGTGTACAAATAATACTGCAGAATATGAGACACTGATTCAAGGTCTATAAAGCAATAGGCCTGAAGATTCAATAGCTAAAAGTATTTGGTGATTCTAATATTGTCATCAAATAGGTAGGGTACACTATCCATTTCCCTTCAGGACATCTCAATCATTATTATTCCCTAGTTCAAGACCTCATATCTCATTTTCTAGTGTTTAAAATTTCTCCTATCCCTAGATCTTAAAATGCAGCAACTAATTTATTTGCTAATGTTGCTTCTAAGCTCCTTCCATCCAAGGAATATAGTCCTAATAGTTTTCAGTTGAATTAATTTTTAGACCATCTGTTCCAGACAATATCACCAATTGGCGGGTATTTAATCATGACGAATACATTTTAAATTTCTTAACTTCTGAAAAATCTTATGATGACCAGATTATTGATGAGAATGATCATTATCTTCAAATAAAACAAGGACCGAATGAGAATTCTATACCTAAATCTGTGGTCAAACTTGAAGATCTCTATGATATCAAAGATAGGTTCAAACAGGTCACTAATTCCAAACTTCAAATTTCTACTTTGAAGTTTGAATTAGTAAATCTTGGCACTGAGTTCAAACCAGAAAATGTTAATCTAGGACTAGGGCTCACTTCAGAAGAAATATTTGCTTTTATCATATTGTTAAACAAACATAATTTTTTTTTTGCTTGGAATTATGACGATATGAGAAGGTATGTTACTTCTATCATACAACACACAATTCCAATGATTTTTGAGGAGAAACTTGTACAACAAAAATTGAAGCAAATTCACCCAAATTTGAAGAGTTAGATCAAAGTAGACTTGAATAAACTCTTGAAAGCTAAGATAATTTTCCCAGTAAGAAATTCTAAGTGGGTTTCAAACATGGTACCTATTGGGAAGAAGAATGGTGATATTAGGATTTTCATTAATTTCAAGAATCTCAATAAGGTAGGCCAAAAAGATAATTTCCCATTACCAACAATGGAGAAGACACTTCAGTCAATAACTGGCTCAGAGATGATGTCTTTTCTAGATGGTTTTTCTAGATATAACCAAATACTGGTACATCCAGATGACAGTCTAAAAACTACATTCATAACCAAATGGGGAACATATACGTATTCGAAAATGCCTTTCGGTTTGATTACTGCTAGAAATACTTTCCAAACTCTTAGGATTTATTTTGTCTAAAGATGGCATTTACATTGATCCAGAAAAGATCAAAGAGATTTCTGATATTCCTCTGCCACACAATAAAAAATCAATGCAATCATTTTTATGACAGATAAATTTTGTAAAAATACTCGTTCCTGATTTTTCTTGGATTGTTTTACCTTTACAGACCATGATTAAGAAAAATTTAGTTTTCAATTGGGGACATAAGGAAAAAGAAACCTTTGATTCAATCAAAAAGGCAATCATTAATGCTCCTCCATTGAATACTCCCAATTTTTCTAATCATTTTATTTTGTACACTTTAGCCACCGAAACATCTTATGCAGTTGTGTTAATGCAAATCAATGATCAGCAAATTGAAGCACCTGTCTCCTTCTTTAGTTCTAATTTACAAGGTGCTGAACTTAACTAGTTTAAAGTAGAAAAACAAATTTTCACTGTGTTTAAATCTATCAAACACTTTAGACCATTCCTCCTAAAAAAACATACAAAAATAATAGTCCCATTCTTTGTAGTGAGACAATTGCTAGTCTAAAAGGAAGTAGGAGGGAAGAGAGCCAACCACGTTACAACATTACAAGAGTATGATATAGATATTAAACCAACGAAAATTGTAAGATGACAAGGTTTTTGCAGGTTATTAGTAGGAGCTTCTAATATTCCAGAACATGAATATTTATATAATGCTCTTCAAGTAAACAAGATAAGTATCATGAATTCTAAATCTAAGTATGCAAATCTGGTCTTTTATTTGAAAATGGATATGCTCCTCCTAGTTTCAGTTACAAAAACAAACATGCCTTAAGATTAAAGGAAAACACTTCAAAATAATTGATGATGTGTTATTTAGAAGGAATTATGATTCAATTTTGTTGATACGCCTTGAAAACTGAAGCACATAAGGTCCTGCAGGAATTACATGATGGTCCAGCAGGTGGACATTTTGGAGGTGATACAACATCTCACAGGATAATACATGCTAGATATTATTGGCCCTTTGTTTAAATATTCCCATGACTATGTAAGGAAATGCAAGATATGTCAAACTACTAGTGGGAGACAAAGGAAACCAGCCTTTCCTTTACAACCAGTGAACTTTGAGCAACCATTTGAACAATGGGGGATGAATATCATAGGAGAGATTTTTCCACATTCTTCTAAGCAACACAAATACATCCTTACATCCATGCATTACTTTACGAAGTGGGTAGGGTCAATTCATTTGAAGGTAGTCAATTCTGATGCAACCACTGAGTTCATTGATCAATTCATCATTACCAGGTTTTGTGTACCTAATGCCCTTATTTTTGACAATGCATCTTATTTTTCTAGAAGTACCATACTTGAATTTTCTCTTAAGAGAGGATTCAAATTAAAATATTCTGCAAACTACTATCCTCAAGGTAATGGTTTGGCAGAATCAACTAATAAGAATCTCATTAGGATTATTAAAAGAACTGTTGATAAAAATAAAAAAGATTGGCATGAGTCTTTGATATTTGCATTATGGGCAGACAATATAACTCAGAAGACCTTAATAGGTACTTCTCCATTCAACTTAGTGTATGGGAAAGAATCTGTAATACCAACAAACTTAGCACTCCCATCTCTGGTTCTAGTACAATTTATTGAAGAAAATCCTTCATCCTTTATCCAATTAAGATATATCAAATCCTTAAATTAGAGGAGGAAAGGGAAAAAGTGAAAATCACACATGAAAAACATCAATAGGTCATTAAATCTTATTTTGATGCATATTCTACTGGCCCAAAAATTTTACAAATTGGTGATCTTGTTTTGAAATGGGATAAAGCACACGAAGAAAAAGGCAAACATACCAAATTTCAAAAGATGTGACTTGGACCGTTTCAAATCATTGAGAAGATAGGCTCATCAACATTCATATTGCAAGACCTATTAGGAAAGAGAGATTCTCTTCCTGCCAATGGGCTTATCTTGAATAAATTCTTTACTTAAGGAGGTAACCCTTTCTTGCCTGTAAATATTCATTATGCAAGTTTGTTTATTTTAATTTTTTATTTGTAGATAATAATGTTGTAAATAATCTTCCATTGGCCTTTTACTATTGCAATGTTCTTTAAGAAAATATTGTAAATACATACTTTCTATAGATGGAAACCTTTAAGGAAAAGACTATAGGTTTAGAAAGATAGATAAAATATAATACTTTGAGAGCATCTTTTAGATTTGTAAAATATTCACAAGCCTTGAAAACACTGTAAATCATTCCAAGTTTTAAAGAGCCGATAGAGGTTATTTGTAAGAAGTAAAGACTTTTCCAGACTTAGCATCTACAACTCTAAAATTGTCATCCATAAACTCTTAAGGAGAAAGTCATTCACCCCATCCACTAAGTTCGTGATTTTTTATAGTGTAATACTAAAATATGTCTGATATAAAAGATAAGGGGTCTTATCATGACCTAGCTTGTTCAGTTCAATTACAACCAGTGAATGGAATTGTCAACAACTGGCCACCAAACGAGGACAATGGCTTTTTATCTTTTAAAAATTGAAAGAGTAAAAATCAAACATATATGTCTATGTGTGTGTGTGTGTGTGTAAACATATCTTTTTTAACTTATCTTTCAAAAGTTATACTCTTAGATGGATGGGACAATGAATGATTAGTGGTTAAAAGATAACCCTGTCGAGACTATAAATGTCTGCTAGCAGCAGAGGCACTACCTGTGAAAACATAGTAAACTTAAAAGATAAGTTGGAGAAGCACCCTACTTTATCTATATCAACCAATCAAAGATTGAAGAAGCCCATAATGTTTTGTATTTTTAAGATTGGAAAATAAATTACAAAAAAATTTCATTATATTCAGAGTTAATTTTTGTTTAACTATTCTTACATGGTTTTATTTATCCTTAGTGGTTTCCAAATTAAGAAAGTTATAGATATTGCATTATTTTCTCAGAGATAATTGTTTCTCCCAATGAATCACCAATTGTTGTGCTATACAACAACCCTCCCCATTTCAAAAATTTTATCTAAAACTTTAACAAGAAATGGGTCTCCTTTTTTAGAACTTAGATAAAATCAATAAAACTTTTAAAAAATCAATAGTTGTTATAAGTGTTTTGCTTTTAGGTTAAGTTGAATAACAATCACAACTTCGCAAAATCTATGCAACACATGAAAATCCTTCTGAAAAGGTTCGACCTGATTTAAATATTAAATAAAACCTTGTCATAAAACAAATATAAATGAATGTGTCACATCCTTTATTTAATAGATAGATTTAAAGTTTCCATTGGAAGTCACTGATGCAATAACGCAATCAAAAAGTTCATATCGCAACTTATCAAGGAATCATTCCAAGGGGTCATATAAATCTTCTGATGCGATAAGCCGATTGTAATCAACCATCGCTGAAAGCATGAAACACATAACATGCCCATTTGAAATCCACCAATGCAATTTCATTATTGGAAAGTGCGCTTTTCAATAAAAGTGAAATATAATCGTTAAATGAATGTTTGCAAGTCTAAATTATAAGTCAATTATAAATAAAAAGAAAAATGTTTTATTCAAGTGATCTCGCTTACCATATATTTCAATAAAAACTTTACAAAGGAAATAGTTAAGCATAACAGTTATACCTCTCGATCTACGATATGCGATTAATCGCTTATCATTGATCGGGAAGTTGCGATATTGATTTTAAAAGAATCATTATCAAGATTTGCGATGCGGAATATCTTTATGGCATTTAAGTGCCACGTTGGCAGTGATGGAAAATCATCAATTAAGCAGTTATGGTTGAATCCTTCAAGGATTTCATCTGTGGTAGTGTAATATATCAAATCCATAACACTCATTACACTTAATTGTTGTTAATCTTGTATACCGTGTATTAGCTTTGAGAAAATATTTCCTCTATTACATTCTTCTGTTTCATTGTGTAGAGCAAGTCTGCTACATTCCAAGATGAGTCAACCTCTAGAAATCCAGCCAATGCTCACAATCTGTCAGCTACAAGAAAGTAAGTTGATTCAATGAACTATTTCAATCACTATTGCACTGTTATTTTTATAGCAAATCCCAGATTTTCATGTCTATAGTTTGAACAGCTCATAGCAATTTTCGTTGATAGCTTGCTTTTATTTTTATTATTTAAGACCCTTTCATGTATTAAGAAAAGGTCCTTAATTTTTATAAGATTTGACTTAAGAAATTGCACTTTTCTACTTCTAAATATTTTTTTTATCAATAGTGGATCATTGTTCTGCATTTTCACGAAAGAAGCTTTTTCCAGACTTCGTCTTTTGAATATTTTAGAGGTTTTCACAAATAGGAAAGTGGAATCAGAGTGTTGTTTACACCGGAAGGATTCAAATGCATGCGTTACTTCTATCACTATTTTTGTCTGATTTCTTTATGTGAATGAACATTTATTAATAGTTTCTATTGTTGATATATGTATGCATTTTCAAACGGTTCTTTATTATATCATTTCTGGAGATTGAGAATTTTTTATTTCAAACGATATATGTCAACGATATATATTGTGATGAATGTGATAATGTTTTTATAATTACTTTGTTTAATTTCTTAGACAAGGTAATCATTATATGAATAAATCTTTCTATTTACGAATAAGCCATCTTTATGATTATTTGTCTATTAGAAATAATCAGAAATCACATTGTTAACAGGATACCCGATTTATATAGTTATATTGTATATTTTTGAATTGTATAATAAAACACTTATCGCCTTCGTCACACTATAAAAAAATCAGCCATAAACTCATACATCACTAGGAAATTCGTCCCATTATATTGAGTCAGAGCCACCATACCAAATGGAAAAGGATTTGCACTAACTGGATGGTTTTCCCCGATGTTGATTATAGGATTTTAGATGTATCAATAGGTGTATCGATGTGTCTTGGAACTTTCTCTTAATTCCGAACCCTACTCATAGGCCAACACATTTTCACACATGTGTTGTAGTTGTTTGTAAGAATTAATCTTGAACACTTCTAATACATGTTGCTTTAACATGTGTTAAACCATTGAACTCATTCAGCTATTCTAATACATATATTTATGAAAATGTCGTGTACAAGTTGTTAATGATGTCATGCTCATGTTAGTTACCTCCCGGACATCATACAGAACCTTTCACATAAATGTTCTATAACGACTGTCGCACTCGCATGAGCTTCTCCATGGGTGTTGTACGTGCTATCTTCCTCTGTGTGTTTTCACTACCGCATCTGTGTGGATTGCTCTTTCGGAATCTGTGCATGCACTATTATGTTGTGTTTCCATGACAGAGTTGGGAATTCCTCCCATACGACTTGAGACTCACTCCCACCCTCTCTCTTTGTTGTGAAAGAACCTTGAAACAAGTAATGCTAGCATTCATGAGGAACATGAACATTGTTGTTTGAAGAGAAAGCATACCACTATATCATGCTCACAAGAAAGAGCTAAGGAAAACTTTTAGGATAATGGAAACTAAGCTAACATACTAGACGGGACTCATACACCGAACGGTGTGAGTTCTAGTTGGGACTTCATACCGGGGAGATCCCCTGAATTTTGACGGGTCCATCATTTTCAATAGTACCATACACTTCCCATAATTGATGGCATGATGCATGCAATGAGGGAAAAATCCAATTCGAATTGAGAGGCCAAAGCATGACTCATCGCTCCTCCTGAGGAGTTCTTCTTCGACTTCTTGAGTGGACAATTTGTAGCAAAATGGTCGAGCTCATGACAGTGAAAGCACTTAACTTTCATCATGTCTTTCTTCTTACCTAAATGGAAGGAATCTAATTTGGAATGGGAAGCTTTCCCTTTCCACTTCTTTGCCTTAGTTGCTAAGGTATAGTTCTCTTCATCATTAGCCTTTGATGAAGAGCCATCCCGGGTGTTCCTCCTGATCTCCTTTTGCATCAAATCCAACCAAAGTTGTTCCTAATCTGGCAACTTCTCGTGACCATTGACAGATTCTTGATAACAATGCCAACTCTTTGGGAGTCCCAAAAGAGAAAGAATCACCATACCATCCTCAAAAACCATGATTCCAACACTTCCAAGCTCATCATGACATTGACTGAACTTGATTAAGTATTTTGAGATAGTCTTGCCTTTCTCCATTTTAATTTTTTGCAGTTTGTACTTTAGTTCCAATTCCCTTTGGTCATTGTTGTTCTGATACAAGCCCATCAATGCTTTCCACATATCATACAGACTTTCCTTCCCGTGGAGACTTGAGACATTATGGTCTAGAACTCCCTGAAAGATTATCAGCCTCGGTTTCGCCACATAGTTCTTCCATTCGGCCAAATTTTGTCCATCCAATGTTGTTGTCTTAGGAATATCTTGATCAACAAATTCCTTCAAACCATTATCCTCCAGCACAACCTCCATTCTTTCTGAAAGTTTTAACCTTGTACAAAAATTACCTGCATACAAATTCTAAAACACAGAAAATAAATAATGCGAGAGAATAACACATAAAACACCTATACATAGAGATTTTCCCCTGGATCTCAAAACCAAGACTACCAAATTGATTTTTCATTATGTACCTTTCAATGTTACAATACATATTTATACATGTCGAAGCATCCAATACCATGGACTGAAAACCATTGCATCCAAAACCATGGACTGAAAGTCATCGCGTCCAAAACCATGTGCAAAAAACATGCAAAAGACCATAGGTAGGTCTGCCCAACCTAATATAGGGTCAAAAAGAAAAATCTCGGGTGCTGCATAGGACCCCATAGAAGGGTGTTACCTACACCCCTCAAACCCCCTATGTCCCCCCACTACGTAATCGTGCAACAAATACATGGGCTAGTCGTGGAAAGAATACAACACAACCCAACATTCTCCCACTTGTTTTTTTCTTTCCACAGCGGACCACAAGAGAGCTTAGTCATTTATCTAGCCCTGCAATGCCCATTGTTTCTCTACACCAAGAGAACTTCTCAGAGCTCACAGATTTTGTCAATGCATCTACAATATTCTTCAAAGTGTCCACCTTTAATAATAACACGTTTTTGTCTTCTATCATATCCCTCACAAAGTGATATTGAACATCAATGTTCTTTGTCTTTAAATGATGTGCAGGGTTCCTTGCCAAGAAAATTACACTTTGGCTATCACAATCTATCCTTATAGCTCCCTGTACTAACCCCATACTTGAACACAATATTTGTAACCAAGCTACTTCCTTGCTTGCATGAGTGGCTGCCATGTATTCTGCCTCTATTGTTGATAGTGCCACTACAGATTATTTCTTACTCATCAAACTAATTGCACCTCCAAATAGGTTAAACACATACTCACTTGTAGATCTTCTCTGATCCATATCTTTAGCCCTGTCTGCATCAACAAGGCCATGAATATCCAACACTCTATCCAACCCCAATGGTCTTTCTTGGTAGCACAAACCATAATCACTAGTGCCATACAAATAACTAAAAACCAGCTTCACTATTGTCTAGTGTTGCTTCCCTGGTTTTGACATAAACCTGCTCAATACTCCCACTGCATGTGCAATGCCTGCTCTAGTATAGACCATTCCATACATCAGGCTACCGACTGCACTTGCATATGGAACACGATACATGTCCTCTTCCTCTTCTCGTGCCTTGGGACACTGTTCAGCAGATAACCTCACACCTACAGGAGTAGGAACCTTCACCGATTTATTATCATGCATATTAAACCTCTATAATATTGTCTCCACATACTTCCTCTGTTTTAACCAGAGCTTCCTCTTTTCCCTGTCTCTTTTAATTTCCATGCCCAAAATATAGTTTGCAACACCAATATCTTTCATGTCGAATTTGGAGGACAATTACGTCTTCAAATATTGGATAATTTCTTTGTCATTTCCAACCAACAACATATCATCTACATACAAGACCAGATAAATAACACGATCACCAATTAATTTAAAATACACATAATGATCTTTTTTGCTTCTGGTGAAGCCAAGTCCCTGTATAAATGTATCAAATCTCTAATACCACATCCTTGGTGATTGTGTTAACCCATACAAAGACTTCTTTAACTTGCATAGCATTTATTTCTTACCCTTCACTGCAAAACCTTCAGGTTTCTTCATGTCCATCTCCTCTTCCAAATCCCCGTGAAGAAATGTTGTCTTCATATCCATCTATTCTACCTCAAAACAAAAGTAGTAGTAGCAGATAAAAGTAATCTAATAGAAGCTACCTTGGCAATAGGAGAAAAAGTATCAGCAAAATCAATTCCTAGCAGCTGGGAATAACCTTTTTCTACCAACCAAGCTTTGTATTTCTCCACCTTTTCATCTACATTTGTCTTCTGATTGAACACCCATTTGCTGCCAATGGGTTTCCTTCAAGCCGAAAACTCCACTATATCCCAAGCCTAATTTTTGTGCAAAGATGCCATTTCATCAACCATGGCCTCTTTCCAGAGTTTTCCATCCTCTAAATTTACTACTTCCTTCATAGTTCTTGGATCATCATCAGTAACTGATAAAGCAAAATTTGAATAGAAAGAAGATGGAATATACCTTTCTGGTTGCCTTCTTTCTCGAACTGATCTTCTCACACACAGAGTTTGTGGATTTTCATCCTTTGATTCCTCCTCTGTTGTAGAGTCTGAGTCTTCCTCCTTAAGCTCAAACTCTATCTTCTCAGGTTCCTTTGGTTGGACTTCATGTTTAATAACATCTTTTGCCTCTATGAAGACCACAACTCGGCTGTACACAACTTTCCTTGTTACTGGGTTCCAAAGGTTATAACCTTTTAAACCACCCTTATACCAAATAAAGATGTACTTTTTAGATTTACTATCCAAATTGGTTCATTTCTCCTTTGGAACATGTACATATACATCACATCCAAATACCCTCAGATGTGGAAGAGAGGGTTTCTTACCAGTCCATACCTCTTGTGGAGTCTTATCCTCCCACGCTGATGAACGTGATCTGTTGACCATGTAATATGCTATCTCCATCGCCTCTGCCTAGAATTCCTATCCTAACCTAGCAACACTAAGCATGCTTCTTTCCCTTTCAATCAACATCTTTTTCATTCTTTCTGCAACTCTATTTTTCTCAGGTGTGTATAGAGTAGTCTTCTACCATGTTGTACCACACTTCTTACAGAATTCTTCAAATTCCTTACTGTAAAACTCTCCACTGTTATCTATCCTCAACACCTTTATCTTCTTCTCTGCCTGGTTTTCCACCAAAGCCTTAAATTCTTTAAACTTGTCAAAGACTTCAGATTTCTTCTTAAGGAAATATATCCATGTAATTCTTGAGAGGTCATCTATAAATGATACATAGTATACAAACTTACCCAGTGATGGAACCTTCACAGGTCCAAACACATCACTGTGCACAAGTTCTAATATTTGTTTCACCCTCTTACCACCAGAGGGGAACCTCACCCGTTTCTTCTTCCCATATACACAATTTTCACAAAAAATAAAAATCAAAAGAGATATTACTCATACCTTCTACCATACATTTACCATGAATTATTCGAAAGCCATTCTCTCCAATATGTCCAAGCCTTTGATGCCACAACATTGTCTTCTCTCCAGAGACCACTAGATTTTCTGCTCCACTTTCAGGAACCATAGAGCTATTGCACCCATCAACAATAGTGCTACCTTGTAGCTTATATAGAGTTCCATTCCAAACTCCGTGCATCAATATCAGTGCTCCCCGAATCATATTGCAAGTATCCTTCTCGAACAATGTTTTTACACCTACATCATCCAGCTTGCTTACAAAAATCATATTTTTGGCTAATGCAGGAATATGTAGAACACCTAGAAGTGTTCTAGCCCTTCCACCTTACAACTTCAGCTTTACTTTTCCATGACCAATGATTCTAGCCTTCTTCTCATCCCCCAAGAAGACGTCACCACCATTGTATTTCTCATACTCGCAGAACCACTCTCTATGGGGAGTGAAGTGAAAGGATGCACCTAAGCCAATCAACCATGCCTCATGATCTACATGTGTACTTGAAGAAGAAAGGTACACATCCCCACCTTCATCGGAGGTGGTTTTCACCTCTGCAGAAGGAACATCATTAGATCCATTTCCTTTATCAGGAGCTTTAGATTTGCAGTCCCCTTTTTAGTGCCCTTCCTTTCCGCATTTCCAACACACCACCCTTATAGGTTTTCCTGTAGATTTAGATCTCCCAGTCGATGACTTATTTTTGTTTCTGTTATAGAACCATCCTCATACAGACAAGGCATCACCATTCTGGCTCTCCATATTTTTTCTGTCTCATCTCCTCCATCAGCAAGGATGAGACTATTTCATCAAACTGCAAGGAAGTTGTATTATTACCTATTGTAATAGCGAGACTATCCCATGAATCTGGTAGAGAACACAAAAAATTGATGCACTTATTTTCATATGAAATTATAAAATAAATAAATAATAGTTGGCTTACCACAATGTTAAATGCCTTCAGATGCTCTGTCACCGAGTCTCCATCTTTCATCCTCATGTTATACAGTTTATTCACCAGACACATAGATTGGTACAAAGTCCCTAACTTATCCCACTAAGCCTTTGTCGTAGCTTCCCTTGATACATTCAACAATACTGAATTTCAGACACACAATCGTACTGTGCTCTTTGCCTTCCAATCCAACTTCTTCCATTATTCATTGGACACTCCCATTGGTTTAGTACTCAGATCTACTATGATCCACTAATCTTTATCCACCAATAGATCCTCCATCTTGAGTTTTCACAACTCAAAACTCTAACCATTAAATTTCTCGATCTTTATCTTTCCTCTACTCTCCATCTTCTTTCACCACCAGAATGAATCTTAGATCTCCCACTAAACAGAGTCTACCATAGGCCCAAGAGAAACCCCTCAGCAATAAAGGTGTCCCCTTGAAACCAAAACAACTCTGATACCAAATGAAGGTTTTAACCCCGTACAGGAATTACCTACATATGAATTCTAAAACAAACAAAATAAACAATGCGAGAGAATGACACATAAAACACATATACACAGATATTTTCCCCTGGATCCTAAAACCGAGACTATGAGATTGATTTTTCATTATGTTCCTTCGAATGTTACAATACATACTTATACATGTCGAATCATCCAATACCATGGACCGAAAACCATTGTGTCCAAAACCATGGACCAAAAACCTTCGCATCCAAAACCATGTGTGAAAAACATGCACAAAACCATAGGTAGGTTCACCCAACCTAATATAGGGTCCAAAAAACAAAAATTTTTGGGGCACTGTCCAAGACCCCATAGAGGGGGGTTAGCTGCACCCCTCAAACTCCTTGTGACCCCCTCGCTACACAATTGATGGAAAGAAGGGGGCGCTTTGGACCCCCCCACCGCCCCAACCCCCAGGTTAACTATGTAGGCTAGTCATGGAGGGAATATAGCACAACATAACACTGCCCCTCCAGGCTATAAAATTCAAGCTGCCTTCCAAGGCATACTCAAGCCATAAACTATAGAATGCCATGTGCTGACCCTGAAGCATGTATCACAAATTTGAATTTCACCTATATCCCAAAACTCAAAACTCCAAAGTCTCCTCTAGTATATTGATTTAACTATGATACCATGTAGAATTTGCTATAGATTCATAAGCTCATGCAATTTTCTAAAGCATAGGACAATAATATACTTCTACTTTCAACAAGCAAAAGCCAATAGATTGATGAAAATAATATGAACAAGAAGAAGACAAATTAATGGCACATAACACAACAAGTTTTCCTTTCGAAAGGCACAACTCAAAGCCTCACTTATCTGCATTGCATTAGATTAAAATAATGAGCGAAGATACAAAGTTTGTTCTCACAAGAACAATTCCACACAAGTATGCTCAACTCTCTGCCTCACAAGCCTTCTATTGGCCAACGCTTAGCCAATTTCCATTGCATTTGAAGCCCCAATTTCCTTGCACAATTCCTAAGAGGAATAGACTGTATTTAAAGGGAATTCATGCATCCAAAACCACACAAACCTAATTAGGTCCTTCTTTGATTACATGTAAGATATTTACAACTCTATAAATCATATAAGTGATAGTACACTGTTCCTACACTCTATTCACAACTATGTCTTTCTGTGAAGTGACATGCATGATTTTCTCATGAGGGAATCTTCAGTTAACTAGAGTAACACTTGTGGATGGACGAGTGCACCAACAGATTGTTACTCCTGTATTATTTCCTCAAACAGTTAGAAGTAATTTAACTGACCGTAACTTTGTAAACTGATTAAATCTAATTACAAATCAAATAAACTCATCCTGAACCCCTAAAATTTAGGGAGAAAATACACATGACTACAGAAAGACTTCCAACTCAAAATTACTAAGATAATTAAGTGAATTAAACTTACTTAACTATTTACATGTTTCTATGACATTAAAATTCGATTTTAATTCCTATTTTAATTCAAGGACAAATTAAACAGGAATTTCTTGTGGCCATTTCTCAACAGGTTTTGTACAAGGTCATAATGAAACATTAGTTTGCAAGCTAAGGACATCATTGTATGACTTGAGGTGGTGTCCTAGGTAATGGAACAAGAAGTTTGGTTCCTTCACGGTGAACTAAAATTTTACTAGCAGTGAGTATGATCATTATGTACACTTCAAAAATTTCAATGGCATATTCATTATCTTGGTCTTGTACATTGACGATATGCTTATTTCGAGCAAAAGAATGGAAGATATGAATAGGTTAAAGGCTCAAATTTCTAGGATGTTTGATATGAAGGATCTTGGAGCAGGAAAACATATCGTGGGCATTGAGATACACAAAGACACTAAAAATGGAATGCTCTGGTTATCACAACAGAAGTATGTGGTGAAAGTAATTAAAAATTTCGGTATGACTAATGTGAAACTTGCTAATGTTCCATTAGATTCCCATTTTAAGATTTCCTCAATTTTTAGTCCTAGAACTAATGAAAAAAATAAGTATATATCTCGTGTGCCATATGAAAATGCAGTAGGAAACTTAATGTATTCAATGGTATCTACAATTTCTCACATCTGACATGCAGTTGGAGTTGTCAGTGGGTTCAAGGAAAATACAGGAGAAGAACATTGGTAATCAGTGAAATGGACGCTTTGATGTTTGAGAGACACAAGTGACCATTGTATCATATTTAATTGTAGTGAAGGATAGGTCTGTAGATATGTGGATGTTGATTATGCAAGTGATTTGGACAAGATAAGATCTACTACATGATATGTCTTTACTCTTAAAGTTGGAGCAATTAACTAGATATAAAGGCTTCATGAAACAATTGCTTTGTCTACTACTGAAGCAGAGTATATAACTACTTTAGGTTCTTGTAAAGAGGCAATATTGTTGAAAGGTCTACTTCATGAGATTGGAAGGACACAGGAGAAAGTGAATGTATTTTGTGATAGTAAGAGTGTTATTCATTTGGATACAAATCAAGCTTATCACAACAAGACTAAGCACATTGATGTAAGGTACCATTTTGTGAGACATGTTATGGATGCTGGAAAAGTAGCTCTCATGAAGGTCCATAAATAGGAGAATCGTGCAGAGATATTCACAAATCCAGTTTAAGTAGAGAAGTTTCTATGGCGTTGGGATTCACTTGCCTTGTAGAAGAGATGATGAATGGGCATGGGAATGGGCAAGGGATTAGGAAAACTGTTTTTAAGGTGGATATTGTTGAAAAAATGAAAACAATTATGTAATTTGTAATTGTGGGTAAATCTATTTTTTAGCATTCAATAAATTTCTGTAATGAAAAGAAGTTATGTAACCAAGTAGCCCATATTAATTAGTGATTTCCCGAGAGCCTTGTAACTTGGAGAAACATTCTTGAGCAATAAAATTTCCAATCCCTTGCCCGTGAAGGTTTCCTTGACACATTGTCAAGGTTTTACCATGTAATTCTTTGTGTTAAGTTCTGTGTGTGATTCAGTTTCCTAATTTTGTTCATTTCTTTCCTGATTGAATGATAATGGCTCTAAAACCAATTGATTATGAACTAACCACCTTGTTTTTGGAGGGGCAACATGGTGTTGCCTAAAAATAACATACATTGTGACAAAGCATAGAAGAATCTGTATGAGTACCCTAATATTTCTTCCACCTAGATAAGTTGAGGGCAAGAAATGGAGGCACATCATTACCAATGCCAACACATATATGTATATTCTTGCAATGCAATTGAAAATTACTACTTATAGTTTCAATTATGGGAAATTTTGCAGCAATGTCATGGCTTGACATGGTTGTTGTCTGGTAGACATATTGGTATGCTTTCTTCATCTATATCTATGTTCTCCTTCATATTAGACTTCAAGTAACGTTTCATATATGAAAAATCTACTTGTTCACTGAAGTTGTGGTAAAATTATGCAACTGTGGTCGCCTTGTTTAGGGTGCACACCATCAGATTTACCCAAAAAATTTCTTTATTAATCAGCAAGTGACATTTTCTTGGAAAAGTAGGTTATAATTCTCTCTTATATTCCACATTTAAGCACTACTAGTTCTAACAAATTTCCCTCTAATACACTACATCTATGACTATCAAGATTAAATTTAGAGATAGTAATTCAATATTTTACCAATTGCAAATGTGTTAGTTCACTCTTTAGACTATATTCATAACACAACTTACATTTCTAATCTTAGAAAGTAGACCTAAACATTAAAAATGATTTGAGTTAAAACTACAACTCACATATTTTTAATACATACCAACCATCCAACTTCACGATTTCAAAATGATCCCAATTAGAATAAAAAACGTAAGATACTCATCATCTTTGTATAACCGAGATAATCCAGATTTATACAGCCATTCAATATGCTAAATGTTTTAGTATATCAAGATAGTAAGATAAAATACGTTTGGTACCAATTAAAAAAAAAAAAAACATAATTTAAAACAATAACCTTTTAGAGTCGTTAATCGCGCCATTTCTCAATTAATGGTCTGCACTCTAAAATGCACCCTTTTCCCAAGCTTCACAATATATCCTTTTTATTCCATTCTCCAAAACACAAAAGTATGAACGTGAAGAAAAGTATAGGATAAAAGGTTATTATAGCATGGAAACAATATTTTATATGATGAAATATTTTCCGGGTCAATTCGATAAGATACAACTTCAAATAAAATATATGGCATGATACAACATGTTTGAATGGTGGCATGGGCATTTGTTTTTGGAATATTAAAAAAAATAACTCTTCCATTTCTTCATTGGTCAATGGAAGCTAAAAATCGGAACGAGACACGATGGTGTACGTGAGAATATTTTTTCTTAAGTGACTTTTTCATTGAAAAAGGAAATGTGTTGTATTATTGAAAGTTCGATAAAAAAAATGAATGTACACAACTTATATAAAATAATTTTTTGTTAATGGATTTTTTTCATGTTATATCTCTTTAGTTGACCCTCATTTTTCATCTTGCTTTTCGACTTTCCCACATTATAATGACCCAACCATAAATATAATAGCCAACCATAAATATAGAATCATGTAAACCTTAACTATTTTTTTTTTTTTTTCTAACTAATTTTTTTCCTAACTAATTACATTATATAAACTGACTCTCCACTTCTAATATTAGAAATGACTCAACTCAACTTATCTCATGAATTAATCTACTATTTCGGACAACTAGAATGAACTGAAAATCAATGCTAACCCAAAACATCCCTTCCACGTGAAATCTCCCAGTACATTTCTTTTGTCTGCAAGATGTCATATCTTGTTAAAAAAAACAAATTCCTGATGCAATATATCTTACCAAAATGAAAATAATTATAAGACATAAAACCGAAAACCATATGATATGAAAAATTAGAATCATTGCAAAAAAAACAAATTCCTGATGCAAAATATATCTCACCACAATGAAAATAATTATAACACATAAAACCAAAAACCATATGATATGAAAAATTAGAATCACTGCAGGATATGAAAAGGCAAAGAATTACATTAGATATATATTCTAATAATCAAAACATTTATTTCCTATGATCCATCCGGCACAATGAATTTTATTTCTCTACAGCTACATATCAAATATCCTCTAATCACTATACAGCTACATATCAAATATTCTCTAATCACTACTGCTAAATGTAATATAATAAAATGCTGATTAAACCAAATATTTTCGTAACTGTAATACACATTTAACTGTAATGCGCATGACAGAAAATGTGGATAAACCTTTTGTGCACATACTTTTAACACATCGTGAAATTAATGGGAGTTATAAAACTTGTCTGGAATAGTTTAACTCGTTGCCGCTAATTAACAATATGATTGTCATCACCTGAACTCAGTCGAAACAATTTGCGGACTATTATCTGAAATAAAACCAAATGCTAACAATGAATTGTAATTCTTAATGAAGCCGATGATGATTTGATGTCATAATAACAAATTGTTCATAATTAAAACGAAATGTTAATATAGAGAATGTAATCTGCCAAAAATAATAATTCATGGTCTACTAAACATAACCGCAGTCGCTTCCGCTGGACAGTTTGGAAAACACTAGACGAATGCTAATAAGAATAGTAAGCGCCATCGATATGTATATATGACAGGCAAAGAATGATTGTACATCAAGTATCAATGAATATTCAAGATTACGTTTCTGTTCAACGGACAAGCTGTCTAACGGATGAAGACGATTCAGAACAACTTGAAGAACTTCGTTTTCATGATTGAAACCCTAGATATAACCTCTTTTTCATGACTGAGACGTTACAGAGGAGATGTCACAATAGATATCGAGCGGCAACGCGAAAATCTCAAAGCACGGCTTAATTTGACGGCGTATTAAGCGCGTCGTGCAGAGAATTGGGTGGGGGTCTACCTGTTAGATTCCAACGCAATTGTAAATATCACGCGTTTGCAAGAAGCTAGTTCAAGCCAAAAAAGAATGGAAGAAGAAATAATTTAAGAACGTCTCCATGAGTGATGACAAATGAATGAAAATCACCTCGATCAGATAACCACCACTTTTCTTCGATAAAAACGCGTCTACCATCTACCAAAAGAGGCGACGCCTGTAACAATAACATCAGGAAACAAGAAAATCCTTTAACAATGGCTAAAAACGGACGATTCGAAAACTAGATATTAATAAGTTTGAAAAGCGAAAAATGCACGATAATTTAAAGAAACCTTAATGGCCTTTGCTACTGAACTTCTTGCCTCAAATTCGATAAATGCATAAGCATTCACTCCCTGTTCCAAATATTAACAGCAAACGAGAAGAAATTTTATAAGGATGGAATATGTCATGCGACACAGCCTATAATTGAAAAACGAAACGACTAACGGCGCTTAGATGTGAAAAGAATGCATAAGAAAAAATAAGCAAAAAAGAAATAGAAGAGAATGAACACCTGGACCACAATTCGAATTTTCCCCGATGGAATTTTCCCGAATTTCTTGAACGCCCGTCGAAGACGAGATCGAGAAATCTTTGCTGGCAAATTCTCAACATAAATAGTCCGCCCTTTCTTTCCATCGTTTTCTGCTATTCAGCACAAAAAAATTGAAATGTATCAGGTAAGGTTGATGCATATGAATTATTTACTGAAAAATTATCGAAGTGGCGACAATGGCGAATACAGAAGATGCATTTAATTTATTTTATATGTCGATACCTTGGGGATGCTGAGAACTAGGGACGGATTTGCAACAGCCCATGGCTGCTCTTCCTGCACTCCTCGGCAATGAAAAGTGTTTCAGGGAGCTTCAAATTGAAAGGATATTGTGAATAAATTGATGGTTGTCAGGTTGTTCTCAAGGTCACGCAATTCTGTGAACTCTTTACACAGCGTTTGTGGGTTTCTCCGCTTTCATCTTTATCGAGAGCTCTGCCGGGCTGACCCCAAGATCAAATGCGTAACAAATTTTGATGAATGATGTAGAAATTAACGCCCGCGAACTAAACCGACAACAGATTATCATGAGCGCAGAAGTCTGGACACCGAGGAAATAAATTTGAAAATACAATTATGTTTCCGTTGGGTTTCATTTTAAACTTTTCCATAATTAACTGTTTTTTAAATATTTCTCGCTTCATTACTTTCGAGTTGTTTAGTGAATTTGCCTAGATTTATCTTTTGAACCGTTTAGATATTTAAGTTTCATATATCTAGAATTGCCTCATATGTCACCTGTATCGTCCTCGATGTTTAAAAGATTTTTATAATTTTTTTCCCTTTCATAATTCCTGAATTATTAATTTGTTTATAATTAATTATTCTTAAATATTTTTAATATATATTTCGTAAAAATAATTTTACGTTTATCTCAACTTCAACTTCTTGTAAAATTCAAGTGAAAAACATGATAACTGTTTTCCTCTGTGACTAAGCCAGCAACGTCTATATATGTAAGTTTTGGATTTCATATGCTCGTGAGGAGGCTAATTTTGACCATTGTTGTTTGTTATATGTACTCTTTATATTGACTCTCTTTATATTGACTCAATATAATACCTGGAATATTTTTCTCTATGGAGCAGACGGCTTCGGCTTCGGCTCCAATCTGATCAACTTTCCATGCGATAACGTGGTTTTCAAAAATTTGGTAAAGTACCCATTTTTTTCGGTTGAGAAATTCAATGTATTGCTGGAAATTCAGCACCATGAATTTATAAGTCATTGTTTACATTTTGTGCCCTTCAAGAATTATAAGTACTTTAACTGCCTGCCGAGATCCTTTATCCCAGGAAAATCGAAATGCAATTTGTCGTTAGGTTAAAATCTAAATGAAGAGGAGGGGATATGTTGGAACTCCATCACAGCTTCATCACATGTATTTGTTGGAAAAATTATTCCAAACATTACATTAGTTGTTATTTGCTACTCCATTTCAATTTTAATTTAGTTATGGGTTTTATTGTAGTTACTTATTTTTGATGTCTCCTATGTAAATTAATTAACTATTACTGAGTAGTGTGAAGAGTACTAGTTCATCTTTGTCCTTCATCTCTCAATTCTTTGCATGCTATCACAGTGCATAAGAGACCTCGTGAGCAGCATTTGAAATTTATGTGTGCTCACATAGAAAAGATCAAAGAATAAGAGCTCGAGGAAAAGTTATGTGTTTAGCGAAAACTCAACAGCCAAAGCTAGGGTGGGAGGAAACAATCACTACGTGTTGAGCTCAAGTCCCATATTAAAAAAATGAATAAAAATTGAGGTGACTATTGCGGTCTAATATTGAGAATCCAGTAGAGCAATTATTGAAACAATTCTCTTTATCTTTAATAATTGTTTGTGAATTTTACTTATTAGATATTTTCATTACAATAAAGACAAGACACAAGAAGTAGGGTCCAAGCGAGAAACCTAAAAATAATCTCTTCTTCTTATATAGGGTGGGAGGAAACAATCACTACGTGTTGAGCTCAAGTCCCATATTAAAAAAATGAATAAAAATTGAGGTGACTATTGCGGTCTAATATTGAGAATCCAGTAGAGCAACTATTGAAACAATTCTCTTTATCTTTAATAATTGTTTGTGAATTTTACTTATTAGATATTTTCATTACAATAAAGACAAGACACAAGAAGTAGGGTCCAAGCGAGAAACCTAAAAATAATCTCTTCTTCTTATAGAATTTGATTATAGAATTTGATTAAATGAAAAAGCGAAGACTTGAAAGCCAAAGTCAATACATCCTGTAAGAAACATGTCAACCCTCCAAAGATTCCTTCTTCAAGAAAGCTCAAGTCAACAAGGTCAACAAAATTCAAATATTAAGATTCATGGTCAAAGTAGAGTTTTTGTTCCTTCTAAATAAAATAAGACCAAGTTCATGGGACACGTATTCCAAGCTGAATGGTTGGTGAAAACATAGAGTGATGGACATCACTTGCAATCAATTAATGGCTATAGAAATTTACAAAAACATTGACAAAGAGAAAATGCATTAATTGACATTTATTTATGAAAATTAAGGAAAATAAGAGAAAAGGGAGATATTGGGTCACAAATTTGCATGAAGAGGAACTTGAAGTGAAAATAGAGGAAAATGAAGAAAATAGAGGCATCAATAATAAAAAAGCATCGTAGGATTAGTTGATGGTTTTTGTCATTTTTGGCTTTGGCTCTCTGATTTTCATTCACTCTCTCTCATACACTCTAGAGAAATCTTGGAGCATGATTGGAGCACACTAGTATTCACATGGATTGGAGAAAGAAGGCAAAGGAAAGCAAGGAAGCACAAGGGAAAAAACATCAACAACTACAACTAGATTGGTTTGCAGGTTATAGGTTATATGTGTGATTTCCTTGCCAATTTTTGGACGCATGGTATATCCATGAGATATCCTAGTTAGGTGTTTTCATTGTATGAATATTTGTGTGGATTGACATTCGTTTTATCTTCGTCTTGCCATTTCCTAGATAGCCATGGTATTTTTCTTTTCTCGACCTTCTCTTTTTATGATTGGCTCTGAGTTTCTCCCTATGGATGTGTGTTGGAACAAATGCTCTAGAGCTTTGGAACAACTTGAGTTGAGCTATTACCCTTGGATCCTAGGTTGGGAAAAACACTCTTGAGCCCTTGGTGGGTTGAATTACTAGTCTTTAGAGACATGTTAGACAAATTCTCTGCAGCCCTACAGCAGTTGTGGATTGACTTACTAGTTCCTAGAGCCTTGGATAGTTTGGGTAGAAACTCATCTCGTTATGGTTAGTGATTTCATGACTATAGAGGTGGAATCACTATGGTTTAAGGTCGAGGTGGTTGAACCTTTGGAAGCCCTTGTTGTTTTTTTCTTGATTTGTTCCATGACATCCCACATTCATGCATAGAATATGGCGCATGGGTGATTGGATGAAAGAAATATTTGGTTCAACCAATCTATGGTCAGGTGGTTCATCGAAGTCTCTCACTTGGTTGGTATTTTCCTATTGTGAGTTATGAGCACTTTTGTTGGTTATGATGTTGATGTTTATGGCTATTTTCCATGGTTTATAAGTTGGTTGTTAGCTGGTTATATGTTGGTTAAATGATGTATAACTTCTATGACTCTTGTCATGTTCTGATAAATTAATGAATGGCTAATGAATGGAGGAACTAATAAGTGTTATTGCAGTTATGTGGAGTGGCCATATAGCCTTTTTTATGATTCTCCGTTGAGTTCATTGAATTAGTGAACATATATGTATTTATGACCCACAGGTACTATGTACACAAACTATTTGTATAAATGAATAAATTGGACCTCCAACATTCCAAGGTTGTAAGTTTGGCATATGATCTCTTCTTAACTATTATAATACCTAATTTCAAAGATCTTCACGCTGAACCTGAAAGAGAAAAAATAATTTGTGAAACAAATTTTTACACTTCTCTAGTTTCTCCAGTTTCCCTAAAAACATTGTTTAGACCCTCAAAATGGCCTAGGAAGTTTAGGATCTGAAAAAATGACAAAAATAGAAAATTTTGATAAATTTAAGGGAGATAAACTAAAAGGTAATAGTGTTGGTTCAATTTAGGATGATAATAGTTTGATTATATGTCACTGGGTGTTTACAGTCAGTTCCAGACATGTGTACTCCATTTTCCCTAAGTGCATCTTACATAGTAACTCTCGTCTCATGTTTACCCTAACAAGTAGGTCAAAGTCGATAAATGTGGGGTGGGGTGTTACAATTTTGGCTCTCTATTTTAGTCCTGTAACTTTAGACCTAGAATTCTTGGTCTCTTGCAACTCATACCCACAATCCTCATCCTCCTACAACAACGCATAAACACTGATTTCACACATGTGGGCAGAAAATATTTTTTTTTGTCTTATTCCTTCACTTTGACTTTCTCCTTTGCTTCTACACCTCTTTCCTCTTCCTCTTATTGATTCATTATTGTACATCAAATTTGCATTGATTATGGTCAAATCTCCTTCTATATATGTTCTTTTCACAACGTCGAATTTGCCTCTTCTAGGTCAACCTCTTGTAGTGGGGCCAACTTGGTTTTAGAGGCTATAAATGACATTCTACATCAAAAAATGGTATCTTTTACATGTTAAAACTTGCCCAAAAGGGTCTTATACAAATAATAAATAGTGTCTTGACCAATTACAAATAATCTTTTGATTTTACAAACCCTAGGAGCATGAAATGAATGCTTGAACTAGTTGAACAATCAAATAAATTATGGAACCCATGCTTGAATATTAATGTTTTTCTTTCTTAATTTGCTTCTAACATAAGATATACATAATGGCATATGTATAATGGAATTTATGAAGACAAAACTAGTTTCATTTTCCAACCCTCCCTCTTAAATATGGTGGTATTGATAATTGTAAAAACTGTACAAGGATTTTCTCAAACTAAAGAGTTCTCATAAGAAGAGTCAGATTGATAAGCCATATTTAAGCATCAACTTCACAACCAATATTGTCAACATAGTAAGGTTGTACATTCGTATGCTCTATTTAGAGAATAATGTTGGGATGTTTAACTTGAGACACCGCACTACCTCTTAAGGTACATAAGCCATCCAAATTTTCATTTGGTATGTCCTTCTAGGACTATTCTTATCTTGGATTTCCAATCCTCAAAGTGTATTCCTTCTCTTTTACCACTCTTATCTTGGATACCTATCAAATTCTCAAAGAGTTCCAGTCCACTTCCTATCTCAAATTATTTATCCTCGAGAAATATCAATCATTGATGCTTATTCAATCCTCCGTTCTCCCTCCTAGTGCCTTCAGTAAGACTTATGACTTAGTTTCGGTGTAGTGCATGAAACATGGAGAATATGATGTAAAACATCACTCCCTCTAAATTGGAGAGGAAATCCTCACTTTCTTTTCATTAGGAAATACATCCTTCCTCCTTCCTAAACATTCAAGGAGACTTTTTACTCCCTCTCAAACATAGATGAGAATTCTTACTTCCTTTCGATTAGGAAGTCATAACCACAAGCTCTTTAGCTTGTCTTCATAAATACATCAACTACTATTTATTCATCGATGTCTTCAAGTAGTAGTTGCATGGATCCTCCTTTTCCTTTAAATATCATTATATTGAGATTCTGTCCTCCTGTAAGTTATGGACCCATCCTATTTCCTTTTATTGTGTGATAGGGTTTAGGCCATCAACCTTTCATATCACTTTCCTCTAGTCATTATCTATAAAGACGTTATATTGAGCCCACATAAGTAGGCCTAACTATAATAGCCGTAGTGAAAATTCCATGCAATGAAAGTTAAAAACAATAGCCACGATCCATGGAACACTTATTCCAAGCTGAATGTTGGGCAAGACATCTTAGGGGTGTTCATTTGGTTGTTTATGGATAAGGAAATTGGCAAAGGCAATGGCTAAGGCTTTGGAAAGGCAAAATGGAATTTTTGCCACATTTATTTATGAAAACAATGGAAATTAGGAGAAAAATGAGGTGAAAGGTCATAGGCTGCATTTGAGGAGGAAAATGAAGGAAAATAATGGAAAAATGAAGAAAATAGAGGCCTGATCCATAAAAATGATTCTGAGGATTAGTTGGTAGCCTTTCGTCAGTACAACATTGGAGCTACCTCTCATTATTCTCCCTCTCTCATACTCTTGGATACTTAGAGTTTTCTTGGAACACTCTTGGAGGGTGTGGCATAATTGGATTCTTAGAGCAACAAAGAAAAGAAAAAGTAGCAAAGTGCAACGAGGCATCGAGATCAAAAACTACATCAGATTTTCTTGTAGGTATTGAGTTGCATGTATGATATATTTACTAGTTTTGATGTGCATGGCATACACATGTAGTTTCTTGGCTGTGATCTATAATTGGCATAGAGGATTGCTTGGATTGATAGTGGATTGCCTAGCCTTTCCATTTCCTAGATATCCATAGTGATTGTGGGTTTACTTTCATTGTTTGTTTTTGGTTGGTTCTCATGTTTCCTTAGCTTGGGTTTAGTTATTATTCCTGGAAGCCAGGATAAACAAATGCTCAGGAAACCATGTAACAACTTGGGTTCAGTTACTATTCCTAGAAGCCTTGGTTAGACAAATGCTCTAGAAAGCCCTTGGTAGGTTGAGTTACTAATCCTGGAAGCCTTGGTTCGACAGACGCTCCAAAAGCCCTATATAAGCTATGGGTTGAGTTACTAGTTTTGGAAGCCTTAATTGCATAAACTCTCTAGAAGCCTTGGAAGGCTTTGATGGAGACCAATCTAATGATGGTTTTGTGATGTCTAACCATGAGGTGGAATCATTGTTTGATGGGTTGAAGTGGATGGCCTCTACAAGCCCTGGGTGAGTTTTAATTGTTTTTTCTATGAGATCCCACATTCATGCTTGGAATATGGCACAGGGATTGAAGAGAGATTTGGCTCGACCATTCTACGATTGGGTGGAACGTTGTAGTACCATCTCTAATTGGTTTATTACATTCATTAATGAGAAATTAATTTCCTTAATTTTCATGTGAAAAGGTACTGATGTATATATGGATTTTTATGGTTGATATGTTTATTGTATTTATGTTCCTATTATGTTTGTTATATGCACATTTTATGAAATCGTCTATGTATGTCTCTCAGCATGTTTTTACTTGTATATGAATGGATATTGTGTCTATGACCTTATAGATTAAGATGTAGCAAGTGGAATGAGGGAAGAATGGTTCATAGCAATTCTCAGATCAGTATGAGATCCCTACACTTAATTCTCTTCTTTACAGCTGTAGGTTACATGTCAATGATATGTTTGACGAAATTCATGTCATGTCTAGTAGGGGTATGGTTAAGGTCTTGTTGATTTTATTTCTTTTGACTCATTGCTTCCCGATACCTTTCTTGATTTCAATCTATCATTCAATTCTAGGTAGTAGCCTGGGCCTGAAAAGGTGGCTTAAATCCTGAGGTCACTGGCACATCATTGGTAATGTTGGTCCATAGTCCGTGGAAGGAAGTCCTGTGATAGCAACATTAGGTTGTTGGTTGTTCCCTTTCCCATAGCATGTGAGTGACTATGATCTAACACACTCTAAAAAATCGTGAGACCTAGGGATAGGCTATCTCAGTGTTTGACTTGTCCCTTGAAGGTTTTGTTGGTGATGTTGGATGACTGTGCATGAAATTCTATCGATTCCACTTCCTCAAGGTAACATAAGAGCTCGAATCTGATCATAGTATCCTCTCATCTCATTTTCACCGTAGTTATCATGGTTAATTTGGGTAGGCATGAGAGGAGGGTGTTACAAAGTGGTATCAAAGCATGGTTCAACCATCAGACATGATGGGCTATGTGTTGGTCATGCATGCATGTCAGTTACATATGTGCCTCTCACACTTGTATTCCATATGTTGTTTCAATTGCATGATGTTGATCATTGTTGTGGTGATTTCGTCATGAGGAACTTAATGTGATTTTGTGGGATGTATCACTGTGAGTATATGACTGGTTATGTGTTGTTATTTATCGCTTACATGTATCATGTGGTTGCTTGGTTACATTCTTGTATGTTTGGTCATATGTATCATTCTTTTGTATTGGGTTACATGATGCTACATACGAGTTTTGTTCACTTATGCTCGATTATATGCGTTATGTGTGGTAATGGCCCATCCTCGTGCTTGAGTGCTATTCGCATGTAGGCTGGTGTATTGTATACATTTTGGTTCTGCATGGTTCACATACAATGGTATGGTTTGTGTCATCATGCACAAGGTCATGGTATGTGTAGTTATGTAATGCTTATGCATTATCATGTTTTCATGTCGTCAAGTTCACATTGATGTAGTGGATGTCCCCATGCATGAGGTTGTAGTGTGTGTGTTGTTAAGGTCATGCATTGATGACTAGACCCTAGTTAGAATGACATTTTCATGGTTATATGCTTATGTACTATTTTTACATATTGTTATGATTATGTTATAAATGTATCATGTTGATATGTTGATCTTGTAGACAAGGTATCCTCATCGAGCTATACTAAGGTATGTTGGTTTATTTTGATTTGGTTTCACTGACATGATATATATTATAGGAAGAAACATCAAATGGATAGTAAGATGGTTGACTACAAAGACTCTCTCTATGAATCCAAAGAGCAGTATGGTCTTGGGAACTCTTCTGATTTGGAAGTGACAATGAGAATATTAAAGGTAGAGACAAGGAGTTGTAAGGAAGATAATGACAGAATCATACAGTCATAGGAAAGGCTAGCATAGATAAATGTAATCATACTTCTGAGCTTGTCAGATTTGTAGCAATAGGGTCTGCTCTGGATCAGTCATGAACAGGGGAACAAAAATAATCGGGCATATGGCATTAGATCGCGTGGCGATCACCGATTAGATATAGATGACACAATCCAACATGGCAGATTGTTGGACACTCTAGAGAGGAGAAGGTATAGACACAAGTATGATTCTAGTTCTAGTTCAGATATGCACTATGGTCATCATTCATATCATCCTTACAAGAGGAGTGATAGGGGATACTTGTTGAATGAATTTAAGAAAGTGAAGCCACCTAGATTTGATGGGGAAATGAAGAGAACATAGGATGCAGATGCATGGTTGCTTGTCATGAGGAAGTTCTTCAGGTTGCATGATTATTTAGAGAACATGAAAGTTAGAGTAGCTACACTCAATCTCAAAGATAAAGAAAACATTTGGTGGGAATATGTGAAGAATTTCGAGTGTATTCATGAGGAAGATTTGTCATGGAGTGAGTTTTAGTGGCTATTTAAGAAGAAGTACTTGTGAGAAAGGTAATTGTATGTTAGGGAAAAATAGTTTTATGAACTAAAGGTGGGTTCCATGATAGATGACGAGTACACTAGTAATTTCTTGGAATTATTGTGCTATGTGCCTTACCTCAAAGAGGAGAAGGCTAAGATTTAGAGGTTCAGTAGTCGGTTACCAGTTGCATTTAAAGACAAGATTGAGTTCGATGAGCCTAGATCATTGGAGGACACATTTCAGAAGCTAAAGCATCGCTATGAAAAATCAAAGCGCTTAACTAAGACTAAGCCAAACTGGAGAGGTAATGCAAAGAATAAGGGAAAATGGGACAAGAAGCAAGCAAGACCACATGATTCAGGTAACAAGGAGAATGTTGCACCACCTAACAGGTTCAATTCATCAGATAGAGGATAAGGAAATCGATCTGAAGATAAGAATCACGACGGGGGCTGGAAGCCTATAGAGTGTTGGACTTGTGGCAAAGATCATCACATGAGAGATTGTTCATAGAATCAAGGTTGTAGACCTTAGATATATAGTGCACAGGAGGCACAAATTATTAGGGTCTAACCCTAAACCATTTATTAATGTAATAAACCCAATGGGGTTGAGTCATAGTCATATTTAGTTAAAGAGTCAATAAAGCCAATATTAATAATTGTAAGTGGTTGACCCGAATTTAAGAAAGGGGCCACTTTTAGTTGGAAACGAGCCATAGTTAATACATAAAGTGGTTAACCCATGTTATGCAAAGGACCACTAGTCATTAGGTTGTTGAAGGAAATTTAGCTATAAATAGTCGTAGATAGAAGGGAAAGATCATCGAGTCTTATTTGCAATCGAGCTTTGCTATGCTGGAGGTTTCCCCCTCGAAGAGGCAAGTGAACAATGCATCTATCTCTGAATAATAGAATACTTACTATTTTTTATCATTTTATGTGTTATGGGTTGTATCTCTTCACATATTTGGCATTCTTGAATTTCTCGTAGACCGGGAGCATAACAAGGGGTATCAAAGCACTTGCCATGGCTAGTTATACCTCCTTTTTTGTAGGATTGTTTTTACGCTAGAGCTATGTTTCAACGTCTTTAAAGCACGGGATCTGTCATTGAGCACATAAACTTGTGGATTTGGGGGGGCATGCATGCAGGAAATACAAGAGGTAGTCACACTTGTGGGACTCCCTTGTAACCTGTGTGGGTACCCCTTCAATTAGTAGTGCATTAGACAGAACCATGCAGGGACTGCACCTCCACGTACCCTTTGAACTTATAGGAAGCCCCATAGCATCACCTAAAACCTTGCCTTAGAAAAGCAGTCAGTCATCTTGCTACTATAGTACACTGAGAACAACTCTCGGGGAGATTACTTGTGTGTATCATAAGGTAGACAGGTAGTATGACTAAGGGTATGGTTGATCCTCCTTAGTTAGTGCACTGAAATATTGGGTTGAGTACTATTGTTGAACCCTTATGTATATTGTGATCTATAGCACCCGACACTCCTTTGTGACCATAGTTCTTACTGCTCTCTAAAGATGACCCATCATCTTCTCTTCCATATCAGATCCAACAGTTGGGTTTCTACCGTCTTAGTACAATTCATATCTAACAGCTGGGGTTTTGTCACCACTGAACCAATTAGATCCGACAATTAGGGCTCTGTTGCCATAGTGCAACTCACCTTCAGTAGTTGGCAACTCGCCGGTAGATTCAACTCTTTCGCATAGTGAGTCTTGTTGTTGCTATAATTCGGGTCTGATTTTGGAATTCAACCATTGCAGTATTGATTAGCGGGGAGTAAAACTCTGTTTGGAGTAAAACAAAAGAAAGAAAAAAAAAGAAGAAAAAAAACTTACCTCCCTAGGACGCTTATAAGAGATTTAGCCCATTAGATTCAAGATGACAAATTGATCGTAGTTGTACCATTCACTAGTCATCCTCAATTTTCTGGTGGTTGCACAATTCTCTCAGAGTAACTTCAAGTGACCGAGATCTGTGTATGGTAGAAGCGAGAGCTCAAGCCATGGCCAGTGAGAAGATGGAGCACCTGGAAACAAGGTTGGATATGTTCAAGGAACAACTAAATGTCATTTCAAAATTTCTTGAGCAATTCAACAAGAGCATGATGGGGTATCATCAAGAGGCGCATAGTATTGATGAACACCTCAAAGGGGAATCTAGCCATCATATTCACTTCCATGGAAATCACCAACATTCCCACCCTTGGGCGCGCAATCTTGACATGTATAAATTTGATGGCTCTAATCCAACAATATGGGTAGCACAAATGGAACAATATTTCATTCTGAACAATATCCGCGATGATCGAACTAAAATACATGTGGGAGCCCTTTACCTGGACCAAGAGAGATGGAAATGGTGGCGGTGGCATTTGAAATGTTATCCAGAGAACATAACTTCGCATGCGTTCTCAAAAGCCCTTTGTGATTTCTTTGACTAAGAATCTAATTTTTTGGGCCATCTTACTAAGCTATGATAAACAAGAATAGTAAAAGACTACATTGCAACCTTTGAGACATTGGCTATCCAAACATAATGTCTAGGCGCCGAATTCTACTTGTAGTGTTTCATTAGTGTTTCCAAAGAAGCCATCTAAGAATATGTCCACATGCACCACCCACCTACATGGACAGACGCTTGTGCAAAGGTTGTCAAAGTGGAACTTGCTTTAGCTTCATACTATAATCGTCTAAATTCTATAGCCAAGGGGAATCCCACCCATGCTCAGGGCCCTACCCAAACACTTAAGGTTCAAAAGGTGTCTCCATCAAAAATGGCTAAACAAAGAAAACAAGGATTCTCCTACTACTGTGATGACAAATACTCCTCGGGGCATAAATGCAAGCAACCAAAATTCTTTAAAATTGATGTTACTGATCACAACTCATTTGAGGAAGCCCCACCCCTTGGGGGTGCAGAGGAAGAATCTGAGGAAACCCAACATGTCAATGATCTCATAGATACACCAGATGAACTAGTTATCTCACTAGATGCTTTGGCAGGCATTTTTGCGCCACAAACTCTCAAAATCCGAAGCTTTCTTAAACATTGCCCACTAGTGGTATTGATTGATAGTGGCAGCACTCATAACTTTATCCATAAGAGAGTTACCAAAGTTGTTCATTGTTTTGTACGGGCAATATCTAATTTCCAAGTCCTTATTGCTGATGGAGGGATAATGAAATGTGAAGGCCACTCTGAAAATATTGAACTTTATATGGGAGACTACCACCTGAAGACACACATGTTTGTAATTAATATGGGTGGTTGTGACATTTTCTTGGGTGTTGAAAGGATTCGCACACCAAGTCCGATCACAATGGATTTCCAGGAGGTATATATGAGCTTTAAGAATAATGACCACATTCATACACTACGGGGACTCCAGGCAGGTGCTCCTGCTATCATCAGCTTGCATCGAATGAAAAATTTGTTGAAAAAGGGCCATCATGGAATCACTTACCAGTTTAGTGCCATCTAGGCCATTGAATCCACTGCTATTCATATTCATCCTGAGATGCAATAGGTTTTAGACCACCATCAGTAGGTATTTGAAAAACCTAAATAGATTCCATAGTCTAGAGGTGAACATGATCATAGTATCGCTTCGCTCTAGGGGACCTAACCTCCTAATTGTTGTTGGGAAAAGTATCCAATACAGAATGACCCTATCCCACTCTAAGGGTGATAGTTCCTTAGCAACAATCAAAGCAAATCTATCTGAGATTACTTCTTTATGAGATGTAAAAGAGGGGAGAAAGAGATCCACTAACCGATGTCTTCCGCTAATGATTGACCCAATCTTCTCTCCTTGCTGCTTGCCCCCAACTCCTTGCTCTTTCACCGGCCCAGCTACACCAAGATCCTGCAAAATGGCAAGAGAGGGAAACTACAAGAAGCATACATTCATAATTGATTCAAGGATTAGAATAAATCAAATACACAAGTATAACAATACACCATTGAGACACATGCATATAGAAGAACCTCAAATGGTTTATTAATGGAAGAAGTAAGGTTCAGGAAGTGATACAACCATAAGAGGCCAAATCCAGCATCACCTTCCCAACAGAAAGAAATCTCCTCTTCACCTCCTTCAAAGCAAATCACCCAATAGTTCTAAACTCAAACCAACAGCAATTCTTTACATTCACAAGATTCCTGCCCCCCTAGACCTCATGAGAGAGATCTATATATAGGAGTTTTGGAGAAAGGATGAGTCAGCTTGAGGCTGGCATGAAGCTGACTAGTGTCCTCTCTCACTTCAGTTATTCTTCAGTTCTTGAGTCCACTTGGAGGTTCTTGCTTCTACTTGGAGATCTAGAACCTCTTACTCATCACCAGTTGAATTCCCTGATCCAAGTGTCATTTTGGAAGCTTCCTGGGCATTGACACCTTGAGGAATGACTGTGCCACATGTCCAAACTCGCCCAGCGCAGGTAGCCTTCTTCGCAGTTGACATTCAACGCAGGTAGACAGTGGAGCAGTTGACATTTAGCGCAGATGCTCAGTGGAGCAGTTGACATGATCCAGAATTGCCTTGTTTTTGAGTGTTTTCAGGTGGAGAACTTTTATTCAGTGTTGTGGTTTGCTGACCTTGTTCCTCTAGGGGTAGGAACAACATGTTTAGGGACTTTAGATCCCTTAGATTATGGACATTTCATGCTTCATGCTGTAAGGCACAAAAATGTCTATAACAGTTGCCCCCTAAAGTATGAGGTCGTTTATCGGGTGAAATGTTTTATCAGGAGGTTCCGAAGTTCATTCAATCGCTGAGAGGTGACCTGTAATAAGATACAATACAATAAATTATTTTTCATACTTCTTTCATGATCTAGGTGAGGCGGGCATTCCCATGATCAGCTTTATAAATACATTTTTGTACATAGAACAGACGATCGTCTGATGGTAGACTGATAATTTTGGTGAAAATTATCATCCTTTGAATAGGATGATCATCTGCTGCAATGATGTACATGTCAAATGTTTTTATTTTTCCTGAATATATATCGCAGCCCGGATGGATGAAACTAGATCAGGGGTCTTCAAACTCGTTCGATCTTCACTCTAAGTATAAGTCGATCCATGTGAGAATTGCGCTGAAGTCGAACATGGAAAGACATCGCTTGATTACCGGTCAATGATGTAAACCGTTAACAAGCGTGAGAGGAATCACCGATAATGATGATGACCCTCAAGGTACGGTAGTACAATCCACATGGTGTGAATAAAGGACTTGGGGTCGAACACCACGCAAAATCTTTTGGTCGAAGGTCATTGATGTATACCTGTCGCCGGAAGTGAGAAACTTGCCATTGAGGCATGCAATCTTCAAAGTACTGAGGGGGTTGTTCCTAGATCAACTTCTTGGATAATGAGCTGAAGTCGACAAGAAGCGATCCGTCAAAGGAGGGCCTTAATGAATCCCACATCAGTGACACGGAACGGAGCTAATGATTTTAATGGAGGTGAAAACAATCTGTGACATATGATTCAGGGTGGCGGTCATGAATGGATGAAGGATAATGTATGGCAGTGGATGGGACACGGTTGACTCTTTCTGAACAACATCTCTTGAACATATAACGACACTGATGCGATGGATCGGCAGCATTACCCCAAATGTGGATGGTTTGGCGAGACCATGGTGATGAGACCGGTGAATGAAACAACCCAACCCGATGTGGTACGAAGGAAAAGTGTCATGTTCAAGAGCGACTTGCTACCATTAAAGCTTTTAGGTTCTCCCAATTTTTCCCCAGTCATTTCTGACCAGTACCTCTTTATTTTTGTCAAGCTTGAGGAGGATAACATATGCTTGTTCTATAACCTGCCCTTCGGGCAAGCCCATCGCTATGGTTTAACGAGCTTAGCGATAGGGAAACTTGTTCTCTTCTAAGGACAAGTTTGTCGCTATTTAATCATTTTAACGAGTCTAACGACAAGGAAAACTCGGTCCTTTTATTTTTAGAGAGTCTGAAAAGGTACATAAAGTTAACTCCAAAATTCCTTTTTCGTCATCTAATCCCTTAAGTCCGAAAAAGTGTAAAACAATACAGAAGGGATGATTTTTCGATAACTTTAACGAGCCGAATAAAACAAGCTCTCGACCTTTTTGTGCAATAATCCCTCAAGTCCAAAAAGATTAAAATCTAGAGGAGGGATAGCTCTCCCGGTCCTTTAACGAGCTGGAAGGCCAAAACTCGGCAATCTTTTCATATTTTACGAGTCAGTTGAAAGAGCTTAAAGAAGACTCGTATTTTGAGGAACGAGTGATAAACAGGGATAGCAACTGATTCCAGGTACAGGTTGGAATTTTCCAATCACGGCAGTGTCACAAGGATGGCTAGGTGAAATCACTCTTCACAGCTGTTCCTCAAAACGGGTAAACAATCATATGGAGGTGAACGATCAGCCAAATGAAAGTGGAGGTGGTAGGTGCAAACACGACCAAGGCTTTTATGGCTGATAAATTTACGATCACAGTGGTTATTTACTGGGATAGGTTCATTTTTTATTTAAAAATGAGCTTAAACTCTGGAGGAAACATTGCTCACTGCTTATATTTATTTTTTAACGAGCATGAAGACCGCGTTAAAACTGCTCGGATCTTGCGTTTATTTTTTAACGAGCATGAACTTTATGCTAAAACTGCTCGAATTACCAGTCATAAGATAAGAATGTCTCCTGAAAGATTCCATTTTTTATAGAGCTTGCGCCTTACCAAAGCTATGCTCCCTCTCATCCTTTCTTTATGCAAGTTCGGAAACGGCTAATCTAAAAAAACAGATAAATAATCGTTCCTTCCTTGCACTCCAAAAGGTTCGCATGCCCCCATGTATAAAATACAATTTCAAGGTTGCCCCTCCTCCTTCTCACCTCTGTTTTTCTTTGGGTGTTCACAGCTACTTGTCGTCTTGCTAGTCCAATTTTAACGATACTTGTCTTCTCGTTAATTTTAATGGGTCTATACGATACTTGTCTTCTCGTCAGCCCAACTTTCAACAGATTTTTCGCAAGATCGCAAGAGAACAGCTACTTGCGACAAGAGAGCAGCTACTTGTGACAAGAGAAGAACACTACTCAAAGACAAAACATTTGTGTTACTGAGGGAGGCTTACCTCTTTCTGGTTACCCAAAGATTGTCTTGTTATTTCTTCAACAAAACACTTCCTCGGCAATGTCTACCGAAATAGACAAGGGTGAATGACCTTTATCAAACATGTAACTTTGACAAAAGAATCTTATTCCAGAACAACCCCTCTTCCATCCACGGACAGGGTATGGACTAGTCATATTCTCTCACGGAAATTCTATCTTATACCCAAAGTTCTCCTGCCGAAGCAGGCCAGGATGCATGCCCCCTGGGTTCCAGTCCCATCTTTCTGAATCACTCGCACTCATCGGGAAGAAGGACTGGGGGTGGAGACATTTCTTGATTAAATAGACCATTCAGGGTTGGTATGTGACTATTTGCGATGCGTGATCCCGGAAATGAAATTTGGTCTACGAGCTTGACCATTCTTCCTTCGTGTGGAAAACACATTACTCTAAAGAGTGAGGAGACTATTGCTCCCATGCAATATATATAGTCTCGTCCAAGGAGTAGGTTATAATCCAAGGGTCCTTGGACGACCATCACGTTCATTTGAACGGCCTTCCCTTTCAATGTAATGGGCACATTGCGGAGGATCCCTAATGGTCGATTGGTTCCTTTATCGAAACCCAAGAGATTTCTTATCTCAGGCAAAAGCGCCGGGGAACCCAGTGCTTTCCAAGCAATAGAGGAAAGGATACTCACAGATGCCCCTTCATCAATGATAGTGCCAGCCATTACCATTCTTTATATTTGGACTATGATTCTGAATGGTATACTGGCCGGCAACCGGGGTCTGCCTAGTTGGTTCCAATCAAAGGACACAACCAGGTTGCTTGGTGGTGGGACCGAATACACGGCCGGATATGACCCTGACGATGTTCCTTCCTGCGATAAAGGAATGGGCGCATTGCCCTGACACTCTTCAAAGTCTGTGTTGATGAAAAGAATCTGGATGGTGTCATCATTATTCTCTTCAGTGAGGGTGTCATTTGAAGATGAATCTTCAGTGACGGTGTCATTTGAAGATGAAACTTCTGAATGGAGAACCGGGTCGACTGCCGTTTCTACCTTTGGACTTTCGTCCGATCTGGATTCAGTAGGTTCATTTTCAATGACTGACGCTTCAGCTGACCACTTGAGCGAGCCAGCTGTATTCTCAACCAATGAAGGACTTGGCACGAGTTTTTTGTATCCAGGAGGAAGTCTCAGCGGTGAAACCGGGCGATCTTCCAAAACTCTCTTCGCTTCGTCTAAGAAGGGACAACGGTGGATGGCGTGATCGCCTTCACACAGTCTGCAGGGGGATCTTGCTCCCCTTCTTTGTCTTGAATCTTTACTTTCGCTAGTTGACGGTAAGCATTCAACATGGCTATCAGAGGTTGATGCTCCCGAACTGTGCAAACGAGGGGACCAGTCCCTTAGTATCCGGGGAATACAGGGACAATCTCTATGGAAGTGGTCTCCTCTACATATGACACATGGCGATTTAGGCCCGGTCTGTGCTGTGTGTGGATTTTTGTCAGATGTCTTTTGCTTGCCCCCAGTCGCCTTAGGCTCCTTCTTCTTCTTCTCTCTCTTCTTCTTCTCCTTTTTCTCCATGGGAGCTTGGCTTTTGCCAGCTCTACCTTGCGAAGATGAAGGATTGGAGGAAGAGTTATAGGAAGTAGAAGGCTGGTGGGTAGCTCTAGACTAATCTAACTGTTGACTCGACTGTTCAGGAACCATGGTGTTCTGAACTACATTGGTTGAGAATAGCCAGATTGGCAGGCCAATTGTCAGTCCTGGAAGCGACAATGTGGCCATGTGGGGCGCACCAACTTCTCCCCAAGAGGAGAAAGGACTAGGATTTCCATCATGGGGAATTCCTTGGTTGGGGTGTTCCATATTCTCAACCTACATATCAACGCAGGAATAGGAGGTGATTATGTTCCGTTTAAAATAAATTTTATAACGACGCTTTAGACACAACTTGCTTTTTCACTTTTTAAGAGTCGAGAAAAAGCTAAAGATGACTCTAGTCTCCTTCGATGTTTTAACGAGCCCGAAGTGACAAATGCTCGGATGGACATTTTCAGTTATAGAGTTTGAAAAAGGCCAAATGAAACTACTCTGGAGTTCTAGGCAGAGGGTGTGCCAAACTTTTCGCAAAACCATAGAATACGTTTTACGGTATGGGTGGTCGATCTTCATGAATGCTGTGTTCATTGGATTGCAATCAGTAGGGCGGCCAACACGGCTTCCTATGGATAAAGGCTTTGTTCCTATAGGGGTCTCCCAACTACTGAGGGAAAAGAAAGACATCATCTTTTCACACAGATCATAGAGCACACACTAATGCACTTTTTCCTAAATCAACATGCAAGCTATCAAAATGCACATGCACAATGCAGGTATTTCTTTTCTCTTTCTTAATGTTGGTGTACTACAAAAAGAAAGTTGTTGTATAACTTTGAATTTAATTTCAAGTGAAAGAAAACAAGCTTTTGTCCAAAATCAAAAGACACCTTAAGATTTACTTGTTTCAACACTAGAAATACATAAATTCAAACCATATGACGAAAGCAAAAGCTCAATCAGCTATGAACAGCAAACAAACTAACTCTTAAGATCAGAACAACACTTATCACAGGTCTAGATCTAAGAGGCCACAACAAGACTAGTTCACTTTCGTTATGGGAAACTGTAAATGATGTAAGAAATACACAAAGAACAAATACAGTTTCTTTATACAACCGAGGCGGAATAGTGGCAAAGAAAGGTGGTTTCATATAGGTACATTGGCTGATAATAGGCTGCAAAAACAAGGATGAAAACAGGGCAACAGAAAGCAGAGAACCCCAGTTGCACAAGGCCACACTGGTTCAGCGCAGGTAGAACACTGTCAGTTTGACATTCATCGCAGGTAGCCCCTTCGGGACCTGTGATGAAATGCAGACTGCCTTCATAGTGCCTCCAATGAAGAGAGAAACTCTCGTTTCTCTTGGTTTTCGGGTTACAGATTGCTCAAAAATCAACAGTTTTTGGCCAAATCAAAGCTACCAATCAAGTACACACTAAAGGATGATTCAAAGGAGGATGAAAATCTATCACTAAGAGCTGTTCAGAGTCCTTGTGGATCAGCTCTTCAAATCATAAACATGCCCAGAAACTGAGCTAGAGTAGCTGCCCTCCACTTTGCATTTGAAAGATCCAAATGCAGTTCGATTTGGTACTCCCTGTGTTTAGGAAATGAATAGAAAAAACACAAACAACCAACAAGATACGATCCCCAGCGGAATTGCCAATTTGTTGTTGGGAAAAGTATCCAATACGGAATGACCCTATCCCACTCTAAGGGTGATAGTTCCTTAACAACAATCAAAGCAAAGCTATCTGAGACTACTTCTTTATGAGATGTAAAAGAGGGGAGAAAGAGATCCACTAACCGATGTCTTCCGCTAATGATTGACCCAATCTTCTCTCCTTGCTGCTTTCCCCCAGCTCCTTGCTCTTTCACTGGCCCAGCTACACCAAGATCCTGCAAAATGGCAAGAGAGGGAAACTACAAGAAGCATACATTCATAATTGATTCAAGGATTAGAATAAATCAAATACAAAAGTATAACAATACACCATTGAGACGCATGCATATAGAAGAACCTCAAATGCTTTATTAATGGAAGAAGTAAGGTTCAGGAAGTGATACAACCATAAGAGGCCCAATCCAGCATCACCTTCCCAGCAGAAAGAAATCTCCTCTTCACCTCCTTCAAAGCAAATCGCGCAATAGTTCTAAACTCAAACCAACAGCAATTCTTTACATTCACAAGATTCCATCCCCCCTAGTCCTCATGAGAGAGATCTATATATAGGAGTTTTGGAGAAAGGATGAGTCAGCTTGAGGCTGGCATGAAGCTGACTAGTGTCCTCTCTCACTTCAGTTATTCTTCAGTTCTTGAGTCCACTTGGAGGTTCTTGCTTCCACTTGGAGATCTAGAACCTCTTACTCATCACCAGTCGAATTCCCTGATCCAAGTGTCATTTTGGAAGCTTCCTGGGCATTGACACCTTGAGGAATGACTATGCCACATGTCCAAACTTGCCCAGCGCAGGTAGCCTTCTTTGCAGTTGACATTCAACGCAGGTAGACAGTGGAGCAGTTGACATTCAGCGCAGATGCTCAGTGGAGCAGTTGACATGATCCAGAATTGCCTTGTTTTTGAGTGTTTTCAGGTGGAGAACTTTTATTCAGTGCTATGGTTTTCTGACCTTGTTCTTCTAGGGGTAGGAAAAACATGTTTAGGGACTTTGGATCCCTTAGATTATGGACATTTCATGCTTCATGCTGTAAGGTACAAAAATGTCTATAACACTAATGTGCACCCATATCGATATCCTTTCACCCAAAAGAATGAAATTGAAAAATCATCAAGGAACTCCTTGAAGAAGGTGTTATTCATCCTAACATCGGTCCTTCTTCATTTGTTGTGGTCATGGTGCTAAAGAAATATGGAGAATGGCACATGTGTCCAAACTTTCGAGTCCTCAACAAGCTCACTGTCAAACAAAAATTCCCTATTCTGGTTGTTGATGATCTTCTTGATTAACTACATGGTGCTCAATTATTTACCAAGTTTGATCTTCACTCTACCTATCACCAAATACGCATGAAAGAAGTAGACATTCCTAAGACTGCTTTTTGAACTCAAGAAGGCCATTATGAATTCTTGGTCATGCCTTTTGGTCTATGTAATGCTCCATCTACTATTAAAACCCTCATGAATCACCTACTAAAACCATATCTCTGAAAATTTTTCCTCGTCTTCTTTGATGACATTCTCATCTACAACCTAACCTAGGAAAAACATCTTCAGCATGTAGACCCAATCTTGCAACTTTTCTAGAATCACAAATTATTTGTCAAATTGTCCAAGTTCTCTCTTGGCATGGAAGAAGTCGAGTATTTGGGACACATTGTGAGTCATGAAGGTGTCATGGTTGATCTCAAAAAGGTACAAGAAATGCAAGACTGGCCCCAACCAAAACCCTTTAATAGTTTGAAGGGATTCTCGGGTCTCACTGGCTACTATCGCAATTTTTTCCACAATTATGCTAGCATTTCTAGACCCCTCACTAACCTTCTCAAGAAAAATTTGTTCCTATGGACCGATGTAGCACAACAGGTGTTTGTGGCTCTCAAACAGACCATTTGTTCCACTTCAGTATTGGAACTATTGGGCTTCACCAAATATTTTGTGATTGAATGTGATGCTTCCAATACTGTTATTGGTATTGTCTTAATGCAGGAAGGTTGAGCCTCGGCTTTCACGAGAAAACAACTATGTGGGAAACATACGCTTCGGTCTACCTATGAGAAAGATATGATGTCCATCTTACATATAATAGATACCTAGCGACCATACTTATTGGGGCAGCATTTCCAAATCCACACAGTCCATCAAAGCCTCAAATATGTTTTGGAGAAATGTGTATCCTCACCATAGCAAAATAAATGGTTGAACAAAATGTTGGGATATGATTATTAGATAATTTACAAGAAATGGTGTGACAATGTAGTAGCTAATTCTTCATTGCGCCAATTTGACAACGAAAGGACCCTGCTATCAATCTCTCTTCACATACTAGATTGGATTGAATAAGCTCGCAAGGAAAGGTTTTCACACCCCTCTCTCTCCCAACTTATTAATAACTTGAGAGCATATCCTAATTCCTCATTTGACTACTCTTCGAAGGATGAGATTCTTCGCTACAATGATCAGGTAGTTATATTGCCGACATCCACCCTCAAAACCTGCATTTTGCAATAGTTTCATTCATCTCCCATTGCAGGGCACGTTGGATTTCAGAAGACTTATGCTCGCACTCATTGTTCTTTCTTTTGGACGGGCATGAAAAATGAGATTCTTACATTTGTAGCTAAATGTGATGTGTGTCAATGTCACAGAGGAGAAACAGTCACTTTACCAGGAACCCTATAGCCATTGCCACTCCCTGCCTCTGTCTGGATGGATGTTTCCATGGATTTCATTACTAGCCTCCCAAAGTAGGGCAAAAACTCCGTGATCATGGTGGTTATGGATAGAATTTCTAAATATGCTCATTTTTGCACTCTAACCCACCCATCAACCCCCATCTTGGTGGCTCAAGCTTTCATGGACCATATCTTCAAACTGCATGGCATGCCAACTTCCATTGTGTCTGATCATCACCAAACTTTAACCAACTAATTTTGGCAAGATCTTTTCAAGCTACAAGGAACCCAATTCCAACTAATTACTACCTATCATCCCCAAAATGATGGTCAAGCTGAAGTAATCAACAGATATTTGAAGACATATCTAAGGTGCTTCACCTTAGAAAAGTAGCATCAATGGGAAAAATTGCTACATTTAGCTGAATGGTGGTATACTACTAACTATCATGAAGCCACCAAGATGACTCCATGTCAAGCAGTGTATAGCCAACTCCCACCTTCACCTATTTCTTATATCCCTAGATTATCTAAGGTGCAAGTAGTTGATCAACACCTACCCAACTGTGTTGTGTTATCACTCAGGTTGTCCTTAAGCTCTGGAAAAGGATATAGCCGAGGTAACCACAGACCAACTTTGGACTGTAGGTTCTAGACAACCTGCAATCATAGAGGGCTCTCTCTTTTAGATTCAACTTTGTTTGAAAAGGATTTTAGGCTAGGTCTTGAGTTTAGAGGGTTTTTTGTTTTGTTTTTGGTGGGAAAATTGATGTTTTCAGACAGAGAGGCAAGGCATAGTCTGGAAGTTTCAAGCCATTGGGCATGGAATCAAGGATAAAAACTATTGGTGCTTTTCCTTAATAATAGTGAGGGAAATGGAGAAAGATAGCTGAGCATGAAACAATGTTCCAGGTTTAAGGGATGGAGAGAAATGCTAAGTAATGAGAGGCAGTTAAGAATCTCTCAATTATGCTTAACGAGGGAAAATAACAAGGCGCTACCTAGGGGCAGTTAAGAATCCCTAGATAATTGGCAAACACAGGTGAATTGGGGTAAACATGAGCGAGAAGGAATTCATATTCATAACCAATTCAATTAGAGGAAAACATAAAGAAACAACAGAAATTGAGCATAGAGAGCATTTAAACTAATTCTAGGCTATTCTTTCTTTCTGATATTTAGATAGTGATAACAATAAACAGAGGTAAGATGCACTTATTGCTTCAGGTTGCAGCACAATAATTCCATCTTCATATCTCCAAAACTTTCATTTACAACAGATAGTCTGTTATCCAAGCTTTCTGCAATCTTTGATTATAGAAACAGTGAGGTATACAGTGCGAGTCTCTAGCGAAAATTCTCAATCGACCAACCCTTAAAACTATGCAGAGGGTGGTATATATAGGGAAAAACTATCTACAGAGTTATTTATTACATCTTGACCTAATTAGGTCATAAGGCATAATTAATTTACCTACTCCTATCTGAAATAAATGAATGAAAATATCTCAGGCTGCGCTGGGTCGGCTGTATCAAAACTGAATAACTTATGTAGTCCTTGGTGGCTTGGTGCAGGTGCTTCTGAAATAAATGTGCATGGGTTTCTACTTCTTTGCTAACTTGTGGCTTTGAATGCCTTAATTGTGATTTGAAGGCAAGGATGGGCTGATGATGCCTGATTTGACTTTCTGGGGGCTTCATTAATGTACAGGTGCTTTGAGCCACTGAACAAAATCTTTGCTGATATTCTTTGGCGTCCTTTCTTCCTATGATACACTTTGGCAATAAATTGATGTTGTTCTGACGTGTTGTAGGTCTTATTCACAAATTAATGGCCATTGTTTGGCCTCTATTTCCTTAAAAACTATTTTCTTCCCCTTTCGGTATGCTCTGCGAAGAAAACAGGTCATTTTTGTGCTTTTCGGGCTTCCTGGGGGCTGCATAATGAAAAGATTCCCTGAGGATTCTCCATTTTGGCCTAAAACATCCTACGATAAGTGATTTGCGCTAGGAGCAAGGCACAAATTGCTCATCAAAAACTGCCTCAGAATTGGATTCTGGGGCTCCGAAGTGCGACTTTTTCTCCTTCGTGCCAAAAAAGTGCTGATGACATCAGCATGATGTGACGTTGTACGGCGGGTCACGTTAGCGATGACATCAACATGATGACATGGCGGGATGATGTCAGCATGATGTCATCATGTACGGACGGTGACGTGGCATGACACGTGGCAAGGCGGCCACGCAGGCAGATGACTCGGCGACACGGTGGCAGGAGGCCACGCAGGTGGTTGACGTGTCGCGGTGACTGGGCAAGGGGTGACGTAACTGGGCAGGCGGGTGACGCAGGCAGGGGCGGTTTACGATTTTGGGTGCACCGCCTTTGGGGGAGAGCGGTTTTGGGGGAGGGGCCCTGCCACAGCCCAGGAGCTGACGTGTGGCGGGAGTACAGCGGTAATACTGCCCATCTCCCGAATGCTAAAGCTCGGGTGGCTCGGGGATGGGACGGCCCGCCAGCTGTTGATCTGCGGGGCGGAGAAACAGACGGCTGGCGGCAATGGCGAGGTGATGGCGGGTTAGGGCAGGGAATATTCACAGGAATATTCCTTTTTTAATATGCATGCGGGTGGGTTTAAACTATGGGAAATGGGTTTAGGAGGTTAATAAGCAGCGGGGTTAATATTTAGTGCCAAAACTTTGGGTTGGGGGTAAAACATGTGTTTTTGAGGGTTTTAGGGCTAGGAGGTTATTAATCTGGCTAGGTGTCAGATTAATCCCTTTTATGATTCGGATGGGCTAAAAATAGCCCCAAATGGATTATTTTTTCCCCAGACTTAAAAAAGTATGGCTATATTGCCTGGGAGGGGATATTTACATAGGCGAGTTATATGTACATAGCTTTAGTAAGAGAATGGGAAAACTGATAGGGAGTTATATAATACTGTTAGTGGTTAATATGAAGGTGACCAGCAAGCGCTAAGGTTAGGGACCTTAGGCTAAATTTTGGGAAAAAGAATTTGCAAAGAGATGAAGTCCTTAAGTGAAGCAGATCTTAACCAAGGTGACTGATATGGATGATGATGAAACTAAGATGAATCAAGCAGATCTTGACCTCTTTGGGGAGTTAGTAAGTGACTTGGGAATTAGAAGAAGGGGAAGTTAGTAATGTCCAGTTCTGAGCTCTTCTGAATAAAACTGCCTGCACTGATCTGAGAAGATAAAATAGTTTGAAACACAAAATTGATCATGCATAAGCTTTATGCAACCACAACTACCTACCCATCCTACTTTCCTAACATTTTTTCTTCTTTTCTGATTTGGGTGCACTTAGACTTGCAGACCCAGGATTACAATTTTTTCTTTTGAATTTTTCCTATCTAAATCTACACTTATTTCTGCCAGGGCCCAGATTAAACAGTTGGGTCCCTTTGATTCTCTACCTATCTACAAAATCTTCCAAGGCTAAACTGTTTGGACAGATGCATTCTCTATATTCTACAGTAGGAAATTGAAACCTAGGGAGACCAAGATTGGACTGTTTGGACCTCCCTTAAATGAAAATTCTTCAAAACTGGAACAACTCATCAAAATGGAATCTTAGCAGTGGCATTTGGACAAGCACACTCTCATGGTATCTTATGGAAATATGGAACACTGCAGCTTGCCAAGTATGACATATTTGGCATGTAAAAATGTCAATCATGAAAGGTGATACCTGTTGCAATAGGAGGCTAACAGTGGCTCCACTTGGGGATGGCTTTTCCTTGTGAAAAGTCAAGAACAGCAGGTCAGACTACCTTGATCTTCTGTTTGTTTCTGTGGACTGGGAAATTCTTCTTTGTTCTGGCTGCTAAAGATATGAAACTTTGAATTATGAACAACCTCCTCCTCGACTGAGTTACTGTGAATTGTACAACATCGCCTGCTTTCTTCTGCGTGCTTGAACTTTATGTACAATGCTGCTGGAACGTGCCTTTTAAAATAGTTAGGGACATGGATTAAACTGTTGTGTTTGCCTTGATTTTGCGTAGAGCACGGTGCTGACATGAACTGAAAATTTTGCTCTGTTTTGATGCTTTTGAGACTGGAAAATTTGCATTGGCTACGTCCTCAGCAAATTTGCTGCTATTCCTTAGACAATCGGCCTATTTATAGAAATAAAAACTGAGTGCTGGTATTTACAAATAATACTATACAAAGATATTTACAGAATTTGCATTGTTTCAACAACAAGGATCATGATAATGTTTCAACATCTTTCCATTCACAGGGCCTTCTTCAATAGTGTTGTCCTCCATAGATATGAGAAAATAAGTGTTGTTTCCCTGAACAGCAGAAATTACAAATGGGCCTTTCCATAGAAATTCAAACTCGGCATTTTTACCCTTGTCTTCTCTTCTTGAATCCCACTTTAGAACTTTGTCACCAACATTGAAATCTTCAGCTTTTGCTCTCTTATCAAAAATCTTTTTGAGCTTTTCTTACACAATCTGAGCTCTGTTGTAAACATGTTCTCTGGTTTGCTGTAGATGGATGGTCTGATTGATTCTTCTTTGAATTTCATTCGGTTTAGCCTGAATCTCTTGTAACAGCTTGATAGTAGGGATGCCCAGGGATGAAGGAAATCTAGCCTCCATGCCATATACTAGCTCATAAGGGCTCATTCCAATGGATCTTTTGCTTGAAAGTCTATTTGCCAATAAGGCATTTACCAGTTTTTTGTGCCAGTTCTTCTTGTTTTATTCCAACACTTTCTTTATGATGTTGATGAGGCTTTTGTTAGATGATTCGACCAAGCCATTGTCTTGAGGGTAATAAAATGTGGAGTGGCCCAAGGTAATATGAAATCTGTGGCAAAAATTGATCATCTTTTTGGACTTAAAGGCAGCGGCATTCTCAATGATGATTTTCTCAGGGCAGCCAAATCTGGAAAGGATATTGCACTCAAGGAATTGGATAATGATGGTATCATTGGCTTGTCTACAGGGAATGGATTCAACCCACTTAGTGAAGTAGTCGATGGCTGTTAGAATCCATTTGTGCTGGCCTGAGGAAGAGGGATGGATTTCTCCAATGAAGTCAAGACCCCATTGATGAAAAGGTTTTTCGGTGGAGATGGATTTAAGGGGCAGGGGCAACAATTTTTTCTTGCCCTAAAAAATTTGGCATTTGTGACATGATATGGAAAACTTTTTTACATCTGCGAAAAGAGTGGGCCAGTAGAAACCATCCCTTAGAATTTTGTCAGCAGTGGACTTCCAATATAGATGTCCTCCACAGTCTCCTGCATGGAATTATTTCACGACATTGTTAGTTTCATTCATGGTTAAACAATTAAGCAATATACCTTCATGATTTCTCCAAAATAAAGCACCATCTCTAACACAAAACTTTAAAGCCTTCATTTTCAAAAATCTTTTCTTGGTTCTGGACAATCCTGGGGGAGCACACAGGTTTAAAAATACAAAGCATGTATCAGAGTACCATGGGGATTGTAAAAAGATCTCACTGATCTATGGAGTCGCCAGCTCCAGTTCATTATCCAACTGGTTTATGTCTAAGGCCTGAAAGTTTGTTTCGGACATCAGTTTAGCTAAACCCTGTCCCTTTATCAGCTTGGTTGGTTTTATTTCTATGTCATACTCAAGGATGTTTGCAATCCATTTACCTTTTTTGCCTTCTAATCCCTGTTGGGTCAATATGTCTTTTACAATAGCGCGTGGGACATAGGCAATCATGTGTGAATATAAAATGTACACCCTGAAATCCTTGATGGCCTTAACAAGTGCGTAGGCCTGTTTTTCCATTATTGGGTACTTCAAAGGGGCGTCTCTTAAGGCTCGGCTAAAAAAAGCAATTGGTTTTTTAGCTCCCTGTTCATCCTTTTGTAAAAGGACAGCGGCTATGGTGTGATCAGATGCAAGTGAAAATATGATAAAATCTTTATCAAACTGTGGGCTAGTTAGGACAGGGGTTTGGGTCAAGGCTGTTTTGATACTCTCAAATGCTTGCTTGGTTTCCAGAGACCATTTTACCTTGGCATCCTTCTTTAACATGTTGCTTAACAGTCTTATTAATTCAGCCAGATTTGGAATAAACCTTCTTAAGAAGTTGCTTTTTCCAAGGAATGCTTGTAGCTCTTTTATGTTTCTGGGGAATGGGATTTGGAGGATGGCTTGTATTCTTTCAAGATCAATTCCGATCCCATCCTTTGATATGATGTGGCCAAGTAATTTGGCTTCTTCAAGGCCAAATAGAGACTTCTTGGGGTTCAAGGAAATGCCATATTTCCTGCATATTATGAAAATTTGCCTGAGATGCTTGTGGTGTTCTTCATCAGATTTGGAAAATGGGGTTAAGTCATCAAGGTAGACAACTAGGAAGTCATGTATTTCTTTTGCAAAAGCAATATCCATTGCTCGTTGAAAGGTAGCACCAGCGTTTTTAAGACCAAATGTTATCTTTACATACTTGAATGTTACCCAGGGTGTAGTAAATGCAGTTTTGTCTTGATCGTCTGGGTGAACAAGTATTTGGTTAAAACCTGAAAAACTATCTAGCAAAGAGATTCTAGATTATCCCACTACTCTCTGCAATATGTGGTCCATTTTAGGCAAAGGATAGTGGTCTTTTAAGGAGACTTGATTTAAATTTCTAAGATCTACACGAATTCTGATTTCACCTGTCTTTTTTCTTGTAGGAACAAGATTGGACACCCAATTGGAGAATCTGATGGGTGCTATTATGCTTGTTTCAAACATCCTCTTTAATTCCTTCTCAATCGGGGGAAGAAGCATGTGATTAATTCTTCTAAGTTTCTGCTTGAAGGGTTTCTGGTTTGGTTTTAAAGGAATGGTGTGTTGGATCACCGAGTTGTCATAGGATTTCAGATCCTCATAGCTCCAAGAAAATACATCTTGGAATTCTTTGAATAAGTCAATGTACTTGGGCTTTTGATCGAGTGGTAAATTTTTGGACAGTTTGATCATTTTCGGATTTTCTGGTGCCCCGATGTTGTGTTCTTCTATTTCAGTGTTTATGGGCTGCAATTTCGGCTTTTTGGGCACGTCATTAGCATCAAACATATCTTCTAATGGGGTTAGGCTAGCAGGCAAAAAATTATCTTTCAAGTCAATGACCTCTGCCTCCGTTTTGTCTATCTCTTCTATCTGTGTTTGTTTCAGCTGTTCTATGTCTTCTTTGTCAAAAATAGTTGGTTTTGTGATTTGCTTGATTGTTGCAACTGTTATATCTTGCTTATTTTCAGTTGTTTGGTGTTTTGTATCTATCATAGCATCCATGTCAATGTTAATATTTGAAAATTCATGCTCAAGGGTAAGGAAACTGTTAATTTGGGCATCATTTTTGAATACTTGCCAATCTCTAACGTTGTTTGGGACAGTAGGCCTATGTTTTATTTCAGCCATGAAATGATGGTTTGGGTCAAAAGGAAGCTTACATGTACTAGCAAAGGTGGCTAGGCTGTGTGCATGAATGTTGTGATTTCTGGAAATCTTGTCAAGCTTGAATTCAGTGAATGCCTGGAGTATGTCTGTAGCAGCGATTCTATAGGCTCTCATTCTATTGCCGTTGGTAACAAAATTACCTTTCATCTACTGTATAACTAGATCAGAGTCACCTAAGATAGACACTTTTACAGCTCCTAGAGTTTTAAGCAGTTTAAGGCCTAAAAGCAGAGCCTCATACTCTGCCATATTATTTGTGCATTTGAAGTTCAGTCTGTAGGAATGACCTTCTGCATGGTTATTGTATGTGTTCTGAATCCAAACACCTGCCCCTTCTCCTAACTTGCTGACAGAGCCATCAAAATCTAAGTACCATGTGATTTCTTGCTTGTGGTTCGTAGTAAGAGTTTGAGCTATCTTAGGATTGGGCAGATTTAAACTTTCTATTTGAGGATATTCTTTTGGTAGGCTGGTTGCATCAGCTGCTGTGACAGTTTCGTGGGTATGTGCAACCGATTCTTCATTGATGTGTGCTTGTTGCTCTAAAGTGAAGGGCTCATTATCAATTGAAACATTTGTATCATGATTAAACAAAATAAATGAATCCATATCAGAGTGGATTGAGTAAATGGGAAAATTTTCAGGCTAGCTCTCACTACTCACCACATATTTCATGAGCGTTTCTCTGTACAGTCTCTTTGGTTGCCCAAATACTGAAATAGTGGTGTAAGAAAGGTCTAATTGAAGGGATCCTTGTAACTTTTCTCCCCATGACCTTGAGAGGAGCATACCATACTTTGGTGGAATGTCAGCCACCACTACATCCATGAGGATAGTCTTATTGGGATATTGGACTAAGGAGACACACAAGTCTTTGATGAGGCCTAAACATTTCACTTGACTTGAGTCAAATGAGTACAGATCTTTGTAAGGTCTTGTAACATCAAGATTTAGTTTTTCCATAACTTCTTTGGGCATAAGATTGTGCGATGCCCCTGAGTCAAACATAGCATTGTGCAAAACTTTGTCATGTATATGAAAACTGACATAAAAGGGTGGGATAGGTCCATGTGTTGATTTTTCGTTAACTTCTGGGCCAAATAGTAGCTCTGGGGTATCGTCTAAAACATTTACATCATCCTTGTTTTCTGGAATTTGAAGTGACTTTTGAATTTGCTGCCTATATACATCGTGTTTAGCCAGTTCTGAAAGAGGAATGGCTATCTTGAGTTTTCCTATCTCTGCCTCTAAGTTAAATGGCTTTTCTAGTGGATTCTTGGTCTTGATAATGGCAGTTTTTTCTGTTTCCTTTGAATTCTCAGTGATCTGCTCTTTTTTATCAGCGTTATGGGAAGTTTTTTCTTGTGGTTGTACAGTTTCAGGACTGCTTTTTAGGCTACTGCTTGAATTTTCTTTTGAGTAATGGGGTGGCAAAGGCTGCTCAACCGAAAGTTGTGATTCTGTTATGTCTTCTACAGTCACTTGATGTGGGTTTGGAACAGGTATATCAGCTGGTTCTGTTGTGACAGCCTTGCCTTTGATCTTGTTGGGCTGTTTGCTATCCTTTGTTTTACTAGGTTCAGAAATGTCAATGGTCCTAGTTCTCAGCTTATATTGTTTGTGTACTTCATACACAGCGGTATCATAACCTTGTTTAAAATCAAAAGAATCGCCAGATTTGGTCTGAAACTAATTGTAGTCATGTTCATTCTGGTCTTTTTGTGTCAGAAAAGTTTGATGCTCACCCTTTAGATCCATTAAGTTCATGTGATCGTCTTCTGTTTGATTACTAGATGTGGATCCTTCTACATAGTTGTCTTGGAAAGGGGGTCTTATATCATGGTCTTGGTTAGGCCTAGCAGCATTTGTGTTCTATGTTTTTCTAAAATTTGGGTTCCTTATGGTATTAGACTGTTGTCCTTCCCATGATGCTTTTCTCTCAACATTTTCTACTCTTTCTCCCAATCTTTGTAGGCCATTGATGATAGCATCAAGCTTCTGGTCAAAGGCTGAGGGTTCTTCCTTAAAGGTAGTTTTTCTTTCGGCTCTAGCTCTGTTTCTCATAGCAATCAAATTGGCTTCTATGGTGACAGCAACATTTTACATGTCCGCAAGGGTTTGAGGAGCTCTTTATTTTAACTGGTATTCCATATCCAGGTCGAATCCATCGGGAAATTTGTACAAGGCTAGATCAGGTGGAGGCCTTAAGTTCTGTGGTATTGCGTTATATACATTATTGAATCTTGCACAATACTCCAAAACAGTCTCTTGAGGACCTCGTTTGATCGTATCATATCCAGCTAATATGTGCAAGGGGTCTTTATTTTTCTCCCATATGTTGGTAAAGGATTGATAAAGCTCATCTGGGGTGGTTATAGAATTTGCAGCAAGTGATCTGAACCAAGTTCTTACATCACCTGTCAAACTCTGAACAAAAACTATCATCCTGACACTATCATCGTCTATCTCATAGTTTTCAAAATAGTCTTGCATCTTTTTGGTATGCTCAATGGCTGTGAAAGGACCGGTGCTATCAAAATATGTGATTTTAGATTGGTAGTCTTGAGGTAAAGCCCCAACATTAGCAGGTAATTGTAGGGGTGCATATCTATTAGCCATATTGACAGGTATAAGTGGAACAATGGGGATAAGTGGAACAGTTTGAGTGACGGGGATCACAGGAGCAACTGGAACTCTGGAAACAACAGTGGTGTCAGTATGTGCAGTGAATGAAGGAGTGGAAGGAGTACTATGGACTGTAGATGATGAACTGATGGAAATAGGGTTTGAACGGAACAAGACCTTGATAGGAGTCGGAAAACAACTAGGGTAAGTTGTTTCAGGGCTAAAATCATCAAAACTTTCCTGTCCTTCTTGCTTCCTAAGAATTTTGGGGATTATATTAGGGTTTTCAAAAATAGCTGGACGGTTGGGATCTGGATTTGACCTTGTATATCGTGGATTTTTCTTGGGAGCCAGCTTTTGAATTGTTTTTTGGGTATTTTTCCTGGGAATGTTTTTTGTAATCGACAAGGGACTAATTAAAATTTGGGACAACTTGTTTGTAACTTAAAACTAGCATGAATATTGACTGAAGCAGCATTTATCTACTCCTGTTAATGCAAAGCAAAAACAGTCTCAAAGGCTTCCTGGCTCACATTCAGGCTCCATCTGTAGTTTTAAGAGATAAACAACAATTGCAAAGTTTGATTTATGGTCTCAGCAGAGCTTTCTTACCTTCTTCGTGAAACTATCTGAGGAAGTTCCCAGTGGAGCTTTCCAACTTAATCAATAAAACTTTCTGAGGATTAGAATCCCGAGTGGAGTCGCCATTATGTTATCACTTAGGTTGTCCTTAAGCTCCGGAAAAGGATACGACCGAGGTAACCACAAACCAACTTTGGACTGCAGGTTCTAGCCAACCTGCAATCAGAGAGGGCTCTCTCGTTTAGATTTAACTTTGTTTGAAAAGGATTTTAGGCTAGGTATCGAGTTCAGAGGGTTTTTTGTTTTGTTTTTGGTGGGAAAATTGATGTTTTCAGACAAAGAGGCAAGGAATAGTTTGGAAGTTTCAAACCATTGGGCATGGAGTCAAGGATAAAAACTAATGGTGCTTTTCCTTAATAACAGTGAGGGAAATGGAGCAAGATAGCTGAGCATGAAACAATGTTCTAGGTTTAAGGGATGGAGAGAAATGCTAAGTAATGAGAGGCAATTAAGAATCTCTCAATTATGCTTAACAAGGGAAAATAACAAGGTGCTACCTAGGGGCAGTTAAGAATCCCTTGATAATTGGAAAACACGGGTGAATTGGGGTAAACGTGAGCCAGAAGGAATTCATATTCATAACCAATTCAATCAGAGGAAAACATAAAGAAACAACAGAAATTGAGCATAGAGAGCATTTAAACTAATTCTATGCTATTCTTTCTTTCTGCTATTTAGATAGTGATAACAATAAACAGAGGTAAGATGCACTTATTGCTTCAGGCTGCAGCACAAGAATTCCATCCTCATATCTCCAAAACTTTCATTTACAACAGACAGTCTGTTATCCAATCTTTCTACAATCTTTGATTATAGAAACAGTGAGGTATACAGTGGGAGTCTCTAGTGAAAATTCTCAATCGACCAACCCTTAAAACTATGCAGAGCGTGGTATATATAGGGCAAAACTATCTACATAGTTCTTTATTACATCTTGACCTAATTAGGTCATAAAGAATAATTAATTTACATACTCCTATCTGAAATAAATGCATGAAAATATCTCAGGCTGCGCTGGGGCGGCCGTATCAAAACTAAATAACTTATGTAGTCCTTGGTGGCTTGGTGCAGGTGCTTCTGAAATAAATGTGCATGGGTTTCTGCTTCTTTTTTGTCCTGTGGCTTTGAATGCCTTAATTGTGATTTGAAGGCAAGGATGGGCTGATGATGCCTGATTTGACTTTCTGGGGGCTTCATTAATGTACAGGTGCTTTGAGCCACTGAACAAAATCTTTGCTGATATTCTTTGGCGCCCTTTCTTCCTCTGATACTCTTTAGCAATAAATTGATGTTGTTCTGACATGTTGTAGGTCTTATTCACAAATTAATGGCCGTTGTTCGGCCTCTATTTCTTTCAAAACTGTTTTCTGCTCCTTTCAGTATGCTCTACAAAGAAAACGGGTCATTTTTGTGCTTTTCGGGCTTCCTGGGGGCTGCATAATGAAAAGATTCCCTGAAGATTCCCTGAAGATTCTCCACTTCGGCCTAAAACATCCTGCGATGAGCGCAAATCGCTCATCAAAAACTGCCTCAAAATTGGATTTCGGGGCCCTGAAGTGCAATTTTTGCTCCTTCGCGCCAAGAAAGTGTTGATGACGTCAGCATGATGTGACATTGTATGGCGGGTGATGTCAGTGATGACGTCAGCATGATGATGTGGCAGGATGATGTCATCATGTACGGATGGTGACGTGGCATGACAGATAGCAAAGGGGCCACGCAGGCAGATGACTCGGCGACACGGTGGCAGTAGACCACGTAGGTGGTTGACGTGTCGCGGTGACTGGGCAAGGGGTGATGTAACTGGGCAGGCGGGTGACGCAGGCATTGGCGGTTTACGGTTTTGGGTGTACCGCCTTTGGGGGAGAGTGGTTTTGGGGGAGGGGGCTCTGCCACAGCCCAGGAGCTGACACGTGGCGGGAGTACGGCGGTAATATCGCCCATCTCCTGGACGCTAAAGCTCAGGCGGCTCAGGGATGGGACGGCCCGCCAGCCATTGATCTACGAGGCGGGGAAACGTACGGCTGGCGGCAATGGTGAGGTGATGGCGGGTTAGGGCAGGGAATATTCGCAAGAATATTACTTTTTTAATATTCACGTGGGTGGGTTTAAACTATGGGAAATGGGTTTAGGAGGTTAATAAGCGGCGGGGTTAATATTTAGTGCCAAAACTTTGGGTTGGGGGTAAAACATGGGTTTTTGAGGGTTTTAGGGCTAGGAGGTTATTAATCTGGCCAGGTGTCATATTAATCCCTTTTATGACTCGGATGGGCTAAAAACAGCCCCAGATGGACTATTTTTTCCCCATACTTAAAAAAACTATGGCTATATTGCCAGGGAGGGGATATTTACATAGGGAGTTATATGTACATAGCTTTAGTAAGGGAATGTGAAAACTGATAGGGAGCTATATAATATTGTTAGTGGTTAATATGAAGGTGACCAGCAAGCGCTAAGGTCAGGGAGCTTAGGCTAAATTTTGGGAAAAATAATTTGCAAAGAGATGAAGTCCTTAAGTGAAGCAGATCTTCACCAAGGTGACTGATATGGATGATGATGAAACTAAGAGGATTCAAGCAGATCTTGACCTCTTTGGGGACTTAGTAAGTGACTTGGGAATTAGAAGAAGGGGAAGTTAGTAATGTCCAGTTTTGAGCTCTTCTGAATAAAACTGCCTGCACTGATCTGAAAATATAAAAAAGTTTGAAACACAAAATTGATCATGCATCAGCTTTATGCAACCACAGCTACCTACCCATCCTACTTTCCTAACATTTTTTTTTCTTTTCTGATTTGGGTGCACTTAGACTTGCAGATCCAGGATTATAATTTTTTCTTTTGAATTTTTCCTATCTAAATCTACACTTAGTTCTTCCAGGGCCCAGATTAAACAGTTGGGTCCCTTTGATTCTCTACCTATCTACAAATTCTACCAAGGTTAAACTGTTTGGACAAATGCATTCTCTATATTCTACAACAGGAAATTGAAACCTAGGGAGACCAAGATTGGACTGTTTGGACCTCCCTTAAATGAAAATTCTTCAAAACTGGAACAACTCATCAAAATGGAATCTCAGCAGTGGCATTTGGACTAGCACACTCTCACGGTATCTTCTGGAAATATGGAACACTACAGCTTGCCAAGTATGACATATTTGGCATGTAAAAATGTCAATCATGAAAGATGATACATGTTGCAACGGGAGGCTAACATGTTGCAATGCTTGCTCGTCTCAAAGATAATCTCCATCAAGCTCAGAATCGAATGAAGAAACAGGAAGACCATAATCGTTCAGAGCACACATTTCAGGAAGGGGGTTGGGAATTCCTGCAAATGCAACAATATAAGAAAACATATCTCAAAGAAAAGGGTTGCCAGAAACTAGCTACGAAATTCTATTGACCTTATGAAATACTTTAGTGCATTGCAACAGTAGCCTACAAGATCGCCTGGCCACCAACTTCAGAAATCCATCCAGTCTTTCATGTATCATGCCTCAGGAAAGTGTTCGGGAGCAATTGTAGAGCTTCAACCAGTCTACCCCAATTGGATGAGGAAGGTTCACACTAGCTCTGACTAGAACAAGTCTTCAACACTCATGAAAGACATCTGCGTGGTCACACGATCAAGGAAGTCTGCGTCAAGTGGAAATACACCTCTCTAGAAGATGCGACGTGGGAACCAACCACTATTCTTTAATAGTTTCTACAACATCAACCTTGACGACAAGGCTTCTTTTGATGGGGGAGGGCATGTTAGGGTCCAACCCTAACCCCTTTATTTATGTAATAAACCCACTGGGGCCTAGTCATAGTCATAGTTAGTTAAAGAGTCAATAGATCTTGTATTAATAATTGTAAGTGGTTGACCATCATTTAATAAAGGGACCACATTTAGTTTCTAACAGGCCATAACTAATGAATAAAGTGATCAACCCATGTTATGCAGAGGAACACTAGTCATTAGGTTGTTGAAGGTCATTTAGCTATGAATATTCATAGTTAGAAGAGAAAGATCATCGAGTCTTATTTGTAATCGAGCTTTTCTCTGCTAGAGGTTGCCCCCTCAAAGAGGCAAGTGAATATTTCATCTATCTCTGAATAATAAAATACTTTTTTTTTCTCATTTTATTATGTGTTCTGGGCTGTATCTCTTCGCATATTTGGAATTTTGGAATTTTTTGCAAGTCAGGAACATAACACAAATGATTGGGGATGTTAGTCAGAGCATTCCATGTATCTATATAGTAGTGAAAAACCGACACGAAAAACATTAGGCATCTATCATTGAGATGGACAGTAAGCTTTGTGATCAAGCTATTTCTATTTTGATTGAATCTGGATCTAATTATAGCTATGTTAGTCCTAACTTGGTGGACAAGTGTGGTTTGAGTAGGCAATTGCATGCAAAGTCTTAGTTAGTGTAGTTGGCTACAGGTACAAAGAAACGATTCCATCATTGGGTAAGAGCTTGTGCATTTGATTTCAATGGTATGCCTACTGCAACATATTTGAATGTATTACCATTGCGTCTATATAGGTTTTTAATGGGCATGGATTGGTTGTGTCTACATAGAACCAATGTAGACTACTATGATAAAGGTATTTAGTTTGATTTCTACAGATGGACAGATAGAGAGAATTAACATGATATTAGAGGACATGTTGAGGATGTATGGAATTCATAAAAAACATAAGTGGGAAGAGTGTCTCCCCTTCCTAGACTTTGTATACAACAACAATTATCAAGAGTCACTAAGGATGACTCCTTTTGAGGCATTGTATGGGCAGAGATGCAACAGTCCCATCAATGGGAGTGATCCGGTTAGCAAAGTATTGATTGGACCAGATATGTTGGGAGACATGGAATAGGAAATGCAAGTAATCAAGAAGAATTTAAAGGTGGTACAGGATATTCAGAAGAGTTATGTAGATAGGAACAAGTTATTCAAGGAGTTCTAGGTTAGGGAACATGTGTACTTGCACATCAAACCAGAGAAGAGATCCTTGTGGATTGGCTCATGTGCCAAGATGGTACCACGGTTTTGTGGACCCTTCAACATTATTGAGAGGATTGGGCTAGTAGCCTATCGACTTGCATTGCCTACGATAGTGAATGTCTGTGACGTTTTCCATGTATCATTGCTTAAGAAGTATGTTAAAGATGTTGATCATGTAATTGATTGGTTTGTATTGTAGGTGGAACCAGATGGAGAATTCCAGTCGGAACCTCAGTTTGTATTGCAGAAAAAGGTTCTCATACCCCAGAACCAAGAAATCGAGCAAAGTAAAATGAAATGGGAACACTTTGGGGCATGTGAAGCTACACAGGAGATGGCATATTAGATGTAGACTATGTATCCTTCCTTTTTTTCCAGTTGAGGCAAAGCGGCTTGACATGGTGGTTTGGTATTTCCTTATTGTGGTTTGGTATTTGCTTATGGTAGTTTAGTATCTGCTTTATGATAGTTTGGTATTTACTTTAGGGTGGTTGATATATGCTCTATGATAATTTGATATATGGTATATGATGTTTCGATATATGCTTAGACATTGTGTTCAATATATGTTTTGATATATTCTTTGGTATATGATTTAGCATATGTTTTCGTATATATATTTTGATAATGTTTCTATATGTACACCCATCTATGGGTTTAAATACTGTAACGAGCTATGTTATAAAGCTCCACTATGTGATATGGGTGTCATGTTATTATGCTATCATGTGGTTATGTTATAATGATGTTATTATATTATATAATTTGTAACTCAACAGGATGATCATTTTAAATATCATAATGAGTTGTGTTATAAAGCTCCACTATGCGGTATATTGTCATATAGTCATGATGTTTTTCCATTGAGCAAATATTTCATTGAAATTATTGCATCACGCTGTGTTATAAAGCTTCATCCGAAATATGTCTTCTTTCAGTAGGTTGCTGAGGTATATGTGTGATTGAACACCGAGGATGATGTCCCCCAAGGGGAAGGGTTTTGTAACAACCCCGGTGAAATTTGATGTAATAAAAGTTAAAAACAATAACCACAGATGATGGGACACTAATTCCAAGCTAAATTTTTGCCAAGACATCATGGGGGGTGTTGATTTGGTTATTTATGGCTGAAGAAATTGGCAAAGGAAATGGGTAATTCTTTGGAAAGGAAAAATAATATTTTTTGCCACATTTATTTATGTAAAAATGGAAATTAGGAGAAAAAGGAGGTGAAAGGTCACAGGATTCATGTGGGGAGGAAAATCAAGGAAAATAATGGAAAATGAAGAAAATAGAGGCCTCATCCATAAAAAGGCTTTTGAGGATCAGTTGGTAACCTTTTGTTAGTTTAGTGTTGGAGCTCTCTCTCATTACTCTCTCTCTCTCATAACAGTTAGAGTTTTCTTAGAGAACTCTTGGAGGGTATGTCATACTTGGATTCTTGAAGAAAGGAAGCAAAGGGAATCATGAAAGTGCAAGGAGGCATCGATATCGGTAGCTACATAAGATTTGTTTGCAGTTACTGAGTTGCATGTATAGTTTCTTCACTAGTTTTGGCGTGTATGACATATGCATGTGGTTTCTTGGTTGTGCTATGTCATTCCCATGGAGGACTACCTAGATCGATAGTGAATTTCCTAACATTTCCATTTCTTGGATAACAATGGTGATTGTGGGTTTACTTTCATTGTTTGTTTTTGGTTGGTTCTCATGTTTCCTTAGCTTGGGTTGAGTTATTAGCTCTGGAGGCCTAGTTAAACAAATTCTCTCGAAGCACTATAAAAATTTGGGTTTAGTTACTCATCCTGGATGACTTGGTTCGCCAAATGATCTGGAAACCCTTGGTGAGTTGAGTTACTAATCCTGGAAGCTATTGGGAACGGGTCCCCTTGGGGTCAATTCCTATCCAAGTAGTCTTCAATCTATTTCTTAGTTGGATTCCAATGATGTGACATCAGACATCTCATTATCTAGATCTCGGGTCCTAGCAATGGAACCATTTGTTGGCTTGATGGGCCATGACCCAGGTTCAACGTTAGTTAGCGAAGAAAAACCATACACAACTAGCCCTTTCGGCATCAGTCTCCTGAGCGCAGAATGAAGTCTTACTCGAAACAGTATGGGGGGATGCAGGAACCAGGTTTCCACACCCTAAGATGGTTGTGATGTTGGTTTTATACCTTAAACCCTTCCTTAACATAGATCGATAAGCCTTTAGGTCTTATCAATGAACTTTCTCTTCCATCGTGAAGGATATATGGGAAGCTTAGGGTATCACAGATGATCAAATGAAGAAGGAATCACTAGTTAGTGCTTTGCAGGAGCATGCACTAACGTGGTACATTAAGTACAATATTGATAACCCAACATCCACGTTGGTAGATATTCAAACTACGTTGATAAGGGAATTTAGTAGACCTAAGTCTGAGGGACAATTAATTGTGTGATTCAAGGAGATCATGATGAAGCCTAGGGAGATGCCCTGGGATTTGTATAAAATATTGAAGTGTACGATCCATGAAGCAAACATGAACGTAACTGATGGGAAGCACCGTGAATGTTTCGTGGTCTCGGTCCTACCCCACCCAAGGGTTGCGCTATCACAATAGAAGATTGAGCCCCAAGCAGAAGCTCTGGAAATCTTGATGAGACCGCATGAGACACCAATGCAAGATGTTAATCTAGGGGTTCATCAGATTCACACAAAGTTTCAAAACCTTTGCCTCGAAATGCAACTTTTGAAGAAAGACATAACAATTAGGCTAGAGGCTCGCAAAGAAGTTTTGTGCCTAAAATGAAAAGGTCAGGTATATGACAAGGATCAATGTCTAGACTTTGCGAACTATGTTGCATTAGGGGTACCAATGCCTCTAAGATCGGAGGCTGTGGCAGGGCCAAGTTCAGGACCCATGCTATGGTGTGCTATATGATAGGTAGCTAGGAAACATGCAACCAACAATTTCCATTTGATGTAGAAATTCATATAGACACCGCAACAACTCTTCTGCAATTTTTGTCAATCAATGGTTTATGATGAGCACAATTTCTATAGTTATGAATTAATGATGGATAGGACACCCGTGTACATGGTGCAGGCAGAAACATGGCTTCTAGACCAAGGCGTTGGGGTAGAACAAGGTGAATATCAGGGGTATCATCAAGGCCGAGGTGGAGGGGGCCTTGGTAGAGGCCGAGGGTAGGTTATTTTTTATAATTGTGGAGGACTAGGATATTACACAAGAGACTTTTCGAATGTGGTGTGACTATCATGCCGCTATTGTACTTAGTTTGACCATGCGACGGAGGATTGCCCTATTTTGTTGGCTAGGATTCACAAAAAGGGGGCATAGCCTCCACAGCCGATGTAGAACCTCTAGATGATTAGGTCTGAGCCTCGCGAGGAAGACCTTAAGATAAACATTAACGAGGATAAAGGGAAGCAACATGCAGAAGGGGAGTGGGTCCACAAAGTACCAGAAAAGGAGACTGGGTTTGATCTAGAATGCACAAAAGAAACATTTATGGAAGAAAGGAAAAGCTTCGTTGAGGCCTCTACCTCAGGAAGCCAAGAGAAACTAGTTGAAGAAATGGACCCATCCATGATTACCATGTTCCTAGAGACCTGCATGAAACTACTCTGTTATAATAAGGCTGTGAAGGGACTACAGGAACTAATCAATTGGTTCACTGGCAAGGATGGCACTACTGGTGAACCACGCATAGTAAAAAATCTTTTTAATGATAAGGCAAAGACGAGACATGAGATGAGGCTCACCGTGCAAATAGGGGAATACCAAATGAACCAAGTTATCTTAGATCTAGGGTTCGATGTGAATTTTTTGCCAAAACAAACAATGGAAAGAATGGGGAGACCTGTGCTTCAGTGGTCTTTGATCTAGTTAAGGATGGTTAATCAATAGAAAATTTTCCCAATGGGGAGGTTGTAGGGTGTAATAGTTGACATCGAAGGCGCGAGCGCACTGGCGGATTTTGAAGTAATAGAGATTGTGGATAATAGCAATCCCTACCCTACGCTCCTTGGGATCGATTGGGCCATTGACATGAATGAGGTAATCAACCTGAAGAAGTGAAATATGATATTTGAAAATAAATTGCTCCGCGTAGTGGTGCCAATAGATCTTGCAGAAGGACCACGCTATACCGAACTGGGCTGCTATTATGAAAGTGTTGACGATTTGGACCAGATTTACAAGATAACAACGTGAGACTAGGATTACGTAAATCTAAAAATAAATTGGTGTATTGCATTGGACTGCGAGAGCTCCCGCACATCAGATCTAGATGAAGAGCTAGAGCACTGGTAGAAACAACGACATAATGCATATACAATGTAATATAATATGATGACCAAGTCATTGCACTACGTGTCATCATAAGAAATATTCCTTCTTATGATGGGTTGACTAAAATGGATATATTTTTGGATGCATTTGAAAGGGGAGTGTTGGAGACGCATCACTTCCAAGCCTTGGATTGGGTGCTACTTGGTATACCCACAAGATGGTGGGGTACGCACAAGGATAATTTTGGTGATTTGCACGAATATAGGAGGATGATGAGAATATGTTTTGGAAAGTTGAAAGTACAGATGACAGACAAGTATGATTGAAGGGATAATCCACGTGATCACCTGGCCAAATGGACTAAGGCTTATAGAGTGGAGCCTTTGTCTGAATGGGTGTATCTATTTTGTCACACCCTAGAGGTCATATCAATGAATTGGTACTTGGAAACAGAGCTCCGCCATGCCACTAAAGAATTAGACATCTTGCGCCAGGGGTTTATAATGACGTTCAACTTTGAGGATGGGTTTGATTGTATTCACATGGCACTACAAGAGGTTAAAGTAGGGATATTTAGGATACTGTAGGATCCTTTGGACCTGATTCAACCTGATTGGACTACCCAACTAAGCCACACGGTGGAATGTTATAACATTATTGTTGAAGAGGAAGATGAGGATATGAGAAGATTAATTTTCCGGAAACTGAGGGTCACCATGAGGTTGAAGGACCGCAAATAGAGGATCCAAACATAACCGTGCCACTGAAAACTAGACGAGTCAACATTGGCACAGAGGTCGAGCCGAGATTTGCAAATATTGGAGATTATTGGAATGATGTGACAGTAGATAAGCTCGCTGAGCTCCTCCACAAATAACAATATTTGTTCCCCATGAAACAAAAACCTTATTGCCTTAATCTAAAGTATCAGGAAACGGTCCGGGCTGAGTTAGATAAGGTGCTCATGGTAGGTATTATTGAATTGGTGGAAGAATATGATTGGGTAAGCCTAACAGTGGTTTAGGAAAAGAAACAGAAGGAAGAAATAAGGATATGCATATATCTCAGGAAATTGAATGAAGCTTGTGTGCATCATCCTTTCTCGAACCCTTTCACTGATGAGGTCCTGGATAATGTAGGCAGCAAAGGAACATACTCTTTCACTGATGCATTCTCTGGGTACCAGCAGATCAAAATCGCACCTAAGGACAGAAGCAATATGAAATTCGTGACTGAATGGGGATGCTTTTAGTACATCGTAATTCCTCTTGGGCTGAAGAATGCACTAACGATATTTTTGCGTGTAGTTGTTGTGGCATTCATAAATTTCTAGAGGTATACTTTGACGATTGGAGAGTGTTTGGATTGGTCAAGCACCATGTGGCAAGTATTTGCTCGATGCCAGATACATGTAGGAGATACCATATCATGCTCAATCTGAAGAAGTGTCTATTTTGAGTCCCTTTTGGGATCTTCCTAGGTCATGTTGTATGCAGACAACGATTGATGGTAGAACTCACGAAGATTACGGTGATAATCAACATGGAGGCGGTGAGGAATGTGAAACAATTGTGTGTAACTCTAGGGGATACCAGATACTATAGGAATTTCATCAAAAGCTATGCCCAGATCATCGCACTTATGGAAAAATTGTTGGAAAAGGATGCTACGTTGTGTTGGAATGATGAATGTTAGAAGAGCTTGGATGTGATGAAAAAGAAAATGGTCACTGCATCGATCCTAGTCTTCCCGAATTAGAAGAAGGAATTTCATGTGCACGTGGTTACATCATGTATTGTACTAGGGGTCATACTAATGCAGGTCAGTGAGGGAGAACTGTATCATCCTATAGCATTTAGAACTAGGAAGTTGTCTAAAGTAGAGAAAAATTATTCCACAACAGAGTGCAAAGGATTAGCTATCGTGTACGCACTCCAGAAGTTCAGGCACTATTTTTTCGGTCGACATTTTAGGATATATACCGATCATTTCATGTTGAATTACCTGGTAATCAAGCTGCGTTGAGGGAAAAATTGTGTAGATGGTTGTTGTTGTACCAGGAGTACGACTTCAAAGTTATTGTGAAGCTAGGATGCCTGAATGTGGAACCTCATCATTTGTCACACATTGAAACTGGAGAGTAACCTACTAATTTGGAGGAATGACCACATGACGCACAACTCTTTGCGGTGCATGTCACACATAGTCACTTTGAAGATATTATCCACTTCGTGACAACAGGATTGGCTCCAAAAGGTTATACAAGTCAACATAAGAAGGAACTAGTAGCACGCGCGATACTTTTCTATCATTGCGGGGCACTTGTACAAAATGGGGTTGAATGAAATATTGTGACATTATGTCCTTAACCTTGAACACAACAACATCCTCACTGAGGCTCGTAGAGGAGCTACATGAGGAAATTATGCAAGGAAAGTGACACTGTGGAAAATTCTACTCGCTGGGTTGTGGTGGCCAACCGTGCATAAGGATTCAAAGGCATATTGTAGGGCATGTGATGCATGTCAAAGGACTGGCAGGCCATCGCGGAGTGACAAGATACCTCTAGTGCCACAAGTGACATTAGAACCATTCAAGAAGTGGTCAATTGACTTTGTGGGTCCATTCGATTCTCCCGGAAAGAAGACAGATGCTCAGTAAATTGTCACCGCAACTGAGTATTTGACCAAATGGGCATAGGCACAACCTATGAAGGACTGCACAAGCGCGATAGCATAAAAATTTATTTTTGAGTGTGTCTTGACAATATTTGATTGTCTAAAGATCTTGATGAGCGATCGTGGTACACACTTTCTTAGTGAAACAATCAGTGCATTGACAGAGGAATTTTAGGTGTATCATCAGGAAAGTACCCCTTATCATCTGCAAGCTAATGGGATGGTGGAAACGTTCAATAAGATATTTGACTCTTGGACAGTGCGCTGACAAAGGTCTCCAATGCTCATAAAAAAGACTTGTATGTGCTATGGGCCTACAAAATGATTTGCAAGAAGATGACTGGACAAACACCTTTCAAACTCGTGTATGTCGTAGAAGCTGTGATGCCAATTGAATACATTGTAGCTAGTATGCGCATAGAAGCACTCACAAGAATGGTGGATTTTGGAGCCCCAAAAGAGAAGCTCGCATAGCTAGCAGAGCTTGAGGAGGACCAATTTCTAGTTGGATTTCATCAACAAGTTCAAAAGGAGTGCGAAAAGACATGGTACGATCAGCACATCAAACTATGTACCTTCAAGCTAAATGATCTGATCTTGTTATATGACAGCGAATTTGATAAATTTCCAGGGAAATCTAGGATGCATTGCCAAGGACCATGTGCCATCAAGGAGATTACTCATGGTGGAGTAGTGGAGGTGGTCAAATTGAATGGCGAACCATTCCTAGGGAAGGTGAATGGCAGTCGATTGATGCCATACACCAGTCATCTAGCTACGTGACAATATGAGGGAAGCACAGTCTTAGCGCTCCACGCAGCTGAAAGGAGGCACGGGAGTATAAAGTACATTGCCTGGGTTGGGGAGCTGTGCGAAGGGAGAACTGTGCGGAACAAAGGAATGTCACACGGTCCACCGCAGTGCACCTATAAATGGGCTAGAAAGGGATAAACCATACAGGACAACTGGAAATTGATTGTTAAATTGATTGCTCATGATTTGACAATGAAGAAACAACCAAATGGAGTGGGGGGGGGCATTTAAGTTGGAAGTTATGTGCAAGATATTTGAAAATATACCAACAATAACACATTAATGAACTGATTTTGTGGGGAATGGTCAGATTTGAATTCAAAAATACTTATAAATTACAAATGCTATCCCAGTGAAAAACACTTGGCATTTTGGGAATTGAGGTGTTGACATCTCAAGTGCACATGAACCATGAAAACTTTGAAGTTTTGATAGTAAGTTCATTATATGATACATTTCCCAAGGAGACACAGTTGTCGTTACATATCATAATGTCGATGCCCACAAAAGCTATGAGTGCCGAAGCAGTGATAGCTGAGGGAGCTGTTCCAGAGGTAGCTATGGTAGCAAAGGGATCTGCCCCGGAAGTTGTGCCTACAGAAGTATCGAAAAAAGTGCCTAAATCCCCCAGGACACCTAGGCAAAGGCGTACACTGACCTATGTGGGTCCAAAACCGAAGAAGGACAAGCAAAAAACATAACCACCAGTGCATGCATTACCTAGGAAGCACCCATAGTCAGGAAAACCCACCGTGCAAGAAAATGCCAAAATGATTAACCTAGAGATGGAAGAAGAGGCCGAGGAAATCCCCATCGATGATGATTATATTGCAATGAAAATGGAGGACATTGAAATTGAGGGGTTAGACCCCATATCTAAGCTTCCTAAATACATTCCTTGCGTAGGGGCAAGACAAAGGTGCCCAAAGATATTAATGAGAGTAAGGACACCATGCACACACCCCTCCCACCGAACTAAATTGTCTTTGAGGGATAGCGATTGGGGCATGTCCCACTTTTGAAGTTGGAGGACTAGGACTTAGCTGACACATAGCACTTCCCTCATTTAGCGACAAAAAAACTTATGCACTGTGTCTTCCAACAAAACACTGGAGTGACCACTTTGGAGCCAAGGAAGTGGCTGAAAGGCATGGATAAGGCAAGCCTACTAAACCTGCTATGGGTGATGCATTACAACCATGTACCTATCATAATGGTAGTGATCAAGCAGCTGATGTGCTTAGTGCACTATGGGTGTTTGTGGCTAGAGGAGCCGATACCCATCATAGACATGCTGATCCATAGGATTACATGGTTGCTGTACACAGGAGTAAATCTGGCCATGGAATTTGGCAGAAACGCTGGCGAGCATGCGCTTGCCAAGGCGATGAAGGAAAAATTCAAGCTCATAAAGAAGTCGTGCGGCTATTCCATTTCGATTATCTCTGATCCCGCGATCAAAGTGGAAATGAAAATATTGGCAGGTAAGGTCATGCAGAAGTGTCGTACAAATGAAGTGCCAAACCAGTGATATCTTTGGCAGCCCAGTGCACGGAGGGAGTTCAATTTAACTGGGTGCAGTAGCTCTGTGGTGAGTTCTACACGAACTGCTGTGAGGCACAAGATCACAATAAGACTTCCCACTATGCATGGCTATTGTTGCCCATAGTACTAGTTGCATGGGAGCTACATAAAGATAGCCAACTTCCTCCAGTCACACAGAACCTACCAGAGGTAGTGAAGTTCAGCTCATTGTGGGTGATGAAGGATCCTTAATGGATAAAAGACAACAAGGTCTTTTCGATCTTGACGAAGATGAGCATCCACATTTCAATCAACCACAAGCCGCGGCTGAAACCTACAAAGTTTGAGAAGTTGCAATAGTACAGGGAATTCAAGGTTGACTTCCACCATGTCTCAATATGGGTGTGGAAGGAGCCTAAGAAGAAGTGGTATGACCTGGCATACTTAGCCACAGGTGATGCAATTGCAGTAGTCATTGATTGTTTGCTGGCATACTTGTGTAATGCCACGAACTCGACAGTGAGATCTAGCAAGACCGCCGCACAGTGAAAGAAGGAAGAAGCCATGCTAAAGATGGAATAGCTGGTTATGGAGAGGAAAAATGAGGTCAATGACATGGCCAAGGTAGAGCGCATTTCCATGAAGTAGAAATGTGGGCAAGTAGAGGAAGATGAGCGTGACTTTGACCAGAGTCAGAAGTTTCCTACCCAAAGACCAAGAAAGAAGATTATTAGAAAGAGCAGGGAGGAGCAGACCTGGAGATGACTTCTTTCCACATCATGCCCACCAAAGATCCATAGAAGGTAGGGACACGAAAGAAGTCCAAGGCTAGAAAGACGTCTCTAGACTCGGTCACCCTAATAGAAGGGGACTTAAATGACATCGCTAATATGGTGCAAGATGCCACTACAGAACTACTGCAACAGTTCGAGCAAAAACAATAGCAAGAGTTGGGTGTTATATAGATAGGTTTCCACGAGTTGCAGATCCATGGATCACAGATACAAACTAGCACGACATCAACTAGGTTGGCTCTTGGCACATTAGAAGCTGCAGGGATGCTGCGTGCAAGGGATCCCCAAGTAATAGTGCTCTCGGATGGAGCACTGACAAGATACAATGAAGCTAATAGACCCACTCTCTATGCCTTGAAGAGAGTTGGACTCAACCTGGCTGTGTTTCCAAATGAGGCACATTTTGTAGGATGGCATGATCGCCCAACTTTGGGCTCGTGAACAAGGCACGTTGTAAGTGATAGGCAAACAGAAGTTCATCAACACCTAGATAACCGTGTAGAGAAACTCCGCCCATGACCTTGTAGAAAACATTATCAACAAGAACCAGTGCACTGCCACAGTCATGGTTGAGGCATGCACAACTTTCTTGGAGTTGGGCATTCCTAAGGCTGAGCTGATAGATGTGAGATTTCAAAATCTCACTGATGGAGTACGTAATGCACAAAATGAATTGGCAAAGGTTCACCTGGACCTGAACCTCAAAATTGTAGCATTTTAGTTAAAGGCCCAACCTTTGACTCTGTTATCACTCAGCTTGTTCCCTGCCTCCTGAAGGGAATATGACTGAGGTAACCACTAACCAATCTTTTAGCTGCAGGTTCTAGCCTGCTTGCAACCAAAGAGGGCTCTCTCTTTGTAGTTTAGGTTTGTTTTGAAGTATTTTAGGCTAGTTATGATGCACAAGGTTGTTTTGAATTTGTTGGGTGGTGATTTCAGACAAGGCTGAGATGCAAGTCTAAAATAGTCTATTCCATTGGGCTATGGATTCAATGACAATGTACTACTGAAAGTGTTTCTTGAGTAGATGGTAATGCTACAGAGCGAGATAGGCAATTTTGGAACAATTTTCAAATCTGAAATTGATGGAGTGAAGTCAGGGAATGAAAGGGTATCAAGAATCTTTCATTATGCTAGCAGAGGGAAAGTGCATGGATATTATCAAGGAGCAATGAATAATTCCTAGGTAATATTCAAAGTGAAAGAATTAGTGCAAACATGAGGAGCTAAGAATTCATATTTATGACTAATTCTGAAGAAAACATAATTAATAGCAGAGATTGAACACAAGGTGCATTTAAACAAATCCTGGGCTATTCTTCTTCTATGTTATCAAGATTATGGAACATATATGAAAGTTGCAAACATAGAAAACATAAAACACCGTTTAGAATAACTTATTGATCCATAGAATGACATAGGAATTCTGTAGCAAGTCCTCGAACATCGAATCCACATCCAGACGGTCAGCAACAATGAACTTCAATAGCTTTTGTATTAAAACAGTCTCAAAATTTACAGTGTAGCCCAGAGAGAAAATCACCAGCCCCAAATACATTCTATGGGGAGATATTTATACAAAAATGATAGACAAAATATCTTGTAGATAGGTCTTCATGCAATAACTTTCTTCACCAACTCTTCAAAAGAAGTAAATGAGAGAAATAAATAGCACAATAAATGTTGGTGTGATGGTAGTTTAGTCTATCAGAGATTTTTTACTTTTTTGAGACTGAGTGAGATGGCTGGAGCTGCGTCTTTACTTTGCACTCCTATGTATGTTGTTTTGTTGTTTTTCTATCCTCGGTGCTCGATCTTGTCTTTAATAAGATATAGTTTCAATATGACCTCCTTTTCTACTTTTTTTTACACTTCGGCAAGTGGCCTGCGTAAGTGGAGTTGTTGACCTGTAGCTGACTCAAAATGGGACAAAAATCAAATTACCTGGGTATAATTTCCAGCATTGCTTGCCAGCAATCCTCTATAGGCAGCTGATGTCTTTGTATTTTAATCAATGTTTCATCAACCTCAGTGTATCTGTAAAAGTTCGGCTGCACTTCAAAAAGGTGATTTATCTGACGTTTAATGTAGAATAGATTTTCTAACTTGACATAAAGATTCTGTCTAGAGGGAGGCCCTGTCTCTTCTGAGGTACTTGAGGATGCTGTAATTTGATTAGAAACATAATTATTTATCCTGGTAGTTTATTGTTCACGGGTCAGTAGTCTGCCACTACTGGTCAATAAGTTGGACAACCCTCTGCTCTGCAATGCTGCCATTTTTAGCTTGAAGTCATTTATTTCTGCCTGCATTTCCTAGCACTTTCTTTCTAGAGTCTGCACAAAATTTCTAAGGGTCAGCACCTTTTTCACTGTCAAAATAGTATCTGTCCTACTGCTGATATCTAATGCTGCCAACTGCTCTTTGGTATGAGTGTTCAGGAACTGAATCATTCTATTGGCTTGCTCAGGCATATTTCCCAATGATGCTCTAGCCCTTTGAGTTTCAAATTGAGCTAGGCCTATCAATTCTATTTATTCATGTATGGTCTGAATTGATTGCCATTGGTCAGTGATTGACTAGCCAATTTTGGCCCACAAAATCTTCTTGATTTCAGTTAGAGTCTTATCTAAAGTAAGCTCATTCTCTACGGGTTTTATTTTGTTGTCTAAGGCTTTTATCTCCATTTGTTTCTCAGCTACTATCATATTAGACTTGTCATAGTGTGCCTCCAGCTTGGCCAACTTTTCTTTGGCCTCCTTCACCTCTGTCACCTGAATTTCTAGCTCTTTGACTGCTTTCATCATTTCTTGCATAATCATGCTAGATTCTTGTGCTGTTGTTGTTGCTGCTGTTGTAGCATCTGTAGTTGATGTACCTGTTGTGGATGTTGGGATAACAGGAGGGATTGTTGCTGCTTGTGTGGGAGGAACAGTGGAAACAGTGGGAGCTGTTTTAGGTGGCTGGGAGGTTGACTCTCCCTGCTTGTCTTGCAATTCTTTCTCCAACTCTTCCTCTATTTGAATTATCCTCTGATTCATCCTCATGTGAAAATCCATTGTATCTTCACCTTCTTTCTCTTGCACAATTTCTGTAGTTTGAGGGTGCATGGTTAAGGGCAGCCTCAATTGTTTTCTGAGTGCAACAATATCTTCCTCTTTTTTCTTTGTGAGGGCTTGGATGCCTTTGGCATCCTTCTTAGGATCATGTCGTAGCTCCACAATGATTTCCTCCAATGACTTTATTCTGTTATCTTTGGCCAAGGAAGACATTCTCTCCAAATCCAATTGAGTGTTTGTATTTTTCAATGATTTCCTCAGTTGATGGGCTAGCATTGCCTTGTCTACTAGAGTATCATAGACCATCTCACCTGTTTGCTTGTGCAGCCCAATTTGGTCCATCTGGTGTATGTCCTTGGAGAGGACCTCTAAGTTTGTCTTTATATAATCTGTAGTTGTCTGGGGTTGTGGTATCTTAGGCTTGAAATGTCTTAGAATCATTTTCTCCTCCTTAAAGTCATAATCTACCATTAATCTTTGCTGTTTGGAGGGTGTTGTCTTGAGGAATTGATCATACAGCTGTACTCTTAACAACTCATTTTGAGCTTTTATTTCCATGAAAGTTCCTTTAATACCAGGCGGTTGCTTGCTTTGCTGTCTTGAGGAAGACACCTCCATACCATGTTGTCTCTCTTGCTCTTGTTGGAATGAGCTAGTAGGTGTTTGCTGGCTAGTTTCTCTTCCCCTCCTCGGATGCTCTATGACTTCTTCACTAATTTATTCCTCAACTTGAGGATCAACTCTCTGTCTTTTGGCTTCTGGTTGCTGTCCTAACCCACTTGGAGGTGTGTTCTCTTCCCCGTCCCGCTTCTTGCCTCTTTCCTCATTAAGAGGAGTCTGTAAAGCTGGCACTTGTGGTGCCTCAGTCTGCTGTGGAGGGACTTGCCCCTGACTCTGCTACTTTGAGGTAGTAGGCTTTTCTGTCACTGTTTCTTGCTCTGCATCTGTTAGCCTCTTGTTACAATAGGTGTTCATATTTCATGATTGACATTTTTTACATGCCAAATGTGTCATACTTTGCATGCTGCAATGCTACATATTTCTTAAAAGAGGTCAAAGAAGAGACCATGAAAGTGTGCCAGCCTAAGTGACACTACTGTATTCCAATTTTGATGAGTTATTCCATTTTTGAAGAATTTTCTGTTAAGGGAAAGGCCAAACAACTTAATCTTGGCTTCCCTAGGTTTCAATTTCTTGTTTTAGGATATAGAGAATGAATATCTCTCCAAACAGTTTAACCTTGGTAGATTTGTAGATAGGTAGAGAAACAAAGGAGCCCAACTTCTTAATCTGGGCCCTTCGAAGAAATAAGTGCAGATTTAGATAGGAGGACAGAAAAAATAAAAAGGATAATCAGGGTCTGCAAGTCCAAGTGCGCCCATGCAAAAAACAAGAAAAAATGCTAGGTAAGTAGGCTGAGTAAGTAGTTTTGTGGTTGAAGAATTATGTTGTGTGATACATTTCATCTTTTCAAGTGTTATATCTATTCAGATCATAGGGCAAGGCAATTCCCCTTTGGAGAAGCTCAAGCGAGGCATGTCTAACTCCCCTTCATTCTCATTCCCCAAATCACTCACTAACATCCCGTTGAGGACCTTGGGATCTACCCAAACAGTCCTGTTATCACTTCATTTTTTGTAAAGCACAAGTCAAGCTTTGACTTTCTTCTGTGAAAAGAAGCCACATTTCTTGTGTAAAAAAATGTCCCCACAATCCATGCACTTCTTATGGCTAAGTTTCAGCTTACAAACATAGCCTTCCCCCTAAACTTCACCTCAAAAATTCATATTAACTCCTAACTCTATTATCTAGCTCCCTAGATCATCTTCCCTATCCCTATTATACTAAAACCATATAAAATCCCGAAAATAATAATATCCCCACCCCTTGGCATTGTAGCCATATATCCTAAAAATCTGGGGAAATATTAAGTCCATCTGGGACCTATATTTAACCCATCCGCGTTCATATTTTGTGATAAAGGTCGTTCAAATCACACCCATGCCGCATTAACTCATAAAAACCCACCTCATTAAAGTCCCCCCCCCTGCCATATAAAAACACACAATAAAATGCACGCGGGCCCCATCCCTAACCATACACCGCCTTATTCCTGCCGCCGACTGTCAGATCTGGCGCGCCTGAGATCTACGGTGGGCAGGCCTTTCTGTGCCCCGACGTGCCGAGGGTTAATGCTCGGGAGATGGGTGGTTTTCCCATCATACTCCTGCCACGCATCACCCTCTCAACTGTGGCAGAGCCCCCTCCTCCGAAACTGCATGCGCACAAAAGCGGTGTGCCTGAAACCGCTTTCCGTCCTCCTGCATCAGCAATACGTCATGCTGATATCATTACCCTGCATCGGCCTCTTGCCACCGTGTCCTTGCCACGTAGCTGCCACCATACCAACTGGTCATCTCTTCCACTATACCACCACGTCACCGTCGTACTACTGACGTCACCCTGCCATGTCACCGTCGTACTGCTGACGTCACACTGCCATGCCACCACCGTACTAGGACCCACCGCTGACATCATGCTGACGTCACTGTCAAAAAGGGCGAAAGGCGCAATTCGCAGCCTAGAGAGCCCAGAATCAAAATTTGAGGCAGTTTTTGATGCGCGATTAGCGCTAGCACTAATTGTGCATCGCTACGGGAAATAGGCAAAAATGGAAAACCCTTTTGTGGCTCAGCCTCCAACAGGCCCGAAAGTCACTAAATGACATATATTTCATCGCAGAGATTCAGGAAAAGGGGAAAGACAGTTTTTAATGCAACAGAGGGACGAATAGCAGCCATGAAAGGTCGATGCAACAATTTAAAGAGTATCAGAAGTGAGAAATGCACACATTCATTACCAAAGCATATCAAGGAAGCGGCAAAGAGTATCAATCGAACGTCTTTAATGAAAAACTTTTATTCCCAATGCAGGTGAACATTGAATGCCCTCCAACAAAGTCAAAGAAAACGGTGGAGCTTTAATCAAGGCTCTCCCATCATAGTTAATGCACTTCAGAACCACTCAAGTGCATGGCTCAAAACCCAAAGCACAGTTATGGCTAAGTGGTCAGCACAGAGCCATAAAGGCAACACATTAAATTCTTTTTTGAGACAACTGCACCCAGCGCAGCTCAAGGATATTTTCCTGCATTTATTTCAGACATATGTTAGGTTAAGGACACTTATTACAATAGATCTGTCTGAGATCTGCTTTTTTTGGATATTTTATCTATAAAACAACCCAAATTCACTGATTAAAGGGTTGGTTGGTTGTATAGCTCCAAGAGAGACTCGCTCTGCATATCTGATGTTTTACTTAATCAAAGACTGCTGAAAATCTTGGAGGAATGACTGTGTTTTGTGTATTAATGTTTTGAAGAATTGAATGTGGAATTCTTGTGCTGCAACATGACTTAATAAGTGCTTCTTATCTTTGTTTCAATTTCATATATGTCTTTATCATACCTGTATCACCATCTAAATAGAAGAAAGAAAGGTTAGCTTAGAACTTTTTTAGCTGCACTCTATGCATAATTTTTGCTATTTCTTTATGTTTGCATCTGAATTAGTAATGAATATGAATTCCCTGTGGCTCATATTTCCCCTAATTCACTCATGTTTGACAATTATCTAGGGATTCTTCACTGCTCCTAGATAGAGCTCATTCACCTTCCCTCTGCTAAGCTGAACGAGAGATTCTTAACTGCCTCTCATTCCTAGCCCTCATTCCATCCTTTTAGCTTGAATCATTGTTTCATGTGTAGCTAGCTTGCTCCTTATTCCCTCTTGTGACCAACAAAACGCACCAGCAGTCCTACTCCTTGACTCCACGCCCAATGGTTCTAAAACTTTCATGATGTTCCTGCCTCTTTTCTTGAAAGTATCATCCTTCCCACCAAAGCTCAAACAAAACCCCTTGTACTCAATAACTAGCCTAAAGTCATCATCAACAAAGTTAAATCCTAAAGAGAGAGCCCTCTCTGACTGCTGGTAGGCTAGGACCTCCCGTCCAAAGATTGGTTTGTGGTTACCTCGGTTGTATCCTTTAAGGAGCTTTAAGGACAACCTGAGTGATAGCATAATGGCGACTCCACTAGGGAGCATCCTCAGTTAAATCTCACAAATTAAGTTAGAAAGCTCCATTAGGGAAAACAATGAATTTTCAAATTGGTGCATATTCCCTAAAACTACAGATGAAGCCTGAATGTTTGCCAGGAAGCCTTTGGAACTGTTCTTGCTTTGCATTTACAAGAGTAAACAAATGTTGCTTCAGTCAATCCTCATGCTAGTTTTAAGTTATACATAGCTATTTCAAAATTTGATCAATTCCTTTCTATTTCTAAAAACATTCATAGAAAATACCAAAACAAGTTCAGAATATGGCTCCCAAAATGAACTCACGATAATCAAGGTCAAATCCAGACCCAAACCCCCCAGCTATTTTTGAAAATCCCAATTTAATCCCAAGGAACCTCAGGAAGCTAGAGCAAAGAGAAGATTTTGTTGACTTTAGCCCTTAAACAGTTCAGCCAAGCTATGTTCCAACCCCTGTCAAGGTTTTATTTCATTCAACGCCCACTTCCCCTTGTTCTTCATCCACATCTCAAAGCACTCCTTCCACACCTCCATTTACTGCACATACTCCCATAATCGTTGTTGTTACAGCTGTTCCAGTTGTTCCTATTGTTCCACTTATCCCCATAAACATGGCTAATAGATATGCACCCCTACAATTACCTGCTAATCCAGGGGCTATGCCTCAGGATTATCAAACTAAAATCACATATTTTGATGGAACTGGTTCTTGTACAGCCCTTCAGCATACAAAGAAGATGCAAGACTATTTTGAGAACTACGAGATAGATGATGATAGCGTGAGAATGAAGATTTTCATCCAAAGTTTGACCGGCGATGTTAGAACTTGGTTTAGAGCACTCACAGTCAATTCGATAGCAGACCCAGAACTCTTATACCATTCATTTATCAACATATGGGAGGAAAAGAAAGACCCCTTGCACATATTATCTGAATATGACACCATCAAAAGAGGCCCTCAAGAATCTGTCTTGGACTATTGTGCAAGATTTAATAAGGTTTATAATGCAATACCACAGAACCTAAGACCTCCACCTGATATTGCTTTGTATAAATTCCCTGATGGTTTTGACACTGACATGGCTTATCAGTTAAGGGAAAGAGCCCCTCAAACCCTTGCAGACATGCAAAATGTTGCTGTTAGTGTAGAGGCAAATCTAATTGCCAAAAGAAACAGAGCTAGAACTGAGAGAAGAACCACCTTTAAAGAGGAACCCTCAGCCTTAGATCAAAAGCTGGATGTTATTATCACTGGCATGCACAGGCTGGGAGACAGAGTAGAGAGTGTTGAGAGGAAATCATCATGGGAAGGAAAACAACCTAATACCATAAGGAACCCAAATTTCCACAAAACTCAGAATAAAAATACTGGTAGGTCTAGCCCAGACCATGATGTAAGGCCTCCTTTTCATGAAAATTACGCTGAAGCATCTACATCTAGTGAACAAACGGAAGAAAATCACATGAACTTGGTGGATTTAAAGGCTGAGCAACAAATTTTCCTAACTCAACAAGACCAAGATGAGCATGACTTTAATCGATTTCAAACTAAATCTGCTGAGTCTTTTGATTTTAAACAAGGCTATGATACGGCTGTGTATGAGGTCCACAAACAATATAAGCTGAGGACAAGAACCATAGATGTGCCTGAAAGGGTTAAACCAAATGATACCAAGCAGCCGAAGAAGATTAAAGAAAAGGTTGCCCTCATAGAAACTGATGATAAAACAGTCCCTAATCCAAAGGATGTCACCATAGAGGATGTCACACACATGCAGTCCTCTAATGATCAACCTCTGCCACCTTCTTCCTTGAAAGAGAATTTGAATAGCGTTCCAAAAAGCCCTCCTAAAACTAAAAGACCACAAGCAATTACTTCCCTTAACAATGATAAACAAGACCGAACTACTTATACTCCAATAGAAAAAGAGAAGCCTGCCTCTCAAAATACTAAAACCCAATATGAAAAATCATTTGACTTAGAGGCAGAAATAGGTAAACTGAAGATATCCATCCCCTTATCTAAGCTTGCCAAACATGATGTGTATAGGCAACAAATTCAAAGATCACTTCAAATGCCAGAGGTTAAGGATGATGTGAATGTTCTTGATGATCAGCCTAAACTGTTGTTCGGTCCAGAAGTTAATGCAAAATACACATATGGATATGTTCTACCTTTTTATGTCAGTTTCCACATACATGACAAAGTCTTGCACAATGCTATGTTTGACTCAGGTGCCTCACACAACCTTATGCCCAAAGCTGTAATGGAAAAAATGAACCTTGATGTTACAAGACCCTACAAAGATCTATTCTCCTTTGACTCAAGTCAAGTCAAGTGTTTAGGCCTCATCAAAGACTTGTGTGTCTCCTTAGTCCAATATCTCAAGAAGACAATCCTCATGGATGTGGTGGTTGCTGACATTCCACCAAAGTATGGCATGCTATTATCAAGATCTTGGGGGGGAAAACTCCAAGGATCCCTCCAATTAGACCTCTCTTATGCCACTATATTTGTCTTTGGGCAACCAAAGAGACTATATAGAGAAACACTAATGAAGTATGTGGGAACACTAATGACAAACCCTTGGCTTTAGAACTAAACACACACACCGATGAAGAATTGGTTGCCCATACTCATGAAATTGTCAAAACAATCAACGTAACCAGCATACAAGAAAAACCTCCCCAAATAGAAATTTCAAAACTGCCCAATCCTAAAGTGACTGAAACTCTTGATACTAACCAAAAGCAAGAAATCACATGGTATTTAGAGTTTTACGGCTCTGTTAACAAGTTAGGAGCACGGGCAGGTGTTTGGATTCACAATACACATAACAATCATGCAGAAGGTCATGCCTACAGACTAAATTTCAAATGCACCAATAACATGGCAGAGTATGAGGCTCTCCTTTTAGGCCTTAAACTACTCAAAGCTCTAGGAGCTGCAAAAGTGTCCATTCTAGGTGACTTTGATTTAATCATACAACAAATGAAAGGCAATTTTGTTACCAATGACAATAGAATGAGGGCCTATAGGACTACTGCTACTAATATACTCAATTCATTCACTGAATCCAAGCTTGCCAAGATTTCAAGCGATCATAACATTCATGCACATAGCCTAGCCACTTTTGCTAGTACATGCAAGCTTCCCTTTGAGCCAAATCACCATTTTACTGCTGAGATAAAACATAGGCCTGCTATCCCAAATAATGTCAAAGATTGGCAACTGTTTGAAAGTGATGCCCAAATTAACAACTTCCTCACTCTTGAGCATGATTTTTCAAATATTAACATTGACATGGATGTTGTGGCGGATGAACAACAGCAAACAAATGAAAATCAGCAGGCTGTAACCACTGTAAAAGCCAAACAAATGTTGCACCCAACTATTTTTGGCAATGCAAACATAGAAGAGCTGAAACAGATGCATTTCGAGGAAATAGCAGAAACAGAGGTCGTGATCGTTGATCTAAAAGATAACTTTCTCCCTGCTGGCCTCACTCTATTAGAAGATATGTTTGATACAAATGATGTTCCCAAAAAGCCAAAAATATAGCCCCTAAACACTGCTATAGAAGAACACAGCATTGGGATAGCAGACAAGCTCAAAATGATCAAAATATCTCAAACTTTACCACCTGATCAAAAACCCAAATATGTTGATTTGTTCAAAGAATTCCAAGATTTATTTTCTTTGAGGACTTGAAGTCCTATGACACCTCAGTGATCCAACACACCATTCCTTTAAAACCAAATCAAAATCCCTTCAAACATAAACTTAGAAGAATCAATCGCGTACTCCTTCCTTTGATTGAAAAGAAAGTGAAAAGGATGTTTTAAGCAGGTATCATAGCACCCATCAGATTCTCTGAATGGGTATCCAATCTTGTTCCCACAAGGAAAAAGATAGGTGACATTAAGCTATGTGTAGACCTAAGAAATTTAAACCAAGTCTCCCTAAAAGACCACTACCCCTTGCCAAAAATGTACCACATTCTACAAAGAGTAGTGGGGTCATCTAGAATATCTTTGCAAGATGGATTTTCAAGTTTCAATCAAATACTGGTTCACCCGGATGACCAAGACAAGACAACCTTTACCACACCGTGGGGAACATTTAAGTATGTGAAGATGCCTTCCGGACTTAAAAACGCTACCTTTCAAAGGGCAATGGGTATTGCATTCGCCAAGGAAATACATGATTTCCTAGTTGTCTACCTTGATGACTTAACCCCTTTCTCCAAATCTGATTGAGAGCACCTCAAACACCTAAGGAAAATATTCATGACATGTAGGAAATATGTCATTTCCTTGAACCCCAAGAAGTCTCTCTTTGGCATTGAAGAAGGCAAACCCCTTGGCCATATCATCTCAAAAGACGATATTAGAATAGATCTGGAAAGGATCCAAGCCATCCTCCAAATCCCATATCCAAGAAACATAAAAGAGTTGCAAGCATTCCTTGGAAAAATCAACTTCCTAAGGAGATTTATTCCAAATCTAGCGGAGCTAATAAGACTGTTAAGCAATATGTTAAAAAAGGATGCTAAGATAAAATGGTCTCTTGAGACCAAGCAATCGTTTGAGAGTATCAAAACTGCCTTAACCCAAGCCCCTGTCCTCACCAATCCACAATTTGACAAAGATTTCATCATATTTTCATTTTCATATGAGCACACCATAGCTGTTGTCCTTTTGCAAAAGGATGATCAGGGAGCTGAAAAGCCAATTATGTTTTTCAGCCGAGCCTTAAGAGACGCCCCTCTGAAATACCAAATCATGGAGAAGCAGGCCTATGCCCTTGTTAAGGCAATCAAAGATTTACGAGTTTACATTTTATATTCACATGTGATTGCCTATGTCCCAAATGATGTTGTAAAAGACATATTAACCCAAGAGGGGTTAGAGGGAAAAATAGGCAAGTGGATTGCTAACATCCTTGAGTATGACATGGAAATAAAACCAACCAAGCTCATAAAGGGACAAGGTTTAGCCAAACTGATATCCGAAACAACTTTTCAAGCCTTAGACATCAACCAAATGGATAATGAATAGGAGCTGGCGACTCCACAGATCAGTGAAACCTTTTTGCAATCCCCATGGTATGCTGATATATGCTTTATATTGTTAAACCTGTTTGCTCCCCCAGGATTGTCGAGAACCAAGAAAAGATTTTTAAAAATGAAGGCTTCAAAGTTTTGTGTCATAGATGGTGCATTATTTTGGAAAAATCATGAAGGTATATTGCTTAATTGTTTAACCATGAATGAAACTAACAATGTCATGAAAGAATTCCATGCAGGGTGTTGTGGGGAAAAATGCCTATTTAGGACGATCCTATCCACCTAAGGTGTGACAGCGCCTTAGCAACAAATGAATACAGCTATCATGATTTCTTCCTTTATGAAATATGAAAGAGAGGAGATCGGCAGACTTACCGTTATCTTCCAGTTGTCCCTCGAAATAGATCCTCTTCTCTTTGTGTGTCCACAGCTGCTTGCCTCCTCGCTTGATCAAGAGAACAGCTACTTGAATCCCACGAGATCACAAGAGAACAGCTACCTGTGACAAGAGAATAGCTACTTGCAACAAGAGAAGGACACAATACAAAGGCAAATATACATATTCATAAATGATTCAGGATTAGAAGTAAATCAAATATACTAATGCAATTACACAAAATACACCAGCATATAGGAAAGAATCAAGATAGCTTTATTGAAAGTAACAGGGTTCAGGAAGAGATACAATCCATAGGGCTCCAACCCAGCATCCCCTTCCCAGCAGAATGGAATTCCTTCTTCAGCTCCTTTCAAAGCATAACACACCCAATATTTCTAGCCACAAACCAACAACAATTCTTTGCAAATACTAAATTCTAGCCTCCTTGATCTCATGTAGAAGAGATATATATATAGGGATATTGGAGAGAGGATGAGTCAGCTTGAGACTGGTCTGAGACTGACTAGTCTCCTCTCCCACTTCAGTTCTTGAGTCCACTTGGAGGGTCTTGCTTCCACTTGGAGATTTGGAACCTCTTACTCATCACCAGTCGAATTCCCTGATCCAGGTGTCATTTTGGAAGCTTCCTGGGCATTGACACCTTGAGGAATGACTCTGCCACTTGTCCGAACTCGCTCAGCGTAGGTAGCCTTCTTTGCAGTTGACATTCAACGCAAGTAGACAGTGGAGCAGTTGACATTCAGCGCAGATGCTCAGTGGAGCAGTTGACATGATCCAGAATTGCCTTGTTTTTGAGTGTTTACAGGTGAAGAACTTTTGTGAGTTGCTGTGGTTACTTGGCCTTGTTCCTCTAGGGGTAGGAACAACATGTTTAGGGACTTTGGATCCCTTGATTATTGACATTTCATGGTCAGTGATGCCAGGCACAAAAATGTCTATAACACAGGGGACTATGGAGGACATCTATATTAGAAGTCCACTGCTGATAAAATTTTAAGCGTCGGTTTCTATTGGTCCTGTTTATTTACAAATATAAAGAAGTTTGCTATCTCATGTCATAAATGCCAAAAATTTGAGAGAAAAAGAAAGTTGTTTCCCTTTCCCCTTAAGCCCATCTCAACCGAGAAACCTTTTCAACAATGGGGTCTTGACTTCATTGGAGAAATCCACCCCTCTTCCTCAGGCCAGCACAAGTCGATTTTAACAGCCACTGACTATTTCACTAAATGGATTGAAGCCATCCCATGCAGACAGGCCAATGACTCCATTATTATCCAATTCCTTGAGTGCAATATCCTTTCTAGATTTGGCTGCCCTAAGAAGATCATCACTGACAACGCCGCTGCTTTCAAATCCAAAAAGATGATCAGTTTTTTCCATAAATTTCACATTACCTTGGGCCACTCCACAGCCTATTACCCCCAAGGTAATGGCTTGGCCGAGTCATCTAACAAGAGCCTGATTAATATTATCAAGAAGGTATTATAAGAAAACAAGAAGAACTGGCATAAAAAGCTCAAAAATGCCCTATGGGCAGACAGACTTTCAACAAAGAAATCCATTGGGATGAGCCCTTATGAGCTGGTGTATGGCATGGAGGCCAGATTTCCATCTTCCTTGGGCACTCCTATCATCAAAATGTTACAAGAGATCGAAGCAAAACCAAATGATATTCAAAGAAGAATAAATCAGACCATTCATCTTCGGCAAACCAGAGAGTAAGTTTACAACAGAGCTCAAATTTTGCAAGAGAAACTCAAAAAGATGTTTGATAAGAGAAGTAAGGCTGAGGATTTCTACATTGGCGACAAAGTTCTAAGGTGGGACTAACGGAGAGAAGACAAGGGCAAACATGAAAAATTTGATTTTTTATGGAAAGGGCCATTTGTTATTTCTGGTGTTCAGGGAAATAACACATATTTCCTCAAAAATGTAGAGGGCAGCACTACTGAAGAAGGCCCTATTAATGGCAGAATGCTAAAACATTACCATGATCCCTTTTAAGGGGTATAATGTATTCCTGTACATATCTCTTTGTACATTGATATTTGTATATATCAGCACTTTGTTTTATTTTTTTAGATAAGCAGTCTGAGTGTTAGGGGAGCAGTAGCAAAGTTTGCTAAGACACAACCAATGCAAGTATTCCAGTTCTAAAAAGATCTATCTCTGAATTAATATCAGCAAAATAGCAAGAGTAACGCTGTCATATCACAGCAATTCATGGTAAAAAGAAACTATTTGCAGCTCGCAGTCTTCAGTCAAACAGTATAAATAAGAGAGGAGCATTGTTTAGTTTCACATCAGCAACCGTTTCTAGACCAAAAGCTAAGGGAATACATCATTTTTTATCCATGTTCTGGTTCTATTTCAAAGGCAATACTCAAGCAACATGGTATATAATATCAAGCATGCAGAAGAAATCAGGAAGTGATATGTATTTCACAATATTTCAAATGAAGGAGATGGCTGCTCCTATTTCAGGAGTTTCACACTTTTAACAGCCAACACAAGGAAATTTTTCAGTTCACAACAACAATAGAAGATCAAGGCAGTCTGAACTTTTGTTCTTGGCTTTTCACAAGGAAAAGCCATCCCCAAGTGGAACCACTGTTAGCCTCCTGTTGCAACAGGTGTTCATCTTTCATGATTGAAATTTTTTACATGCCAAATATGTCATACTTTGCATGCTACAATGCTCCATATTTCCTAAAAGAGGTCAAAGAAGAGACCATGAAAGTGTGCCAGTCTAAGTGCCACTACTGTATTCCAATTTTGATGAGTTATTCCATTTTTGAAGAATTTTCTGTTAAGGGAAAGGCCAAACAACCTAATCTTGGCTTCCCTAGGTTTCAATTTCTTGTTTTAGAATATAGAGAATGAATATCTGTCCAAACAGTTTAATCTTGGCAGATTTGTAGATAGGTAGAGAAACAAAGGAGCCCAACTGCTTAATCTGGGCCCTTGGAAGAAATAAGTGCAGATTTAGATAGGAGGACGGAAAAAAGAAAAAGGACAATCAGGGTCTGCAAGTCCAAGTGCGCCCATGCAAAAAAGAAGAAAAAATGCTAGGTAAGTAGGCTAGGTAAGTAGTTTTGTGATTGCAGAATTATGTTGTGTGATACATTTCATCTTTTCAACTGTTATATCTATTCAGATCATAGGGCAAGGAAATTTCCCTTTGGAGAAGCTCAAGCGAGGCATGTCTAACTCCCCTTTCTTCTCATTCCCCAAATCACTCACTAACATCCCGTTGAGGACGTTGGGATCTGCCCAACCAGTCCTGTTATCACTTCATTTTTTATAAAACACCAAGTCAAGCTTTGACTTTCTTCTGTGAAAAGAAGCGACATTTCTAGTGTAAAAACATGTCTCCACAATCCATGCACTTCTTATGTCTAAGTTTTAGCTTACAAACTTATCCTTCCCCCTAAAATTCACCTCACAAATTCATATTAGCTCCTAACTCTATTATCTAGCTCCCTAGATCATCTTCCCTATCCCTATTATACTAAAACCATATAAAATCTCAAAAATAATAATATCCCCACCCCTTGGCATTGTAGCCATATATCCTAAAAATATGGGGAAATATTAAGTCCATCTGGGACCTATATTTAACCCATCCGCGTTCATATTTTGTGATAAAGTTGGTTCGAATCACACCCATGCTGCATTAACCCATAAAAACCCACATCATTAATTCCTCCCCCCCACCATATAAAAACACACAATAAAATGCATGCGAGCCCCATCACTAACCATCCACCGCCTTATTCCTGCCACCGACTGTCAGATCTAGCGCGCCCGAGATCTACAGTGGGCGGGCCTTTCTTTGCCCCGACGTGCCGAGGGTTAACGCCCGGGAGATGGACGGTTTTCCTGTCGTACTCCCGCCACACGTCACCCTCTCGGCTGTGGCGGAGCCCCCTCCTCCGAAACCGCTTGCGCACAAAAGTGGTGCGCCTGAAACCGCTTTCGCGCCTCCTACGTTAGCAATACGTCATGATAACATCATTACCCTGCGTCGGCCTCCTACCACCGTGTCCTTGCCACGTAGCTGCCACCGTACCACCATGTCATCTCTTCCACAGTACCGCCACGTCACCACCGTACTACTGATGTCACCCTGCTGACGTCACCCTACCACGTCACCGCCATACTGGGATCCACCGATGACATCATGCTGACGTCACCATCAAAAAAGCGCAAAAGGTGCAAATCGCAGCCTAGAGAGCCCAAAATCAAAATCTGAGGAAGTTTTTGATGTGCGATTAGTGCTAGCACTAATCGTGCATCGCTACAGGAAATAGGCAAAAATGGAAATCCCTTTCGTGACTCGGCCTCCAGGAGGCCCGAAAGTCACTAAATGACATATATTGCTTCACAGAGCTTTAGGAAAAGGGCAAAGACAATTTTTAATGCAACAGAGGGCCGAACAACAGCCATGAAAGGTCGATGCAATAGTTTAAAGAGTATCAGAAGTGAGAAATGCACACATTCATTACCAAAGCATATCAAGGAAGCGGCAAAGAGTATCCGTCGAACGTCTTTAATGAAAAACTTTTATTCCCAATGCAGGTGAACATTGAATGCCCTCCAACAAAGTCAAAGAAAATGGTGGAGCTTTAATCAGGGCTCTCGCATCATAGTTAATGCACTTCAGAACCACTCAAGAGCATGGATCAAAACCCAAAGCATAGTTATGGCTAAGTGGTCAGCACAGAGCCATAAAGACAACACATTAAATTCTTTTTTGAGATATCTGCACCCAGCGCAGCTCGAGGATATTTTCCCGCATTTATTTCAAACATATGTTATGTTAAAGACACTTATTACAGTAGATCTGTCTGAGATCTGATTTTTGTAGATATTTTATCTATAAAACCACCCTAATTCACTGATTAAAGGGTTGGTTGGTTGTACAGCTCCAAGAGAGACTCGCTCTGAATATCTGATGTTTTACTTAATCAAAGACTACTGAAAAGCTTGGAGGAATGACTGTGTGTTGTGTATTAATGTTTTGAAGAATTGAATGTGGAATTCTTGTGCTGCAACATGACTCAATAAGTGCTTCTTATCTCTGTTTCAATTTCATATATGTCTTTATCATACCTATATCACCATATAAATAGCAGGAAAAAAGGTTAGCTTAGAACTTGTTTAACTGCACTATATGCTCAATTTATGTTGTTCCTTTATGTTTTCATCTAAATTAGTAATGAATATGAATTCCCTGTGGCTCATATTTCCCCTACTTCACTCATGTTTGACAGTTATCTAGGGATTCTTCACTGCTCCTAGATAGAGCTCATTCACCTTCCCTCTTCTAAGATGAACGAGAGATTCTTAACTGCCTCTCATTCCTAGCCCTCATTCCATCCTTTTAGCTTGAGTCATTGTTTCATGTGCAACTAGTTTGTTCCTTATTCCCTCTTGTGACCAAGAAAACGCACCAGTAGTCCTACTCCTTGACTCCATGCCCAATGGTTCTAAAACTTTCATGATATCCCTGCCTCTTTACTTGAAAGTATCATCCTTCCCTCCAAAACTCAAAAACAACCCCTTGTTCTCAATAACTAGCCTAAAATCATCATCAAGAAAACTAAATCCTAAAGAGAGAGCCCTCTCTCACTGCTGGTAGGCTAGGACATGCAGTCTAAAGATTGGTTTGTGGTTACCTCGGCCGTATCCTTTAAGGAGCTTTAAGGACAACCTAAGTGATAACAACATCCATTACCTCCTTTCCTTTTGTTATACCTGTTGCTGGTGCAGATCTTTCTTAGGTAGCTTGTGAAGCTGCAATAGTTGATGTGCCTTCTCCGACTTGTTCTGGCAGTTTCAATGTTACCTGCCCAAAATAATCCAAGACAAGAGTTTTTTGCAAATCTTTGACATTCTGCTCCATTATTTCTTCTTGGGTGAATTCTTCAACTAGTGTGCCTTGCACCCACTCATCTTGATTAGAAAATTGTTCAATCTGTGGGATTTCACAATGTTCTTAGGCTGACAGACTATATTTTATTTTTCTGGCATTGATAAATCCATCTGGCTCATAAGGGACCCAACAAAAATTCCTCTTTAACTTGAGTTTCTCCCCCAATATTTAGTCAGCGTCTTGCCACCCTTCTTTTTTGTTCATAAAAAAGGGGCCTAGTTGGTCTTTGAATTTCAGGTGAGCCTTTTTCTTGGCACTATGAAAATGAGTTAAATCTGAATTGATGAGTTGCTTGTAATACTCCAAGGCAAACAGTCTCATTGGTACATATCTTGGCAGCCTGTAGGGACAGAGCTCACAGCCATATATCCTAATGACAGTGTGATTCTGGTAAAAGTACTAGTCACCTATTTTGTAGTTCTTTGAAAGCTGCAATATTTTATGCATGTCATAGGATAGCCTAGTAGGAGGAGTTCTCATTAGGAGACAAGAGGCTAGATAGACAAATAGGTCAATGAACTCACAGTAAGAGTAGGGGGAGTTGTGGACTTCATGAAAGACTGAGGTCCAAAAAATCACAGACCTCTCTTCTCCTTTAGAGTCCAATCTTTTGATGGGGCATTCAAAATAGTCTGGCTGATAATACATGAACAAATGATAGATATAGGATGAGTATTTGAAGACTCCCTCCCTATCCAGCATTAACAGTTGGTCATGTATCTTATTGGCAATAAATTTGGCATAGTTGTATTTTACACCAGGGGGCTGTCCTGGGGTAAATGCAGACAGCAAGACCAATATAGTATGATCAATATGTTAACTTTTCTTGAAGCCCAGTACATAAGATATCATATCTACTAGTAGCTTACCCACTTCATTGAAACATACATAGAGAAAAGGAGGTGGCCCTGTAGGCTGGCGGTCTGCTCTCATGAAAGTTTTGGCAATTCTGGTTATCTCTGAGCTGGACAGTTTATGACCTTCATCAAGCAAGAATTTCATAGAAAAAGGGACCAGAAGCTGAGTTTTCTTGAAGTTTAGCATTTGGTTGATTGAGTCAGGAGTTATTTGGAAGAGGGTGCTCCCAGATGGAGACTTGACTGCTCTTTGAGTTGGGTCATAGTTTTCACAGCATAGGTGAATAATTTCAGGGAAGACATTGACAGAAGGGAGGAAGTAGATAGGCAAGTTTGATTCCCAAATGCCATAAATGTCATTATTATTCAAATAACTACTCCTTAGCTAACAGAAGGTCTGCAAGTCGTTTCCGTCATAAACCAAATCTTGAATTCGGTGGTCCATATCAGGCAAAGGCAATGCTTCAAGTTCCTTGTGAGGTGAATTTAGAGGAGTGATATTCAGTGCTGCTGGAGTGCTCATTTTTAAAATTCTCAGTGCTTGCAATTTGAAACTCTATCTTGTGTGCAACAACTGTCAATAGAACAGGGGCTATGAAACTTTTCCCAGGGAATTTTCAAATTGAGCTTTGATATGAAACGGGTTTACCGCGTAAAATTCACAGAGAGAACAAACTGTGCAAAGGCAAACTGAGAGACTAGATATACAAGGGAGATGGAAACCTTGGCAAGAGATTTTGACAAATGCACTTAGTTGATGGGCAGTTTGGAGACTCTGTCGACGAAAATGAGTTTAAAATGTATTTTAATGGCAGAATTTGCGAAGGAGGGCCAGTTTTTTGGGTTACTCTTGAACAAAGGGTCACCTAGTGAATTTACAGGTGGAATTTTAGGGGTTGGAGAGCATTTTAGTTTGAATTTGTAGATGTTCAATCAATTTCAATGGAGAAATTGCGGAAAAAATAGGGTTTATGCATAAACAATGGGTAAATACTTGTTTTTGATGGTGCAGAGGGCAATTAGCAGGTACATTGCTGAGCTGGGGGGGCGGATTTGGAGGAGGAACTTGCTTTGTTGGGTAATCTGGAGTGGTGGCGGAAAATTCGTCGTAAAACGGCATGCATGTTGTCTGTGGGCGACCAATAGAAATAAACAAAATAGTCATTTTCACAACTTTTTAATGAATTTTGGACAATTCAGCGCTTTTGATGCTTTTTAATGAAGACGTCAGCATGACGTATTTTTGGCACGTAGTGGGTACAGAGGGTGACGTGGTAGTTGACGTGTATGGTGATGTAGAAAACGACACGTTGGCGGGGTGGTGATGTCAGCAGGTGATGTGGCAGTGGTACAGAGTAGCGGTGGGTGAAGTGGATCCGACGTCACCGGGTGACGTGGGCCTGACGTCAGGGGGCAGGTGGCGGGCGGTAAGCGGTTTTCCCTGCACCGCATTTGGCCCAGAGTGGTTTTGCAGAGGGGGGCTCCGATCATGCCAGGAGATTGAAGCGTGGCAGGGGTACGGCAGCAATACCTCCCATCCCCCAGATTCTAACCTTTGGCAGATCAGGGCATGTGATATTGCCGCCAACTATTGGATTAAGGGCTATGGATCGAACAATGGATAGGAAGTTAAAGCTGCGGGGTTTGGAATGAGGGGGGCCCACGCAATATTCAAACGTTTTATAATATATCTGGGGCATGAAACTTTGGATTGTGGGTTTATATGGTTTATATAGTGTGGGCATGGTTATTGGTTTAATCAAATATTAAACTAATCCCAAAATAAAGATATGTGCACGGGGTTCTTATGCATGGTTTATATGTGGGGGGGTCAACTGTGGTTACTTATTTAATGAGAGGTTAAATAAATCCGGCGGTTTGTATGCCGAAGGGTTATTATTAAAGTCCCAAGTGGACTTAATAATCCCCAAAATTATATTGTATGGCTATATTTGCCAAGGGAAAGGGTATTCAATTTTTTTTTGGGTTTTTATATAGTTTTTTGTAGACTAGGGGTGGGAAAATGATTTAGGGAGCTATATAATAGAGTTAAACGTTAATATGACTTTATGGAATGAAATTCCATGAACAGATGCTAAGTTTTTAAAGTGAAAACTTAGGCATAAAAAAATGTAAGGAGCATGGAATGATGATTTTTACACAAGAAATGTGGCTTCTTTTCACTAAGTAAACTCATAGTTTAACTTAGTATTTCTCATAAAATGAAGTGGAATAGGACTATTGGGAAGATCCCGAGGTCCTTGAGGGGATGTCAGTAAGTGATTTCTTGGGGAATGGAAGGGGAGTTAGTCATGCTTCCATTGTTCTGCAGTCCAAACAACTGCCTTGGTACTTGTGTCATTGATGAAATGAGTTTTTCTTGACAAGAAAAAGTGATAATAACCTTGTTTCTACAACCTCCAACTACCTACCCAGCCTAATATACCTAACATATTTTCTTCCTTTTGATTGGGTGCACTTGAACTAGCAAACCCTAAAATTCCTCTTTTCTTTTGACTGCCCTCCTATCTAAATCTACCCTTATCTCTTCCAAGGGCCCAGATTAAGCAGTTGGGTTCCTTAATTTCTTTACCTATCTACTCATATGCCAAGCTTAAAATGTTTGGACAGATATTCATTCTCTATTCTACGACAACAATTTGAAATATGGAATTGTCCAGATTGAACTGTTGGGCCATCCATCAAGTGTGATAAGCAAGAATATTTGTGCATTTTGAACTTGCAAACAAGATAGCAGTGGCATTTGACTGGCCACTTTCTTGGTCTTTTGGTTTGGGGTTCATTTCTGTTATTTTCTCTGACCAATTCATTTTTCTAGCCCTTTGATTATTCTTTTAGGGCATAGCCTCTTTTCATTTTTTAATTTTACTCATTTGTTTACAAAATATGGAACCTTTGCGGCATGAAAAGATGAACATATTTGGCACTTCCATAGTCAATCATGAAAAATGAAACCTATTGGTATAGGAACCTAACAGTGGCTCCACTTGGGGATGGATTTTCCTAGAGAAAAGCCAAGAACAGAAGGTCAGATTGCCTTATTTTTAGTTGGCTGCTGTAATTTTAAAACTTCCTTCTCCTAGGAACCAATGATGTGCACCTTTGTAGCATGTGTGCACTCCTCATGGGTTGATCTGTGTAAAATTACAACTATGTCTTTTGCTGGTTTTTCTGAGTGTTTGTCATCATCTTTATAGTTCCCAAGTCTTCATCTTAATAACTTCTGGTAAATTCAAAATATACACCCAAAGTGGTGTAATTCCCTGGCTTTTTCCTCAAAATCTGCTGCATCTTTTTCCTTACCTAATTGTTGTAAATGAAAACTAGTGGAAATACAATTATTTATGTACAATATATAGTTGTGTTGTGTTTATCAAAGGGAATAAAAATAATTCTTAAGCATTTGCCCATTCACTGGGCCTTCCTCAGTATCTGTGCCATCCAAACTCTTCATGAAATAGGTGTTGTTACCTTGTACAACCTGAATAACATAAGGTCCCTTCCACAAGAAATCAAATTTGCCATGTTTCCCTTTATCTTCCCTCCTAGAGTCCCATCTCAGCAATTTGTTTCCTATGAAGAAATCTTTAGCTATTTTTCTTTTGTCAAAGATCTTCTTGAGTTTATCTTGTAGATTCTGGGTTCTCTGATATACTTCTTCTATTGTCTGCTACAAGTGAATAGTCTGATTGATCCTTCTCTGAATATCATTAGTCTCTGCTTGTATTTATTGCAACAAATTGATTACAGGGATTCCCAAAGATGAAGGAAATCTTGCCTCCATTCCATAAACCAATTCATATGGACTTTTACCAATAGATCTTTTTGTGTTCAATCTGTCTGCCCATAGTGCATTTACTAGTTTCTTATGCCAATTCTTTTTATTCTCCTCCAAGACCTTTTTAATGATGTTGATGAGGCTTTTGTTGGATGACTCAACTAGGCCATTACCTTGAGGGTAATAGGTTGTGGAGTGGCCCAAGGTAATGTGGTACTTATAGAAAAAGTTGATCATTCTTTTGGATTTGAATGCAGCATCATTGTCTGTAATAATCTTTTCTGGACAGCCAAATCTAGACAAGATGTTGGTTTCTAATAATTTCATGATGACTGAGTCATCGGCTTGCCTACAAGAGATAGCTTCTATCGATTTTGTAAAATAGTCTGTGGCAGTCAAAATCCACTTATGTTGGCTGGGAGAGGAAGGATGAATTTCACCAATGAATTCTAGACCCCATTGTTGAAATGGTTTTTCAGTTGAAATAGGTTTAAGGGGTAAAGGTAACAACTTTCTCTTGCCTTCAAAAATCTGGCATTAATGGCATGAAACTACAAACCTTTTTACATCAGCAAACAGGGAGGGCCAATAAAATCCAGCACTTAGGATTTTATCAGCTGTTGATTTCCAATACAAGTTTCTTCCACAGTCACCTACATGAAATTCCTTGAGGACTTTGTCAGTTTCATCCAAAGTTAGGAAATTAAGCAAAATACCTTCATGATTTTTCCAAAATAAGGCATTGTCTATAATACAAAACTTTGATGCCTTCATTTTCAAGAATCTCTTTTTAGTCCTGGACAACCCTAGACGAGCTTGCAAGTTTAACAATACAAAACATATGTCAGCATACCAAGGTGATTGTAAAAATGCTTGATTGATCTGTGGAGTCACCATCTCCTGTTCGTTATCCAGCTCATTGATGTCAAGGGCTTGGAAATTGGTCTCAACCATTAATTTAGCCAACCCTTGTCCCTTTATGAGTTTTTTAGGCTTCATCTCAATGTCATATTCTAAAATATTGGCTATCCATTTGCCCCTTTTACCTTCAATTCCTTCTTGAGTTCAAATATCCTTAACCACAACATTTGGAACATAGGCTATCACATGTGAGTACAAGATATAAATTCTGAAATCCTTGATGGCTTTTACAAGGGCATAAGCTTGCTTTTCCATTATATGATATTTTAAGGGAGCATCTCTAAAGGCTTTGCTGAAGAAAGCAATGGGATTCTCACACCCTTGGTCATCTTTTTGCAATAGGACAACAACAATAGTATGCTCAGATGCAAAGGATAGAATGCTGAAATCTCTATCAAAGTTGGGACTTGTGAGGAGTCGTGTTTTTGTTAGGGCTGTTTTGATGTCCTCAAAGGCTTGCTTACTTCCATTGTCAATTTGACTTTAGAATCTTTCTTCAGCATATTATTCAATAGTCTTATCATCTCGGCCAAATTGGGAATGAACCTTCTTAGGAAGTTGATCTTTCCTAAAAAATCTTGCAGTTCTTTGATGTTTCTTGGATGAGGGACTTGGAGGATAGCTTGAATTTTGTCTAGGTCAATCCTAATGCCATCTCTTGAAATTATATGACCTAGGAGTTTACCTTCTTCTGGGCCAAACAATGATTTCTTTGGGTTCAATGGTATGCCATATTTTCTACAAATTAGGAACACTTGCCTTAAATGTTCTAAATGTTCTTGGTCTGATTTTGAAAAAGCAGTGAGGTCATCAAGGTATATGACTAAGAAATCATGGATATCTTTGGCAAAGGCTATGTCCATTTCTCTCTGAAATGTGGCCACTGCATTCTTGAGTCCAAAAGGCATTTTGACATATTTGAAGGTTCCCCAAGGTGTTGTAAATGCAGTTTTGTTTTGATCATTCGGGTGGACCAAAATCTGATTGAATCCTGAGAATCCATCTAGCAATGAGATCCTAGAAGCCCCCACTACCCTTTGTAGGATATGATCCATTTTTGGCAAGGGGTAGTGGTCTTTGAGAGAGACTTTATTCAAATTTCTCAAGTCAATGCATAGTCTTATCTCCCCGGTTTTCTTCCTAGTAGGCACTAGATTTGAAATCCATTCTGAGAACCTGATAGGTGCAATGATTCCAGCTTCATACATTCATTTAAATTCTTTTTCAATCAGGGGAAGGAGGACAGGATTCACCCTTCTAAGCTTTTGTTTAAAAGGTTTTTGATTCTCTTTCAGAGGTATAGTGTGTTGGATGACTGAAGTATCATAGGACTTGAGGTCCTCATAACTCCAGGCAAAGACATCTTGGAACTCCTTAAACAACTCAATATATTTCAGCTTCTGATCAACAGGCAATGTCTTGGAGAGTTTTGTCATTTTGGGATTTTCTGTGGTTCCAATGTTGTAGTCCTCAATTTCTGCATTAAGAGGTTGCATCTTTGGCTTTTTAGGGATGTCATTTGAGTCAAATATGTCCTCTAAAGGAGTTAAGCTCGTGGGAAGAAAATTATCCTTTAGTTGAATACTTCAGCTTCTGCCTCAGTTATTTCATCAAGGTCTGTTTGCTTCAGCTCTTGTAAATTATTGTCATCAAAAGTAGTTGGGTGCAAAATCAGATTTGTTGTTTCAGCTGATATACTCTACTCACTTTTGCCTGTCTGCTGTTGATCATCCACAATGCTTGTATCCATGTTTATACTTGAGAATTCCTCTTTCAAAGTCAGGAAATTATTTATTTGTGTATCACTTTCAAAGACCTGCCAATTTTTTACATTATCTGGGACAGCAAGTTTGTGTTTGATTTCAGCATTGAAATGGTTGTTGGGTTCAAATGGTAGCTTGCAAGTGCTGGCAAAAGTTGCCAAGCTATGTGCATGTAAATTGTGCTTTCTAGGGATTTTGGTGAGTTGAGATTCTGAGAAGATGTTAATTATTTCAATGGCTGCCCCTCTGTATGCTCTCAACCTAAGATCATTTGTAACAAAGTTCCCCTTCATCTGTTGTATAATCAAATTTGAATCCCCTAGAATTGAAACCTTGGTTGCCCCTAGACCTCTGATCAGTTTGAGTCCTAAAAACATGGCTTCATACTCATCCATATTGTTTGTGCATCTAAAATTTAGCCTATATGCATGGCCTTCATCATGGTCATTTTGCATGTTGTTTATCCAAACCCCTGCCCCTGCTCCTAATTTGTTCACATAGCCATAAAAATCCAAGTACCATAAGATTTCTTGGTTATGACTAGTCTTAAGAGTTTTGGAAGCTTGTTCGGTGGGTAGATTTGGCTCTTGTAACTCATATGATATGTCATCTTCATTTATTGTATTAATCACATCAATCAATTTATGATCTCGGGCACTAGATTGTTCATTCATGCTTTCTGTTTGTGCTGCTTCTAGGAATTTGACATCAGTTTTGGGACACTTCCCAACATTATATAAAATGAATGAATCAATATCGAAATGGATAGAATAGATGGGGAAGTTTTGAATTTTTTCTTGACTACTAACCATATATTTCATTAGTCTTTCCCGGTACAATCTCTTTGGCTATCCAAAGACTAAAATAGTGGCATATGACATGTCTAGTTGCAAAGATCCTTGGAGTTTTTGCACCCCAAGATCTTGACAAAAGCATACCATACTTAGGTGGAATTTCAGCCACCACCACATCCATCAAGATTGTCTTTGCTGGATATTAGACCAAGGATACAAAAATATCTTTGATTAGGCCTAGACACCTGACCTGGCTAGAATCAAACGAGAACAAGTCTTTGTAGGGCCTTGTGATGTCTAGATCCAGTCTTTCCATCACAGATTTTGGCATTAGATTATGGGAATCTCCCAAATCAAACATAGCATTACGCAACACCTTTTCATGAATGTTTAAGCTCACATAGAATGGAGGAACCCCTCCATCTACCGTTTTACCTTTGACTTCAGGACCAAAAATTAGTTATGGTTGATCATCTAGAACATTGACTGCATCCTCGTTCTCTAGTATTTGCAGTGACCTATTGATTTGCTGTCTGTAGACTTCATGTTTAGCCAACTCAGAGAGAGGAATAGCTATTTTCAGCTTGCCAATTTCTGTTTCTAAATTAAAAGGCTTTTCTATCTCAATTTTTGTATTATGGACAGTAGAATTTTCCTTTTCAACTGGATTTTTAGTGATCTTCTCTTGATTATGAGTATTGTTTTGAGGTATATCTGATTTGAAATTATTTTCAGGAGGGTGATTCAAATTTTCTTTTGACGAATGGGATGTGTATGGCTGATATTTTGAGGGCTGTAAGTCTGATATGTCTTCCACAGTGACTTCCTTTGGGTCTGGGTCTATTTTAGAAGAGGGTTCTGTCATGACAGCTTTATCTTTTGTTTTCTTTGGCTGCTTGGTATCCTTGAGCTTGGCAGGTTCAAGAACATCTATGGTTATGCTTCTCAATTTGTATTGTTTATGAACCTCATAGACTGGTGCATCATAGCCTTCCCTAAAATCAAATGACTCTCCAGATTTGGTTTGAAATTGATTGACATTGTGTGCCTCTTGGTCATCTTGTGTTAGAAAAATTTGTTGCTCACTGTTTAACCCCATTAGGCTCATTTGGGTGTCCTCTATTGGCTCGCTAGAGGTTGAGGCCTCAGCATATTTCTCTTGAAATGGAGGTCTGATGTTCTGGTCAGGGCCAGCCTATCCAACATTTGGATTTTGATTCTTTCTAAAGTTTGGGTTTCTTGCAGTGTTACTTGGTTGACCTTCCCATGATGATTTTCTTTCAATAGTTTCCACCCTATCCCCAAGTCTGTCCATACCTTTGATGATTGCATCAAGTTTTTGTTCAAATGTTGACGACTCCTCTTTGAAAGTTGTTCTTCTTTCAGCTCTTGCTTGATTTTTCTTAGCAATTAGGTTTTCCTCCTCACTAACAGCTATATTTAGCATGTCTCCTAAGCTTGGAGGGGCTCTTTCCCTCAGTTGGTATGCCATGTCAGAATCAAATCCATTAGGGAATTTTATCAAAACTAAATCAGGTGGAGGCCTAAGGTTTTGAGGAATAGCATTATAAACATTGTTGAACCTATCACAATAGTCCTGGACAGTCTCCTGTGGGCCTCTTTTCAAATTTTCATATTCTGTTAAAATGTGTAGAGGGTCTTTCTTCTTTTCCCTTCTATTTAAGAAGGATTGATAAAGAGCTTCTGAATCAGCTATAGAATTTGCAGCAAGTGCTCTAAACCAAATCCTTACATCACAAGTTAGACTTTTGACAAAAATCTTCATTCTCACATCATCATCATCTATTTCATAATTCTCAAAATAATCTTTCATTTTCTTAGTGTGTTGTTGGGCTGTATAGGAGCCAGTACCATCAAATTATGTGATTTTACTATGATAATCTTGAGGCATAGCCCCTGGATTTCCAGGCAACTGTAAAGGAGCATAAGGGTTTTCCATATTTATAGGGATAAATGGGGAAACATGAAGAAATGGAACAGCTAAAACTGTAGGGACAGCGGTAGAAATATATGCAGTGGATGGTGGTGTGGAGAAGGTGCTTTGAGAGGTGGATGAAGAACTAGGGGAAGCAGCAGTAATGTGAGGACGGACTGAGCCTTTTGAAGGTTTGAATAAGTAGATTTTTCTATTTCTTCTTGTTTCCTAAGGGTCTTAGAGATCAAGTTAGGATTTTCAAAAACAACCGGAGGATATGGGTCAGGGTTTGACCTGGTGTATCGAGTTTTCTTCTTTGGAGCCAGCTTCTGAATTTGTTTTTGGCATTTTCTGGAAATGTTTTAAAATCACAGTTTTTTCACAATATTCTACAAGAGTTTCTTTGAAATATAGGAGGCTTTAGGCTTTCCTTTGAATATGTTGAAACGGAGGAAACTGAGCAAATCTTTGGAACAACTGTTTAAAGCCTAAAACTATAATGGAGATTGAATGAAGCAGCTTTTAGCTACTCCTATAAATGTAGAGCAAAGACAGTTTCAAAGGCTACCTGGCTAACTTCAGGCTCCATTTGTAGCTTTAGAAAATAGACAGCAATTACAAACAACCATTCAAAAAGTTCCCCAGCGAAGTTGCCAATGATGTTATCACTCAGGCTGTTCCCTGCCTCCTGAAGGAAATACGGACGAGGTAACCACTAACCAATCTTTTAGCTGCAGGTTCTAGCCTACCTGCAACCAGAGAGGGATATCTCTTTGTAAATTAGCTTTGTTTTGAAGTATTTTAGGCTAGCTATGATGCACAAGGTTGTTTTGAATTTGTTGGGTGGTGATTTCAGACAGAGCTGGGATGCAAGTCCAAAATAGTCTATTCCATTGGGCTATGGAGTCAATGACGGTGTACTGCTGAAAGTGTTTCTTGGGTAGATGGTAATGCTACAAAGAGAAATAGGCAGTTTTGGAACAATTTTCAAATCTGAAATTGATGGAGTGAAGTCAGGGAATGAAAGGCAATCAAGAAACTTTCATTATGATGACAGAGGGAAAGTGCATGGATATTATCAAGTAGCAATGAATAATTCCTAGGTAATATTCAAAGTGAAGGAATTAGTGCAAACATGAGCAACTAAGAATTCATATTTATGACTAATTCTAAAGAAAACATAATTAATAGCAGAGATTGAACAGAGGGTGCATTTAACAAATCCCGGGCTCTTCTTCTTCTCTGTTACCAAGATTACGGAACATATATGAAAGTTGCAAACACAAAAAAACATAAAACACCGTTTAGAATAACTTATTGATCCATAGAATGACACAGGAATTCTGTAGCAGGTCCTAGAACATCGAATCCACATCCAAACAGTCAGCAACAGTGAACTTCAACAGATTTTGTATTAAAACAGTCTCAGAATTTACAGCGTAGCCGAGAGAGAAAATCACCCACCCCAAATACATTCTATGGGGAGGTATTTATACACAAATGATATAAAAAATATCTTGTAGATAAGTCTTCATGCAATAACTTTCTTCACCAACTATTCAAAAGAAGTAATTGTGAGAAATAAATGGCACAGTAAATGTTGGTGTGCTGGTGGTTTAGTCTGTCAGAGATTTTTTACTTTTTTGAGACTAAGTGACATGGCTGGAGCTGCGTCTTTACTTTGCACTCCTATGTCTGTTGTTTTGTTGTTTTGTTGTCCTCGGTGCTCGGTCTTGTCTTTAATAAGCTGCAGTTTCAATATGACCTCCTTTTCTGTTGTTTTTTACACTTTGGCAAGTGGCCTACGTATGTGGAGTTGCTGACCTGTAGCTGACTCAAAATGGGACAGAAATCAAATTACCTGGGTAGAATTTCTAGCATTGTCTGCCACCAATCCTCTGTAGGCAGCTGATGTCTTTGTATTATAATTAACGTTTCATTAGCCTCAGTGTATCTGTAAAATTTTGGCTACACTTCAAACAGGTGATTTATCTCATGTTCAATGTAGAACAGATTTTCTAACTTGTCATAAAGATTATGTCCAGAGGGAGGCCTTGTCTCTTCTGAGGTACTTGAGGATGCTATAATTTGATTAGAAACATAATTATTTATCCTGGTAGTATACCGTTCACGGGTCAACAGTCTGCCAGTACTGGTCAATAAGCTAGGCAACCCTCTGCTCTGCAATTTTTCCATTTTTAGCTTGAAGTCATTTATTTCTGCCTGCATTTCCTGGCACTTTCTTTCTAGAGTCTGCACAAAATTTCTTAGGGTCAGCACCTTTTTCACTGTCAGAATAGTATCTGTCCTGCTGCTGATATCTAATGTTGCCAATTGCTCTTTGGAATGAGTTTTCAGGAATTGAATCATTCTATTGGCTTTCTCAGGCATATTTCCCACTGATGCTCTGGCCCTTTGAGTTTCAAATTGAGCTAAGCCTATTAATTCTATTTGTTCATGTATGGTCTGAATTGATTTCTATTGGTCAGTGATTGACTCGCCAATTTTGGCCCACAAAATCTTCTTGATTTAAGTTAGAGTCTTGTCTAAAGTAACCTCCTTCTCTAAGGCTTTTATTTTGTTGTCCAGGGCTTTTATCTCCCTTTGTTTCTTAGCTAATGTCATCTTGGACTTGTCATAACTTGTCTCCAGCTTGGCCAACTTTTCTTTGGCCTCCTTCACCTCTGTCACCCAAATTTCTAGCTCTTTGACTCCTTTCATCATTTCTTCCATACTCATGCTAGATTCTGGTGTTTTTGTTCTTGTTGCTGCTCTAGCATCGGTAGTTGATGTAACTGTTGTGGATGTTGGGATAACAAGAGGGATTGTTGCTGCTTGTGTGGGAGGAACAATGGCAACAGTGGGAGCTGTTTCAGGTGGCTGGGAGGATGACTCTCCCTGCTTACCTTGCAATGCTTTCTCTAACTCTTCCTCTATTTGAATTATCCTCTGATTCATCCTCATGAACAAATCCATATTATCTTCAGCTTCTTTCTCTTGCACAAATTCTTTAGTTTGAGGGTGCATGGTTGAGGGCAGCATCAATTGTTTTCTGAGTGCAACAATATCTTCCTCTTTTTTCTTCATGAGGGCCTGGATGCCTTTGGCATCCTTCTTAGGATCATGCCCTAGTTCCACAATGATTTCCTCCAATGACTTTATTTTGTTATCTTTGGCTGAGGAATACATTCTCTCCAAATCCAATTGAGTGTTTGTATTTTTCAATGATTCCCTTAGTTGATGGGCCAGCATTACCTTGTCTCGTAAATTAGCATAAACCATCTCACCTTTCTGCTTGTGCAGCTCAATTCGGTCCATCGGGTGTATTTCCTTGGAGAGGACCTCTAAGTTTTTCTTTATATAATCTGCAGCTATCTGGGCCAGTGGTATCTTAGGCTTGAAATGACTTAGAATAATTTTCTCCTCCTTAAAGTCATAAGCTGCCATTAATCTATGATGTTTGGAGGGTGTTGTCTTGAGGAATTGATCATACAACTGTACTCTTAACAACTCATTTTGGGCTTTGATTTCCATGAAAGTTCCTTTAATACCAGGCAGTTGGTTGCTTTTCTGTCTTGAGGAAGACACCTCCATACCATGTTGTCTCTCTTGCTCTTGCTGGAATGAGCTAGTAGGTGTTTGGTGGCTAGTTTCCCTTCCCCTCCTTGGACTCTCTATGACTTCTTCACTAATTTCTTCCTAAACTTGAGGATCAACTCTTTGTCTTTTGTCTTTTGGTTGATGTGCTGACCCACTTGGAGGTGTAGTCTCTTCCTTGTCCCACTTCTTGCCTCTTTCCTCATTAAGAGGAGTCTGTAAAGCTGGCACTTGTGGTGCCTCAGTCTACTATGGAGGGGCTTGCCCCTGGCTCTGCTCCTTTGAGGTAGTAGGTTGTTCTGTCATTGTTTCTTGCTCTGCATCCATTACCTCCTTTCCTTTTGTTGTACCTGTTGCTGGTGTAGATATTTCTTGGGTAGCTTGTGAAGCAGCAGCAATTGATGTGCCTTCTCCAACTTGTTGTGGTAGTTTGAATGTTACCTGCCCAAAATAATCCAAGTCAAGAATTTTTTCCAAATCTTTGACATTCTGCTCCATTATTTCTTCTTGGGTGAATTCTTCAACTAGTGTACCTTGCACCCACTCATCTTGATTAGCAAATTGTTCAATCTATGGGATTTTACAATGTTCATAGGCTGTCAGTGTTACACAGTAATTTGTCACCATTGGTCACTGTCCCTGTTACCCCTGTTTCCGTACGTTAGAGGACGCATTCCGGGACCTGTGAGCAGTGACATAACCTAAAAACACTTGCATTATGTTCCCTTGAGCATGTACTTCATGTTCCCTGAAGACACTTTCTGCAAAATATCCCTGAAAAGTGCCCTTTTTCCATTAGCGCAGGTCTACAATGTCTTAGCCGTGCCAATAAATGAGATCCTCAAAAGAGGGTGCGACCATTGGCGCTCTGTCGTAGAACAACACTCGCGCCAACCAAATTTGGGAAAGATTTTTGACAAACGCGCGCCGGATGTTTTTTTCCTTTTATTGTCATCAGTCTTTTTGGAATAAAGATGGCTTTAAAGGTGTCGAGACTCATCATCTATCCTCATCATCTATCCACAACAGCTTTTTGGGGATAATGTCAATCCACCATGAGTGTCTGGATGCATTGTATCTTCTTCCCTCCTCCATCTTTAAAAGCCCATCCTCATGACCTTAACAAGCTAGTTCCGAAGTGCTAGAGTTCTTGAGTTCTGATGTATTGGTGCTAGTATTGATTATAGCGAGGTTATGCTCCCGGAAGTCTGAACTGTGTATCCACAAGTAAAGAGAGAGAGAAGGATCTATTGCAAGTCATATGTAGTTGCTTGCCCAGCCAGAGGAGAGATTCAACGTCAGAACATTGGATGTAATTTTCTCTGATTGTTCATTAATAAACGACTATTATTATGGTTCCAGTCTTACTGTTCATGATGATGATGTTTGATTTATGTCCTTTCTGACTGATATATAGTTGTATATCGTGGATTTTATGATTGTATTTCACTTCGTTCTTTTCATGTGCAGGTGTCCATACGCGGAGATCGCTAGGATTGTGACCTGCCGGAGCTAGAGATCGGGGGTATCAACTCATCTACGACAATAGCGTGGGATTCCAGGTTGGTTCTTCTTATCCACCTTCGATTTACAACTAGGAACTTGCATAATAGCGTGATTGATTGTTGCTAGACCCATTTTGGGCTAGTGGGATCGCCTCTGTCCGCAGAGGGGATTTACCTCTCCAACAATTTGGCGACTCCACTAGCCCAAAATGGGTCTAGCAACAATCAATCACGCTATTATGCAAGTTCCTAGTTGTAAATCTAAAACACTTGCATTATGTTCCCCTAAGCATGTACTTCATGTTCCCTGAAGACACTTTCTGCAAAATATCCCTGAAAAGTGCCCTTTTTCCATTAGCGCGGGTCCACAATGTCTTACCCGCGCCAATAAATGAGATCCTCAAAATAGGGTGCGACCATTGGCGCTCTGTCGTAGAACAACACTCGTGCCAACCAAATTTGGGAAAGATTTTTGACAAACGCGCATCGGATGTTTTTTTCCTTTTATTGTCATCAGTCTTTTTGGAATAAAGATGGCTTTAAAGATGTCGAGACTCATCATCTATCCACAACAGCTTTTTGGGGATAATGTCAATCCACCGTGAGTGTCTGGATGCATTGTATCTTCTTCCCTTCTCCATCTATAAAAGCCCATCCTCATGAACTTAACAAGCTAGTTCCGAAGTGCTGGAGTTCTTGAGTTCTGATGTATTGGTGCTAGTATTGATTATAGCGAGGTTATGCTGCCGGAAGTCTGAACTGTGTATCCACAAGTAAAGAGAGAGAGAAGGATCTATTGCAAGGCATATGTAGCTGCTTTCCCAACTAGAGGAGAGATTCAATGTCAGAACATTGGTTGTAATTTTCTCTGATTGTTCATTAATAAACGACTATTATTATGGTTCCAATCTTACTGTTCATGATGATGATGTTTGATTTATGTCCTTTCTGACTGATATATAGTTGTATATCGTGGATTTTATGCTTGTATTTCGCTTCGTTCTTTGCATGTGCAGGTGTCCGTACGCGGAGATCGCTAGGATTGTGACCTGCCGGAGCTAGAGAACAGGGATATCAACTCATCTACGACAATAGCGTGGGATTCCAGGTTGGTTCTTCTTATCCACCTTCGATTTACAACTAGGAACTTGCATAATAGCGTGATTGATTGTTGCTAGACCCATTTTGGGCGAGTGGGATCGCCTCTGTCCGCAAAGGGGATTTACCTCTCCAACAATTTGGCGACTCCGGGGGATGAAATAAACAGTCTCTCCCTCATGTATTTATTGAATACCTAGCTGAAGGAATAAGCACGAATCAATTTTTGGTTGAATAGTTACTGTCTGGTCGGACATGGTATCAGAGCCAGCACTTTTTTTAGTTTTCCTCTACTTTGTAACTTCCTATTGCATATTCTGCTTATATTCTACCCATGTTCTGCAAGCTGACATCTCTGTCAAATCCCTGCCAAATCTCATTCATTGTTTAATGTATTCGTTGGAGTACGTTACCTCTTGAAGGAGTCAATTCGTTGCATTGGAGCCGATTTTTGCATCAAATGCACTGAAGCCATAGGTGCTACAGTGTATGGTACTGTTTATGCTAGCCAGCCTCCCTCCACACTGGTATAACAACTCTCCAGGTTCAATCCATTTATGAAAAGCTTGGAAAATGCTAATATATACACTGACTCTATTAATGTTGTTTTGGAATGCTGATATGATTAATACCATATGATTGAACTGCCCATATATATGAGTCTGTTGTATTTAAGTTGCTGGCGAATTTCATGTAACTGGAATATTGCTTGCTGGCTAATGTTATGGTGAATACGCCTTAATGGCAACCCAGACGTCACATGTTCCATCCACGGTATGAATTAATGTTGGATTCATAATTTTTGCCCTGAATTCTTCTCACGAAGTGTTGATTTCTTCTTATGATGTGTTGGTCCAACCTGTCTTGAAGAGAAATGGTGAACCGTTGGCCTAGTTAACACTATCTCTTTGTGTTGAATGTATACACTACTCCATATATATGTTTTTGAATGTATACGCTGCTCATGGTATTTTTTTAACGTTGTTCAGCTCCATATATACACTGTTGACATGGTATACACTACTCCTTGGAATAAGCACTACACACAGGCCATTTTGGAACTTTATACACTTTATTCAAAGCCAGATAAAGTAATCAGTCCATTGGGAGGAGGAAGGTCTTTGTAAAATGTAGAATCTGCTGCAACTTGAATGAAACATGTGTTAGGTACGATAATGAATGTGTGTGCTAATATATTTTTTCCAGAGTGAAAGATGAACACGATGTAGTTGATTTACATTGACTTGTTAGTTTAGTTTTTGCAGCAGTGATTGCTGTGAGGAGTTATAGGATGAAATGTCAGTGGACATACTAGGCAAGCAGACAACAAAATTTGGTGTTTTCTTGCTTCCTGTACAGTGGAGAATAGGGTGTGGGACAGAGATTTAGAGTAGACTTTTGACACTGATGAACGTAAAGCAGGGTGTTGATTGGCTTTGAATTATTGTTTAACAATCTGCACTAAGAGTCAAAAGCTTTTAAATTGTAATTTTGTTTTGTAAAAAAAACAAAAAATTACCACTAGAAGTACAATTTTACTCTATATTGGCAGAAGTATTTTTCTATCAGCAGAAGTATTTTTTATAGAATGCATTCAATCATATCCATTGTGGGAATAGTTCTCACTGGCAAGGAGAACTGTCTTGAATGGTCCCAGATGATAAAACACACCCTCATTTTCAATGAATTGTGGAAAGGAGTGTGTGTCAGAGACAGAGACAATGAACCAGTACAACCTACCTTAGACAAAAAGCTAATCATTTAGGAAAACAAGAACATCAAAGCTTATGCATTAATCACAGCATCTGTAAATCAAGAGGTGAGTCACCATATTTTGTCATATTCAACTTCCTTTGAAGCCTTACAAAAGTTGAAAGAACTCTATGACTCATATTTTGCACTTGACGTTGTTCAACTCATGATTAAACTCTTCACTCTTAAATTGCAAAATAATGATCCTCTTACTCTTACATCTGAAGTAAAGTCTTTAATGCATGATATCAAATCCACTAAGGTTGAATTGGATATTCCTCTTATCACTTTTCTCAAGGCACTTTATCCTACTTACTCCAATTATCTTGAGTCATTGCAAGCAAATGGAAATCTCAAAGATATCACCTTTGACTCTCTTGTGAAAAAGTTTGCTGAAAGAGAGAAAGATTTTGTAAAGAAGACATCCCCTAAATTGTCTGAAGAGGTTGTGTACCTTGCTCATAAAGAAAATCATCCTTCTCAAGATTCTTCAAGAGGAAGAGGTGGTCGAAGAGGAAGAGGAAGATATTTTAGAGGCAGGGGGGGTAGACATTCTCAAGGAGAAAAGGTAGATTTGCACTGCATTCACTGCAAAAGAAATGGATCACATGATGCCTCTACATGCAAGCTACCATGGGACAAAATTGAGCAGAAAAGAAACCAACAGGAAGGTAAAATTGATGATACAGACAAAGGTAAAGCACCTGAATCCGCTCACTATGCTCTGGCACAATGTAACATTGGAGTAAATGAAGATTTATTTAATGCTTCACTTGCTTCTTGGAAAAATGGTTGGTTGATTGATTCAGGAGCAACCTGCCACATGACTCATAGAAAAGATTATTTTGAAGAATTTACTAACAATGTTGACGGAGCAGTGTACTTTGCAGACCAATCAAAAATCAAGCCATTAGGGCTTGGCACAATCAGGCTTAAACCTTCTAGTCTTTTAGACTTTCTTCTACATCATGTTCTATATCTCGCACAGCTCAAGAGAAACATGTTGTCCTTGGTCCACATTCGCTAGCAAGGTCACTCCATTCATATGTTTGATGGCAAGCTTGAGGTAAGAAAAGCATCTGACCACTCACTTGTTATGAGGGGAATATAAGAAGAAATTCTTCTCAAGCTGAAAGGAACCTCTGCTCGTGCACAACATTTCTCATACAATTCTCATCATGAAGAAGGTACACTTCCATAAAGTTTATTATGGCATGCTAGATTTGGACATTTGAACTATGACAGTCTTTACTTGTTGAAGAAAAATGGTGTTATTGGTTTGCCTACAATTCCTAGGAAATTTAAGCAATGTGATGCTTGTATTCTAGGAAAGCATAGCAAACAGTCTTTTCATGATTCAGATTCAAGAGCACATCGAAAACTTGAACTCATTCATTCAGATTTATGTGGTCCAATGCATGTTCCTTCTGCAAATGGAAATAAATATATGATTACATTTATTGATGATTACACCAGAATGTGTTGGATTTATTTATTGAAGAACAAATCTGATGCTTTTCAAACATTCAATAATTTTCATAAATGGATTGAAAATGATGCAAAATCTCATATTGGGTCTATTCACAATGATAATGGAAAAGAGTACACATCAAATGAATTTGAAAACTATCTTTTCCAACATGGGATCAAACATCAAACAATTGTGCCTTATAATCCCCAACAGAATGGGGTAGCTGAAAGAATGAATAGGAAAATTTTAAATATGGTACGATCGATGCTCTTCTTCAAAAATGCAAAGATAATGTTTTGGGTTGATGTTGTTCTATGTGCTGCGTATATAAAGAATAGATGTCCATCTCATGCTATTAGAAACAAGACTCCTTATGAAATGTGGTATGGACATGTTCCTTCGGTAAAGCATCTTAGGGTCTTTGGTTCCACCTCTTATGCCTTGATACCAAAGTTACATAGAAACAAAATTGGTTCTAGAAGTCATAAGTGTATCTTCCTAGGGTATTCAAACACCTCCAAAGTATACCGTCTCTATGATCAAGTAAATAAAAAGTTTTTTGTATCTCGAGATGTAATTTTTCTTGAATCATCCAAAACTGACAATGTTGTTGAGTGACAACTTGATCGCTTAGATAGATTCACAAAAGCAAAATCATTTCAAGAATTTGATAATCAGATTCCACATCTTGAAGGGGGGATTCCTATACTAGATCAACATGTGGAATCTTCTTTTGAAGAACACTTTCCACCACATGAAACTTCAAAAATAGATGATTCTTTAAGTGATGTGATTGATAGAATTGGTAGACTCAATCTTGATTCAGTCCCAACTCAATCAACGGAGTAGCCTAGACCATCTGAGAAAGGTCCCCCAAAGTGGCTGACAAAGACACTTGAAAGTGTTCATCATGATGAGGTTGGAAGGACATGAACTAGAAATTCAAACCGGCAAAATGGAGGTGATGTGGATGACTCTAATTCACCTGTTGATATGGATGTTTCTTATGATTGTGAATTGAACTTGTCTACATATTTTGAACCAACTTCCTTCAAGGAAGCAGCTTCTCCCAGGAAGCGATGCAAAAGGAGTATGATACTCTCATAAAGAAGGGCACTTGGAAGCTGGTTGATCCTCCATTAGAAACCAAACCAATTGGTTGTAAGTGGGTCTACAAGAACAAGTACAAAGATGATGGCTCACTTGACAAGCACAAAGCTAGGCTTGTGGAAAAAGGTTTTACATAGAAGGAAGCGGTTGATTATGAGGCGACTTTTGCCCCACAGCAAAATGGGCTACCATCGGGACACTCTCTGCACTAGCAGCTTACAATGGTTGAAAGTCCATCAAATGGATGTAAAAACTGCATTCTTAAATGGAGATCTAAAGGAGAATTTTTTTATGTCTTAGCCTGGAGGATTTGCTGTGAAAGTACATGAACATAAAGTATGCAAACTTGTGAAGTCTGTGTATGGCCTCAAACAAGCACCGCAAGCTTGGTATGAAAAACTAACTGAGAATCTTCTGAAACTCAATTTCAAACATTATTATCTTTATGATGGAACTTTTTTTGTCAAGAAAGTTGGAAAAATAGTTGTATATCTTGTGGTATATGTAGATGATATTTTGATGACAAGGAATAACGAAAGCTACATTGCATCCATAAAGAAGAAATTGGGGAAATTTTTTGAAATGACTGATTTGGGCTATGTTCATTACTATCTTGGCATTGAAGTAACCCAACATCTGAGGTCCATATTTCTTTCTCAAAAGAAATACATTGGAGATTTGTTGAACAAGTTTAGCATGCAAATGCAATCCTCTTACTACTCCAGTGGAACAAAATTTAAAGCTCACATCTATTGAAGGAAAATAATTTGAGGATGTAACAAAGTATAGACAGCTTGTAGGAAGTCTCCACTACCTAACTACTACCAGACCAGACATTTCATTTGTTGTTGGAATCCTCTCCAGGTTTATGCAAAAGCCTTGTGAGGGACATTGGTCTGCTACAAAAAGAGTTCTAAGGTACTTGAAGGGAACTCAAGACTTTGGAATCAAGTATACACAGGTGGACGACTTCAGCTTGATTGGATACTCTGATTCAGACTTCGATGGAGACAAAGAAACTGGGGTATCTACTTTAGGATATGTTATGAGTCTTGGATCAGGAGCTATCTCCCAGAGATCACACAAACAATCAGTTCCAGCAGATTCCACAACAGAAGCAGAATACATGGCAGCAGCTGAAGCAACAAAAGAAATTGTGTGGCTGAGGAAAATTCTTAAATATTTGCAGTTAAAACAAGTACAATCAACTCCACTCATGATTAACAATACCTTTGCAATAAAGCTGGCCAATAACCCAAAGTTCCATGATTTAACGAAGCACATCAATACTAAATATCATCTGCTTCGACATCATATTGAGGCCAAAAAAATCCATCTCTGTCATTGTTCCAGAAATGAGAAAATTGCATACATCTTCACCAAAGTGCTTTGAAGAGAAAAGTGTGAACGATTCAGAATAATGCTTTGACTCACCAACATCCTTTTAGATTAAAGGAGGGAATTTTGACACCTAATCCTCATGATTGGGTGAATATAATGTAAATAGTTAAATAAGTAATATGAACAGTCATCGAGAGATGAAATGAATTATCTATCCCTCATGTATTTAATGAAGACCTACCTGAAGGAATAAGCACGAATCAATTTTTGGTTGAGTTATTCCTGGTCTGACACCTCATGATCTACATGTGTACTTTCAGAAGCCAAGTACACATCCCCACCTTCATCTGAGGTGTTTTTCGCATCCACAAAAGGAGCATCATCAGATTCTTTTCCTTCGTCAGGAGCTTTAGATTTACAGTCGCTTTTGTAGTTCCCTTCCTTTCCACATTTCCAACACACCACCTTTGTAGTTTTTCTTGGATATTTAGATCTCCCTCTAGATTTAGATCTCGCTCTAGATTTAGATCTCCCACTCAACGAGTTATTTTTGTTTCTATTCTAGGACCGTCCTTGTACAAGCAAGGCATCACCATTCTGGCTCTGCATATTTTTCCATCTCAGTTCTTTTATCAACAAGGATGAGACTATTTCATCAAACTACAAGGTAGTTGTATTGCTACATATTGTAATAACCAGACTATCCCATGAATATGGTAGAGAACACAACAAACTCATGCACTTATCTTCATCTGAAATTTTAATATCAATAGATAATAATTGACTTAGCATAGAAATAAATGCTTTCAGATGCCCTATCACTGAGTCTCCATATTTCACCCTCAGGTTATACAACTTTTTCCACAAGAACAGTTTATTCACCAGAGACTTACATTGGTATAAAGTCCCTACTTGTCCCACAAATCCTTCATCGTAGCTTCCCTTGATACATTTAGAAATACTGAATCTGAGACACACAATTGTATTGTGCTCTTTGCCTTCTGATCCAACTTCTTCCATTCTTCATCAGACACTCCCATTGGTACCTGGATCTATCGTGATCCATTGATCTTTATCCACCAACAGATCCTCCATCTTGAGTTCCCACAACTCAAAACTTTGACCATTAAATTTTTTGATCTCTATATTTCCACTACTCACCCTCATCTCTCACCACTAGAATCGATCTCATAGATCTCCCACTGAACAGGGTTTATGATAGGCTCGAGCGAAACCCGTCAGCAACAAAGGTGTCCCCTTCAAGCCAAAATAGCTATAATATGAAATGTAGGTTTTAACCCCGTATACAAATTACTTGCATATGAATTCTAAAATACAGAAAAAAAATGCGAGAGCATAACACATAAAACACATATACACATAGATTTTCCCCTAGATCCCAAAACTGGGACTACCAGCTTGAATTTCCATTATGTTCCTTTCATTGTTATGATACATATTTATACATGCCGAAGCATCCAATACCATCAACAAAAAAACCATCGTGTTCAAAACCATGGACCGAAAACCATCGTGTCCAAAACCATGTGTGAAAAATCATGCACAAAACCATAGGTAGATCCACCCAGCCTAATATAGGGTCCAAAAACAAAATTTTCCAAGGAATTACCCCAGACCCGAAAGAGTGGTGTTACTTTCACCCCTCAAACCCCCTGTGACCACCCCTCTACGTAATCAGTGCAACGAGGGGGGGGGGGCTCCTCCCCCCTTCTAACCCCCCGATTAACTATGTGGGCTAGTTGTGGAAAGAATATAACACAACCAAACACAAGTAAATGAAGTTTAGAGCTGAAAGGAAAATGTTGCAGCGAATTAAATAACATCAATGTGGACAAGGAAAGAGACTATAAATTATTAGATAAACTTCACGCAGTAAATGACAATTTAAATGTTAATTAATTTAAGAAATGAAAAGTGGTGGCAAGCTGTTCTGGTGGCCAACCCAGCCAGCTCACACCCTCGATTAACCTGGTTCATAGAGTAATCAAAATCATTAGACATACAAAATAGATCAAGAGAAAATGTATGGAAATTGCTTCAATTAATTCCTAAAAAAAAAAAATTTACATCAACCAGACAGTGCTCAACTCCAGCAAGACAAGAGGAGTGATCCACTAGTTATGAACTATGTGAGGCTTCATTGGGATAGCTCCTCTTCCCTTCTTCGCCTTCCTTGATGCGCACTGCCTCTTTCTTAATCGATTTCCCAATTCCTATCTGTCTAATTAATTAACTAATTGACTAATATTTCTTTGTCCCAACAATATCTTATATAGCATCGAATTACAAATTGTGTCTTTTAATTCAACAAGTTAAAATATAGAAGGTTATTAGTTTTAACAATTTACCCAATTAAGAATTAGTTTAAATTGAGTGTCGAAAGAGGGAACAATTTTAGTGAATCATTCCTCTTTTCCCGAAGAAACTATTGTTGGAAGGTCTGATTCAATTGCACTTCAATTCCATGTAATGACTCTCCTAGTCACTGCTACATCCCTCGTGGCCTTCAGATACGGTGCTGTAAGATTCAATCATAATGGATTCCCATAAAATACTAGTAGCATCCTCATATGGAACTCTCCTTGTACTAACTCCATCATTTTCATTGAAAATTGGAACTACCTGGAGCTCCAAAAAAGAAGTTACATTATGATTCAGTTGTCTTCTCAACTCAGGTCTTTGAACTCATTGTCACTTACAAGAATTTGGGAAGAAGAAACATCCATTTGGTCAAATAGACTTTCATACAGAGCCATCAGGCCACTCTGGCCAACAACAGCACATGGCTTTCCATTAAGCTCAACTTTTTGTCTCTGGAGATCTACAAACTTCTATTAATCATTCTTTGGTAGTGAATCCCCTACCGACCAATTGCTACTACACCTGAGTCCTTGGTATAACCTCAAGGCTGACTAACATCAGTTCTTTAACCTGCTCACATAAGGAACCAAGGCTGCCCGAGGAAAACCCTTCATTCTCTCTAGTGACGACAACAATGCCAACCTTGATTATAACTCGCTTTGCATTATTGACAAAAGAACGAGAGGGATCCATGGCTACCTGTGCCTGTGGTGGCTGCGATTACCATAGGCCAGAACCACGAAAAAGTTATATGAGAATGTGTGTCACTTCGTTTTTAATTTGGCCAATTGTGTCACGTTCTATTTATAAGAGCTTGTGAATTTTATCTATTCACGAGAGAGTTTTGCTTGTTCTCACATATCATTTTTTAAATCCAAGCCGTGTTCAGCGTATGATAGATTATCTTGCAATTAGGTTTAATTAAGCTATGATACACGTATGGGGGGATGATAATGGATTCCCAGCCAAGACTAATCTTACCACCAAGGTTAAATTTCATATCAGCTTCCTTCATTATCATCATATTATATTAGAATTACCATCTTCATAATAGCCTGCCTCATTCGTTATGAGTCCTAACGTAGTTGTTGCTAGGAAAAGTGGAAGGCATATTCGAGCATAATTTCCAATTCCAAAGGGTGAAATAACAATCAATAGAAATCAAACCGACAACATACTGTCATTGTAGCTTGAGGATTGGTATGTGGCTTTACTACAAGTTTTAGGCCTAACATTGATCAAGTGAGGACCTTTACAGACATTGAGGTAAGATCAGTCTCGTGTCAATAACCAAGGCCATCTCTCCACGCTGGCAAGTCTGTCAAGGGCATGTCTTGTTGTGCCATCTGGAGCATGCTCTTTCACGTGTTGAGGGCTTACCAAAGTGCAGAGTCCGTGTATCTTGCCCAATAATATTGGCCATGATTCAAGCCCCATGAACTAGAGGGTTCGAGTATAGGCACAACTTCAATAATAATGATATCAATGTAAGAGTTTACAAGTTGCTAACAAAATACCATTGCCTTCATGAACAAAGTATAAGACTAGGTTTGAGTTCAACATAGTGCAGCAAGCCATAAAATGGTGCAGGCAGGTAAATGAAATGGTGTAGGAATGTCCCAAAGTATAATCAAACTAGTTTTAATCCTGCAACATACAAACCTTAATTAAACTCTCTTTAATGCTATTTTAATCCTATTAAAATAAATAAGTAACAAATGCTCTTCGAAAATAATCATTTAGCCAATTAACGACATGAGAGAAATAAATAAAAAATTTGAAAAAACGGAGACCCAACAATTCCTTCTATGTCATGGTTAATCCTCTCTTGGACTACTATATACCTTAACTACCAACCCATGATGCCCTTTTCCCTCTGTCCTACACTATCGATGCCTCGTTGAAGTATGACAACCAGATATCTTAGCTACAAGACTTTAAACACTAAAAACAGATGAAACAAGTGGCACTTTTAATTTTCCCCTTAGCCACCATGCTTTCAACCCCTTTTGTAATTTTCCACATATGAGCAGGGGATGGAACCAAGGGCTTAATCCTTTGAGCGCTAAGGATTTCAAAAGCTAGACAGGTCCCTTATCCCTTAGTGTGGGCCGATACTCTGGACACGAGATCTTTATGGAATATGTTACACTAAAATTTGTCACCATGACTATTTGCAGTCAGTATGGCTCCATCAATTGTCATACTGTCCTCCTTCGCTTGTCTTATACCTCTGCTCCTCATGTCAAACTCCAAGAAAGAGAGAAAGTCCTTAAAAATCAATATAAATCTAGTTACGCACTTTCTCTTACCCTTACCTGTGTGTACGCACCTCAAGTTCACAAAACCTACGTACTTGTACGCTCTGTCTGTAAAGGGGTTGGTGCGTACTCCTGTAAAGGTCAAAAGGCGCAAGTTTTACTTCAAAAAACTTACTTGTGGTCAATTCTAGAGCATTCTAGAAGATGGTTTGACGTGGATTGAGCACCTCTAGATGGTTCATCCATCCCAATGAAAGAGGAACTTATCCCATGAAGAGGGGAGCTATCCCATTGAAGGAGGGGCTCATCCCATTCATGGTGGACCTGATTAACTTCCTCCAAAACACTATAAATACAGGCATTGGGCCAGAGGGAGGGGAGGTTGAAAGCTGAACATTCCTAAGGGTAGATGTTGCTGAAATTAGGACTCCCTTTTAGAGCTTGAGAGGAGAGATTCCAATCCTTTCTTAGCTTCATTTGGAAGTGGGTGAGCTGATCAAAGTAAAGGAGAACTCTTGCTGGACCCTGGGAGGGACCTGCACAACACCAAGGCACTGGTTGTAATGGTTTCTTTTGTTTCCAATTAATACAATTAAGTTCATTTTTCTCAACAAGTTGTTATATATAATTTTTTTCATAAACTCCTTGGTCTTTATGATGAATATGTTTTATTATATGAGTTATTCAGGTGCCATGTAATCGTTTGCTTGTTAGTGAATGCAGGTTTCAAGGAGAAGGAGCTCATCTGGATCGAAGAGTCTTGGATGCTGCAAACAAGCGTTGGACTAGAGGTAAGCCTTAAACACCTGGTTGCTTTTATTTTAAATGCATATTTAGGGATAGATAGTGCTTGATTTTTTTGTTTGTCACTAGAAAGCCTTAGCTTCTAGGGAGGTCGGTTTTGTCCGCAAAATTGACTCTTTCCGCATGACAAAATGGCGACTCCGCTGGGGAATCCATGGATTTGATTGATTTCTCTTTTGATTGATACTTTGATTTGAGAAAATCTGATTTCTTTCTAGTTTTTGACTGATTGACTGTGAATTTGGGTGGAATAGCTTAGGGTTGAATTAGTTTTTATTTTTCTTGATTTTGAGAGCAGTGCACACCCTCTTCGTTAAGCACAGTGCGTACCTGTAAGAACTTCTGCTTTGTACACAGAGTGTGGCCGCACCTGTGAAAACAGGCTACCTGCGTACCCTATCAAAGTTTAGAGAATTTCCATTTTTCCCTTTTTACCTTTTAGATTTTGTTTATAGCTTGTCTTTTCTGCCCAGATCCACTGTTTACCTGTCAAAAGTTTTCATCTAAGCTTGTTTCATTAGCATCAAGGGTTTTAGTGAAGTTCATATAAGTTCTAGCCCTAGGTTTGATTTTTGCATTGGTCTTGTAGTGACTTTGGCTTTAGAAGTTGTAAAAACCTTGGATCTCCCTGGTCTTTTCAGTCTTCTTAGGAGTCAAACCTTTCGTAAAATCCACCTTTGTGAGAAACCTACCTTTGTGTTGTCTCTTTGCGGAATTTCAAGAAGGTTTGTTGGTTAAGCTGTGAATTTCATTCTTAAGAAAAAGAACAAAAACTTTTTATTTTTGTTTTTGACTAGTTTATGGTTCTACATGAATTAGTCCTTGGTTGGATTGTAACTGAGTAAAACATCCTGGAATTATATTTTGTAGGCTTTTACCTTATTAGATTTGCTTTTAGGTAGATTTCTCTTAGATTTTCATAGATCTTGAACTTGATTTGATTTTCATAGATTTTAAACTTGATTTAATTTTCATACATCTTCAAATTGATTTGATTTTTATAGATCTTAAAATTGATTTTTATTAAGTAGGTTTACATGCTTTGTTAAATAGGAAAAAATACAAAATCTCTTTTGAGGAAAGTTTGTTTTAGTAGCATTTGAAGTCTTTGAAAAGAGAAAGGAAGTTTTCGTGAAATAGTTAGTGGTCATGTGTTGTGTGCTTTGGAAAAGATAAAGAGATTGTTTCTTTGATTTTCATTGCGAAGAAAGTTGTCTTTATAAATTTTGCATTCTCCAACTCTCTTAGCTAGGGAATTCATTGAAAAGGAAAGATTGTTTTTCTTCATCCTAGGTGCATCCTTTTAGTGGATTTGAGTCGAGTCTACACACCATCAGTTTCATCTCCGCTACCTTTTGTCCTAAAGAAAATCCATAAAATTAACACTTAAAGTAAAATAAACTTAGTAACTTTTTATTTACTAGGGCTCTGAAACACCAATATAGATCAGGCTAGTGTCTTGGAGTAGGAAAGTAATTAACTCTCCAAGACAGTAAAACCAAACAAGTAGCTTATCTTGTGGTAGGATAAATCCAACTGTTTCATTTGTACTCCGAGAAAGCTCCTCTTAAAGGAGAAGCACGAGATCGTGTCCGAACCAGTGAGGGAATCAATCCTCCTTCATTGGGAACGATGCCAAATACACACGCACTACAAACGGTAAACCTCGGATTAACCATTGTCGAGGAGCCTGGGGTCACTTTTCGGTAAACCTTGGATTATTGTCAAGGAGCCGACAAGGGGATTGAGCTTGTTACTCTTCCCTTGCGTGCTATCGGATCGTAGACTATTCCCCCAGGTATATTTGTTGTTGTTGGTGACCTTAGTGACTATTATCTTTAGGATTCTTCCTAAGGTGATGGTGGAGGGAAGATCCCACTGTACCTGGAGCAGACGTCGGCTAGACTCACTTGGATTTTCTGGGGGGTTCACTTCAATCGAGATGGTTAAAGTGGAGGAACTTGGTCCAGTCTATTCATTAAGCAGGTTGCCGGGGTAACTGTTCCACCCGCCACTTCTGTACTGAATTCGGCGATGTTGGATTTCATCACCAACTAGTGTTTTCAGTCGGGAAGGTTACTGTTTGTGTATGGTTTGACGCCCTAGATTCTTTAGGCATGTGATTCGAATTTGTTTGGTTCTTTAGAGACTTTAGGCAGTTTGCTTTGATATTTTACTTTGTTTGCGTGTGCAGTAGTTAAAAGTTTTTAGCTGTGGCTGAATTACCAAGACAGTCCCGTAGACTTCGGGGCCAGTCTCTTGAGGTTGTAACCGTGGCTGATTTGTTGAGGAAGTCCCGTAGACTTCGGGGCCAACCTCCTGAAGACGTCCCGAGCTATTACGAAGGTTTGAAAGTCCTTCTAACTCCTAGTGGCAGTAAAATATGGTCACCTGAAGAAGGAGAGTCTTCATTGGTTGTTCATCCTGATTACCAAAGTCTAGAAACAGGTTATAATCCTGAAGCTGTTTCGGTTTCCGAACTTGCTGGTAGTTTTTCATCTACTAGAGATATAGGCGAAGAACCCGAGATATCTAAACCTGTTACTCCAACATCGGGGTTAGTCTCTCCAACCTCTAGTGCTCCTAATTCACCTAGGGTAGAAAGAGTCATCACCGAAAATCTTCCTTCTGGCTTGATAGCTATTGAAGAGCTTGCTTCAGAAGAAGGAATAGGCGTCCCTATCCCTGAGAATCAACCTACTATTGATCTAAGGGAGCGTGAATCCATTTTTTACAGTCCACCTAGAAGTACTACTTGGTATCTTTCTTTAACTAATTATTTGGACAACTCAGTGTCGAGTTTTTCACCACCTCGTGTTTCTTATCCACCTAGGAGTATTTATACTCCCGTAAATATGTTAGGTCAGTCGTCCATGTTTACTCAATTTCCTGAATCTTTTTTGTACGGCGGTCCTTCTGTTCCTACTGGATATCAGTCTTTGTCTGGTACTTTTTTGGGAGCATCTCCACAACCCATTGAACAAAGGATGTTCACTGGAAGCAATGGTGCAAAGCCGTTGAGTGTAGAAGACATTCTTACGATGTCAAGTTCTATTCTCGCTTCTCAACCTCAAGGTGGCCAGTTACCGCCTGGGGGGCAACCTCAATTAACGCCTGGGGGGCAACCTCAAGGTACACAATTTGCATCTGGGGGAAACCTCAAAGACAGTACGTGCCTACGGTACATTACATTACTCAAGGTCAACCCCAGACTCAATTTGTACCCCAAGGTCAACCCCAGTACCAATTTATACCTCAAGGTCAACCCCAGTATCAATACATGCCTCAAGGGTATCTGCCCTAAGCTCAGTACTCGAGTCAAGGTTTCCAACCACCTCAAGATCAATCTTATGTTCAAGGTACGGGAAATGTACCTTTCACTTATCAATCCTACCCTCAACCCAGTTATGGATCTCAACATCCTCAACCTGTTATGGGTCAGTACCCCGGAATAAACATAGTGTGGGATCCATCGCAAGTTCAACAGGTGTTGCAGCCAAGTGTACAGTTTTCATCTCAAACTGGACAACCCTTAGTTTCTGGTTCACCCCAACAACCAGTCCAGTCTAATATTCAATTTTTTGTACCTTCGGTAGTTTCTCAGTCTGGGCCTATTTTGCCTCGTACTCCATCTCAAGCGACTGCTGCAACTGCAGCAACATTTGTACCATCTACCACACTTACTTCTGGAGTATTGACAGCTCTGGTTTCTACTGTCCCTGTAACTACTCCTCAAACATCTTTACCATCGTCTGGATCCATGATTCAAACTACGGTTCAGATGCCTGTAGGACAACCTGGTTTAAGTACGGTTGTCACAAGTCAACCACAATTCACTTATCAATCGTACCATGGACAGTACCAATTCGGTCCTGCTGTCCAGCTGCCAGTTTACCAGTATCAACCGTATCCTGGGTACACTTATCAACAACCACAGCAACCCCAGTACGGTCCGGTTAATCCTGGTTTTCCAGGAGGATACAATATCCCGAATGCGATTCCTATTCTTAGTTATCCTGGATATCCTCCTCCTGGGGATGGTATAGTGACCCAGAGTTTTAGGGTCCTAATTTTTAGCTACCGTTTATCGCAACTTTGGATTTACCAGACTTGTCACGCCTAACGAACGATCCAACTAATTATCTTCCGTTTTGGTCGCCAATGCCGAATAAGTTGCCCAGTGACATTCCCAAGTTTGAGGGTAAGTCTGGAGAGGACCCGTCGAATCATGTGATGACTTACCACCTCTGGTGTGCCTCTAATTCCATCTCGGATGATTCGATCCACTTACGTATTTTCCAGTGCACTCTCATTGGTCTTGCGGCCAAGTGGTACATTGAGTTACCACGGGCCTCTTTTTATAATTTTATCCAGTTAGATACCTCGTTCTTAACTCATTTTCAGTTGCCGGTCAGATATGATAATGGCACGGAGTTACTAACTTCATTAAAATAATCGACGTCCACTTATATTTCTGATCATATTCATGAATGGAGACGTCGAAGGCGGTTAGTGAAAGTTTTTATCCCGGACCAGATCTTAGCTGAATGGTTTGTTAAATCATTGTTACTGAAGATTACTGAAGACGTAGCTAAGGCCAGAGTAGTTACTGTGGAGCAAGTGATTGCTCAAGCACAATACCTTGACTTAGTTTATACTCAGTCAGGTACATTACACAAAAAGATCCCAGATCTTCCAAAGTCAAATCAAATCGCTGCTGCTCCGTCAGGGTCTCATGCTACTGATGGCATGATTGGTACGGTGAACACTAAAAGTAAGAAGAAATCCTCAAAGAATTCTTCTCCTATTATAACCTTACCACACTCCCCGACAAGAGACTCTTTTGCTGATCTCTCCGCTGATATTCACGTTGTAGAGTCATCTACGACTAAATAAAAATCCGGTGGGAAGAAGAAAGGCAAGAAGAAGATTAAAGCAGACAAAACTCCAAAGGAGAAAACTAAAAAGGCAGAATCTAATGATGAAAAACGCAAGCCTCGTTATCCATGTCTTATTTATGAGGAAGAACACTTTACAAGAGAGTGCCCTCATCGAGCAGAGGTTGCGAAGATCGTCAAAGGTTCCCAAATTCCTACTGTCTTGAAGGATCCATTTCCAAAAGATAGCAAAATGATAGGTTCTTCCTCGAGTGCCACTGAAGAACCCATATTGATGATGTCCCATGTAAGGATTGTGACTCGATCACAAGACTATGGTAGTAAAAGTCCTGTTGATGGATCGAAAGAAGCAGAATCTTCTCATTCTAATCCATCAACCTCAGCTCCCGATTCCGATCCGCTACAGATCGAGAAGCCTAACCCAGACTTAGTAATCAAACCGCCTGCCAAGGGTGTACTTCGAAGGTCTGCTTTCAATCCACATGCGAGAGCGGCCTAGAATTACAACATTGTTGAGGACTTAGTTGTTTCGCCCTTAGCAATGTCGGCTTTGGAAGTGCTGCAATCATGTCCAGCACAACGCAAATTACTTTTGTCGGCTATAGGAGTTGTTGATGTTCAGGACCCGAACCTAATAATATTTGATCTAGAAAGTAGTACACCGCGTTTACCTCATCAAATGGCTTTCGAGATCCCAGTGATAGTAAAAAACAGGCCTATTCATCGGACTGTAATTGATTAGGGAGCTTCCACGTGTATTATGTCGATGCAGTGTTGGAGATGGCTTGGTTCTCCTTCACTAAATCAATCCCCAACAATTCTTAAGGCCTTTGATGGTCGTAGGTTCTGTCCTTTTCGCATTCTACAGGATTTGCCTATGGGGGTTGTTGGAGAGGTAAATCCCCTCTACGGATATAGGTGATCCCTACTAGCCCATAATGGGTCTAGCAACAATCAATCAATGCTACTGTGCGAGTTCCTAATTTCAAATACAAGAGAGATAAATAACACCTACTTGGATTCCAACGCTATTGTTTGATGAAGAGATGCCGCTCTCACTCCTTTGCTCTGGCCGGTCACGATCCTCCACGATCTTCGTGAATAGATACCTGCACACACGAAGAGAAAGACAAACACAAGCGTGAAATCTAATAAAAGCAATTATACATCAGTCAGAAAGGATGTAATTCACATTAACCATTACAAATACAAATGAGAATAGAACCATAACAGTAGTCATCTATTATTAAATCAATAACAGAGAAAGGTACAACCAATGTTCTGACGCTGAGTCCTTCTCTTGAGGGTCCAGCCAACAAGTCTCTTAAGAATTCACCCTTGGAGGTAGATTCTCCCAAAACAAAGCTCTCTCTCACACAAGAAAAACTCAGAACCTTCCTTAAGCTTCCTCTAGCAAAACTACACTTGTCACACCAACTACCCACTAGCAGCAATCCAAACACTATGAATTCCACACTATCCAAAACTAGCTGCTCATGGTAATGGTAGAGATTTAAATAGGAGAAGGAGTCTCCATGAATGGTGGGAGGACAAGCTTATCTTCAAGGAAGGTGGTTCCAAATGACGAGCAGACATGCCATAGAAGGGAGGGCGATACTCACAAGGCCAACAACCAAGTCTGGAACCATCTGGAAGGCTGGCTGTTGGAACAAATTCGCCCAAACTGGATCAGCGCGGGTATAACCTGAACTGGCGCGCTGACAGCGCATCATAGTAACAGAGCAGGCTGTGTCAGCGTGGCTTACTATTTTCATAGGATGCGCTGGCGCATAAAATTCGACCAGCGCGGGAAACCCGTGTGCTTCTGTGCTGGCAGCGCATCTGTTACACTATCAGCCGCCTGTCAGCACGGTTATTTTGATAACAGACACGCTGATGCAATAAACTTAGGCAAAGTGGGTCTTTTGGCCAGTTTAGAGAGCATGAGCATGGTGCATTTGATTTCATGGGACAGTAGGGAGACTGTCAGGGAGATAGTGACAAATTACTGCGTAACAGATGCCCCCTAAAGCATGAAGCCCGAGAGAGTGGGAGGGGTGAAATGCTTTACAAAACTGCTGAACTGGAACACCACCAGGAAGGACCGTCATGAATGTACAACTGATATCTCGATCACATGTAGTCTAGGCATGGTCGTAGCCATCCAAAAGACATACGAAGAAGGTCTGTGGTATGGATGCAGCCACCCAGCTGAAGGGACCATAAAGATAAGAGAGTATGGTCGCACTCATCCCAGAAACTCACGTATGGGCGCAACCATCCATCAATGAGTCATGTAATAACAATCCACAAAAGCGTAGTGTTATAGACATTTTTGTGCCTTACATCATGAAGCATGAAATGTCAATAATCTAAGGGATCCAAAGTCCCTAAACATGTTGTTCCTACCCCTAGAGGAACAAGGTCAGCAAACCACAACACTAAATATCAGTTCTCCACCTGAAAACACTCAAAAACAAGATAATTCTGGATCATGTCAACTGCTCCACTGAGCATCTACACTGAATGTCAAGAGCTCCACTATCTACCTACGCTGAATGTCAACTGCAAAGAAGGCTACCTGCGCTGGGCGAGTTGGGACATGTGGCACAGTCATTCCTCAAGGTGTCAATGCCCAGGAAGCTTCCAAAATGACACTTGGATCAAGGAATTCGACTGGTGATGAGTAAGAGGGTCTAGATCTCCAAGTGGAAGCAAGAACCTCCAAGTGGACTCAAGAACTGAAGAATAACTGAAGTGGGAGAGGACACTAGTCAGCTTCATGCCAGCTACAAGCTGACTCATCCTTTCTCCAAAACTCCTATATATAGAGCTCTCTCATGAGGTCTAAGGAGGCTGGAATCTTGTGAATGTAAGGAAGTGCTGTTGGTTTGAGTATAGAACTATTGGGTGATTTGCTTTGAAGGAGGTGAAGAGGAGATTTCTTTCTGCTGGGAGGTGATGCTAGATTGGGCCTTTTATGGTTGTATCACTTCCTGAACTTTACTTCTTCCATTAATAAAGCATTTGAGGTTCTTCTATATGCATGTGTTTCAATGGTGTATTGTTATATTTGTGTATTTGATTTATCCTAATCCTTGAATCAATTATGGATGTATGCTTCTTGTAGTTTCCCTCTCTTGTTATTTTGCAGGATCTTGGTGTAGCTGGGCCAGTGAAAGAGAAAGGAGCTAGGAACAAGCAGCAAAGAGAGAAGATTGGATCAATCATTAGCAGAAGACATCGGTTAGTGGATCTCTTCCTCCCCTCTCTTACATCTCATAAAGAAGTAATCTCAAATAGCTTTTCTTTGATTGTTGCTGAGGTACTATCACCCTTAGAGTGGGATAGGGTCATTCCGTATTGGATACTTTTCCCAACAACAAATTGGCGACTCCACTGGGGATCGTATCTTGTTGGTTGTTTGTGTTTTTGCTATTCATTTCATAAACACAGGGAGTACCGAATCGCACTGCATTTGAATATTTCAAATGCAAAGTAGAGGGCAACTACTCTAGCTCAGTTTCTGGGCATGTTTATGATTTGAAGAGCTGATCCACAAGGACTCTAAATAGCTCTTAGTGATAGCTTTTCATCCTCCTTTTCATCCCTTAGTGTGTACTTGATTGATAGCTTCTGATTTGGCCAAAAACTGTGAATTTATCAGCAATCTGTGACCCGGAAACTGAGAAAAACGAAAGTTTATCTCTTCAGTGCAGGCACTGTGAAGGCAGTCTGCATTTCAGCGCAGTTCCCGAAGGGGCTACCTGTGCTGAAGGTCAAACTACCAGTGTACTACCTGCGCTGAACCAGTTTTGCCTAGTGCTACTGGGGTTCCCTCCTGTTTATTGCCCTGTTTTCACCCTTGTTTTTGCAGCCTGTTATCAGTCATTGTACCTATCTGAAACCAACTTTACTTGCCACTATTCCGCCTCGGTTGTATCAAGAAACTGTATTTGTTCTTTGTGTATTTCTTATATCATTTGCAGTTTCCCATAACGAAAAGTGAACTAGTCTTGTTGTGGCCTCTTAGATCTAGACCTGTGATAAGTGTCGTTTTGATCTTAAGAGTTAGTTTGTTTGTTGTTCATAGCTGATTGAGCTTTTGCTTTCGTCATATGGTTTGAATTTATATATTTCTAGTGTCGAAACAAGTAAATTTTAAGGTGTCTTTTGATTTTGGACAAGCTTGTTTGCTTTCACTTGAAATTGAATTCAAAGTTATACAACAGCTTTCTTTTTGTATTGCACCAACATTAAGAAAGAGAAAAGAAATACCTACATTGTGCATGTGCATTTTGACAGTTTGCATGTTGATTTAGGAAAAGTGCATTAGTGTGTGCTCTATGATCTGTGTGAAAAGATGATGTCTTTCTTTTCCCTCAGTAGTTAAGATTTTCAAAGTTGAAAGATTGAAAAGCTTGCTTATCATCTTAGACTGCATTTAGGAGTGTTACTATACATCTCGTGGTGATCCATAAAGGCAAATTGCTAAACAAGATCAACCTTAAAATAAATTGAATTTACATAACAACGCATTGAAACATAACGCAAACACATAGAGTTCTAAGCTAGAGACGTGTTCCGGTGTCGTTAAACGTGATATCTTAGCGTTGAGTGGTTGGGTGATTCCTCCACGGTGAAGCGATAAGTATCAATACGGACTTGTGCTCCCACGTACCGTTGCGTATATATTGGGAGACCCCTATAGGAACAAAGCCTTTATCCATAGGAAGCCGTGTTGGCTGCCCTATTGATCGCAATGCAGTGAACACAGCATTCACGAAGATCGACCACCCGTACCATAAAACGTATTCTGTGGTTTTGCGAAAGGTTTGGCACACCCTCTGCCTAGATCTCCAGAGCAGTTTCTTTTGGCCCTTTTCAAACTCTATAACTGAAAAAGTCCATCTGAGCATTTGTCACTTCGGGCTCGTTAAAACATCGAAGGAGACTAGAGTCATTTTTAGCTTTTTCTCGACTCTTAAAAAGTGAAAAAGCAAGTTGTGTCTAAAGCGTCGTTATAAAATTTATTTTAAACAGAACATAATCACCTCCTATTCCTGCGTTGATATGTAGGTTGAGAACATGGAACGCCCCAACCAAAGAATTCCACATGATGGAAATCCTAGTCATTTCTCCTCTTGGGGAGAAGTTGGTGCGCCCCACATGGCCACATTGTCGCTTCCAGGACTGACAATTGGCCTGCCAATTTGGCTATTCTCAACCAATGTAGTTCAGAACACCATGGTTCCTGAACAGTCAAGTCAACAGTTAGATCAGTCTAGAGCTGCCCACCAGCCTTCTACTTCCTATAACTCTTCCTCCAATCGTTCATCTTCGCAAGGTACAGCCGGCAAAATCCAAGCTCCCATGGAGAAGAAGGAGAAGAAGAAGAGAGAGAAGAAGAAGAAGGAGCCTAAGGCGACTGGGGGAAAGCAAAGGACATCTAACAAAAATCCACACACAGCACAGACCGGGCCTAAATCGCCATGTGTCATATGTAGAGGAGACCACTTCCATAGAGATTGTCCCTGTATTCCCCGGATACTAAGGGACTGGTCCCCTCGTTTGCACAATTCGGGAGCATCAACCTCTGATAGTCATGTTGAATGCTTACCGTCAACCAGCGAAAGTGAAGGTTCAAGACAAAGAGGGGGAACAGGATCCCCCTGCAGACTGTGTGAAGGCGATCACGCCATCCACCGTTGTCCCTTCTTAGACGAAGCGAAGAGAGTTTTGGAAGATCGTCTGGTTTCACTGCTGAGACTTCCTCCTGGATACAAAAAACTCATGCCAAGTCCTTCGTTGGTTGAAAATACAGTTGGCCCATTCAAGTGGTCGTCTGAAGCATCAGTCATTGAAAATGAACCTACTGAATCCAAACCGGACGAAAGTCGAAAGGTCGAAACGGCAGTTGACCCAGTTCTACCTTCAGAGGTTTCATCTTCAAATGACACCGTTAATGAAGATTCATCTTCAAATGACACCCTCACTGAAGAGAATAAGGATGACACCATCCAGATTCTTTTCATCAACACCGACTCTGATGAGCGTCAGGGCAATGCGCCCATTCCTTTATCGCAGCAAGGAACATCGTCAGGGTCATATCCGGCCGTGTATTCGGTCCCACCACCAAGCAACCTGGTTGTGTCCTTTGATTGGAACCAACTAGGCAGACCCTGGTTGCCAGCCAGTATACCATTCAGAATCATAGTCCAAATTTATAGAATGGTGATGGCTGGCACTATCATTGATGAAGGGGCATCTGTGAGTATCCTTTCCTCTATTGCTTGGAAAGCATTGGGTTCCCCGACGCTTTTGCCTGAGATAAGAAATCTCTCGGGTTTTGATAAAGGAACCAGTCGACCATTAGGGATCCTCCCCAATGTGCCTGTTACATTGAAAGGGAAGACCGTTCAAATGAACGTGATGGTCATTCAAGGACCCTTGGATTATAACCTACTCCTTGGAAGAGACTATATATATTGCATGGGAGCTATAGTCTCCTCACTCTTTAGAGTAATGTGTTTTCCACACGAAGGAAGAATGGTCAAGCTCGTAGACCAACTTTCATTTCCGGGATCACGCATCACAAATAGTCACATACCAACCCTGAATGGTCTATTCAATCAAGAAATGTCTCCACCCGCAGTCCTCCTTCCCGATGAGTGCGAGTGATTCAGAAAGATGGGACTGGAACCCAGGGGGCATGCATCCTAGTCTGCTTCGGGCAGAGGAAACCCTGGGTATAAGGTAGAATTTCCGCGAGAGAATATGACTAGTCCGTACCTCGTCCGTGGATGGAAGAGGGGTTGTTCTAGAACAGGATTCTTTTGTCAAGGTTACTTGTTTGACAAAGGTCATTCACCATTGTCTACTTCGGTAGACAGTGCCGAGGAAATGTTTTAGTTTGAAGGTGTTAACGAAACAATCTTTGGGTAACCAGAAAGAGACAAGCCTCACCCTTTAAAACAAATGTTTTAATGGATAAGTAGGGGCAGCCTTGAAATTATACTTTATACCTGGGGGCATGCAAACCTTTTGGAGTGCAAGCTAAGAGCGGTTATTTATCTGTTTTTGGGATTAGCCATTTCCGAACTTGCATAAAGAAAGGATGAGAGGGAGCATAGCTTATGTAAGGCGCGAGCTCTATAAAAAATGGGATCTTACAGGAGACATTCTTATCTTATGACTGGTATATCGAGCAGTTTTACCGCAGAATTTGTGCTCGTTAAAAAATAGAAAAGCGAGATCCAAGCAATTTTAGCACATAGTTCATGCTCGTTAAAAAATAAACATAAGATTGAGCAGTCAAGCTCATTAAAAAATGAACATACCCCGGTAAATAACCACTGTGATCGTAAATTTATTAGCCATAAAAGCCTTGGTCGTGTTTTGCACCTGCCACCTCCATTCCATTTGGCCAATCGTTCACCTCCATATGATTGTTTACCCATTTTGAGGAACAGCTGCGAAGAGTGATTTCACCTAGCCATCCCTGTGACACTGTCGTGATCGGAAAATTCCAACTTGTACCTGGAATCTGCTGCTATCCCTGTTTATCACTCGTTCCTCAAAAGACGAGTCTTCTTTGAGCTCTTTTCATCTGACTCGTAAAATATGAAAAGTTTGCCGAGTTTTGGCCTTCCAGCTCGTTAAAAGGACCGGAAGAGCTATCCCTCCTCTAGATTTTAATCTTTTTGGACCTGAGGGATTATTACACAAAAAGGTCGAGCGCTTGTTTTATTCGGCTCGTTAAAGTTATCGAAAATTCATCCCTTCTGTATTGTTTTATACTTTTTCAGACTTAAGGGATAAGATGATGAAAAAGGAATTTTGGAGTTAATTTTATGTACCTTTTCAGACTCTCTAAAAATGAAAAGGACCGAGTTTTCCTTGTCGTTAGACTCGTTAAAATGATTAAATAGCGACAAACTTGTCTTTAGACGAGAACGAGTTTCCCTATCGCTAGGCTCGTTAAAACATAGCGATGGGCTTGCCCGAAGGGCAGGTTATAGAACAAGCATATGTTATCCTCCTCAAGCTTGACAAAAATAAAGAGGTACTGGTCAAAAATGACTGGGGAAAAATTGGGAGAACCTCAAAGCTTTAATGGTAGCAAGTTGCTCTTGAACATGACACTTTTCCTCCGTATCACATCGGGTTGGGTTGTTTCATTCACCGGTCTCATCACCATGTTCTTCGCCAAACCATCCACATTTGGGGTAATGCTACCGATCCATCGCATCGGTGTCGTTATATGTTCAAGAGATGTTGTTCAGAAAGAGTCAACCGTGTCCCATCCATTGCCATACATTATCCTTCATCCACCCATGATCGCCACCCTGAGTCATATTTCACAGATTGTTTTCACCTCCACTAAAATCATTAGCTTCGTTCTGTGTCACCGATGTGGGATTCATTAAGGCCCTCCTTTGGCGGATCGCTTCTTGTCGACTTCAGCTCATTATCCAAGAAGTTGATCTAGGAACACCCCCCTCAGTACTTTGAAGCTTGCATGCCTCAATGGCAAGTTTCTCACTTCTGGCGACAGGTATACCTCAATGACCTTCGACCAGAAGATTTTGCGTGGTGTTCGACGCCAAATCCCTTATTCACACCACGCGAATTGTACTGCAGTACCTTGAGGGTCATTATCATTATCAGTGATTCCTCTCGCGCTTGTTAACGGTTTACCTTATTGACCGGTAATCAAGCGATGTCTTTCCATGTTCGACTTCAGCGCAATTCTCACATGGATCGACTTGTACTTAGAGTGAATATCGAACGAGTTTGAAGACCCCGAATCTAGTTTCATCCATCCGGGCTGCGATATATATTCAGGAAATATAAAGACATTTGACATGTACATCATTGCAGCAGATGATCATCCTACTCAAAGGATGATAATTTCAGCAGAGAATTATCAGTCTACCATCAGACGATCATCTGTGCTATGTACCAAAATGAATTTATAAAGCTGAGCATGGGAATGCCCGCCTCAGCTAGATCATGAAAGCAGAATGAAAAATAATGTATTGTATTGTATTTTATTACAGGTCACCTCTCAGCGATTGAATGAACTTCAGATCCTCCTGATAAAGAATTTCACCCAATAAACGACCTCATACTTTAGGGGGGCAACTGTTATAGACATTTTTGTGCCTTACAGCATGAAGCATGAAATTTCAATAATCTAAGGGATCCAAAGTCCCTAAACATTTTGTTCCTACCCCTAGAGGAACAAGGTCAGCAAACCACAACACTAAATATCAGTTCTCCACCTGAAAACACTCAAAAACAAGCTAATTCTGGATCATGTCAACTGCTCCACTGAGCATCTGCGCTGAATGTCAAGAGCTCCACTGTCTACCTGCGCTGAATGTCAACTGCAAAGAAGGCTACCTGCACTAGGCGAGTTGGGACATGTGGCACAGTCATTCCTCAAGGTGTCAATGCCCAGGAAGCTTCCAAAATGACACTTGGATCAAGGAATTCGACTGGTGATGAGTAAGAGGGTCAAGATCTCCAAGTGGAAGCAAGAACCTCCAAGTGGACTCAAGAACTAAAGAATAACTGAAATGGGAGAGGACACTAGTCAGCTTCATGCCAGCTACAAGCTGACTCATCCTTTCTCCAAAACTACTATATATAGAGCTCTCTCATGAGGTCTAAGGAGGCTGGAATCTTGTGAATGTAAGGAAGTGTTGTTGGTTTGAGTATAGAACTATTGGGTGATTTGCTTTGAAGGAGGTGAAGAGGAGATTTCTTTCTGCTGGGAGGTGATCCTGGATTGGGCCTTTTATGGTTGTATCACTTCCTGAACTTTACTTCTTCCATTAATAAAGAATTTGAGGTTCTTCTATATGCATGTGTTTCAATGGTGTATTGCTATATTTGTGTATTTGATTTATCCTAATCCTTGAATCAATTATGAATGTATGCTTCTTGTAGTTTCCCTCTCTTGTTATTTTGCAGGATCTTGGTGTAGCTGGGCCAGTGAAAGAGCAAGGAGCTAGGAACAAGCAGCAAAGAGAGAAGATTGGATCAATCATTAGCAGAAGACATCGGTTAGTGGATCTCTTCCTCCCCTCTCTTACATCTCATAAAGAAGTAATCTCAAATAGCTTTGCTTTGATTGTTGCTGAGGTAATATCACCCTTAGAGTATTGACATTTCATGCTTCATGCTGTAAGGCACAAAAATGTCTATAACAGTTGCCCCCTAAAGTATGAGGTCGTTTATCGGGTGAAATGCTTTATAAGGAGGATCTGAAGTTCATTCAATCACTGAGAGGTGACCTGTAATAAAATACAATACAATACATTATTTTTCATTCTGCTTTCATGATCTAGCTGAGGCGGGCATTCCCATGCTCAACTTTATAAATTCATTTTGGTACATAGAACAGACCATGGAAAATTTTAGGGGCTAATGTTCGCCCAGTGGGCTAATTTTCCATGATTTTTCCAAAAAAAAGATTCGCCAATTTCCAATTTTATAAAAGACGATTCGCCCAAATTTTAGAATATAAAATTATTTTACCTTAAAAATCGCCAAGATTATAGAGAGACTATATATAAAACAATTATAAATTTGATTAATTTTACAAATATATCAATAAACATTTATAATTTTCATATTAGGGATTAGTGAGATTCGCCAATGTTTTAAACTTCAAGAAAATTTTCCATCCTTAAAATTTTCCTTGGAACAGACGATCGTCTGATGGTAGACTGATAATTCTCTGCTGAAATTATCATCCTTTGAGTAGGATGATCATCTGCTGCAATGATGTACATGTCAAATGTCTTTATATTTCCTGAATATATATTGCAGCCCGGATGGATGAAACTAGATCCGGGGTCTTCAAACTCGTTCGATCTTCACTCTAAGTACAAGTCGATCCATGTGAGAATTGCGCTGAAGTCGAACATGGAAAGACATCGCTTGATTACCGGTCAATAATGTAAACCGTTAACAAGCGCGAGAGGAATCACCGATAATGATAATGACCCTCAAGGTACTGCAGTACAATTCACGTGGTGTGAATAAAGGACTTGGTGTCGAACACCACGCAAAATATTCTGGTCGAAGGTCATTCATATATACCTGTCGCCGGAAGTGAGAAACTTGCCATTGGGGCATGCAAGCTTCAAAGTACTGAGGGGGGTGTTCCTAGATCAACTTCTTGGATAATGAGTTGAAGTCGACAAGAAGTGATCCGTCAAAGGAGGGCCTTAATGAATCCCACATCGGTGACACGGAACGGAGCTAATGATTTTAGTGGAGGTGAAAACAATCTGTGAAATATGACTCAGGGTGGCGATCATGGGTGGATGAAGGATAATGTATGGCAGTGGATGGGACACGGTTGACTCTTTCTGAACAACATCTCTTGAACATATAACGACACTGATGCGATGGATCGGTAGCATTACCCCAAATGTGGATGGTTTGGCGAAGACCATGGTGATGAGACCGGTGAATGAAACAACCCAACCCGATGTGATACGGAGGAAAAGTGTCATGCTCAAGAGCGACTTGCTACCATTAAAGCTTTGCGGTTCTCCCAATTTTTCCCCAGTCATTTCTGACCAGTACCTCTTTATTTTTGTCAATCTTGAGGAGGATAACATATGCTTGTTCTATAACCTGCCCTTCGGGCAAGCTCATCGCTATGTTTTAACGAGCCTAGCGATAGGGAAACTCGTTCTCGTCTAAAGACAAGTTTGTCGCTATTTAATCATTTTAACGAGTCTAACGACAAGGAAAACTCGGTCCTTTTCATTTTTAGAGAGTCTGAAAAGATACAAAAAGTTAACTCCAAAATTCCTTTTTCATCATCTAATCCCTTAAGTCCAAAAAAGTATAAAACAATACAGAAGGGATGAGTTTTCGATAACTTTAACGAGCCGAATAAAACAAGCGCTCGACCTTTTTGTGTAATAATCCCTCATGTCCAAAAAGATTAAAATCTAGAGGAGGGATAGCTCTTCCGGTCCTTTTAACGAGCTGGAAGGCCAAAACTCGGCAAACTTTTCATATTTTACGAGTCAGATGAAAAGATCTCAAAGAAGACTCGTCTTTTGAGGAACGAGTGATAAACAAGGATAGCAGCAGATTCCAGGTACAGGTTCGAATTTTCCAATCATGGCAGTGTCACAAGGATGGCTAGGTGAAATCACTCTTCACAGCTATTCCTCAAAATGGGTAAACAATCATATGGAGGTGAACGATCGGCCAAATGACAGTGGAGGTGGCGGGTGCAAAACACGACCAAGGCTTTTTATGGCTAATAAATTTACGATCACAGTGGTTATTTACCGGGGTATGTTCATTTTTTAATGAGCTTGACTGCTCAATCTTATGTTTATTTTTTAACGAGCATGAACTATGTGCTAAAACTGCTTGGATCTCGCTTTTCTATTTTTTAACGAGCATAAATTTCGCGGTAAAACTGCTCGATTATATGGTCAAATTTTGATTTTTTACCATTACTAGTTTTTCTCTTTTAAAGGATAGTACTGCGTTTTCAATTGCTGCAACAAACTTTGTTAGAAATGAATAATATTTGCATGAAAATGAGATTATAACCCTAATATTTCACTTTGAATTGTCTAAAAAGCCATTAAAAGGTGTTTTTACCTCTCATTTTACCATTTCATTTGCATTTGGTTTGTTGGAGCTCTGGAGGTGCCTCTTCCGCCTTGATTTTCACCAGCTGATTCCGGGAGATTCTGCGGACGATTTTCGGCGCCGTCTGGACCAGGTAGGAGCTAAACCCTAGCTCTTTCTTTTCATGGTTTCATTTTCCAGTTTTATGCCTGTTTTTCAGTGTTTCTGAAGCCCAGGGATTTTTCCAGGGCACCCTAACTTCAGCGCAGGTTCCCCATTCGAAACCTGCGCTGAATGTCAAGCTGCCTTAAGGCAGCCTGACCCTCAGCGCAGGTGGGACACTCTCTGCCTGCGCTGGGCTCAGAAAATTGAGTTTCCAGCTCATTTTTTGATGAATTTTCGCCAGTTTTTCATCAAAATTAGGAACTTACTCCTTCTCTTGTTTGCTTTGCAGGGATCTTTGAACAAAATGTCCCTTACATGGCGAGAACGAGAACATGAAGAGGAGGACATGATTACCCTCCATGACCCTGTCACGGTGAACGCGCTGCGTAACTGTGGCCTGCTGAAGTTTTTCCGTATCTCTAGCATGAGAGCACAGATTACTTTGCTGCAGTATATGCTTGATGCTTGGGATCCTGTTAACCAAGTGTTCCAGATTAGGGTTAAGTCCATCCCTTTGACCATAGAGGACATGTACTTCTTGACTGGGTTGTCAAGACGAGGTGCCCCCATTTCCTTGTCAGGTACGGCCCGGGGGACTGATTCCACCAAAGATTATGTCCGCTAGTATTGCAGGGAAGGTTCTTAGCCGAGCAGAGATAGCAAGATTGTTATCCGTGAGATTACTGACAGGTCTCTCAGGTCCATTCTGTATACCATTGGTAGGATGGCCAGTAGTGCAGCTCTACATGTTGCCAACAGGTCTTATATGCAGCATGCCTTGGAGTGTCTCCAACCGAAAGTATTCAACTGGTGTGATGCAATACTTGTTCAAATGAAAAGTCAGTTGACCAAGGTAAAGGACGGGAAGCTGAAGAACTTTGGATTTGGTTCTATTCTGACTGCCTTCGCCTTGGAGAAAATCCCACTGATGCAGCCTCAGTACATCATACTCGACTTGCCTTCTCCGACCGAGCCACGCATGCAGAGGTGGGTTGATCACATGTCTAGGCATGCTGGTCAACCTCAGATTACTTTTACTGAGGCCTTCTTCAGGTGGTTCAAGCACTAGGAGATGGTCTTCTCCGAGTATCCATATGTGAGTATGGATTTCCGAGGTGATCCGGATTTGGTGTTACCGGATGGCGAACAGTGCGGCACTATTGGTAAGCTCTTTGACCATATCATTGTTTACTGTTTTATTCATAATTTTGCTGTGTTTTATTTTGTCAAGACTTTTAATCATACTCTTGGGTGCATGCAGATGTTGGTCCTGTCCGTCCAGCAGTTCGTCCGAGACCGCCTGTTGCTGCCCCGGCAGTGGAGCCTACTAGGAGAGCTATTCTTCGCGACCTTGACGATACTGAGACCCTTACAGTTGTGCAGGAGCAGGTTGAGAGCCTTACTCTCGGCATTCCCGATGTGAGGATTGATGAGTTACCTTTACAGCTGCAGCGACACACTACCGGTGTGCCCAGACGATGGACTCATCTCTTGCGCATGATTGCACAGGCCGTGACGTGCTATCATGAGCACCACTAGGCTAGGGTGCCCCTAGCACTTTTTGAGTTTTGAGGTCATATGACCCATTTTGTTTTGGTTACAGAACATTATGTATGAACTATATAAACAGCTTATATATATTTTGATTTTCGAGTTTTATTCTGATTGAGTTATATGATCCGTATGTACAATCTTTGATGATGTGTCCTTTTTATAAATGTTGCAAATGTCTATATAACACATAGTTTGCTAATGAGTCAGTTAATGTGTTTAACTTTCTGGAAATATGTTGATATTGAATTGAATCAAATTGTCTTTCCAAAATCTTAACCCTTAGGAACATGCGATAAATAGCTAGATTGCGAACAGAATATATACCATTGAGTTGTAGTATTATGAGCTGTGAGTCTAGCCTGACAATTAGTTAGCGTATGCCACGTGCGATGGCATCAGAGAGTAGTTCTATCAACGCGCTATACTCAGCGATGTTATCCGTTGATTGCCCAATACATACACCTCTGAAACTTACTAACTCGCCGCTTGGATCAAAAATGGCCCAGGCTGCAGAGGATAGGTTCCACGAACTACGACTCGCTCCGTCGGCATATCCAACACATGTCTCCAGAAGGTTCGACATCTGCAACAAATGAAAAAGGTGGATCACTCGACCAGAACAAATACTTTAGCGAAAACAAAATACAACAAAAGCATGCAGGTTACTATTTAAGCATAGTAATGCTTGAGGTACAGCCCGTTGCGGGGCTACGCCAGTGGAATTCCCTCGTAATCCATTAACTCGTAGGCTCCTTTTGCTAACACCCTTTTAACAATATATGGGCCCATCCATAAGGACTTGAACTTACCTTCTCTCAATTTATCGGATTCTTGGTCATAACGCAAGACCAAATCACCTTCTGAGAAGACACGGGGTTTGACACTTTTGTCGAACTGAGCCTTGACTCGTTTCTTATGGGCTTCGTTAGCCAAAGCGGCATCACAACGGGTTTCATCCAATTGGATTAATTCCAAGAAATGAGCCTCCTCTTCTGAAGTTCCGGGGAGAAGATCGATTGTGAGTTTAAGCGATGAAATTTCGCACTAGATCGGCAAGACTGCTTCCAGGCCATACACCAGTTGAAAAGGTGTGAACCCGGTTGCGTTCTTTACCGACGTTCGGTAAGCCCACAAGGCTGAGTACAAGATTAGGTGCCACCTTCTTTTATGAACCCCGATCATCCTTTGCAACATATGCTTAAGGACCTTGTTGATTTCTTCAACTTGTCCGTTGGCTTGCGGATAATACGGGGTAGAGTTGTTGTGAGATAGCCCTAGCTTGGCAACTAATTCGACCATCATGTGATTGTGAAAATGTGACCCATGATCTGTAACTATAGCCTGTGGTACGCCGAACCTAGCGACTACATGATTGAAAAATAAAAGGGCAGTTGTTTCACCAGTGTTATCCAATGTAGGCATCGCCTCGGCCCATTTGGTAAAATAGTCAACAGCGACTATAATATACCCATGCCCCCCGGTCGAGGTGGGGTTACATTGCATGAAATCGACGCCCCACTTGGCGAAGGGCCCAACAACAACTATCGGCTGTAAAGGTGCGAGTGGTCGTCTGGTTTTGCTATCAAAAATTTGACAAGCATGGCAACTTCTGACTGCGGTTATGCAATCTTTGAACATGGTTTGCCAGAAGTATCCTGCTCGTAATATTTTTTGTGCTGTTGCATATCCAGATTGATGCCCCCCACACGCGCCTGAATGACACTCATTCAGGGCTTTTTCGGCCTCCTCATGGGTAAGGCACCTCCTCAGAACTGTATCGACACCGCAACGGTAAAGTGTATCACCGACGATCATGTAGTCTTTTGATTGGTATCGTATACGTTTTTGTTCGGAGCAAGAGGTGTTTGGCCTGAACCTTTGGGTTTGGAGATAAACTATGATATCTCCATACCACTCATCGCTTGCAGATATTAGAAACAAACTTTCGTCCACGATTGACTCTTTCGATGTTTTATCGTTGGACGACGATTGGAGGTCGCACAATAATTCTGCGAAAACTAGAGCTTTCTTTGATTTGGACTTTACAAATTCCAGATCAAACTCTTGAAGGATCGCTATCCATTTTCAATATTTGCCTCCCAGAAACTGTCGTGACAGTATATAAGTCATGGGGTTGCAATCTGACAAGATGGTAGTTTTCCGAAAGAGGACATAATGTCAAAACCTTTGAATCGCTTGAACAGCTGCAAGCGCTAGTTTTTCAACATAAGAATATTTACTTTCTGTATCATTTAAGTTTTTACTTAAATAATATATAGGATGTTCAATTCCATCTACTTCTTGAACTAAAACCATCGCAATGGTCGTATCCGCTGCAGCCAGATACAGGTTAAAATCTCTTTGATAGTCCGGGGCGTACATTAATGATGCTTTTACTAGACAATCTTTCAGAGCATCAAAGGAAGCTTGCGCCACCTAGTCCCAGACAAAAGGTACATCCTTTTTCAAAAGACGAGTATAACCTTTAGCAAGTTCTGCGTAATTTGGAATGAACCTCCTCAGAAAGTTCGCTTTCCCTTGGAGTTTCTGAATCTGAAGCAAATTTGAAGGTGGAGGCAAATTAATGATTGTTTGAACCTTGCAGAGGTCGAGACGAATCCCATCCTTAGAGACTACAAAGCCAAGTAAACGACCATAACCGACGCAAAACACACATTTGTGTGGATTGAGTCTTATCTTGTAGTGTCGGCAACGTAGAAATATCGCTCTTAAATGCTGTGGATGATCAGTCCGCTTTCGCGAATGAGCCGGAAGATCGTCAAGATAAGGTTGAACGATGTTCTTGATGTCATGGAAGGCATAATTCATTGCCCTCTGAAACGTCGCCCCTGCATTCTTCAAACCAAAGGGTAATTTTCAATGAAAACACTCAAAAACAAGCTAATTCTGGATCATGTCAACTTCTCCACTGAGCATCTGCGCTGAATGTCAACTGCAAAGAAAGCTACCTGCGCTGGGTGAGTTGGGACATGCGGCACAGTCATTCCTCAAGGTGTCAATGCCCAGGAAGCTTCCAAAATGACACTTGGATCAAGGAATTCGACTGGTGATGAGTAAGAGGGTCTAGATCTCCAAGTGGAAGCAAGAGCCTCCAAGTGGACTCAAGAACTGAAGAATAACTGAAGTGGGAGAGGACACTAGTCAGCTTCATGCCAGCTACAAGCTGACTCATCCTTTCTCCAAAACTCCTATATATAGAGCTCTCTCATGAGGTCTAAGGAGGCTGGAATCTTGTGAATGTAAGGAAGTGCTGTTGGTTTGAGTATAGAACTATTGGGTGATTTGCTTTGAAGGAGGTGAAGAGGAGATTTCTTTCTGCTGGGAGGTGATGCTGGATTGGGCCTTTTATGGTTGTATCACTTCCTGAACATTACTTCTTCCATTAATAAAGCATTTTAGGTTCTTCTATATGCATGTGTTTCAATGGTGTATTGTTATATTTGTGTATTTGATTTATCCTAATCCTTGAATCAATTATGAATGTATGCTTCTTGTACTTTCCCTCTCTTGTTATTTTGCAGGATCTTGGTGTAGCTGGGCCAGTGAAAGAGCAAGGAGCTAGGAACAAGAAGTAAAGAGAGAATATTGGATCAATCATTAGCGGAAGACATCGGTTAGTGGATCTCTTCCTCCCCTCTCTTACATCTCATAAAGAAGTAATCTCAAATAGCTTTGCTTTGATTGTTGTTGAGGTACTATCACCCTTAGAGTGGGATAGGGTCATTCCGTATTGGATACTTTTCCCAACAACATGCAGCCTGGTTCCTAACAAACAAAAAAACCAGGGTCTTGCGCTCCATCCCAATCCGATCAAAGTACAAGTTCAAGCATGTGAATACATGAGCTGAAGTTGAACATGCATGAACATCGTCTGATTACCAGTCAATGATGAAAACTGTTAATAGACGCGAGAGGTACCACCAATAATGACAATGGTCCTCAAGGTACTTAGAGGTACAATCCGTGGCGCGTCAATCAATGAGCTGGTGTCGAACACCCGCAGAATCATTCGATCGGAGGCCAATGATGAAAACCTCACGTCGAACACGAAGAACCTGCCATTGAGGCATGCAGGCTCTAAGGCACCTGAAGGGAGTCTCTAGGTCACTTTCCTGGATAATGAACTGAAGTCGACAGGAAGTAACCTTGATCGAATGTGGGCCATGATGTTTCCCACATCATCGACACGAGACAGAGAAGGATAAAATATTTTGTGTGAGACATCAGAGGGAGGTGGTAATCTTGCAGAGGCCAACTTCTCTTGAACATATCGGCGGCACAACAACGGATTTGGTAGTATCTGACATCAAATGAGCAGAGGTCATGGTGACAATGGCAATGAGCAGATGAGAGGTCAAATAGGATAACCCAAAACCACGGAGGCTAGTGTAAAACAAGATGAGAAATCCCCACCCAGACACGAATGCAGACGAGTGCCATGTTCAAGAGCGACATACTACAGACACGACCATTATTACAGTTTCATTTTCCCCACCATTTCTGGCAGGTACCCCGGTTATTTTTGGATGACAAGCTTGACGGGGATAGCATATGCTTGGAGAGGCGTCATTTTGACAATGTCCGATGTCATTGAGTTTTAATGAGCCTGACAAAGGAGGAGCTCGGCGTCTTTTCCTGTTTACAGAGTCTGAAAAGACAGCGAAAAAGGAAACTCTAGGGGGTCCTTTTTCGTAAAGTTGTGTCTCTCGAGCCTGAAAAAGTATAGAACAATGCTCGAAAGAACCGCCCGACCATTACGATCGAGGAGTACTTTTCGTGAATAGTAGCTTCGACCCGAAAAAGTAAAAAAGCGGTCGGAAGCACGTCGTTTTAGAGCCAATAACGAGTGCGAAATGACAAACACCCGGCAATCTTTTTAAGTTAAACGGTCGGAAAAAGAGCTTAAAAACGACCGCCTCTCGTTCCTTTTAACGAGCCGAAAGGAAGCTCGGCCATCTTTTCTTGATTCATGTCGAAAAAGAGTTTAAAGACGACATTTTGTGGGACCAAGTGTACGAAGAATCTTTGCGACCACGCTGGTTACTAGAACCTGCACAAGAACACCACCCACATAAACCTGTTCGATATGTATAAAAACATAGTAGAACACGCATAAAGGCGTAATATAGTGACATTAGTGCTAAATCCATGGTGAAAATATGACAAAAACGCACATTGATAAGAAATTATAGCTAATTATGAATTTTTTACCATAAATAGGGGGGGTAAAAGTCATTTTTTACCATTGTTACCATTTTGAGTTGTGAAGAACGTTGAGGAGCTACAAGGTTGACGGAGCGATTTCCAGCCCGTACGGACACCATTCATCCGGCAGCTGGTTCCAGGTAGGTTCTCCTCCTCCTGTGCTTTAATTTGAGTCTTTTTGGGAGCAATTCCACGGTGGGAAGTGGGCCTTTGGGCAAATTTTTTGAGCGTTGGTGCGCTCTTAGTCAGCGCGGCTTTCCCACTTGGGTCTGCGCTGATCGATTTACATTTACACATACTACCTCATGGGTCAGCGCGGAAAACATGTGTGCTTCCGCGCTGACACAAGGAAAAAAAACGGTGCGCCATTATCAGCGCGATTGTTTTAAAAACAGTCGCGCTGGCGCCGTAAAGATTTGTTTTTAAGAAAATGAACGTACAAATCTCAACGGTTAGCATCCTAATATTTTTTCATGGTCTTGCAGGGCAAAATGTCTTTTGTTTGGCAAGAGAGAGCTCACGATGATGAGGATATAGCCGCTTATGCAATTGTCGAATGCCGAAATGCAATGCGGGCATGCGGGTTCTTGAAATTCTTCCTTACTCCGTGCCTAAGGGTGCAACCTGACTTGCTTGAGCTCTTAATCAGAGCTTGGAACCCAGTGGATGGAAAATTCACGATCTGTGGCCAGGACATTGAGTTTGATTCCACGGATATTTACTTTTTGACTGGATTATCACGCCGGGGCTAGATGCCCATCCTGGAGGGGCAACTAACCAGCGGTGAGACTCTTGACCAGCTGATGGCTCGAGTGTGCCCAGGAGATGCCAAAACACGGAGCGGGAAGGTTGGTATCCCGACGGTGAACGACATGCCTCTTCGCACCATACTCTTTCTGGTGACACGGGTAGCGGGCTCTTTGGACAATCATGAGGCCTCAAAGACCCAACTACTACTGGCTCTGTAGTGCTTATAGCCCACCATTTTCAACTGGGAAACAACTGTGACGACTAGCATGAAGAGGCAACTGAGCAACTGCCGACGTGAAGAGTCGAAGCAGTTTTCATATGGGTCGCTCTTACTTCCGCTCATGCTGGAGTGGGTGTCGGCCCTACAGCTACAGACCATGGTTGTGGATCCACCTAGAGGTCCCCGAGAGATGAGGGCCAGCCGATGGGCCCGCGTCATGCCACGTGGAGGTGAAGTCCGTCTAGTGGCTTGGGGAGTGTATTTCTGAGAGTGGCTGGATCGGCAGGTTATTGTCGTAGAGGACTAGCCATATGTCGGTATGTACTTCCGCAACGATCCTGACATGCCACTGCCCGCGGGAGAGCATTGGGACGATGGAGGTATGACACTTGATCTCTTTTTAATATTTTTTAATGTTTTTGATTTTTTATATACATGTCTTAATAAATGTCACGGTGTGCAGATGTGGGACCCGTGAGACCCATTGGCCTAGCCCCAACGGCACGGAGAGAGGGGCAAGGAGCTGGAGCCCTGGCCCTAGTTCCTCCAGGAGTTGACACGTCGGAGACTATAGCTCGCAACCTCGAGGGTTTACTGGAGGGGGTGCCAGATTACCAGGGGGTCGAGGAGGTCCCTATAGCTCATCAGATCCACACAGTGGGAGTGGCACCCAGGGTGCACCGCCTTTTGAGGCGAGTGGCACGGGTAGCAGTATGCTATAGAGAGCATAACCTAGATCAGTAGTTATCTAGTTTTTTTCCACTAATTTTTTTTGAGAGACACCTGTCTCGGATGTACCGAGAACACCGGTTTTACTTCAGACATATACACTTATTTTTGAGCGCCTCGGTGCGCCACACGATATATATATATACTGTTTTTGGATGGATCGTTTCAAATGTGATGATGTTTTTTTTAATATGTTATGAAAATGTCTAATACAAATGTGATCTAATGTACCAGTTGCACAACACACGACACATGTATTTTAATTTTTATGCAAGCTCGAAAGCACACATGCAGGCACACAGACAAACTATGCTTGGAAAAGAAATTATTTACACATGCTTATCCTATGGTCTTATTATGTTTCCTATCTCTTCTTGTATTATGTTTATCTATTACGCAAATGTCTATCCAACACATGGTTTGCCAATGCATCGGTTAACGTATTTAATCGTCTCGGAATGTGTTGATATGTGATATAATCAAAATTCGTTTCTAACAATCTCACACGTAAATACAACCTTACAATGCGTTGGTCTCTAACGGAATATCGCCCGTTGAGTTGATGGACGACAAGTTGAGAGTCCATGTTTACCACCAATGCACGAATGCCAAGATCAACTGCTTCGGCTAGTAATTCAATTACAGCACTGTATTCGGCAACATTGTTGGTGGTACGGCCCAAGCACACGCCTTGAAGATCTAGAAACTCGCCATGAGGATCGTAGATCGCCCACGCCGCAGAAGACAAATTGCAAGTACTACGGCAGGCACCATCGGCGAAGCCAATGTAAGGTGTACTAGAGATCTGCACAAGAAGAAGAAAACAAAATAAGAGGCAAACACGCCTTCACACCAAAGTAAAACAAGAAATCATGCACACATGACACACTTGCTAAGAACACACGTATGTACAAGACTAGGTGCACGAGATCATGCATAATATTTTTTCAAATAGAGCCCTTTGCGGGGCTTGTCGAGAGGGTTTCTTTCGTACTCGATTAGCTCATATGCCCCATTTTGCAAAACTCTCTTCACGATATAGGGGCCTAGCCACATGGATTCGAGTTTACCTGCCCCCAGATTATCCTTAGCTTGATCATAGAGCAGTACTAGATCTCCCTCAACAAAGGAACGAGGTTGAATGGTATTGTCGAAGTGAGCCTTAACCCTCTTCTTCTGTGCTTCAATAGCTAGAGAGGCTAAGCGACGAGTCTTGTCTAGCCGCTCTAAATAGAGAAGCCGTTCCTCCACCAAATTGGTGTTGGGAAGCAACTCGACAGCTAACTTTAATGAAGGAATGTCACACTCAACAGGAAGGGTGGCCTCCAGTCCATTAACAAGTTGAAAAGGAGTCAAACCGGTGGCGTCCTTCACAGAGGTCTGGTAAGCCCACAAGGCAGGGAACAACATCAGATGCCAGTTAGACTTGTGCATATTCATGGTACGTTGGAGCATTGTGATCAAAACTTTGTTCATGGTTTCAACTTGGCCGTTGGATTGAGGGTAATATGGCGTCGAGCTATCTTGACGCAAGCCTAGCTGGGTCGTTAGTTCCGTCATCATGTGATTACGGAAATGTTTTCCGTGATCTGTGACAATAGCCTGGGGGACTCCGAACCGAGTAATGACATGATTAAACAAGAACTGTGCCACTGTGTAACCGTATTCATTTAATGTAGGCATCGCTTCGGCCCATTTGGTGAAGTAATCCACGACAACGATGATATATCCATGCCCCCCGGCCGAACGAGGGTTACAAGACGTATAATCGATGCCCCATTTGGCAAATGGACCTACGGTAACAATAGGTTGCAGTGGTGTAGGAGGTGCACGCATTTTCCGGTGGGAGACCTGACATTCATGACATGCACGGATGGCAAGAATGCAATCCTTGAAGATATAAGGCCAGAAATAACCAGCATGGAGGATTTTCTGGGCGGTGGAATATCCGGACATATGGCCGCCACAAGCACCGGAGTGGCAGTCACTCAATACCCGCTCAACCTCCTCGAGAGTCAAGCATCGGCGGAGAACAGAATCAACGCCGAGGCGGTACAGGGTATCGCTAATAATGTGATAGGGTTGGGATTGGTGACGAACCCTTCGTCGAGCGTCTTTTGATACATTAGGACGGAAGGAAGACGTCTGCAAATATACTATGATGTCCCCATACCAAGGGTCGAGGGTGCTGGTCAGAAACAATGTTTCATCTGGGATATGCTCTTCTGAACGGGATGGTACAGAAGGAGATGGCAAAGAACAGAGAAATTCTGCAAAGACAAGAGATTTCTTAGACTTGGCAGCAGTAAATTCCAAGTCAAACTCTTGTAGGATGACAATCCATTTTGAGTACTTGCCCCCCAGCAGCTGACGCGACAAGATGTAGGTCATAGGGTTGCAGTTGGAAATCACGGTCGTAGTGCGCAACAGGATATAGTGCCGGAATCGTTGGACGGCGCAGACAGCTACCAATGCCAACTTCTCGACATACGCGTAGCGAGTTTCTGTATCCAAGAGATTGTGACTAAGGTAATAGATAACGTGATCGTTTCCATCATCGTCATCCTGCACCAGAACCATGCCGATGGTGGTGTCAGCGACAGCTAGATAGAGGGAATAATTACGGTGATAGTTCAGAGGTCTTAAGAGTAGAGCCGAGACAAGGAGGTCCTTGAGTCGCTCGAAAGACTCCTGGGCAATGGCATCCCAACGAAAGGGTGTGTCTCACTTTAATAACCGTGTGAAACCCTTAGCCAGCTCGGCATAATTCGGAATAAATTGTCTAAGGAAATTCACTTTGCCCTGTAGGCTCTGCAATTGCTGCAAAGAGGCAGGGGGAGGAAGGTTCAGGATGGCCTCAACTTTGAGGGGATCCAGACGGATGCCTTCTCGGGAGACGATGAACCCGAGTAGTCGGCCAGATTCTACGCAGAAGACACACTTATGAGGATTAAGCCTTATGCGGTAGTGTCGACAGCGGAGAAAAATCTCGCAAAGATGGGAGGGATGGTCCTGACGCTTAGATGAATGAGCCGGAAGGTCATCCAGGTAAGGTTGCACAATGTGACGAATATCATGAAAGGCATAAGACATTGCACGTTGAAATGTAGCGCCGACATTCTTAAGACCGAAAGGAAGCTTCTTATAGGCGAAGGTGCCCCAAGGATAAATAAAAGTTGTCTTATGCTGGTCCGTGGGTGCAATGTTGATCTGGTTATAGCCATAGAAGCCGTCCATAAACGAGTAAATCTCACTTCCTGCGCACTCATCAATAAGCTGATCGATGAAGGGCGTAGGGAAGTTATCTTTCGGACAGGCACGGTTGATATCACGATAGTCAACACAGACCTGGATAGTACCCTGCTTTTTATTCACAGGGACTATATTAGACACCCAATCTGTAAGGGGAATGGGGTAAATGAAACCAGCTTTAAGAAGCTTTTTGACTTCGACCTTGATGGCTGCAGCCTTTCGGGGGTGCACAGGGCGTAAGCGCTGACGAACAGGCTTAGCACCTGGATATGTAGGTATTTTGTGCACCACGATACTAGGATCGATGCCGAGCATTTCCTCATAGGACCATGCGAAGACATCATGAAATTCGTGAAATAAAGCAGTATAGAGTTGAACTTCCTCAGGAGTGCAACCGACTCCTATATGAATGTGTTCGACGATCCCTGGTTTGATACAGATGTCGATTGGTTGGGTTTTCGTGATATTTCCCATATTGCCCTCTGACACTTGATAAAGCTGAATGGGTGTTTGGAGGGGCGGGGATGGGACACATGAAGCAAACCACTCGAGACATGCGGTCATTTCCGGATGGGGAGGGAGAAACAAAGAGCGATGGTGGTGATCTGACCAAGGGAGCTCTTCGAGAGACATGGTCTCTATGATCGCTTCGTCGGAGGGAAATATTTCCTTCAATGGATCCGACGTAGCCTCATCTCCTAGCCAAGGGAAATGATCATATGAGTCGGGAATACTGCTCGAGAGAGCAGGTTCAGCAGGGGGAGCCGATGCAGTGACAATCTCGATGTAGTTGAGTTCGGCAGGACTCAATGGCATCATATCACCCCAAGAGTCTTCCTGATTAGCAGGAGGAAGAACCCACGGATCTGAGCGTACAGAGATCATGTTGATAGGGGCGAGATTCGGAGGTGGATGGGGAAAGACTCCCATTAAAGTGGGATCTTTAAAAAGTCCAGCACCCACGTTCACACGTGACTTAGAGGTATGCTCCACGAATGGGACATTACCTTCAGAAGAAGAGGCGAAGAACGAGAGCTGGTCCACTGTGACAATCTTCCCTTGGTGAGGGAAACGAATGACACGGAACAGGGAAGAAGCCACGGCTTGCATGGCGTATGTCCAGATTCGTCCGAGGAGGAGGTTGTAGGTCAGATTGGCGTCAACAACCTTGACCTCCACTTCCACGGTCTTTCCTTCTAAAGAGATGGGTAAGCATTGGAGGATACCGTAAGGACGGGATTCTCTTCCATCGAAAGCTTCTAACGTCGTAGGGGACTGACTCAAAGCAGGGGAACCAATCGCCTTCCAGCAAGGAACAGACATGATGTAGGTTGAGGCACCTTCAGCAATAATCGTACGGTGAATCGTTCTGCTATTGATGATGACCTGTATAAGGAAGGCGACTTGGTGAGGCAGTCTCTGTGTAAAACCCTCGAGATCGAAAGAAATCAAATCTAAATCTGCCGGGTCGATGCCACCAATAGCTGATAGCAAGGATTTCCTCTAGGAGGGGTAGCTCTGGAGGACTTCTAGAGCGGACATAGCAGACGGAGCCTGAGCTAAGTCCTCAACAATGCTATAGTGCTGGGCAGCACGATTATTAGGGTTGTAAGATGACTTTCTGAGTACACATTTTGGAGGGGGTCGGGGGATCGTCTCAGTGCTGGACCTTTCGATGTGGAGAGGACCAGAACTAGACGGAGGAGCGCTGGAGGGAACCTCTGGCTCTTTCTCGACACGAGATGGATAATCTTTCGCTCGAGTTGAAACATGGATGGGGATCGTGCCAGCCATGAATACTTGAGAACCGAACGAGGAAGAGGGTTGAGACGGGTCTGCCACCATTTGGGTCTGCTGGGAAGGGAAAGGCTCTTTGAGCACGGTAGGAGTCCCAGGAGCACCTTTCAATAACCGACTAACTTCAGACCGCCTTGGGCAGTCCTTAGTATAGTGATCCTCATCACAGATGAGACAAGGATACTTAGGTTTTCGTTTAGCTCCTTCCTCGGGTGGAGGCTTAGGGGCATCCTGTTTTGGCTGTCCAGATTTATCTTTAGCTTTCTCCTTTTTACCTTTTGAGGATTTATCTGCCACGATGGACTGGACGGCATTTACCTCGGAGGTACTTCCAGGATTTGATTGGCCCTGAGAAGCATTTTCATTAGAAGCGTTCTGTTTTTGCTTCCCAGGGTTTGCGACCGATTTCTTCGATGACGAGTTCACAAAGCCAATGACTCCATCAACAGATGGTTTGGGCGGAGCCTTGGTCTATCCAGGCCTCGGGGCGTCTGGCAAATAATCATATAGAGTACCCGACTGAGCGTATACTAAGTCTAGGTACTGAGCTCGCGCGATCGCTTGCTCTTCAGTTACACAAGCTCCCATGGCGATGTCTTTTGCAATTTTAGGGACAAAGGAAGTTGTGAACCAATCGATCAGGAGTTGATCAAGAATCCAGAATTTGATCAAGCGACGACGCCTTCTCCATTCATGTATATGATCAGATATGTGCGTAGTCGTGTCCTGTTTAAGAGACGTGAGGAGATTTGTCCCTGTCTCGTACCGAATGGGTAACTGAAAATGAGTTAAAAATGCCATAGCCAGCGAGTTGAAATCTTGAAAAATGCCGCGATTCAGCTCAATATACCATTTAGCGGCTGAACCGGTGAGGGTTCTCTGAAAGAGGTGAAGCTGGATAGAGTCATCAAGCCATGAGCTCGATGAACACCAAAGGTGATAGGTCATAACGTGAGCTTGAGGATCTTCACCAGCTTTGCCATCAAATTTTGGACAATCACCGGGTATTTTAGTTGGAAATGGTGGCCATTACGGATTATGCAAAATGGGATCATTCATTAACTTGGACACATCTGGAGGTTCCATCGTCGCTAAGAATGGCAACTGAGGGTTAAATGACATTTGTGGCTGTGGATTCGAGGCAGTATTGGGGTTCCAATCAGGTGGTGGTTGCCCCCACGAACTTTTTCCGGATGGACCTGGCCCAAAAGGGCCTGGCACATAGGGACCTTGTCCCGATGGACCTGGCCCAAAAGGGCCTGGCACATAGCGACCTTGTCCGTAGGGGTTCTGTCCATATGCAGACAGTTGACCCTGGGTCTGCCCCCCAGCACCCCATGTATTAGCAACTTGACCCACAGGTGCAGCATACTGATAATTTTGGTAAGGAGTGACCTGCATCTGTTGATAATTTTTGTAGGGGGTAAACTGAGTTTACCCCTGGGGTTGCTGGTAGCCATGCATTTTCTGGGCTCCATACTGAGCTTGGTAAGCAGGCTGCGCTTGGTAGGAAGGCTGGGGCTATGGCCCACCTTGCATTTGATAACCCACTTAAGTTTGAGGCCCAGAATAATGTCCTTGAACCGGCTGGGCTTGGATCATCTGGCCAGAAGGTTGGCCTGGTTGAATTTGGGATGGACCTGTTTGCCTAGAAGGACGTACTTGCTGGGTGCGAGGTTGTCCTTGAGCAACCAAGGGTTGTCCTTGCAGAATAGATGGCCGAGCTGGCTGGATGGCTGGTTGACCTTGCGGTTGGCTAGCCTGTCCAGCTGAATGAGTAGAACGGACAGTGGGTTGGCCTTGTTGCACAGAGGGCTGGCCCGTTTGTCCGAAGGGTTGTACTGGCTGAGCAATGGGTTGGACCTGCTGTACGTAGGGTTGCCCCCTTTGCCCAGGAGGATTCACAGGTTGAGCAGTGGGTTGGCCCTGCTATACGTAGGGTTGTCCCCCCTGCCCAGAAGGATACCCCTGCTGGACTACGGGTTGACCCTGAGGAGTATAACCCTGCTGGAAACCAGGTTGGCCTTGTTGGATGTAAGGCTGCCCTGGCTGACCAGACGGATAACCTTGCTGGGTACCAGGTTGCCCTGGGTAACCAGAAGGTTGACTCTGATAGGAAAAAGATGGACCGCCCATGGCCGAAGGTTGTCCCGGGTAGGGTTGTCCTTGTGGGCCCCCAGATTGTCCTGGGTAAGACTGGCCATAAAGTGGTTGCCCTTGGGGGGCTTGCACATAAGGTGGCTGGCCTAGATTAGGCGGTCCTTGAGGCTGTCCAGGAATTGCCTGGCCCCCATGAAAGGAATGAGTAACGGGATCATAAACAATGTTTAATGGTGTCGAGACTTCAACGAAAGGTTGAAGAGGCGCGGATTGAACGTGCTCGAGGTACTGACCGTTAGAATCATAATAAAAGAGTGGACCTTGGTAATTCGGGTCCATAATGGGTTGCCCATGGGCATCATACGGCCCCCCTCCTGGAATAGGACCAGAAGAAGGCTGAGCACTTTGTGTAGGATCAATGACTCCAGACGAAAGCCCTGGTTGGCCACTGCTCACTTGACTGTGAGAGATACCAACCCCAGGGTTTGTAGATGAAGATGTTGTCACAGCACTGACGACCGGAGTTGAGTACGCTACACAAACAGTTAGATTTGTGGGAACTGAGGTAACAGGCGTATTAGGGGGTTGCGAAAGAAAAGGCTCTGTGGTAGCAATGAGACTAGGATCCCATATAGTCGTAGAAGGCATTCTGGCAGCTATTATATCCCTCATTGACTGATACCGTGGAGGGAGTGGAGAAGTAGCTGGGCTGGGAGATTCAACACTTGACACCACGGGTGTCTCACCTGCACTGGGAGATGTCTCATCCATTTGGGAAGTTTAAATTGGATACGACATACCGGGAGGGGTGACAGGAATATCGTCTTCGTCAGGCTCCTAGATAGGGTTCCAATCTTCTTCGTAATCCTCGTCGCCCGGGGCACGTACGTTGATAGGCTGGATACTCGGGACAATCAGAAGAGTACTGCTTACAACTGGTACCTCAGGAGCAACAGAAGATGGAGAACCTTGATCACATGGACCGGGAGTTGACGGGTCAGCCAAGATGACAAACCCCACACAAAACCCTAAAGGAAACTAACGACAAAGACCCTACTCAAACTAACGCATACAAAATCTAACCAGGTGATATTATCGTGGCCGAATAAATTTTTAAGACACAGGAACTGAACTTGACCTTTTCATGTTTCAAGAGTCGAGAAAAGGACAAAAAGATGACTCTAGTCTCCTTCGAATGTTTAATGAGCACGAAGTGACAAGAAGCTCACTGGCACCTTTTCATTTAGGGAGTCCGAAAAGGATCAAAAGTGACTGCTCTGGAGATTCTAGGCACAGGGTTTACCAAGCAATCCGTAAAACTGCTTATACACCTTGGCAATCATATGAGAACCAAGGACTTTCCGTACTGCAGTCAATCTTCCCGAATACTGTGTTCAGTGCGTTACGGTTCGCAGGGTGGTAGACTCGGCTTCCTATGGATCAAGGATAAAAGCCTAGTGTGGTCTCCCTATATACGCGACGGTACGTGGGAGCACAGTCCGTGTTAGACCACTATCGAGTCACAAAAGGAGGAATCACCCTACCGTAATGTGAAACAACAATGACTCTGTTTAAAGACGTTGGAACACGTCTCTAACCTAGACCTCTAGATGTTTGCATTAAGTTCCAATGCATTTTTAGGTTTATTCAGTTTATTTTATGGTTGATCTTGAATTAAGTTTCGGTTTCAGGCCTTATCGTATGATCTCTCACAATTTCCTAGATGCAAACTACATGCCAAAGAATACCATTTCGTTCGATGAATTCTAATTACGAGAGGGTTAGGAGTTTTCAATCAAACAAAATGAACTCAAACAATCAAACAATCTAATGCAGCTAATGACAAAGGAATGAAATTTTTCTTTTGAGAACACAAATCAATGAAATGCTCTTCTTTTCATTAACTATTGAACGCAAAAGACATTAGTTTGATCTCTTTTTCAATGGCACCGTGCACTTTTAAAATGAATTTTGAGAGACAGCAACACCGAGCAAAAAGAAGTAAAATCACTCAATGACAAACACAACAAGCGTGAAAAGAGTTGATTGAACCCTAGCAACTGTGATCTGTGACTTGGGTAGTGAAACAATCCGAGGATCGGTTCAACAACAATCACCTCAATCAAACAAGCAAAGAAAGCAAAAAGAGGAAGGTTTCCACAATAGCAGAGGCAAGCAACAACGAACTTTTGCGAACAAGTGAATAAAAAAAGGTCAATCCAGTGAAGGCTGGATGATGGCACTAGGTCACGAGGCACAAAAACGAAATTCGTCCGACAAGACTTTGCAAGCAAGTGTGTAACAGTTCAAATAGTAAATATCAAGTCATAAACCAAGTAGAAAGAGCTGGAGATAGTCAAACCAATAGGCTCAGGAGGCAAAATTGAAACAAATTCAACTTTACAGGATCAGCGCGGGTAGCGCTCAGCAACTGTGCGCTGACAAGGGGTCACGCGTAGCAACTTGGCACTGTCAGCATGGAAGGACATGACTTAAGCACGCTGGTTCGATTTTAGAACCATCGCGACTGTTTTACGTACAAGCGCAATGACAACAGGTTTAAAGAAACAACTATGCGCTGTCAGCGCAACTGTTTTTATATAAACCGCACTGAGGCTAAAAAAGAGGCAAAAATCAAGCCAAAAACTCCCAAAACAAGGCCAGAACTCTTTAAACAATTTATACACCTCCCAGACTGAACCAGGAAGTCTAAAAGCAGAGAACTAATCCCCAATTTCGAAAAAAGTGAGCAATCAAACTCAAACACAAAGATGGACAAAAGAGACAAAAGGCCAGCTCCCCAGTGGAGTCGCCAAATTGTTGGAGAGGTAAATCCCCTCTACGGATAGAGGCGATCCCTACTAGCCCAAAATGGGTCTAGCAACAATCAATCAATGCTACTGTGCGAGTTCCTAATTGCAAATACAAGAGAGGTAAAGAACACCTACTTGAATTCCAACGCTATTGTTTGATGAAGAGATGCCGCTCTCACTCCTTCGCTCTGGCCGGTCACGATCCTCCACGATCTCCGTGAATAGATACCTGCACACACGAAGAGAAAGAAAAACACAAGTGTGAAATCTAATAAAAGCAATTATACATCAGTCAGAAGGGATGTAATTCACATTAACCATTACAAAGACAAATGAGAATAGAACCATAACAGTAGTCATCTATTATTAAATCAATAACAGAGAAAGGTACAACCAATGTTCTGACGCTGAGTCCTTCTCTTGAGGGTCCAGCCAGCAAGTATCTTAAGCATTCACCGTTGGAGGTAGATTCTCCCAAAACAAAGCTCTCTCTCACACAAGCAAAACTCACAAACTTCCTTAAGCTTCCTCTAGCAAAACCACACTTGTCACACCAACTACCTACTAGCAGCAATCCAAACACTATGAATTCCACACTATCCAAAACTAGCTGCTCATAGTAATGGTAGAGATTTAAATAGGAGAAGGAGTCTCCACGAATGGTGGGAGGACAAGCTTATCTTCAAGGAAGGCGGTTCCAAATGACGAACAGACATGCCATAGAAGGGAGGGCGATACTCACAGGCCAACAACCAAGTCTGGAACCATCTGGAAGGCTGGCTGTTGGAACAAATTCGCCCAAACTGGATCAGCGCGGGTATAACCTAAACTGGCGGGTTGACAGCGCATCATAGTAACAGAGCAGGCTGTGTCAGCGTGGCTTACTATTTTCATAGGATGCGCTGGCGCATAAAATTCGACCAGCGCGGGAAACCCGTGTGCTTCCACGCTGGCAGCGCATCAGTTACATTATCAGCCGCCTGTCAGTACGGTTATTTTAATAACAGACGCGCTGATGCAATAAATTTAGGCAAAGTGGGTCTTTTGGCCAGTTTAGAGAGCATGAGCATGGTGCATTTGATTTCATGGGACAGTAGGGAGACTGACACGGAGATAGTGACGAATTACTGCGTAACAGGGGTTGAAGGAAAAACCGTTAGTCTAGATGTGGAGGTGGTTGATGTCCCTCCAGACTACAACCTTCTCTTCGGTCGAAGTTGGACTTACGCTATGACATCGGTCTTACGAGTAATAAAGTTCCCACATAATGGAAAGATTGTAACCATAGACTAGCTGGCTTACTTTTCATCCGACCCAACCTCTTCAGAGAGTATTCAACATGTCGGTAAAACGACTATCCCATATAAGGATGTTGGTGTAGGATTAGTTAAAGATGTCGGTTCACTAGGAACTTTTCCTTTTCCTCCACTCAACGCGTCATCTTCATTCACAACTATTCATATGATTACATCAGACACTATTTATTACGACGATCCTTGGATTGTTCCTTCTGAATCTGAAATAGACTCATTTGGTAATTCTATGCCGTTTAGTCCATATGAAATTTCCTATGAAGCCGTGCAGTCTTTTACCGACCCATGTTCAACCAAAGTCTACCAAATGAATGTGGTCCGTTAGGAATCACTTTTCACATCAACCTCGGAGTTAATAGCGTTTCTCGAAGTTGTGTCATCTGACGAACAACTTCGTGAAATCCTGTGTATAGATGATTTACCATGGGAGGATCTCCATCATAGATCTTCATTTTTACCTGAGGATGATCGTTTTGAAAATGATTTCTCATCAATTTTTACAGCTGAATATGTCAAGGAAGCTCAAAATCCCATGAAACATCCTAATTCAGAGTTGAATTTGGGAAATATCTCTCGAACTATTCCCATTGACATTTCAGTTAAGCCTGGAATTGTTGAGAACATTCATATAGGTGCCTCGTGTACCGATGATGAAATTCAAACATGCAAGGCCCTATTTCAAGAATTCCACGACGTGTTTGCCTGTTCCTACGAGGAAATGCCAGGAATTGATCCCGCAATTGTTGTTCATGAGATCAAGACTTACCCGGACGCTAAACTCGTCCGGCAACGTTTGTGTCAGATTCACCCACGAAAAGCTGCTGCAATTAAAGAAGAAGTTGAAAAGCTGTTGAAAGCATGTTTCATTTATCTGATCCCGTTAACGAATTGGGTATTGAATATTGTTCCGGTTAAAAAAAAATAGGGAACAATAAGAATATGCATCGATTATAGGGACATTAATCAAGCTTGTCCAAAGGACAACTACCCAACACCCTATATCGATCAAATCATTGATGATTGTGCCGGCAATGGAATATTTTCCTTTATGAACGGTTTTTCCGGTTACAATCAAATCAATATTCTACCTGCCGATCAACCAAAAACGGCTTTCATTTGTCCATGGGGGACATTTGCTTACTGCAAATTACCTTTTGGGCTTAAGAATGCCTGAGCAACTTTTCAAAGGGCGATGTCTTATGCGTTTCATGACATCAAACACATTGTGCAACCATATCTCAATGATTTTCCTGCTCATTCGTTACATCGAGCTGATCACCTTCTCCATTTACGAGCAATCTTCATGAGGTGTAGGCATTATCGTATTCGGTTAAACCCACACAAATGTGTCTTCCGTATAGAAGTGGGATGATTGCTAGGAATTGTAGTTTCAAAAGACGGCATTCGCGTCAATCCCTCGAAGGTAGAAGCTATCATCAAATTGCCTCCTCCCTCGAGTCTTTGCCAACTCCAAAGTTTGCAGGGGAAAGCAAACTTTTTACGATGATTCATTCCTAACTACGCCGAGGTTACAAAGGGTTTTACACGGTTGTTGAAACAGAACGCTCAATTCTCTTGGGATGAGATAGCTCAGAAATCTTTTGATGCACTCAAACACGCATTGACCCATGCACCGTTGTTGCATCCTCCCAACTACAACCAGGATTACTTTTTGTACCTCGCCGCCTCCCATTCCACCATTAGAATGGTATTAGTTCAGGAAGATGAATTCGGAACGGAACATGTGATATATTACCTTAGTAGGATGTTAAATCCCACTGAGCTAAAATACTCACAAGTGGAGAAATTGACATTGGTAGCCGTTCAAGTTGTCCAACGTTTTCGTCACTACATTTTACTCCATAAAACTACATTCATTTTGGATTGCAACCTTATGATCTATATTTTGACCAAACAATTGCTAGGGGGCAAGTACTCTAAATGGATTTTTATCCTGCAGGAGTTCGACTTGGAGTTTGAGAAATCTAAGTCTAAGAAATCTTTAGTTTTTGCAGAGTTAATGTGTGACTTCCCGCATGCTGACATGGAAACTGTGGTAGAGGAGCCCATTGCGGACGAATCTTTGTTTCTAATAAGCACTTTAGATCCGTGGTATGGGGATATCATCATCTATCTCCAGACCCAATCCTTTCGGCCCGAAGCTTCAAAGTCGGAACGTCGGAAAATTCGATTACAGTCCCAACAATACAAAATTATTGGAGATACTCTTTATCGATGTGGGGCGGACTCTATTTTTCGACGTTGCTTAACTCACGAAGAGGCTGAAAGGGTTGTAAATGACTATCACTCTGGAGCGTGTGGCGGTCATATGTCTGGGTATGCCACAGCCCAAAAGATATTGCGCGCTGGCTACTTCTAGCCGTCCTTGTTTAAAGATTGTATTACTACGGTCCGAAAATGCCACAACTGTCAAGTGTTTGATCGAAATATGTGTGCTCCACCTGCTCCTCTCCACCCTATAATTTCCATTGGTTCTTTTGCCAAATGGGGTATCAATTTTATTACATGTAACCCTCACTCGGCCGAGGGGCATGCGTATATCATCCTTGCGGTAGATTATTTTACTAAGTGGGCCGAGGCGATGCCTACATTCGAGGCAGACGGCAAGACAACTACAATTTTTGTATTCAATCACATAATTGCTAGGTTTGGTGTCCCACAAGCGATAATCATTGACCATGGGCGCCATTTTCAAAATGTTATGATGACAGAACTTACAGGCCAGCTTGGTTTGCGTCACGATAGTTCAACTCCTTATTATCCACAAGCGAATGGTCTGGTTGAGTCCATCAACAAAGTTTTAGTTATCATGATCCGACGAATCATTGGTAGTCATTGGTTGAATTGGCACAACATGTTATTTTCAGCGCTTTGGGCGTACCGAACCTCAGTGAAAACATCGACAGGGTTCACTCCTTTCCAACTAGTTTATGGTTTGGAAGCTGTGCTATCCATTGAATGCGAAATCCTGTCACTGTAAATGGCCATCGAGTTACTTCCAGATACTTCCGAAGAGGAGAAGCGTTTATTATACTTAGCTCAATTAGATGAGAATCGACGTGATGTTGCATTGGCGATCGAGACTCACGCAAAACGGATGAAAGCTCAGTATGATCGAAATGTGAGCCCTCGAAATTTTTCGGAAGGAGACCTAGTGTTATTATATGATCAAGCTAATGATAAATTAGGTGCTGGAAAATTCGTTCCTATGTGGCATGGGCCCTATATTGTCAAGCGAAAGCTAGCAAAAGGGGCCTATGAGCTGGTAGACTTTGATAGGGACTCTTTGGGTAAACCCAGAAATGGACTTACCTAAAGAGGTATTATGCTTAAAAGATAGGTATGGAGATTTTAGTTAGGTTAGTTTTTCTTTCTAGCTGGTGTGTTTGTTAGTTTAGACAGTGTGCTTAGCTTAGAAAGTGTGTTTTCTTTGTTATTCTGCCTTATCTTGGTTTTACTCTTGATGATGCAGATGTCGATGCCTCTCCAAACATACATTGGTTTCGCTGATGGTGCTTGTCGTAGTACACGGAATATCTCTTCCGCAGCTTGGGTTATCTATTCGCCCTCTGACGAGTTAGTTTCTATGCATGGGGTGAGCCTCAGTCAAACAACAAACAACATTGCCGAATACAGTGCAGTGATTGAGTTATTGTCTGAATCTATTTCATTTGGGATTCGGAGTTTGATAGTGAGGTTAGATTCTGAACTCGTTGTATTACAACTTAATAGAGTGTATGCCATTAGAAATCCAGTGTTATTAAGGTTATTTTTGAGAGTGCATCTCTTGGAACGTGAGTTTGATTACATTGAATATCAACATATTCCAAGGTCTTTAAATACATTGGTAGATGCAATTGCTTCTCGAATGTTAAATAGAAATTTGCAATAATCATACATGTAAATTTAAAACCATTCCATAACATGATTTACAAGATCAGCCGGTAATAATGATATATATAGATAGGAGTGTGTCAAAAAATACATCGTCTTCGATCATAGGTTGAAAAAACACCTTATGATCGGCAAAAATGATAAGTACAAAAAACCAAAATGTCACATGTGTCTACAAAAACGACCATCCAATCACTGGTGATGATCTCTATATGACACCACTGCACGGGCTACCCTACACAAGAACCTCCTAAAAGGTCCTGGGACCCCGACTACATAGCGCTGAAGCCTGATAGGAATATCATCTATGGTAGTCTCCGGTATGTCTGCTGTAAGACGCTCTAGGTCATGTTCCAACTCAGCTAAAGTCTCTGTGGCCTCGTCCTGTGGGGCTGGTGCCGCTGCAACTGGTAGTCTCCTCTCGAAAGGCCGGAGATTGGCTGGACGACGTGGGCCTACATCTGCATTTTGAAAATTATTACTATCAGTTTTGAGACGATATAAAAACAAACAAAAAAATAGATAGTTTAAAAACTTGTGGAAAATGAATTACCTGTATCATCCCATTGTTATCCCAGTGGAAGAACCATGTTCGGATCTCCACGAAAATCAACGTCGGCATAAGGAAAATCCTGTATAGAAAAGACCTAGTCCTCTAACCAGTGAAAGTACTCCGCAGTAAATCAAACAACCTCCGTTCCCTCATCAGGATGATGGGCCATAACCGCAACCCATCGCATCAATTTAGGCTCTCGAGGAAGCCCAACACCAATAGTGAGCTGCTGTGGGATCAGCATCAGAACCCTCTCTAAGCCAAAACTCACAACTAAAGGCCCATAACCAAAAGTCTTCAACTATCCGTTTTTGGCTCGAGTCAGTTGGTCTTTTACATTGGCCAACACAACATCACACCAGTTAAAAATGGTACCTCGATAGCAATCAATCGCCATCCACATCTGGGACCCAGTGGAAATGTGTAAAGTGGCAACCCCGCAAAGTCTGGTAACTGTAAAGGCAATCACCATAAGTTCAGGTCAGCATATAGTTTTGATCTCTATCACCTTCTCCTGAGTCTGAGTGTTACACCACTCTAGTCGGAGACTAGCAATGGACTGGCCACCCGGCCTAGTCCCAAACAGAGTCAAGTGTTCGCCTCTCTTGGGCAAACCAGTGAGAAAGTAAATATCTGAGGGCTCTATCTCGAGCTGGTGTTGGTGCCCTCCAATGTAAAAACACTGGTCCTGAACATTCCACCTTTCTACCAGCCACTCTAGAAATCTCACTTGGGCCCTCATGTCAGGTATGGCCCAGTATTTATAAAGGTCGCATGCCTTCAAAGCATCAATTGACGGTTGATGATTAATGGTGGCCAAATCAACATCTTCATGCTCTCTCTCACGCCAATCAAGCATGGTGAGCAATATACACACCAGAAAACATCCATTAGATTCCATAAAATAAAAAAAAATTGGTCCATTTTGGAGAAATTGGGGTTTGAAAACTCGTTTTGCGGGGTACGTACCTCGCCTTTAGGAACAGAGCGTGGGTACGTGGGTTCCCTTAAGGAAAGGTGCGTACACTCGACATTTCCCAACTGAAAAAATGTCGGGGTATGCGGGTCCCCAGTGTAGCACCTGCGTACCCCGAGGAGCAGTTCTTGAAACCCCAAAGCCTCCAAAATATAAAATCTAAGGCCTAAAAAAGAATTCTAAACGGATGAAAATGAAGAGGAGGATGTTGTAGAATACCTGAAAGAGACGGCGTTCGGTTTCGACGGTCGGATTCTCCGCAATGTCCACGTTAAGTTTCTTGCCAAAAGCCCTTTTGCTCTCCTCAACAGTAAACTGGTAAAAATGAATTGGTAAAAGCCCTTTTTATAGGTTTTTTGGGTAAATAAATGGTAAATTTGTTTATTTTTCACCATGAAAAGGTATTTTTCAAGCTATTTTTATCTATCTTCAACAGGTATGAGTAATGTGTTGGTTTTTGTGCAGGATAAAGGATTTTCAGGGAAAATTGTCATTTTTTACAAACAAAAACATCATAGTCATCTTTAAGCCCTTTTCTGACTCCTAAAATATGAAAAGATTTTCGAGCGTTTCTTTTACACTCGTTAAAACGGAATTAAAAGACGGTCCTCTTATAGCCCTTTTTTGACTGTAAAAACATGAAAATATTGCCGGATTTTTGTCGTTTCAAATTCGATATTGGAAATAAAACGACGTGTCTTTGATCGCTTTTTACTTTTTAGGTCAGAGACACTAATCATGAAAGTACTCCTTGGTCGTAAAGATCAAGCGGTTCTCTCAAGTATTATTTTATACTTTTTCGGGCTTGGGAGACACAAACTTACGAAAAATGTCAACCCTGGAGTCTTCTTAAATTTTTTAGACTCTCTAAAATTGAAAAACGTCGAGTTTCTCCTATACTGGACTCGTTAAAATTTCACAGTAAAGGACCTGTTCGATTATAAACAGGAACATACCACTCCTTCTTAGGATTCGAATCTAAACTAAGTTGTACTCATCCGAAGGATGAGCTTATAATCAAGCAAATGTTATCCTCCTCAAGCTTGTTAAAAAATAAAGAGGTACTTGCCAGAAATGGTGGGGGAAAAGAGAGAAAAATGAGCCTATTTGTTATCCTTTGTCTCAGAGAAACCTTATCACCACTCTTGAACACGACACTTTTCATTCACCTGGTTTGGGAAATCCTTTGCCTCGCAATTGATCAAACCACATTGAAAGTCTTCAGCTAGGTTCCGGGTATTAACTTTGGGTCAATTGTCACCAAGCCATCTGTTGTGTCGTTATGTGTTCAAGAGGTCATTGCAAATAAAACATTCATCTGCAAAATACCTGTCATCCATCTTGACCATCCCTGAGTCAGTCCTTACAGCTACATTTCTTCAACTTGATCTATGATTTCGTGTTGTGGGCTTGCCTACGACGGATCACTTTCTATCGACATCAGCACATTATCTAGAAAGATGATCTAGAAATCGTTAGGACCTTGAAATCTGCATGCATCAATGGCAGGTTTCTCGCCTTTGACGACAGTTTACATCATTGACTTTTGATCGAAGGATTCCGTGACATGTTCGACATCAACACATTCATTCACATCTCATGGATTGTACTGGGTACTTTGAGAACCATTGACATCACTGGTGGTCTCTCTCACACTTGTTAACAGTTTACATCATTGACTGGTAATCAAGTGGTTCCTACCATGTTCGACATCAACTCATTTATTCGCATGGATAGAATCGTACTATTTCGGGAAGTAGAAATGAAGACCCTGGATCTAGTTTCCGCCATCCAGGCTGCGAGGAGTTTTGTATTCATTATATAGAAGACTAATTAGAAACATATGGCTGCGTCCATACTGTGTCTACATGAGTCTATGATTATGATGTACTGCGAAATCATTCCTATATCAGAGCAGTAGTTAGTTTGTTAGTTAAAGTTTTTGATCTAAGTATGGGAATGCCTACCTCAGCGATGATATGATCTCATATATGTATTTTGTGTTGAATATTTGCAGGTTCCAACTGGGCTCTCCACAAGATAATCCTTGAAATGATAAAGTGCTTCACCCTTCCTAGATGATATGAAACCCTAATCTACTACAGGCTTCGCACTTTAGGGGGGAATTTGTTACACTAAAATTTGTCACCATGACTATTTGCAGTCAGTATGGCTCCATCAATTGTCATATTGTCCTCCTTGGCAAGTCTTATACCTCTGCTCCTCATGTCAAACTCCAAGAAAGAGAGAAAGTCCTTAAAAATCAATATAACTCTGGTTACGCAGTTTCTCTTACCCTTACCTGCGTGTACGCACCTCAAGTTCATAACACCTGCGTACTTGTATGCTTTGTCTGTAAAGGGGTGGGTGCGTACTCCTGTAAAGGTCAAAAGGCGCAAGTTTTACTTCAAAAAACTTACTTGTGGTCGATTCTAGAGCATTCTAGAAGATGGTTTGACGTGGATTGAGTGTCTCCAGATGGTTCATGCATCCCAATGAAAGAGGAACTTATCCCATGAAGAGGGGAGCTATCCCATTGAAAGAGGGGCTTATCCCATTCATGGTGGACCTAATTAACTTCCTCCAAAACACTATAAATACAGGCATTGGGCTAGAGGGAGGGGAGGTTGAAAGCTGAACATTCCTAAGGGTAGATGCTGCTGAAATTAGGACTCCCTTTTAGAGCTTGAGAGGAGAGATTCCAATCCTTTCTTAGCTTCATTTGGAAGTGGGTGAGCTGATCAAAGTAAAGGAGAACTCTTGCTGGACCCTGGGAGGGACCTACACAACACCAAGGCACTGGTTATAATGGTTTCTTTTGTTTCCAATTAATACAATTAAGTTCATTTTTCTCAACAATTTGTTATATATAATTTGTTTCATAAACTCCTTGGTCTTTATGATGAATATGTTTTATTATATGAGTTATTCAGGTGCTATGTAATCGTTTGCTTGTTAGTGAATGCAGGTTTCAAGAAGAAGGAACTCATCTGGATCGAAGAGGCTTGGCTGCTACAAACAAGCGTTGGACTAGAGGTAAGCCTTAAACACCTTGTTGCTTTTATTTTAAATGCATATTTAGGGAAAGATAGTGCTTGATTGTTTTGTTTGTCACTAGAAAGCCTTAGCTTCTAGGGAGGTCGGTTTTGTCCGCAAAATTGACTCTTTCCGCATGACAGAATATATCCTATGGAACATCGCATCTTAGGGGGCCTTCTTCTTATCGCAATTGTTGTTGGGAAGGAGATTTAGCAGAAGAGAAATCATTACATTGCGTGATCATCGATTGCCGATTGTGATTGATGATGTCATTACTAACATCATCGCTTCCACATGTCGTCTTGTGAGTGGTGCCATGTGGCACCTAGAAACAGCCCCACTGGACCCCTTAAAATGCCCAAAATGAGTGACACATGTCCACTAGCACATCATCATCCATACTTGATGATGTCATTGTTGATATCAACTACCATGTCAGCTTGGTGGATGAATCAGAGTTTGCCACGTGGCCTCCTTCCAGAGATAGAAAGAGGCCCACTAAGCCTTATTTTTTCATGCTTTCTTTTGTTTTCAGTTTTCTCGGCCCCTTGGCGATGCACCAATTTATCGCAATATCGACAGTTTGTAGGCTCTTTTAAGTTGAAACCCCATTGATCCACTGATCATCGATCGCCGATGCCATGTGGAGGATAGAGAAAGGGGGCCACCCGCCTTGGTTTTTTCAAGCATTTCCTTTCTTAACTTTTTTAGCCATTCCCCAGAACTTTAACACTGCGTCGCAATATTGGCCCCTTAGCAGTTTTGGGACTTAAGACCTCGTCAATCGCCAATGAATACTGAGCCCTGATACACTGACTCCTAATAAGTGATATTGACGATCGATAGATTGTTATTTCTACTTCCACCAATGCTCTTTACCCACTAGCCAACCTGATTTGTGATTATGATCAGCCTCAAACCTCTGATTGTGATTTGTCTTCCACACTTAGTCATTTTTCTTGATCAGCTGGGATTTTCCAAGGTACTCTTCAAAATTCTTTGTCTACTCCTCCAGGAGTCCATTTTTGGACTTCCATATACTGTTGGAAATATTTTTCTGACCACTTGGCAATGGAGAGGGTTTGGTTAAGCTCTAATGGCCTATGTGGCCTAAAAATGGCTTTAATTTCACTACTCTCACGTAACCTTGACCGATTGAAACTGAAAATGCAGTGATTGACAACATTAGCTCCAACTAGCGATAGTGCCTTGCTTGCAGGGTGCTGAGGACATGCAGAACAATAGCCTTTCCTTCTATTGTGCATGAAGTTATTTTTAAACAAAATATAATTATGTGGAAAAGGACTTTTCTGAGAATAAACTAAAAAAATCAATTAACAATTTAAGACACACAATAGATATTTATAATGAGCAAGAGACTGATATCCCTAATTTTGAAAATAAAATATTAGGAACTGACCATTTACAAGCAGTTCCAGCAGTTCATCATCCAGGTTTTCGAGCATGTAAGTGTTATCTCCCCTTTCGTCTACAATCCTAAAGGGGATGAACCATAATGGATCAAACATCTGATGTTTTCCTCTGTATTCACATGTTTTCCTCTTGTTTTCCTTTGTTGGTAGTTTAACAGTTTGGTACCCACCTGCTCTCTATTCTCGTGATGCTCCACCAGTTAATTTATTCTTCTAGTCAAGGCACTAGTCTCATCGTTGGCTTCTTGAAACAACTTAACTACTGACATTGCTAATTGGATAGGGAAGAAATAAACTTGCCATATACTAGCTCAAAAGGAGATTTACCAGTGGATCTTTTGGGTGTTACATGGTTATCCCATAGAGAAAACTTTAGTTAAGAGTCCCAGTTCCTTTGACTTTCAGTGATGGTCTTCATTATAACTCTCACCATAGTTTTATTTGAAGACTCAGTGAAACCATTCCCTTGAGGGTAGTTTGTATTGGAGTGTCCAAAAATGATGTTGAATTTGGGGCAGAAGTTGGTGAAATTGGCAGATTTAAAGAACTGTGCATTATCAGTGATGATTTGGAAATTACAGCCAAAGTGGGATATTATGTTCTCCTCCATGAATTTTATCACCACTGAATCAATAGCATTCCTAGTCGAGGTAAGCTCTGCCTGCTTGGTTAAATAGTCAGTGGTTGTTAAAATCCATTTGTTTTGGCCACTAGAGGGTGGGTTAATTTCTTCGATGAAGTCCAATCCCCACTGTCTAAAGGGGTCCTCTACATGCACATGAATCAGGGGAGAGGAGAAAACTTATATCTTTCAGCAAACAACTAGCATTTTTGGCATGGTCTGACCTTAGAATAAACATCTCCAAACAACATGGGCTAGTAAAATCCTTCCTTGAGGATCTTGCGTGCTATTTCCTTCCAACTGTAGTGTCATCCACAGACTACCCCATGGAAATCCTCAATCAGTTCATGGGTTTCTCCATCAGCCAAACACTATAGTAATACCCCCACTGGGTACTTCCAGTAGAGAAGTCTATTGGAAATAATGTACTTTTGTGCCTACAATATTACTCTTATATTTTGACCTATCTAATCCCAATGGGCATATTATAAACAAGAGTTAATGAGAAATGTTCTTATACCTAGGTGATCCCTCATACTTGGCATATATTGTATGTTTAGCCATTTTAATTCTTCTCTTTTCATCCTTTGGACTCCCCTCCTCTGTGATTAGGCTTAACCCTAGAGCCTGGATGTTGGATTTAGACAAAATCTTGGCCAACCCATCGCCTTTGATGAGCGTGGTAGGCTTAATTTCCAATTCATATTTTTATATTTTAGCTATCCATTTGCCCCTCTTTCCTTCCCTAACTCCCTGCACCAGAATGTCTCTAATCGTATTCATTCTAATAAACCATGTGATTTTAGATTTCATTATATACATACAAAATGAATTCAATGCCTTCACCAGTGAATAAGCCTATTTATCCAATATATCATACTTCAACTCAGCATCCCATAGGACTTGGCTGAAAAAGGAAATGGGTTGCTTGTAACCTTCTTTACTTTTCTGTAATAGCACATCAACAATGGTATGTGGAGAGGCGAAAGAAAATATGTAGAAGGGCACTGAATAATCGGGTTGACTAGCATTGCAGCCTTAGCCAAAGCTTCCTTGGTCCTTGTGAAAGAATCACGGGTGAAGGAGATCCACTTAACTTCATTCTCCTTCTTAATCATATCTGTGATACCTTTAATTAGCTCAACATAGTTGGGTATGAATCGCCTTAAGAAATTAATCCTCCCCAAAAAGGCTTGGACCTCTTTCTTGTTTCTATGTATGGGAATAAGGCTGATGGCTTTGACTAATTCAGGATTAGTATTTACTCCTTCTGCACTTCTCAAAAGTGAGTTTTAAATGGAGGATTTGCTCTTCATCAGTCTTAGAAAAGACTGTGATTTCATCTAAGTAGACTAACACAAATTTCTCTTTCTGACCCATGAGCTATGTCCATTTCTCTCTAAAATGTGGCCTCTGCATTTACCAACCCGAATGACATGCGTGCATACATGAAGGTTCCCCAGGGGGTGGTGAAAGCAGTATTTCTCTAGTCTTCAAGGTGGACCACCACATACTTATATCTTGAGAGTTCGTCCATCATGGACATTCTCGTTGCACCTACTACCTTCTGCAATATATTATCCATCATGGGAAGAGGGTAGTTAGAGATGCCCTTTTTAAATTCTCGAAGTCCACGGATAGCCTTATCTCTCCGCTCTTTTTTTGGATAGGGTCCAGATTATCTGCCTACTTAGAGTATCTTAGAGGGACTATTATCTTGGCCTGCAACAACTTCCTTAACATCTCTTCAATGGAGGGGAGTAGGAGTGGGCTTATTTTTATAAGTTTCTATTTTCATGGCTATATCCCACCCTTCAAAGGAATTTTTTGCTAAATAATATTTGTATCAAATGATTTCAAATCATTATAAGATGAAGAAAATACATGTTTGTAAGTTTTAAATAGATCTAACTACCTTTTTTTGAATTGCAAGGGGATTTATTTGGAAATCTTGATCATCTAGTGTTCCTCCTTTGATCCGATGTTGCAATCCTTTACTTCCGCATCCTTCTCTGCGTCCATTTGTTTGGATGATATGTCATCTTTATTGAAAATTATTTCAAGTGGAACAAGTCCACAAGGGATGGTGTTCCCTTTTAGTTGCAATTTTTTTTTCCAGTCATTGTGTCTTTCCACAAACTGGATTTTTGTTCTACTTCTTCTTCTTGATTGATGGTGGAGTGGGAAAACTCACCAATGAATTCTATGAATATTTTCACCTGCTCATCATCTTTGAATACCTACCAGTGTTTGACATTAACAAGTATTGAAGGCATGTGTCTGACTTCTATTTCATATCGGAGGAGTGGATTTTGTGGAGGCCTAAAAGTGCTTACAACTACCGCAAGAGGGTTAGCCATCATGTTTTCTTCCCTAGGTAGAAAAGGCTAGGAAGAAATTTCTGATTAAGTCTCACACTTCATTTCAATATTTCCTCAGGCTGAGGTCTTTGGCCTGGCATTGATTTCTGATCTACCTTACGACTAGTTCAGAATCTCCATAGATTTCTAAGCATTCAATATTCATATTTTTTGTTATTTGTAGACCCAGGAGAACTGCCTCATACTCCACGACATTTTTGGTCACCTTAAATTCAAGTTTCAATGGAGGGGTATCATGGTGCCTTCCTACGATACCAACCATATTCCTGCTCCATTTCCCTCTTTTGAGTTTGGTCCATTGAAGTACAATTTCCATACTTCATTTTCATTTAAATGCTAGTATTTTAGTTGCCTTGTTAGGTGCATTGATGCTTCTTCTAAGAGGTTCTCATCTTCTTATAAGAATAATCAAGATATGTCACTTGTCTTTCCCGTGTACTAGGGAGTTTCCTAAGCCTTTAGCTTTGGTCATGGTTTTCTCAAACCAATATTATCTATACAACCTTCTTTGTTCACCTTCAATAGTGGGAATGGTGGGACAAGTCAAATATAGCTTGATACAACCACCCACCTTGGAACCTGAGGATCTGGATAAGAGAATTCCAAAATGAGGAGGTATATCAGCCACCACTATATCCATTACGACACTTTCCATAGGGATCTAAGCCAAATTTACCACCAGATCCTTTAACATGCCTAAAAAAAATACTCTCTTGGAGTCAAAGGAGTACAAGTCTTTATATGGTCTGGTGATCTCCAAACCTAGTTGTTACATTACTAATAATGGCATGAGGTTGTGGGAATCTCTTGAATCTAGCATGAAGTTATGTAGAAAAAGGTCATGGATCACCAAATTCACATAAAAAGGCATAGTAGAAGGATCCAAATCTTCCACATGCGGCCCAAAAATGACCATTTCCCTTTCTTCCTAGAGGTTTAAACTATATTGGGATGGTGCTGAGATAGATGGATGCATAAATTGAGAGACTCGAGCTTTATAAATAAGATTCTTTAGAAACTCAGTCAAGGGAACAAGATTTTTTACCTTCTCAAGCTCCTTTTGGAGATTGAATGCAAGTTAGACCTTTTCTGTACCTCTTGGATTTGTTCCTTCTTCCTTGCCACTAGCAATTTTCGGCAGAATAGGTGTCTCTTTTTGTATGTGTCCCTTTGAACTACTTATTTCCTCATTAGACGATACTTTTACCTTGGAAGTGTCAGTATTCAACTTACCCTTCCCTTTATTCAATACTGGGGGAACAACTCAGGTAGAAGCTTCCCTTCGTTGTTCTCGTTCTCGAGTCCTCTTCTTTGAAGATCTTATATCATACTTACACTGTGGTTGCAATTGCATGAAATCTGAAAATTGTTTGCAATAATAATGTATATATTCCTCTTCTCTTATTCCTTCTATCATGGCTAGCCTCCTAGTGAGCCATATTCTCATATTATTGTTTGGCAAAAGAGTAATACATATTTCCCTACATCTCTTGTGTATCCGATGATTTTTCAGTGGGGCCATCTTCCAAGTATAAAGTATGAGGGATCTAATCAAGTTGTTCCTTTATTTCCATTGGAAGTATCTGCAGTGGAGGCCTTCTATATGGAGGCTTATAGCCTTGATTCTTTACTTGAGCATTCTATCTGGAAATGTTCTTGTTCTCAATTTCAAGCTTTCCAACCTTTTTTGTCAAACTCCTCACGAGATTCCCTAGCTCCTCCCACTTTTGGTTTGGTGATTATTTTTCTTGCCCATAGGAGGATACCTTCTATTTACATCTTTTGGGTTTTGTAGTTTCTTGCTATACCCTTGACTTTCTTGTCAAGACCATATTTCCTTCCGCTTCAAGAGCATCGATATGAAGTTTGTCTAGAGTGAGAGACTTTCTTTCTCATAGGGAAAAGTTGAAATTAGAATCAAAATCTCCTAGGAAAGCCATGTGAGTCACAGTTGGAGGAGATGATATGTTAGCAAGCAGGTTATTGTACTACTTATTGAATCTTTTGATGAATTCTAAATTATCCTCCTTCGAATTTTTTCTTAGGGCATTAAACACAGTGAGGAGGTACTCATGATCCCTCTTTTCTCCCCATTTCTTGGTGAAAGTGTTTTCCAGCTCTTCTCAGGTAGTGATCGAGGCATTGGGCAGATCTTTGAACCATTTTTAGGCTTCTACCTCAAGACATTATACAAAAAGTCTCATGACTACATCCAACTAATCTACATCTAGGATGTGAGCAAAAGAAATGAAGGCTTCAATATGACTCGTTCTCATGTTATCATCTTCCCCATTGAACCTAGTAAACTTATTTAGGTGGTTCTAGGGAATTTCACTCAAATGCTAAGGTAAATTAAGAGGTGCATACTTATTTATTAAAAACCCTGGGAGATCCATCTGAATTGGTCGAGGGGGATTAAAATTTTCTTGAGGAGTTGGGGTCAAGACCATGGCGGTTGGAGAAGAAGAAGGGTATGTTAGGGCCTTAGGGGTAAGTCCTGAGTAGTGAGAAAAAATGGGTTGTGAATTGGAGGTGGAGGTGGAAAGGGATGATGAGATGGTAGTACAATCAGGGGGAGTTTTCTCTTTCCCGACTTTCTTGGAAATGAACTTTTCTAGATCAGATACAAATAGGACTTTCTTTTGTGTTTTATCTGAGTGAGTATGAGGCCTTTTGAAATCTAGGGTTATGAATGATATGAGGGGGTGCAGAGTCATCAAGGTGATATGAATGTAATAAGAATAGGCGTCACTCACCTACATGCAGGGTGTTCAATCTATCGTATCCCGGGAGAAAAATCCTTCAATAAGATCCCCAGAAATGATGCCAAAAGATGTTGTGTATCCAAAAGACAATGTTGGATTTCTTACAAGACCAGTGCCTGGGCACATCTAAATTCTAGGTATCTAATATGATCCTCAAGAAACTAAAGGAATCATATGCATCTTCTACACATAGTAATTACAAATGTAGAAATATACACATAACAACATGGGTTGGTTCCTTCATCCAGGGATATAAGCCATTTATTTCTAGTACCCTTTCACATATACAACTCAAAAGAATAAAGAAAAAACAAGTGGAGGTGGAGTAATCAAGGACTTACAGTTTAATCAGATTTTGCAGAATAATGAAAGAAGACAAAGAGAATAATAACTCATCACATAGATCTTGAAACATCAAGAGTTCTATACTTACCTGAGCTAAATATAGATAGGTGGATGTAAGAAGAGTGAATGCTATGATTTTAGGAAGTGCACATTTAAATATATAATCTCAAACTTGCATATAGGCATATGTATTAACTAGTTAACAACAATGAATCTGTAATAATATAAGAGATTTTTCTGGCAGCTACAATTGCTTGAAATCAGAGAGGAAGTGTGAACATAATGGAAGTTTAACAGACAAAAAACGTACTATAATACTAAAACATGGGAATCACCACTATTTCATTCATATTAAGAAAGATGTAGATCTGGAATCCATACAACTTCAAAAGAACATTCAGGTTTTTCATATAATTCATAACGTTTCTTCAACCTTTCTTCCTCCCTTTTATAATGAGAGCGAGGTAAACAAAATAAATTACAGGAAATATCTTTCAAGGTGAAGTTATAATTGTCTGTATGGATGGGTGTCTCAGCATGAATCCTCTAACTATTACAACAAGGAGATTCATTTCTTGAAAGAAAAACAAAATAACAATACAGTGACCAAAACAACAAAACATAATTAATACATCGACACTGAAATGATGGTCTCTAGGAAGATCTTCATGCCACTCTTCTTTGCTAACCTTTGGTCCTGTTATGTTCCTGCTAATTCATGGTTAATCCTCTCTTGGCCTGTTCCTAGTCACTATTTTCCATAACTTCCAACCCATCATGCCCTTCTTCCCTCTATCCTACACTATTGGTGCCTCGTTGAAGTGTGACAACCAAATATCTCAGTTATGGGACTTTAAACACTAAAAATTGATGAAACACATGGGCACTTTTAATTTCCCCCTATCCCCTATACTTTCAAGCCCATGTGTAACTTTCTGCATGTCACCCAGGGATGGAACCAAGTGATTAATCCTCTAAGCGCTAAGGCTCTCAATAGTTGCACGAGGGCCTTATTCCTTAGCATGAGCTGACAGTCCAGATGAGAGATGTTTATGGAATATAGCCTATAGAAAATCGCTTCTGGTGATGCTTTTTCTTATCGCAATCGCAGCCAGGAACGAGATTCAATAGAAGAGAAATATTTACATTGCACAATCATTGATCACCGATTGCAATAGGTAACATCATTATTAACGTCATTACTGCCACGTGTCACCCTGTGAGTAGTGCCACATGTGGTGAGTTCCAGATTGCAGCAATAATGTTGCAACTCTTAGGCTTCCAACTTTAATTTTATCAACCTGTTAGCTCATAACAAACTTGGAAGCATCAGTGCTATATGCATAGGAACTAGTTCTCGCTGCAAGTTATCACTTGGTCAGCCGTCGCGAGATCACTAGGGGCTCAAGCCAACTTTTATAGGTTTAGAATAATCTCTATGTGTGATGAAAGGAAATAAATATTACTCTGCAGATGCTATTCTAAATGCAGAAAGGAGAAAGAGTCGAATGTAAAGCAAAACCTAGTAAACCCTAATTAACAAGTTAATTATACTTTTGCTGAAAACACTATGAAAACTATGAAAGCATTGTCGTTACCTACTGAAGGAAGTAAAAAACATAAGACCATGCTATTTCTAGAAGTAAATAGGCAAAAAACATATTTTTGGACTTTTATTTGTTTTTATGTGAATTTAACATGCATCTAGTTTATTGTGTGTGAGTGTAGAAGCGAACAACTAGCGTTAGAGGGTGGTTTTCGAGATTGGGAGGATGTAGGATGGTGTGTATGGGTCCTAGGAGGTCTTAGGTGGCCTTCTAGAGGCTTTTCCCACACTAAGCCTTCAAAAGTAATCCTACAGGAAAAACTACAGGAGGACACAGGAAAGCTACAGGAGGAAAACAAGGGAACTATAAGAGGCCTACTGTTGGAGTCCAAGAGATATTTTCACCATTTTGATGGTGGGAGTGTGGGTGGGAAAGGTGGATTAAGGTTTGAATAAGGTATTAGGGTGCCTAAGGTCTACCATGAGTCACCAGGAGAGAGGAAGATGATTAGGTTAGCTCAAGGAGAGAGGAAGAAGCTCTAGGAAAAATGCAGGAAACTAGGGCGAAATTGAGGTGACATTTGGGAGACTTGTAGGGCATGGATTATATGGAGGGTGTGATTTATAGTAGACAAGACTACTTCTAGAAGAGATCTGCTGCATAGGAACTGACAGTCAACCAAGAAAATCAAGAAACTAATGAAATGGGTGCATCCTAGGAAAAACAAAGTCTTGCATTAAAATGGCCTAAACTATGATGTGTGAAAGAAATGCTGAGAAATGTTGTAGGAAAGGAAAGTATGGAAAACAAATAGTGCAAATCAGGAAGTGAACATGATAAAGAAGATCTGAAGCAAAGAAAAACTAGACTATCAGCCTACTAAAGAGCTGCAAATACTAGAAGTCCTAGGAATGAGAAAAATCTGTGTTTTTGGGGCAGCAAGAAAGTGTTTGCCTAAAATCATGGTCTCGGAGGGAGGAAGAGAGGCCAAGGCACTATTTCTAGCCTTTTGAATCTTCTCTAATCACTACTTAACCTGCTATAAAAATCACGAATGGAATCAAGCTACTAAATCATCGAAAGAAACCTATTCTTAACCATAAGAGAAATACATCTAATAGAAAACTAGTTTACAAACTGAAGTAAAGCATAAAAATAAAAGTAAAGAGAACCTTGCCTACTTGGATTGGGCCCTAACCCAAGAGCTTCAACCCTATGAGGTAACTCAGTGCTAGCTCAAAGATGATTCCATCTTCATTATCATAGAATAGCAAGATTACATAAAACTATCACAAAAGTAGTCAGCTCAAAATTTGAGCAGAGTTTACATAAGAAAAAAGTTGACCCTAGTGAGGCCCTAGGCCTCTCTACTTATACATATGAAGTTACCAATAGCTTCCTTAAAATTAGGGAGGATTGGCTCCCAAAACTTGAGATAACTCTCAATCATCTTCCACTTTCTCGGCTGCCTTCTAGTGCATGATTTGGTTGCTTATACTCTGAACTCAATGAAGGGTAATTCGAGGTGAGGAGCAATAAATGAGGGGTATTCCCTCCTATAGGTCCTCTCCTTTGTCTACTTTGATTTATTTCTAAACTTTGACCATTAAATCCTTGACTTTGACCTCGAAGTCCATCAATAATCTGCACTAAATACATGTTAGACCACATGGAATAATAACTAACTCAACTCACCCTATAAGCATAAATATAATAAGAAAATCATACAATAAGCTAAGAGAATAGTTGATTTGACTAGGTTAGGAAGGAAATGAGCCCATACAATTACCCATTACTTAGGCTCATCATCACCCCCCTACTGAAGGCGTTTCTCATCCTGTGAGCAACCTAGTCAATCTCTTCATCTTTTATGGCCCTGCTAGCCTCCCTAGCATCCTAGGCTTCTAATCTGGTATGCCCAAGATTTCCATAAAATCCTACCTTTTTGTCTATGTCCTTCCACTACTCCTTCTCTTCTTCTTCCATTCTGCCTTCCAGCATGCCTAATAGGAGTGGAGGACTCAATCTGGGGCCAATCGAGTAGACCTTCAGCCTTTGCATCGAGTGCTTGTACATTGTCACTCTTTTCAATGCCTCCCTTAGCCTCATGGGAGAATGGTATTCTCTGATCTACAAGATGTGGGGTAGGGTGTTCCATCTTCTTATGCATGCATGCACACAGTCATTCCCAATTAGCCTAAGAATATCTTCAAAGTGTGCAATGGATTCTGCCTGATTGGCTAGATATTTAGGGGCAATCTAAGGGTCATCAGCAAGAATGTTGTGTGTGCTTATGAGTGCCATAGGATCTGGTGGCTTAGCTCTTATCATTAATGGTTCATTATGCTCTTTTATCGTCAGTATTTTCATTTCTTCTACCCTCAATTCTTCATGGTTCATCCATGATTCCATCGCCATTAATTGCAGATCCCCTAGCTTGGCATTGGGCTCCCGCACATTCAAGTCTGTGAGAGCCATGTTGTGCAGATAGAATTCTGCCATCTTTGCTTTGTCTTCAGAGGTGCTTTGGTCAAACAAATCCATGAACTTCCTATATTCTTGGAAAGGAATTGTTCCTCTTTGTGCCAAAGTTTTTGGAATTGAAGCCATTGATCCTTCATATAGAGTCCATAAGATTTGGTTGCTGTTCTACATTGTAATGCTTCCATGGATAAGCTGGACATGTATGCCAATTGAGTCTCTTTCTCCTACAGCTACCTCCTTAGTATTTCATTCTCGTTCTTAAGGTGGCTTATTTTGATGGCTTCTTTATCTCTGAGAGCACTCAATTCCTTGCCCATTTCCCTGAGTTTTTTTTCCATGTGGCCAACATCCTCAACTCCTTTGGACTTGGCTATTTGCATCCACCTATGCGTTCTCACTCTTTCTTTTTCCAATTCAAAAAACAATGGAATTGCAAATTTCTATGGGATTATCTTGCCTCCCTCAATTAGATTGTAATAGGAGGAAAAATTATGATGTGGGTTAGGTTCTTGTAACTATTGTGCTTCCTCTTTAACCTTTCGCTGTCCTCCTATCTTTTCCTCAAGTTTTTGTGTCTCCTGTAGGACTGTTTTAGCTTCTTGTAGGTCTGGTTTGGGGTCCTATAGAATTGCCTTTCCATTCCATGTAGAATATTTTGGAGTCCCCCTTTCATAGGTTATGGGTGTCTTGGAAGGAGATTCTTTCACCTTGGTAGATGGTGAATCTTCAATGTTAATGGGAGTCTTTGATGAGGGCTGAAGCTTGCATGTATTAATTCTGATACTCTTCGTTGCTGTGAAATACATGGAGGTTTTTCTTTTCCTCTTTTGCTTCTGCTTGATTGGTGTGTTGAGGGCAGATTTTGCTTCTATTTCCCAAGTTTCAGGGGACTCTTCTCTTTGCTCTGCCTTCTCTGCCTCCTTTTCTCCCTCTTCTGTCTCTTTTTCCCCCTCCTTCTCTGTCTCTGCATCTTTTCCTTCCTCAGTTTCTTTTCTTTCCTCATTCCTTTATTTCTCTGCTATCTCACCACTGGCTTCATCATTTCCTCCTTGCTATTCTTCCTCCTCACTAACATCAGGATTGACATCATAGGCTAATGTCTTTATGTCATCCTCAGATGTCATATTTCTGAAAATTTCCCATGCTATAGGGATTGTAAGTGTATGGAGGGCTTCTTCTACTAGGATTTTGATTAGGCCATGGTGAGCTAACTCTTGTGAATTTCCTACTTGTACCTTGGTGCTGGAGTCAATGAGGAACTGAAGGAGAAAGTAAGAGATACTGAGATTTTAAGGTGCTGGAGTACCCATCCCATCATGGAAAATTTTAGGGGCTAATTTTCCATGATTTTTCCACAAAAAAGATTCGCCAATTTCCAATTTTATAAAAGACGATTCGCCCAAATTTTAGAATATAAAATTATTTTACCTTAAAAATCGCCAACATTATATAGAGACTATATATAAAATAATTATAAATTTGAATAATTTTACAAATATATCAATAAACATTTATAATTTGCATATTAGGGATTAGTGAGATTCGCCAATGTTTTAAACTTCAAGAAAATTTTCCATCCTTAAAATTTTCCTTGCATGCCATATCTAAAGTCATGGAGGATTCTAAAATGATATCCATAAACAATGATGTGCCTCCCTGCAGAATAAATGTATTTGATCACTTGGTAGCTAACCTCATCCTAGAGATATGGTATGCTAGCCCTCCTAATTCCATTTTTGTCTTCAACAGGGGTTTCATTATCTTGGAAAAATTTCCTCTTGGCATCTTGGCCCATCGGTTTCTCATCTTTACTCCAAGGCAACCCAAGAGGAAGGGTAGTGACCCTACTGATGAACTTAGGAGTTATTTCAATGAAGAAGCCTCTAATGGTTATGATAGCATGAGTTCTTGTGTGAGGGACCAGGGAGAGAGAAAATTCATGGGAAATTTCCTCATCAATCCCTCTAAACTTCTCAAAGAAATTCATCTAGTTTTCCCTTGTAAATATTTCCACCACTTCAGGATGTGCATGGAGTCTAGTGGAGTTAGTGGGCACTTTTCTCATAAAACCCCCTGTCATACCGCCTATACTTCTTTTGAAAAACCAAATATGGAGGTGGAGACAAAGAATTTTGAGTGAAATAGGAAAACAGAGGGGACTGCGTTTTTTTTGAAAAAAAACAATTTTTTTTAATGTACTTCTACCCTCCTAAAGAATTATTTCATCCTTAAATTGAGACCAATTATTTCACATTTTGATATTATATAGAGGTACTTCATGAACCCTACCTCTTTAGACCACAACTCGGGCTAAAAATCACATTTTCTCCCTTCAAAATGACTCAATGCCCCTCCTATAGAAGCCCGTTGTCCCTCCTGTAGATTTCCTGTAGGTGGTCCTATAGAAAATTCCGAGAGAAAGAATATGAAGGAAATCAATGGAGGATGGTGGTTATGAGGCTATGGGGGCATAGCAAGACTGCTGTGTGGCTGAGTTACGAGGAGGAAATAAAAGAAAGGTGGTGAGAATGTGCGAGGAGGAGTGCTTATTACCTTTTATGTATATTTTCAGTTATGAGCGCTGAGTTGGCAAGGTGTATGTTGCCCAGATTAGAACCCTTGGTCCCCACCTACTTGGTAATCATGACACTCCCTTGTAATAATCCCTCATTATTGCACTAGAATTAACTCTTCCTCCCACTACCTATCCTTGGCATATTTTGCTTGAGTTGACTGTGCGCTGTGTGGGTGATATCTCTATTAAGTGGAGTCAACTCATTGAAGGTGGCTATGTTAACTGGCCACCTTTTCTGCCTTCAATTTCAACCATCTTCTTTCCTTTGTATGATTCCTAATTACACAGATGCAGATAGAGGAGTAACTTAGTTACGTACTTGTAATCCAAGTGTATTTGTTGCCATCGACTGTGAGGTGTCGTGGATTTCTCCGCTGCATGCCTTCATTTTCCTTCATGCATGTTGTCTCTGCTTTCTGATTTTTTCTTTTCTGCTTTTATAGATTCTTCTTTTGCTGGAGCTGATCTTCACGTGCCTTTTCAACCTATATAAGTGCACTCTCTTGCTGTTGGTGCTGGACTTCTATGGGATCGGCTGCTACAAGAATTCCTACAGGAGTTCCAGTAGTTGCTTCTCCCCTTGAAACTTCAAATATTTCCCTTTCTTGGAGCTTGAGAATGATGCCAGAGGTGGAGATGAATGATGGAGGGACAATAGGTAAGCTTCAAGTTAAGTTAATGGTGCCTTTTTCTCCTTTTTTTTTTTTTTTTCAAAACTGAAAAATTGTTTTTTTGTGTTTTTTCTTGAAAAGGGAAAAAATAACAATGATGCTTAGAGTGTGATGCAGGCTTGGAAATGGTGGAAAGGACGTTTTAAGTTGGTAAGAGGGATTATATTTTCCTCATGAAGCTTTTCTTGTCCCACAAATTTCCTTTTGTAGACACTTTTGGCTCTATGTAATTCCTACGGGAGCCTCCTGTAGAAAACGGAGAGCCTCCTGTAGAAAACACAGTTTTGGAAGAAGAGGTATAGTGGGGTGAAAGAGATGCCAAAAATGATGGAGGAAGGTGTGGAGAAGATCAGATTGATGCTGGTATGAATGTCAGGGTATCCTTTGCACCTTCTCCTTCTCCCTGTAGTCCTCCTGAAAACGTGAAATGTAATAAAAATTCGTTTTTTCTTTCTCTTTTTTTTTTTTTTTGAAAACAACTAGGGTGCCTCAGAGAGTTTTTCACCTTAATTGCCTGCCCTGGGCACCTCTAAGGGAATTTTTCACCCAGGGATCTTATTCTTTTCATTTTTTTTTTCTTTTTTTTTTTGACATCACTGGGTTTCCTCAGAAGAGGACTTGAACCCAATGATGGGACTCAAGCACCTCATGGAGGTTTTTAGTTGAGTCCTTATTGTTTCTTTTTTTTCTTCAGTGAGTGGGTGAAGTGGAAGCTAAGACATGCTCCACTACCATCACTATTTTATTCAAATCTTCAATAAACTCTTGCTTGGAGAGGGGTTTCTTGTATACTTTCAACTGATTTCCATTGACAAGCATGGGGATGGCTTCATCATCAATGGTTCTGATTAGAACTGAACCATTGTCATTGCAATTCTCCACAGTGTATGGTCCCAGCCATATTGTCCTCAGCTTTCCTTTGAAATTCTTGTATCCTGAATCATAGAGTAGTGCCCAATATCCCTCTTGGAATTGATTCTCCCTGAAATTTTTGTCATGCCATATCTTTCTCTGAAGTTGAACTACGTCTGTATGGAGAAGGGTGTGCGATCTGTATTCATCCAATCCATTTAGTTGAAGTAATCTCTCTTTCTGTGCATGGCTAAGGTCTAGGTCTAGCTGATCTGCCATCCTTAGGGTACTGAATTCAAACTCTATTGATAGCAAAGCCTTCTTCCCACAGACCAGTTCATAGGGTGTGAACCTGGTGGTGATCTTCCATATTGTGTTGTAGGCCCAAGTGGCCTCAACTAATTTGTCTGCCTAGTATTTTCTGTTGTTGCTCTCTACCTTGGTTAGGATCCCTTCCAATGCACTGTTAGGACCTCCACTTTCCCATTGGCTTGTGGATGGTAAGGGGTGGAAGTCTTGTGCTTGATCTTATGATGTGTGAGGAGGTCTTCGATCAGGTTGGAAGTGAACTAATTGCCTTGGTATATGACCTACTCTCTTGGATACCTAAACTTGTAGAATATTTTTTCCCTCAAAAACTTAGCTACTTTTTCCTCTGTCATTTCTTTGGTTTCTTTTGTCTCTACCCACTTTGTCAGGTAATCGATGCACACAATGATGTACTACTTCTACTTTGAAGGGGAGTTAGTACGCCACACAAAGTCCGTGCCCCACTTCTCAAATGGCTCAAAGGTCACCTGATGTTGCATGTGAATTTCATCCTTTGGAGTGGGTTTCCCCATCTTCTAACACCAATCACATTGGCTCGTGTATCTCCTCACAACTTGATGAAGAGTGGGCCGGTAGTAGCCTGCTTGCAATATCTTGAAAGTGGTTCTTTTTGCTACAAAATGACCTCCACAAGGCCTGTCATGATGGATTAGGAGGATGTCAAAGACTTCCTCCTCCCTGACACATCTTCTCAAGATCTGATCTGGGCCAAGTTTGAAGATATTGCCTCCAATCTAGGTGAAAGGGGTGCTTTTCCTTACTATTCATCTCTTCTCTTTTGAGGATAGGTGTGGTGGGAGCTGTGCTGAAACCAAGTAGTTTCCTATATCAGCAAACCATGGAGAGAGTACTGATATAGAAAATAGGTTTTCATATATCATTTAGTCATCCACCATTCCTTATTCACCTGTGGGCAAATTTACTCTAGACAAAAAGTCAGCAACAACATTCTCTTTACCAGGCTTATTAATAATGGTCAAGTCAAACTGCTGCAGTAAAGAAACCATCTAATAATGCGAGCATTTACGTCTAGTTTGTTCATTAAATATTTAATTGCAGCATGATCAGTGTGAACGAAGGTTTGATAGCCTATGATATAGTGTTTGAATTTGTTTAAGGAATGCACAACATCTAGGAGTTCCTTCTCGGTCACTGTATAATTTAACTTTGCCTTTGACATGTTTTTGGTTATAAAGTATATGGAATCAAGTAACTTTTCATCAACTTGTCCTAAGGCTACTCTTACTGCTTTGTTCAAGGCATTTGTGTGAATGTGAAAGGGTAGGGCCTAGTTTGGGCCTCTAAGAATTAGGGCAGTCACTAGCTTACTCTTCAAGGTATCCAGGGCTTCTTGAAAGTTTTCCGACCATATGAACTGAACATATTTTCCTAGGAGTCCAAACAAAGGAGAGGCTATCTTGCTGAAGTATTTAATGAATCTCCTATAATATCTAGCTAACCCTAGCAAACATCTAACATCTCTCACCTTTTAAGGAGGTGGGACCCTTTGGATGATGGCAATTTTGTTGGGGTCCACCTGCAGTCCTTATTGAGATATTGCATGACCTAGCATGGTCCCTGCAGTCATAAAAAATTCACATATTTCTAGACTGAGGGACAGGTTCATCTCAATACACTTCTCTAGAATTTTTCCTAGGTTAGATAAAGCTTCATGAAAGTCAGAGCCATAAGGAGTAAAATCATCCATGTATATTTCTACTGCATCATGAACTAGTTCAGAAAATATACTGAATACCACTCTTTGGAAAGTGGTGGAGCATTGCACAAACCGAAAGGAAGGGCCTGGTATGCAAAGGTACCCCAAGGAAAATTGAAAGTGGTCTTATCATGGCCTTCTTGGTTGATTTGAATCTGATTGTACCCACTAAACCCATATAGGAAGGAGAAAAACTTTTTCCCTGCAAGACTATCTAACACTTGATCTATGAAAGGTAAAGGAAAATGGTCCCTTTTAGTGGCTTTGTTCAACTCCCGATAGTCGACACAGATTCTCCACATACCATTTTTCTTTGGCACTAGCACCAAAGGATATACCCATTCACTATCAGAGATGGGATAGATGAATCCTGCATCAAGAAATTTCTGTAGTTATTTCTTAACAATATCTTTAGGTGTTGGGTTCATCCTTCTTTGGGGCTCCTTGACTAGCTTGAAATCTTCCTTGATGTATATATTATGAGTACACATTGAAGGGTGCACTCCCTTCATCTCCCTATAACTCTAGGAGAAGGCATCTAGATGTTTTCTAAGTATGCTGCATAGCTCCTTCTCCTGGGAAGTAGATATGGATGGATTGATTTTCAATGTTCTTTCTGGGCCGAACTATATATTTTTAACATAGAGAGAAATAGGGTTGGCAAAACAGAGATCAGTTGAGGGGTTCTTTTGGGTTTCTCTTACTATGTCTTCTAATGGTGATACACTGGAGGGTGGATTCTGAATCAAATTTTCAATCACATCATCCTCATCTTGTGGTTTCTCCCCCATGGCGATTTCTAATGTCCAAAGTGCTACAGAATAAACTTCATCCTCGTCCTCCTACTCCAACCAGAGAGGTAGATCATGTTCTAGCAAGGGTTGGGTAGGCGGATATAGGTTAACTTCTTGGACATGTGCCCATTCTTTATGGTGATGCTCCGAGTTTGACAGCTGATGTAGGCATTGGTTGTAGCCAACGAGTGCCTTCCCAGAATGAGAGGATACCCAGTGAGCTTTGCCATTGGCTGGAGAACTAAGAAATCAATAGGGTACTCCCAAAAATCAATGGAGACCATCACATCTTCCACAATCCCCTCAGGGGTCACTATGGAGCAGTCTACCAACTGCAGCACTATCGTGGTCTTCCTCAAGAAGCCTTGGAGGTTAAGTTTGAGCATTGTGTCCTTTGTCATCACATTAATGGCAGCTCCCAAATCAATCCAGGTATGTGGGACTATTGTGCCATTGATGTGGACATCAACTATTGGGCCTCCATGGTCTAGATATTTTGGGTAGATTATCTGCCCCAACATCAGGTCAGACATTTGTCCTATGACATTGATGGTTGGGGCATCTCTCTTGCCCCTTCTTGGATGCCTAAAGCACTTATCATTGATCAACCTATTGTAGATAGGAACATATTTTATGGCTTGGAGAAGTGGTATCTTCACACATAAATGTTTCAATTCTCCCAGGAGTTCAGTCTCTTATGGGGTAGGCTAGATTTTCATGGATAGTCTCTAAGGAAAGGGTGGATTTGTTTTAGGTTCACTTTCCTTGTTATCTTCCTCAACCTCCTTGGGTGGAGGTTGGCTATCTGGGAGAACATTCCTGGATCACAAGTTGATTTCTTGAATCTCCATAGCATAAGTTGGGCATGATGGTTCCCCAGTATACACTTTCTGAGCCTATCTATTATTCGGGTTTGGATTTGGTTGGGCAGGTGGTGGAGGTAGAAGAGCAGCAAGAGAGTTGTATTGGGGCCTCCACCCCTGATGAGATGCATTCCATTGAGGCTGTGGCTGAACATAGGATGTAAATGAATGGGTGGTTGGTTGGGCATGATATTTAGATGGGAAGGATTAAGGAGGAGGCGTGGACCAAGAACGATGAGTAGGAGGGCCCCAAGAAAGTATGGAGGTGATTTGGTTGGGGTTGTAGTGTGTCTAAGATGTCCCTTGCATCCCCTGCTTGTATGGTCTAGGTCCATGCGGCCTCCCTTGGTTTATGTAGTAGATTTGTTCAGTGACTACTGTGGCCCCTTGGTATACAGCTTTAAGTCCGAGAAAGGAACGAAAATTATCTGTAGAATGATATTCTTAACAAACTGAACAAACCCCTATAGAGTTAAATGGGCATCCATTCCTAGGATTCCTCCTCGTGCATCTAGGACAGAAGATCACCGAAGCCCTCTTTGCATCCTCTTGTTTCCTTTTAATATGTAAGGTATCCATCTAGATGGAAAGAGCCTGCAACATCTCACTCTTGAAGTCTTCCAGCATGTTTCCAATTTCATGTTTAAGGGATGAATTGGAGGAAGAGGCACTAGCTATGGATTGACACCCCTACCTTTCTTTCTAGCTTCTCTAGAATGGTTTCTAAAAGCAATCTTTATGTCCTCATAGGATAGTTGGTAGATGTCTCCCCCGGCCAGTAGATGGAGGGTGTCTAAAAGGTCTTCCTGATTTCCCTTGAGCAAGACCAAGAGACTCAGTGTCAAGTGTACACCCAACCCTTTTGTAACTGAGTTGGAACCTCTCTTCATACTATTCCATGGACTCATCACTTCCTATGGTCATTTGGAAGATATCTTCTTTAGTATCTTTTGACCTACAATAGTCTCGATACTTATTGTTAAAGGCCTGCTGCATCTAAGCCCAAGTTGTGATGCTATTGCCAAGGAATCCCATGAACCAGTGTAGTGCTACATCCTTGAGAGTATAAGGGAACAGTTTCAACTTTTGCTCGTCTTCTGCATAGTTATAAGTTTGACAGATGACAAAAAACTCAAAAAATAAGGTGTTAAGATCTTCTATAGTCAGACCATGGAAGTGAGGTAGGGCTAAAGGACTTATATTGTTCATTTTGGTGTCCCTATTGGTCTCTCGAATGGGGAAGGTACCCTATAATCTCTCTCCATTTCCCCTAGCATTTCTGTTTTTAGACATTGGCTCCGAAGGAATGTTTTCTTCTTCTTCTTCCCATATACGTTCTTCAAATATGTATGGTTATTCACCTAAGGGTTCTCTTTTATTGTAGCCATCGAAGAAGAGAGAATGTTGGCTGAGTGATGGAATGGGGGTGTTGGGAAGAAATTTTCCTAAGCTTTCTCTACTCCTACGAGGCATGAAAGGAAATATTTTTGTTTGGTTTTTTGTTTCTTTTTCCCCACACTGAAAGTACCTGTAGAAACTGAAATTGTGATTGAGCAAAAGAAATTGCAACTAGCTGAAATAAACTTTCTGAATGGAAATTTACATAATTGAAAAGGAAAGCAAGGAAATGTAGAACTAAAAGAAAAGAAATGACTAATGTACTTTTTCCAAAATAAACTATTAGCATAATTTTGCAATAGGAAATAGAAGAAAGCGGTGATCACATAATACTTTGATGCTTCCCTGGCAACGGTGCCAAAGAGTGGTGAGCGCTAGTATTGCAGTAAGAATGATGCAACTCCTTGGCTTCCAACTTTACTTTTATCAACCCGGTAGTTCATAACAAACTTGGAAGCATAGGTTTTCACTTGGTCAGCCGGCACGAGATCAATAGGAGGTCAAGCCAACTTCTATAGGTTTTAGAAGAAGATCTATGTGTGATGAAAGGAAAGAAATATTACTCTACAGATGTTATTCTAACTGCAAAAAGGAGAAAGACTAGAATGTAAAGCTAAACCTGGTAAACCCTAATTAACAAGCTAATTCTACTTTTGCCAAAAACACTATGAAAACCATGAAATAAATGCCATTACCTACTCAAGGAAGTAAACAACATCTAACAATGTTATTTCTGGAAGTAAATAAGCAAAAATCATACTTCAAATTTTTATGTGTTTTTATGTTAATTTAACATTCATCTAGTTTAATGCGTGTGAGTGTAGCAGTGAACAGGTGGCATTAGAGGGTGGTTTTCGATATTGGGAGGATGTAGGATGGTGTGGATGGGTCCTAGGAGGTCTTAGGTGGCCTTTTGGAGGATTTTCCCACACTCAGCCTTCAAAAGAAAGCCTACAGGAAAAGCTATAGGAGGACACATGGAAACTACAAGAGAAAAATAGGGAAATTACAGGAGGCCTACAGGAGGAGGCCGAGAGAAATTTTCACTATTTTGATCGTGTGAGAGTGGGTAGAAAAGCTCGATGAAGGTTGGAATGAGGTATGAGGGTGCCTAAGTTCTACCATGAGTCACCAGGGGAGAGAAAGATGATTAGGTTTGCTCAAGAAGAGAGGTAGAAGTTCTAAGAAAAATGCTGGAAACTAGGGCAGAATTGAGGTGAGGTTTGGGAGACCTGTAGGGCATGGATCATATGAAGGGTGTGATTGCTGGTAATTTTTCCTACTACTAGAAGATATATGCTACTTGGGAACTGACAGTAAACCAAGAAAATCAAGCAACCAATGAAATTAGTGCATCCTAGGAAAAACAGTTTTGCATTAAAATGACCTAAACTATGATGTGTGAAAGGAAATGCAGAGAAATGTTGTAGGAAAGGAAAGTGTTCAAAAGGACTAGTGAAAATTAGGAAGTGAAAATGATAAAGAAGATCTAAAGCAAAGAAAAACTAGACTATCAACCTACTAAATAGATGCAAACACTAGAGGTCCTAGCAATAGGCAAAATCTGTGTTTTTGGGGCAGCAAGAGAGTCTTTGCCTCAAATCATGGTCCTAGAGGGAGGAAGAGAGGCCAAGGCACTTTTTCTAGCCTTCTCAATCTTCTCTGATCACTGCTTAACCTGCTACAGAAAGCATGAATGGAAGCAAGCTACTAAATCGTCAAAAGCAACCTATTCTTAACCGTAAGAGAAATACATCTAACAACAAACTAATCTACAAACTGAAGTAAAACATACAAATAAAAGTAAATAGAAGCTTGGCTGCTTGGATTGGGCCTAACCCAAGAGCTTCAGCACTCTGAGGTAACTCAGTGATAGCTCAAAGAGGATTCCATCTTCATTATCAAAAAATAACAAGATTACATAAAATTGTCACAAAAATAGTAAGCTCAAAATTTGAGCAGAGTTTACATAAGCAAAAAGTTGACCCTAGTGAGGCCCTAAGCCTCTCTACTTATACATCTGAAGCTACCAATAGCTTCCTTAAAATCAGGAAGGCCTGGCTCCGAAAACTCGAGATAACTCTTAATCATCTTCCACTTGCTCGGCTGCATTCTAGGGCATTATTTGACTGCTTGTACTTCAAGCTGAATGAAGGGGAACTTGAGGTGAGGAGCAATAAATGAGGGGGATTTCCTCCTATAAGTCCTCTCCCTTGTCTACTTCGAGTTATTGCTACAATTTGACCATTAAATCCTTGGCTTTGACCTTCAAATCCATCAATAATCTATATTAAATACATGTTAAACCACATGGCATAATAACTAACTCAACTCACCCTATAAGCTTAAATATAATGAGAAAAGCATACAATAAGCTAAGAGAATGGTTGAATTGACTAGGTTAGGAGGTAAAATGATCCCATATGACTACACATGTATGAGGTTCATCAATGTGGCACCCGGAAACAATCCCATTAGACCCTAGAAAATGCCAAAAACGACTGACATGTGTTGACTGCCATGTCATCATCCGTACTTTGCATGTCGTCACTCACATCACCTGCCATGTGAGCTTAGTTGACCAATCAAAGGCTTCCACATGGCCCTCTAAAGGAGATAGAAAGAGGTCCATCAAGCCCTATTTTTTCTTGCTTTCCTTTGTATTCGATTTTCTCGCACCCCCACGGCAATGCACCACTTTATCGCAATATCGATGGTTTGCAGGTCCTTTTAAGTTTAAACTTAATTGATATGCTGATTGCCGATTACCGATTCCAAGTGGAGGAGAGAGAAAGGGGGACACACGCCTTGGTTTTGTCGATCATTTCCTTTGTTATCTTTTTCATCCCTTCCTCGAAACTTTAATAGTGCATCGTAGTATCCACTCCTTGCACAGTTTTGGGACATAAAATCCTACCGATCGTCGATGAATGTTGAGCCCTGATCCGTCGATTGCCGATATGCGATATCAACTATTGGTGGATCATGATCCTTACCTACCAGCAAGCTTGATTTGTGATTGTGATCAGCCTCAGACCTCTTATTACGATTTGCCTTCTACACTTAGTCAGTTTTCTCTATCAACTAGGCTTTTGCAAGGTAATCCTCAAAATGTTTTATCTTTTTCTCCAGTTTTCCATTTCTGGAATTCCATATAATGTTGGAAATATTTTTCTAAGCACTTGTCAATTGGGAGGGGTTGGTTAAACTATGATGGATTTTTTGGCCTAAAAAATGGCTTTAACTTCACTTCTCTTGGGCAACCTTGACCAATTGAAGCCCACAAAGTGTCTATGGCCTAATGGATGGAATGGTAGTTAGTGTGTTGAGGAATCAATGGTTCTTAACATTTTTTAGCTAAGTATGAGACCACTATGCTGAGAATTGTGAATTACACCTATAGATTACACATTTACAATAATTTTGACAAAATGCTTGTCATGGCCAGTAGGGGTCCAATAAAGGTATTGAAAAAGTATTTTCTTTAGTACAATCATTTACTTGTTATCTTACTAATTTGAACTGATGGATCAATTTTGGCTAGTGACTTGGGCTCTGAGCCTCAAGAAGTGTCTTAAACCTTGGGGTCGTTGGCACAACACTAGCAATTTTGGTCCACAAGCGTTGGCAGGAAAGTGTGTGATAACGACTTTAGTTTTTTGGTCACTCCCTTCACCATAGCATGAGAGCGAATATTGCCCAAGAGACATCAAATAGTAGCGGGACCCAGGAACAAGCTATCTGAGTTGCTGACTTGTTTTCTAATGGTTTTGTTTATTATGTTAGATTTATGTATGGTGTGTTTATGTTGGTTCCACTTCCTTAATGTGACTTGGGATTTATAATCATATCGCAGTGGCCTCTCATCAAAATTTGTGATGAGTAATTCTAAAAGTAAGAAGGGGAAAGAAAATTTCAATATCTTGGTATAGAGGTCAATAATGATAGTCACTTTGATTTAATGTTGGGTCTTTCCTAGAACAATCCTATGAAATTACCTATTTAGCAATTACCATGAAGGAAACATTTTAACTTTTTCTATCTACGAATTCTAATAATTTATATCAGTGATATTAATCTAATTTATTATATAAAAAATAGTGACTCTTTAATTCGGTTTATTATAATTATAAATATTTTTTCCCTTTGTTATAATCACATGTAAATCTTCATACATAATACATATTTAATAATTTTTTTATGAATAATAAAAATAATAAATAGAATTAATATTAAATTATCATATTTGGAATTTTATAATTAAAATTTTTAACATAAAATCATCTAACTACTAAAGGAATTGAATGTATATCCATGTTTTACCTTTGTATTAGAAATCCAGAAATAAGTAGGCACACTTTCAATCTATGCCCATTCCGGAGAGATTTATCAAAAAATACCAAAATCTATTTTCATTTAATATGATAGATACCTCCACAAGGTTTGCGTCATACTCTCTTGTGGGAAATCCAACCCCTTTTCTTGTGTTATTATCAGCAGGTCTTAAAGCCTCTTCCTAAGATTCCTCTGATGCAACCTTTGGAAAGAATGAAATAATAGAATTTTACATATTGAATGCCTTGTGAACTCACTTGAGATGTCATCCCCAACCACATCAAAAAACCATCCATATTCATTTTTTGTTTATTTAAAACTAAAAGGATTGAGTTATTGGAGCTCTTATTGTTCATGACCTCAATCTCTATCACACATAATTGAGTAACTCTCCATTCACTCTTCGTCCTCTAGTTGTTCCTCCCTTCTCTGCTTTAATTGATTGTTCCCTCTAGATGGTTTAGTCAAACGAAATTTATGTAAACCTCCCTCTCACCCCCTTGGGTTATTATTGGGTAGTGGAATGGGTTACATCAACATCTGTCCTGATCTTCAAGGTTTATTATGAAGATGGGGTCAAAACGATCCTCATTACCCAACTTCCTTGAAACTCAAAACAAATGTCACCATCGCGTCTAACTCATTAAGAGATTTCCCATAGTATAACATTTATCTCAAACTAACTCCCTAATTTGAGGTTATGCCCATTTAAATATTTACTCATTAATTAACCTTTCATATTACCATGCACCACAGGTGTCATTGCCTAGGTGGCTCCCTTGGCTCTACCACATCATTTCAAGCCCAAGTGGTCCCACCCACACCAACACCTAGCACCAATGCACCATTATGCCCAGTGCTAATCTTCCATAGTGAGAGGTGAAATTCCATATTATCTAGCATTACGAGATGGGAATTTTACCATCTGTTTCCAATCATTTTACCATCTACCGCTTTCCATCATACCACGCCCATTTCCCCATACCATTGATAAGGGGGAAGACACTTGATAAAAGGTGCAAATGGATATTTCTCCATTAATGAATGCTAACCCTCTTCTCATGTCCTATGTCACTTATGAGATGGTGTGAAACATTGCAACACATTATCCAATTCCATGTCACCTCCCTCATTTTCTCCTTTCTAACATCATAGTGATCCACCTTGTCACATGGCATCCTATGATGGTACTAGGGGTCAACAAAAAATGGCTCTTTGGCAATTCATTTCACCATGTGCAATGTCAAAGAGGTTCCATATTAACATTACTTTGATGTCACATTCCTCATGCCATCCAAATATACCTCTCTAGTTTTTGGGGCACCTTCCACCTCAACCCAGGTGGTGGGTCCCAATGGGCTAAGTCCCTTCATGCAAATTCCAAATTTCACATTATATCAGTCTGAAGGAAAATAAGGGTTCTTCCATCATCATAATCGTATCTATGTCTAGCTGAAATCTGGGGTCTCCCACACTGGTGTTTTTCCCCTACTCCTAGATATTTCGAATCCTATATTACATCTACCTCTAAAACATATCTGACACTTTTCCATTGTTGTTATAATGGGCCCCACAATGAATTTCCTTTAATTATATCCTTTCTTATGACTTATCTAGATCTCAATGTATCTGATTTTTATTTGAATGTACAAAATAAAGCTAGCTTAGATGTATGGATATCCATTTTATCACCCAAAAAAAGTTCAGCTACCTATTTATTAATAGGTTGATTGAAATACACCATGTAGGATGAGCTTTACCATGGTAAAACCGATTTTCACCATAGGAAAAAGTGAACCATTTTCCTAAATTATTTCTCCTTATAATCTAAAAACCTCATGAGAATAACTAAATAAATCATTATTTATTTAATATTTTCTATAAATAATTACTAAATCACTATTTGATGATTATTTCTTATCGCCTTTGACTTAATCACCATGTAATAATTAAATAAATCACTATTATTTGTTATTCCATACTTATCCCCTAGTTTCCTTACGAGATAATTGTTAAATTATTATCTAATAATTATTTCAAATTCATATTTTTCTTAATACTCACAAAGTGATTAATAAATCATTTTTATTTGTTAATTACTTTAACCACTTTCTAAATAAATATATTTGACCATTTTGAATATCTTTTCCCTCTCAAAATGTATAATAAAATATTCATAACAACTAGATTTTGATTTATTCAATAATATTTTATTATTTTCTAACTCTCAATCTATCTCAATATTTTCTTATAAATAGAGGGTTTTTTCTCCATTCTTCACCATGACCATTTTCATCATCCCCATTATCATCTCATAGAATTTGGGCTCCCACTTTCTTTCTTCCCATTTCACACTACATATTGAGAGAAAGAAGCAAATTTCTAAAGTGCAAGGTCAAGAATGACTCATCCCACAAAGGGGCATCTACAAACCCAATTTTGTAATTTCTCCTCACTAGGTGTATTACTTTTGGTTAATAAAATTGATCAATCATGTTCTGCATTAGGTTGTTCCACTTATATTTATATTGGTATACATTTATATTAGCATAATATATTTTGTTGTAGGGTTTTTTATACCATTTTGTTGTAGATCATAAACATAGACACAAACATATTTTTTTGTTAGGGTTCTAGGTTACCTATAACTTTAGGGGTTTTAGTACTCTTTTCGAAAATCTTTACACTAGCAAATGGCGACTCCACTAGGTCTTAAGCTAATTAGTCGTCAACAAATGGTGAATCCACTGGTGAAGCAACTCACAACCTTTCTTATTGTTGTTTTGACCATTTTCAATTTTTTGAGTGATTTTATTTATCTCAATTTATATTTTTAGATTTATTTTATTTTCTAAAATATTTATGTTTCTGTTGGGGTTTCGAATCTTCTTGCAGGTCATAGGTACCGACCATGTAGGAAAATACATAATTTGGATTCGATCTACCGAGTATAAGATTTGGGAATAAAATGAACTTTTTAGCTGATTTTCTATGCTCCCCAACACACTGTTCATCTTGCTTTCTACTTCAAGGCACTCTTTCTAGGTCAAAATCTACACTCCAAATTTTTCTAAAATTTTTTAATTTCTCTATTTTTTTCTGAGACTGTTACCTATATGTTGAGATGGTATTATTTTATTTTCTCAACCACCTATAGGCCTCTATCCACTTATTATTTTTCTAATTGATTAAGGAAAAATCCCCATAGGGTTTAGAGTACACCTTTATCAGCAAGGATGAGAATTGTTGAGTTGAGGAGCCTGGTATGTAGCATTTTTAGCCACTATTTTTGAGGACTTTTCCCAAATTTTTGTACTATTTTAATTTTTTTTTTTCACAACAATTCAATCAATTTATAATCTTGTGTTTCCTTCCCTCTTAATACCCCCTTGTGTATCCTACCATTTTAAGCTTCTTGTCTACCATTTTGTAGAATTTTCACTTCTATTTTTTGGTAGTTTTTTGCATCACCTTTAGCATATTTTTTCCTTTCAATCCCAGTCCCTTAGATAATAGATCTTTTGGAAATTTTTATACCTTTGAGTAGCTTTTTTTCCATCATTTTTCTTGCTACTTGATTGCATTTTTGGGTGGGTGATTGTGTGCTTCAGTTTATTATTTATTTTACTGTCCATTTTCAGTACTACTTATAGTTTATGCACTTTGTTTTCAGCAGCAATGGCATCATCAAAACATGCTTATTTAATTCATCCACTTGACACATTCTACACACACACACCCAAATTGAACATGAGCTTGGTTTCAGCCGCCAAGCCAAGACTTCAAACTGTAACACCTTGCCCCACATTTAGCCACATTAACATACTTACCAGTGTAAACATGAGCTGAAAGTTATTATGCATGATCAAAATTCCAATATGCAGTTATGGAAATGGGGTCTATCTTTTTGACACATGCAATTTATTTTTACAAACACTTTGTTCACATTGTACCTATAAGTCATGGATGAATATTTTTATCATTACTTACATTAGTTTGATCAGATTTTCAGCAAGAAGACTTTCTTCCCTCTCATACATTTTGCCAAAAACACATATTAGTTCATGCATCCATATAAATTAATGAAGAGCCTTTCAAACTATGAATTAGATCTCGACCAAGATCATGTCATATAAAATAAATACATCATTCATGTTGCATATATTTAACAAGTAATAAAGCCATGAAAAACTAGCCATGTAAATAATAGTAAATAAACAATTATGCTCATTGATCATCAATACATAATAGCACATATTAACATATGCAATGGCGAACCAAGTTAGGGGCAGCCATATACCACCCAACCATAGATTGGGATCACCCAAATATTATTTTCATATAATTACCATTGTTCCATATTCCAAGCATGAATGCGGGAAATCATCGGATAAACCAAGAAATAACCAACTAGAGAATCTATAGGTTAAACCACCTCCACCCTTAAGCTATTGTGATCTCACCTAAATTGACCTGGAGATCACAAGTCAAACGAATCTTGGATGCTTTATAATTCATTTACCATCCCTTGAGGAATTTTTCTATCTCTACCCACCCTTTTATGCTTTCCTAGAGAAAACCGTCTCTAGCCCAAACCCTTGTGATTTTCGTGTGACCACCTTACTTGGATCCAAAACCTACTAACATTCCAAATCTCAAGCAAGAGCGAATCCCATCACACCATCACTATCAGGGAAATGGAAAGGAAAGTATAAAACTGCTGTCAAAATAGACAAAACCCATGCCAATGATAGCAAGGAACCAAATGAATGATTAAGTGTACCACGCATTCACATCCTAGCAAGAAAATCATATATGCAACTTATTACTTGGACATATTCTTGCTGGATTTATTGATCCAACCTTCCCCTTGATCTCCCTTTCTTTCCTTTTCTTGTCCTTTTTTGCTTCCTTTGCTTTCTTGCTTATGTTCAATCTATGAAATGTTATCAAATTGTTTCTTAGCTTCCCTTTTATCATTGATATCCAGACTTTTCCTTTCCTTTTTCGTTTTTTCTTTCATTTTCCTTCACTTTCCCTCTAATTTCCCTTGCATGCATATTTTTTTCTCTTCACCTTCCTTTTCTTCTATTTTCCTTATTTAATTAAATTCCATTTATATTCTCTTTTCATTTAGCAATTTCCATAACCATTAATAAACCATAAGTGATGCCCACTATGATGTTTTCCCAACGCTAAGCTTGGAATAGGGTCCCAAGACCTCGGTGTTATTTTTCCTTTATTATCCTTTATTACATTAAAGTTAACCCGATGTTGTTAGAAACCCCTCTGCCTTAGAGGAAAACCATTCTCAGTGTTCTATGGCGTGTGTAACTAGCAAACCACTGAAAACAAAACATACTACTTATGGAGCTTTATAACATAACTCGTTGCAGTATTTACAATGACCACTGCTAAAAAAATAACAAGATTACCACTTATGGTTATTTATAACACATTTAATTACAGTATTTACAATAACAACCATATATACTCATGTGCATTTTCTTCAACTAGCAAATAGATCTACTCTCAATATCAACAATAAGGGCATACAAATATTGTATTTCCTCTACCCTCAACAACAAGGGCATCCAAAGACTATACCAACTCTACCGTATATATCATAAACTCAATATTGGTCTCTTCCTAAGTTTTCTAGTGCTCCAGAGTTCTACCGTATCAACCCACAGACTCCAAGGGTCCTAAGAACCAAACTCCAACATGTACACAAACACACCGAGTACAATACGACACATACATGTACACAGAATACAACACAATGAATACAAATGTCATGACACAATGACTACACAAGTTACAACATGACACGTACATAATACACATGACACTATACCACATCCAAACAACCTAACATGTACAACATGTACACAATAGTAGTACTACACATCTAGAGACCACACCGTCTCTACCAAGAAACCTTGCCCCTAGTGTGTTTCCCACACCTTTATGTGTTCTTCAACAACCCAATTCCTAGGTATGTTTCTCTTTTCTACTATCCATTCTTGTCCCAACATGCTCTAGATCACACTTCTTTCATTATGCGGATCTATACTTCAATATTGCCTACCATAGCATAAACATAGACATATTTATCAGCACATAATATGAAATCATATCCACAGATATTACCTTATAGGTTTGTGATGGATACTCCACCCAATTGATTCCACATAACCATGAACCTTCTCATGCCATTCACCTCCATAAAGCAACCATTCTTTGAAAAAATGATCTCTAACGACCCTCATGTTGGGTTGTGTTATATTCTTTCCACAACTAGCCCACGTAGTTAACTAGGGGGTTAGAGGGGGGGGGGGCAGATCCCAACCTTTGCTGCGCCGATTGTGTAGCAGGGCAGTCACAGGGGGTTTGAGGTGTACCCGTAACCCCACTTTATGGGGTCCGGGGTAGAAACCTGGAAAATTTTGGTTCTGGACCCTATGTTAGGTTGGGTGGACCCACCTATGGTTTTGTGCATGATTTTTTCACATGTTTTTTGGACGCGATGGTTTTTTGTCCATCGTATTGGATGCGATGGTTTTTTGGTCCATGGTATTAGATGCTTCGGCATGTATAAATATGTATTATAACATTGAAAGGAATATAATGAAAAATCAAGCCGGTAGTCCCGATTTTGGGATATAGGGAAAAATCTCTATGTATATGTGTTTTATGTGTTAGGCTCTTGTGTTGTTCATTTTTTTGTGTTTTAGAATTCATATGCAGGTAATTTCTGTATGGGGTTAAAACCTACACCTCACACACACACGCACACACACACACACACACACACACACACACACACACACACACACACACACACATATATTATCATAATCATGATCATAACACAATTACAGGTATTCATAAGGTCATGGTTATGAGAACTTGATTTATCCATGCACACATGCACAACATTTAGAAAAAACATTTCCCAACTTAGCCAAGGCATTTGTCACATTAAGCCCATTTACTTCACCTTTCTTGTTAACTCTCTCATGGTTGTCCTACCACTGTCCATTTACCTATATGGATCCAATCAACGCAATTGATTGTCATATTCTTTCCCTGAGTTACCCTTTACTCATGCACCAGGCTTCATCTAGGTCTTAAAATACCTATTGAGTTTCATCTAAGCTCTCCTGAGTTCCATTTCTTTCATTATTCCCAAACCAATTCTAAAGAACCTCAAAACATTAAAGGAAAGAAGAAAATATAGCAAGAATAAAACCATGGAAAACCAATAACAATACAATGCCACAAATAAAGTGGGATGGCCATACACCAAACACAATCAAAACCTTAAATTAAGCAGAAACAAATCACAAAACATTGAAAGCACAAGAATTCTAATAGGCACCATGACTCAACCCCCATGGTTTTTGATTCTTCCAAGGATTCATGAGTGAAATATTAGCCCGAGCCTCCTTGAAGATCTATCACAGTCTCGTTTTGCATGGTATTCCCTACATCACACAACAATAGCTCATGCTTTTATTCATGTATTTACAAGATCAGAACTCAACCTCTTACCTCAAATATTAGTTTTAAGATAAAAATTGGTCACATACATGCTCATGAATATACCACATATCCACATAACGTTAGACAAAATCAAGGTTAAAAAAACTCCTTATATTCATGCAAAACACTCATTCATTTGGAATTGCAATTTCCAAACATATCCAAAGGAATTATCACCCATTTCCTTTCTTTTATTGTTTTACCTTGCAACAATTAAGTCCTTCTATGAGCTATCAAAGGCATCCATATGTTATTTATACAAAAAAATCAACAGTTACCTTGTCATACTAAGACAAAGTAAGTTTTCCCCCTTACTATCCATGGTTGACACGAAGGTAGAAGGAGACAACTACTATAATGGCCCAATATCCAATCCCCAATTATGGAAATGGGATCTCCAAAGCTCTACTAATTTGAACCAAATTTTCCACAAATTGATTTTTCATTTTTCATATATTTTATATGAGATTAAATAAAAAATAATGAACTTATTCCATTTGTAACATACTAAATAAGAACATACCACATAATCATGCCACTTTTCCATTCCTTTACATGCAACTTTTTAAATTCCTTCCATGCAACCTTTAAAATTTCTTGCATATAAAATTTCAAATTATTTGCATGCAAATAGGCATAGTTGAGATACAACAATATTATCACACAACAATACTATCCTATCCAAAAAATAACATTGTCTTCAAACAATTACCATACTACTACATTTTCTTCAAACAACCACTATAATATTACATTGACATGTAAGAATTTCTTCAAACACTTTACATGCAACTAATATAACCAACTCTTTGCATATAAATAAGCATATATGAGCTACATCGATACTATTACACATCAAGACTATCCCCAACCACAAACAACATACTCATTGGGGCATTTTATGAAACATTTTGTATACAATGAACCATTGAACCATTTAAGCATTGTATCAAACACTTTGGATGCAACTAATACGGTGAATGATTCAATGGATTTCTCCTAAATTTTAGTAGTACAGGTTATGAAAATTGAACCATATTATCAGTGTGAGTCTCCCTCACTATGGTTCAATTTTGAAAATTTAAAATCTCATAGATGAAAAGTTATAAAAAAAAATACCAACAAAATCCTATTTTACGCACACATTTGAGCATTCGGGAATCTCAACTTCCAGTGGTCATATCCCCCAAAATTTAGTGAAATAATGTATAAATTATTCACCACAATATCAATGGCATTTCTCCTCATCATGGAATTTCATCTCATAATACCACCCAGAAGAAAAGTTATAATTTAAATTACGATGTGACGAATTTGAGGCATTATTTTAGGAGCATTCAAAAGGATCGATTTCCTCTTCCAATATATCATAAAATATTAGGACCAAGTATATGAAACTTATACCACATTATCAATAGGATGTTCCCTTAATGTTGATGAATTTTGATCTTATGTAACCCAATAGAAGACAATGGAAAAAATTCCAACATGGCCTATTCAAAGATGTATTCTGGAAGGTCATCTTCCTCATATCAGAATTCCTAAAACATTGTAATCCAATATCTGAAATTTTAACCACATTATCAATGGGATTTAAACTCATTGTGGAAAGTTGTATAGCTTTTGAAACTCCAAATAAGAAAATATATAATAAAAATGAAATTGATTGTACTCATTCATCCCTTTTCTCTTCATCTAATCTATGATAAAGCCCATCTACTCCAAGTGTTTGAACCTGGAAGCTTTGATACCACTCTGTAATAGCCCACCCCACATTTAGCCACCTTAACATACTTACCAAGGTAAAAATAAGATATGATTTACTATGCATGACCCAAATTCCAAGAGGGAGTTATGGAAATGGGGTCTAACTTGCCAACATATGCTATTCATTTTACAAACACTTTGATCACATTACCTGTAAGTCATGGATGCATAGCTTGATCACTATTTACATTAGTTTCATTATATATTCATAAATAAGGCTTACCTACCTCTCATACTTGTTATAAAAAACACATATTATCTCATGCATCCATATAAAATAACCAATAGCCTATCAAACCTTGAATTATATCTAGATCAAGAGTGCATTGTATATGAAATAAATACACCATTCATGTAGCATATATTTAAAAAGAAATAAAGCCATGAAATACTAGTCATGTAAAAAATAGTAAATTGGAAATTATCCTCATTAATGATCAATAAATAATAGAACATATTGAGACATGCAAAGGCCAACCAAGTCAGGGACATCCATTTACCAACCAACCATAGATTGCGTTGAACCAAATATTTCCTTCATCCAATCACGACCATGCCATATTCCAAGCATGAATGTGGGATCTCATGGGATCAACCGAGACATAACCAACCAATGGCTCCAATGGTTAAACTACCTCCACCCTCAAGCTATTCCAGTTTCCTCAAAATTCATTCACCATCACTTGATGAATTTTCCTGTCTCCACCCACCTATCAAGGGCCTCTTGGAGAAAATCATCTTCAACCCCAACCCTTTCGATTTTCCTAATAGCACCTCACCCATATCCAAAACATTTTGGAAATCCAAATCTAAATAACTAATGAATCCCATCCCACCATGGCTATCTAGGAAATGGTAGGAAATTCTAAAACCCAAGGGGGCTTCACTCAATGAAGCTCTGATATATCACGTGCATTCATGGAAAACTAAACAATACCCTTAATTTGATGAGATATTGAAAAATACCTCTAAAAATCATATTATTTAACCCCCTACCAATACAAACCCAATACACCTTGCCAATTTAAAAAACACCTGATTTCATTAGATATTGTAGGTATCCATTTTCTCATTAACATTTTTTATACTTCTTTATATTTTTTCATTAACTTTGAGCTGCATTTTTTATACTGGCCAATATAAAATCCTTTACCCCTATTATATTTTAAATATATTATGTCATTGTTTCCTCAATATATATCCCCCAATATGAATGCACATGGTGTGGTATTGGTCCCCCACTGAAGCCCCCATGCTAAAACCACTGCTAAAATAGGAAAACCCATCCCAATGACATAAATGAACCAAATAAATGAATTCATCTACCATGCATTCACATCTCAGAAAGGAAATCACACATACAACCTATTATCTACAAATATTCCTACTGAAGCTACTAATCCAACCTTCCCCTTTTGCTCCTTTTCTTTCCTTTTCTTGTCCTTGTTTCCTTCCTTTCCTTTATTACTTGTGTCCAATCTCTGAAACTGATCCAAAGATAGGAAATGGTTTTCAATTGTTTCCCACTTTCTGTTTTATCATTGACGTCTAGACTCTTCCTTACCATTTTCCCTTTTTCTTTCATTTTCATTCATTTTCCCTCTATTTTACCTTGCATGCACATGTGTGTATCTTCACCTTACTTTTCTCCTATTTTCATTATTTTCATAGGTAAATGCCATTTATTGCCTCTTCACCTTTGCTAATTCCTTTCCAATTTCCATAGCCATTAATAAACCACAATTGATTCCCGCTATGATGTTTTCCCAACATTCAACTCAGAATATGTGTCCCATGAATTTGGTCTTATTTCTCCTTTATTATCCTTTATTATATTAAATTTAACTTAGGGATATTACAAAAACACTCAACGATGATAATAACTAACTCACATAGATTAATCCCACTTGGGAACTAGGGCTGAAACAATATTTGTTGTTAGGCATAGGATTAGTATGATAGGCTTCCAATAACAACCATTGCTTGTTTACATTGAGACATAGAAAGTTGACATTCTAGGGAGATTAAAATCATTCACCATCCCATGATCCAAATTGAATGTGCATTGCATACCTAATTTAGAAGGGGTTAGGCTTAGGTCATGGTGTGAGTGTTTCTCATGAAAGATACCCAAATCATGGTAGAGAATCCTATGTTGGTGAATGACCACCCAAAACCCCAAGACTCAACCGCCCCTGTGGGATCATGGCAACCTTAGTGACCAATCTTTGGGAAACACTCATCCTTGCTCTTGGTTTCCTTTAGTACATCATATTATCCTTGATCGATGGGTAAGGGTCCATCTACCAAGTCCTCCACTTAGTCCACATATGAATTGTGGTTCTTCTGATTCTTCAAGTTCTTCCTTTGATTTCATGTCTTCCAAACCCCACATCACCACTGTGTCAAGTGCTAATGTCGGTGGTGAAAACCCAGCGAGTAACACTATTCCCAACTAGGGTAACCCTACAAGTGGTAACTCTATAACCTCTTTAGGTATCGAAACTAATCCACCCTTTCTTCCCTACATGGCTAGTTTGAGGCTCCCTGACTTAAGCGAGCTCATCAATGATCCTTTTCTCCATGACTATAATTTCTCCCCCATGCCAGCTAAACTCCAAAAATTCCAAAGTTTGAAGGTAATCCTAGAGAAGAACCCACCAATCACATCCACTTGTTCCACATGAAGTGTTCATCTAATTCCATTACCAATGAGTCCATTCATATTTGTCTCTTTCAATGCACTCTAAATGTAGTTGTTGCTAAGTGTTATGTGGACCACCCTCATACCTCTGATTCCACCTATATGACTCTTTCCCAAGACTTCCTTTCATGTTTCCGTTTACCTCTTTGATATGGCATAGGTACCAAACTTTTGAATTCCTCTTCTCAAACTTTTACCACTATCCTTTGCGACCATGTACAAGAATGGAACACTAGGAGGAGCCTCTGTAAAGCCCCTAAGTTTGCATACCATGTCTATATGGATTTTTTTCTTAGAACTCATTTGGCTTCCATAGGTAAATATGTTGCCTCTTGCTTCCCTTAGACCAAAGAAGAAGCTATCCAGATAGCATTGAAATATGTTTTGATTTATGCCTAGTCAAGTTATGTTTATACCATGCTTCCAAAACACCCTAGGCCTACTATTTCTAGTGCACTAGGGGTATCTCATTCCACTAACAGTCTCATTCGATCAATTTCACACCCCTACTCATCTCCATATCCTCAACCTCCTATGAGCTATGGCTAATCCCAAGTGGGGCTTATTTCCGCTTACACCTATCCTACTCCTAATCCTGCGCATGTCAACTCTTACCAAGATACAAGCACACCATATGAATTTTACCATTTGCATCAACTGACGCTAGGTCTAGTTGTTGCTCAATTTTCTTACCAGAATGTTGTCACAAATCCTTATCTTCCTTATGCACTACCTAGTGCTCTATCTCCTAGGACATCAACACATCAACCGTCCATGTCTTCACCTCCTCTGCAATAGCAGCAATAGCCTCCAAAGGGTCAAGTGTATGCTAAGAAAAGAACTTGCATTCCCATGTAGTGAAGCAAAATTATAAGTGTGGACATGAATGAATTTGTCTACCCCGATAACGGGTCTAGCCAAAAAATATACATTCTATGGAAGTTTTCCTTAGGTTAGAATCAATCAGTAGGGCCTACCTCTTGGTCCGCTTATCCTGTTTGATGACGTCCTCACTTGCTCACTAAAGCTATCTATCACTTCCTTCTTCAAGCTGCAGAAACAAGTAAACAACAATAGAAAAAAAACATGATAATAGAAAAATTGCAATTCAACCTACCTAAAAAGTCAAGAAACATTAAGCCATGAATATGTAATATTACAAAACACGTAGGAAATCAATCGATAGTTTAATATATTAATATCAAAGAGATATTACAACCATTCGTCTTGATGTTGTAGTCTTCCTCTGACAAGACCAGGTTCCCACACACTTCTGATATTATTCCATGATGTCCTCAATCAATAATATTTTTAAGGCTCTTCCCTTTAGGCTTCACTCCAAACCGAAACACACTTCTCGCTCACACAACTAAATAGCTACAACTAGTAATAGCTTACTTGTCTACTCCAAACCAAAATAGCATCAACACTCAACCACAAACTATGACTAGGACTAGTTTGTGATGGGAAGAAGGGAGGTTTATATAGGAAATATGGATGGGAGATGGATCCTCTTCTCATGGGAGAAGGACTTATCCCTTGATGTACTTCCATCATTATAGGGGAACAAAGCCTAAATTGTCATCCTCTCGACCCCATCCGGCCAAACCATTTACCAGACTTCCATTACGAAGCTTCTAGAGTTGAAAACTTCGGATCTAATTTAAAAAACTTTCCATAACAGGACCAGCATGAATGAAACACATCTTAGTCACTCCGTTCGGCGTGAGGAGTAGTGCTAATATTTCAACATTGGTGCAGGGGAGACAAAGGCCATTAGTGCTGGTATTGTAAACTAGGTAAAACAGAAGTTTCAAGGGAAATGGTGCAAAAGTGAATTTATCTGCTCATGAAGAGGGACACAATGGGAGTTTCTTCATGAAGGAAAATCATGTGAGGTTCACTATAGAGGTCCTTCGGGATCAAGGAATGGGGAGTACAAGGATAGTGACAAAATGTTGTGTAAAAGATGCCCAGTAAAGCGTGAAGGCTGAGCTAGAGTGAGGGATGAAATTCTTTATAAATAAGTGTGGAGAACCGTAGTCTACCATCGGAAAACCTGTAAGAATGTATAGATACATATACATCGACTGAGATATCTATCAAATGGTACATGACGCATGGAATGGATGTAGCCATCCAGAGAATGATCATGTAAATGGATCCAGGTATGGGCGCAGCCATCCATCAAAGAGGATCACAATGAAACAAAGGTATGGTCACAACCATCCAATACTGAGAAGGATCACATATGATAACTCATTGTCTAGTCACATCCAACCATTTGAAAGAGACATGCATATCATCATAACCATGTCACACCACTTCGCAACCTAGAATTTTGTGATCTGAGTCGAGGGTCTTACTCTCCAACACAACCCGATCCAAGTACATACTATAGCATGCGAATAGATGTGTAGACGTCAAACATGCTAGAAAGTCACTTGATTACCAGTCAATGATGTAAATTGTTAACAAGCATGAGACAAACAACCAATAATGACAATGGTACTCAAGGTACTATCAACAGAATCCACAGAATGTGAATAGAAAAATTGAAGTCGAACACCCGTAAAATCACTCAATCGAAAGCCAATGATGTGATCTTGTCATCGAGTACGAAGAACTTGCCATTAGGGCATGCAAGCTCTAAGGTACTGGAAGGGAGTCTGTTGATCAACTTCCCGGATAATGCGTTGAAGTCGATGGAAAGTGACCATGTCGAAAGAGGGGCATAGTGAATCCCACATCATTGACGTGAGACGAGATGATGCAAAAATGATTTTGGATGATACAGAGAATCTGACATAAGTGTAACGGCAAAAGAAAAACTCTTCAACATATCGGCAAAAAAAACCAAAGTTTGGCATCTTTTGGATCCATGGTATCAGTGGTCATGATGACATGACAGAAATCGAATGGAAGGAAAAAATAAGTGGCCCAAACCCAGGAAGGTTAATGATGCAGAGGAGGATGTCCCAACCTGACACAAAGCAAAGAGTGTCATGTTCAAGAGTGAGCTGCCAACACGACTAAAAGATTTCCAAATTCACCCTCCACCATTTCTGGTAAGTACCCCAATTATTTTTTAATCAGAAGCTTGAAGGGGATAGCATATGCTTGCACTGTAAGTTCACCCTTTGGACAAATCTGACCTAGGAAGGAGAAGCTCATGTTTGTCATAGTGACAAATCCGATGTCATTTAATAGTTTAACGAGTTTGACAATGGTGTAAATAGGTATCTTTTTCATGTTGTTAGGTCCCTATAATACTAGTGATTACCCCATTACTATCGTAGTTGTATCTCTTATTAATGTCATTGTGCCCCTATTGTCCCCATATTGTTATTACTGTGCCCCATAGAATCCCTCTATTGTTATTTTTGTGCCTTTATATTATTATTGTTAGGTCGGCTGGGTTATATTGTGACTCCTTAGACTCATATATCTAGAAAGGAGGTTTGTCATTTGAATCATCCAAGAATTTTTCATTTATGTAATGTAAAGGAGGTTTCCCCCTCGAAGAGGCTGAATTCTAAGGTGTCACGCGGAAAGAGTCATTAGTGCGGACACAACCGACCTTCCTAGAAAGCCTAATACTCTCTAATGACAAACAAGACAAATAAGAGAAATCCTTCCCTAAATATGCTTTTACAACATGAGAAATAAAGTGTTTAGATCCTACCTGTAATCCAACGCTGTTGTAGTAGTCCAGTTTCATTGATCCGGATGAGCTCCTCCTTCCCTTCGAAACCTGCATTCACTAACAATCAAATGATTAAATAGCACCTGAATATCACATAAAATAAAACATATTTAACATATAGACCAAGGAGTATATGAAACAACTCATTAATAACAAATTGTTGAGAAGAATGGACTAATTTGTATTAAAAGGTAACAAAAGGAACCATTACAACCTGAGCCTTGGTGTTGTGCAAGCTCCTCCCAGGGTCCACAAGAGTTCTCCCTTACTCTAATCAGCTCACCCACCTCCCAATGGAAACAAGTAAAGATGGTAATCTCTCCTCACAAGCTTCTACAAGGAAGTACTAATTCCATCAACATCTACCCTTAGGAATGTTTAGCTTTCAACCTCCCCTCCCTTTGGCCCAATGCCTGTATTTATAGTGCTCTAGAGGAAGTTATTCAGGTCCACCATCAATGGGATAAGCCCCTCTTTGGATGGGATAGCTCCCCTATTGATGGGATAAGTTCCTCTTTGGTAGGGATACATGAACCATCTGGAGGCGCTTCATACACGTCAAACATACTTCTAGAAGACTCTATTAATGACCACAAGTAATTTTTTTGGAGTGAAACTTGCGCCTTTTGACCTTTACAGGAGTACGCACCCACCCCTTTACATACAGAGCGTACAAGTACGCAGGTATTGTGAACTTGGGTTGCGTACCCGCAGGTAAGGCTAAGAGAAGCTGCGTACCAGAGATAATTGACTTTAAATGACTTTTCTCTTTTTCTTGAAGTTTGACATGAGGAGCAGAGGCATGAGACTTGCCAAGGAGGATAGTATGACAGTGGATGGAGCCATACTAACTGTAAATAGTCATGGTGACATTTTTTAGTGTAACAGATTGCCCCCTAAAGTGCGAAGCCTGTAGTAGATTAGGGTTTTTATGATCTAGGAAGGGTGAAGTACTTTATCATTTCAAGGAGTATCTTGAGGAGGACCCGGTCAGAACCTGCAAATATTCAACACAAAATACGTATATAAGATAATATCATCGCTGAGGTAGGCATTCCCATACTCAGATTGAAAACTTTAACTAACAATCTAACTACTGCTCTGATACAAGAATGATTTTGCAGTACATCACAATCATAGACTTTTGTAGACACAGTATGGATGCAGCCATCTGTTTATGATTAGTCTACTTTATAATGAATACAAAACTCCTCGCAGCCTGGATGGTAGAAACTAGATCCAGGGTCTTCATTTATATTTCCCGAATTGGTACGATTCTATCCATGTGAATAAATGTGTTGATGTCGAGCATGGTAGAAACCACTTGATTACCAGTCAATGATGTAAACTGTTAACAAGTGTGAGAGAGACCACCAGTGATGTCAATGGTTCTCAAAGTACCCAGTACAATCCATGAAATGTGAATGAATGGGTTGATGTCGAACACGTCACGGAATCCTTCGATCGAAAGTCAATGATGTAAACTGTCGTCAAAGGCGAGAAACCTTCCATTGATGCATGCAGACTTCAAGGTACTGACGATTTCTAAGTCAGCTTTCTAGATAATGTGCTGATGTCGATAGAAAGCGACCCGTTGCAGGCAAGCCCACAAAACGAAATCATTGTTCAATTCGAAGAAATGTTGCTATAAGGACTGAATCAGGGATGGTCAAATGAATGACAAGTCTTTTGCATATGAATGGTTTATTTGCAGAGACCTCTTGAACACATAACGACACGACAGATGGCTTGGTGACGATTGACCCAAAGTTAATACCCGGAAACGGTTGAAGACTTTCAAAGTGGTTTGATCAAGTTTTAAGGCAAATGATTTCCCAACCCAGGTGAATGAAAAGTGTCTTGTTCAAGAGCGGTGATAAGGTTCTTCTGTAACAAAGGATGACAAATAGGTTCATTCTTCTCTCTTTTCCCCCACCATTTCTGGCAAGTACCTCTTTATTTTTTACAAGCTTGAGGAGGATAACATATGCTTGATTATAAGCTCATCCTTCGGATGAGTCCAATTTAGTTTAGATTCAGACCCTAAGAAGGAGTGGTCCGTTCCTATTTGTAATCGAACAGGCCCTTTACTGTGAAATTTTAACGAGTCCAGTATAGGAGAAACTCGTCGTTTTTCAATTTTTAGAGAGTCTGAAAAAACTAAAGAAGACTCCAAGGTGAACTTTTTCGTAAATCTGTGTCTCCCAAGCCCGAAAAAGTATAAAATAATACCTGAGAGAACCGCTTGATCTTGCGACCAAGGAGTACTTTCATGATTAGTGTCTCTGACCTGAAAAGTAAAAAGCGATCAAGGACACGTCGTTTTATTTCCGTATCGAGTTTGAAACGACACAAACCCGGCAATCTTTTCCTATTTTTACGGTCAGAAAAGAGCTATAAGGGGACCATCTTTTAATTCCGTTTTAACGAGTGTAAAAGAAACGCTCGGCGATCTTTTCATTTTTTAGGAGTCAGAAAAGGGTTTAAAAGATGACTATGATGTCTTGGTTTGTGAAAAATGATGATTTTACCCTAAAGTCCTTTTGTCCTGCACAAAAACGACACATTACTCATACCTGTTTAAGATGGGCAAAAATACATTGAAAAATATCTTTTCATGGTGAAAAATAAACAAACTTAGCATTCATTCATCCAAAAAACCTATAAAAAGACTTTTTACCATGTCATTTTTATCATTTTACTGTTGAGGTTGAGAAAAGGGCTTTTGACAAGAAACTTCCCGTGGACTTTACGGAGAATCCGACCGTCAGAATTGAGTGCCGTCTCTTTCAGGTATTTCACAACATCCTCCTCTTCAATTTCATCCGTTTAGAATTTCATTTCAAGTTTTAGTTTGATTTTTTGGAGGGTTTAGGGTTTTAGAGTCCATTTCTCGGGGGACGCAGGTGCCCCATGGGCGACCTGCGTACCCCGACTTTTTCGTATATGGGAAAAAGGTCGGGTACGAAGCCCACCTTCAGAACAGCTGCGTACCGCCGCTCTGTTTTCTGAACGCAGGGTGCGTACCCCGTGAAACGCGGATTTTCAAACCCCAAACCCCAAATTTAACGAACCAAATTTTATTTAATGAATTCTAATCATTGTTTTTTGGTGTGCAGGTCACTCACCATGTAAGATTGGCGTGAAAGAGAACATGAAGACGTTGATTTGGCCACAATAGGTCATCAACCTTCTATTGACGCGTTAAAGGCATGCGGTCTCTACAAGTATTGGGCCATACCTGGCATGAGGGCCCAGGTGCCATTCTTAGAGTGGCTGGTTGAAAGGTGGAACATTCAGGATCAATGTTTTTACATCGGAGAAAACCAGCTCGAGATAGAGTCCTCCGACATATACTTTCTCACTGGCTTGCCTAACAGGGGCGAACAACTTTCTCTATTCGGGACTAGGCCGGGTGGCCAATCCCTTGCTAGTCTCTGGCTAGAGTGGTGCAATAATCAAAACCAGGAGAAGGGGATAGAAATCAAATACATATCCCGACCTGAACTCATGGTAATTGCCTTTACAGTTACCAGACTTTGCGGCGCTGCCGCTTTGCACATAGCCACTGGTTCCCAAATGTGGATGGCTATAGATTACTTCCAAGGCACCATTTTCAACTGGTGTGATGCTGTGTTGGCCAATATGAAGGGCCAACTAACCAGGGCAAAGAACGGACAACTGAAGACCTTTGGATATGGGCCTTTAGTTGTGAGCTTTGCCCTAGAGAGAGTTCCAATGCTGATCCCCTAGCATCTTACAGTTCCAGTTGGGGCTCCTCGAGAGCCTAAGTTGACGAGATGGGTTGCGGTAATGGCCCGGCATCCTGATGAGGGAGCAGCAGTTGTTCGATTTCCTGATGGTTACTTTCACTGGCTGGAGGGCCAGGTCTTTGCGATTCAGGATTTTCCGTATGCCGGAATGGATTTTCGCAATGATCCAGACATGGTTCTTCCACAGGTAGAACAATGGGTCGACAGAGGTACTTCATTTTTCACAACTTTTTAAATTATCTATTTTTTTGTTTTTTATATATTGTCTCAAAACTGACAACACAAATTTTCAAAATGCAGATGTAGGTCCATGGCGTCCGGCCAATCTCCGGGCTTTTGAGAGAAGAGTACGAGCTGTACCAGCACCAACCCCACAGGATGCAGCCACAGAGATCTTAGCCGAGCTGGAACAGGATCTAGAGCGTCTGACGATGGGTATACCAGAGACCACTATAGATGACATTCCTATCCGACTTCAACGCTACGTGGTCGCAGTCCCAGGACCTTTTAGGAGGTTCCTGTGTAGGGTAGCGCGGGCAGTGGTTTCGTATAGAGAGCACCACCAGTGATTGGCTAGTCACTTTTGTAGACACATATGACATTTTTGGTTTTTTGTACTTATCATTTTTGCCGATCATAAGGTGTTTTTCAACCTATGATTGAAGACGATGTATATTTTTGACACACTCCTATCTATATATGTCATTATTACTAGCTTATTTTGTTAAACATGTGTGATGAAATGTTTACAAATTTACATTTATGATTGTTACAAATGTCTATTTAACATTCGAGATGCCATTGCATCTGCTAATGTATTTAAAGACCTTGGAATATGCTGATATTCAATGTAATCAAATTCACGTTCCAAGAGACGCACCCTCAAAAACAATCTTAATAACACTGGATTTCTAATGGCATAAACTCTATTAAGTTGTAATACAATGAGTTCAGAATCTAACCTCACTATCAAACTCCGAATCCCAAATGAAATAGATTCAGATAATAATTCAATCACTGCGTTGTATTCTGCAATGTTGTTTGTTGTTTGACTGAGGCTCACCCCATGCATAGAAACTAACTCGTCAGAGGGCGAATAGATAACCCAAGCTGCGGAAGAGATATTTCATGTATTACGACAAGCACCATCAGCAAATCCAATGTACGTTTGGAGAGGCGTCGACATCTGCAATATCAAGAGTAAAACCAAGATAAGCCAGAATAACGACAAAAACACACTCTTTAAACTAAGCATACAGTCTAAACTAAGCAAACATACCTACTAGAAAGAAAATTAACCTAACTAGAACTAACTAAATCTCCATACCCACCATTTAAGCATAATACCTCTTTAGGTAAAGTCCATTTCTGGGCTTACCCAAAGAGTCCCCATCAAAATCTACCAGCTCATAGGCCCCTTTTGCTAGCTTTCGCTTGACAATGTAGGGTCCATGCCACATGGGAATGAATTTTCCAGCGCCTAATTTATTGTTAGCTTGATCATATAATAGCACTAGGTCTCCTTCCGAAAAATTACGAGGGGTCACGTTACGATCATACTGAGCTTTCATCCTTTTTGCGTGAGTCTCGATTGCCAAAGAAGCATCACGTCGAGTCTCATCTAATTTAGCTAAGTATAACAGACGCTTCTTCTCTTCGGAGGTAGCTGGGAGTAATTTGATAGCCATTTGAAGTGATGGGATTTCGCATTCAATGGGCAACACTGCTTCTAAACCATAAACTAGTTGGAAAGGAGTGAACCCTGTTGATGTTTCTACTGAGGTTCGATATGCCCAAAGCGCTGAAAATAACATGTTATGCCAATTTGACCGATGAATACCAATGATTCGTCAGATCATGATAACTAGAACTTTGTTGATGGATTCAACCAAACCGTTTGCTTGAGGATAATAAGGAGTAGAACTATCATGGCGTAAACCAAGCTGGCTTGTAAGTTCTGTCATCATAATGTTTCGAAAATGGTGTCCATGGTCAGTGATTATTGCTTGTGGGACACCAAACCTAGCAATAATATGATTGAATATGAAAATCGTTGTTGTTTTGCCGCTTGCCTCTAATGTAGGCATCGCCTCGGCCCACTTAGTATAATAATCAACCGCAAGGATGATATACGCATGCCCCCCGGCCGAGTGAGGGTTACAAGTAATAAAATCGATACCCCATTTAGCAAAAGGACCAACGGCAATTATAGGGTGGAGAGGAGCAGGTGGTGCGCGCATCTTGCGATCAAACACTTGACAGTTGTGGAATTTTCAAACCGCAATGATACAATCTTTAAATATGGACGGCCAGAAATAGCCAGCATGCAACACCTTCTGAGCTGTGGCATACCCAGACATATGACCGCCAGATGCTCTAGAATGACAGTCATTCAAAACCCTTTCTGCCTCTTCATGAGTTAAGCAACGACGAAAAACCAAGTCCGCCCCACGACGATAAAGAGTATCTCCAATAATTCTGTATTGTTGGGACTGGAATCGAATTTTCTGGCGTTCCGACTTTGAAGCTTCGGGCCGAAAGGATTGGGTTTGGAGATAGACGATTATATCTCCATACCACGGATCTAAAGTGCTTATAAGAAACAAAGATTCGTCCGCAATGGGTTCCTCTGCCACAGTTTTCGTGTCAGCACGCGGGAAGTCACACATCAATTCCGCAAAAACTAAGGATTTCTTAGACTTGAACTTCTCAAACTCCAAATCGAACTCCTGCAGGATAACAATCCATTTGGAGTACTTTCCCCCTAGCAATTGTTTTGTCAAAATATAAATCATAGGGTTGCAATCCGAAATCACTGTAGTTTTACGGAGGAGAATGTAATGACGAAAACGCTGGACAGCCTGAACAACTGCCAGGGCCAATTTCTCCACATGCGAATATTTTAGCTCAGTGGGATTTAACGTCATACTAAGATAATATATCACATGTTCCGTTCCAAATTCGTCTTCCTGAACTAAGACCATTCCAATGGTGGAGTCGGAGGCGACGAGATACAAAAAGTAGTCCTGGTTGTAGTTGGGAGGATGCAGCAACGGTGCATGGGTCAACGCGTTCTTAAGCGCATCAAAAGATTTCTGAGCTACCTCATCCCAAGAAAATTGAGCATTTTGTTTCAACAACCGGGTGAAACCCTTTGTAACCTCGGCGTACTTAGGAATGAATCGGCGTAGAAAGTTTTCTTTCCCCTGCAAACTTTGGAGTTGGCACAAACTCGAAGGAGGAGGTAATTTGATGATGGCTTCGACCTTCGAGGGATCGACGCGGATACCGGCTTTTGAAACGACAAATCCTAGCAATTGTCCCACTTCTATGCAAAAGACACATTTGTGTGGGTTCAACCGAATTCGATAATGTCGACACCTCATAAAAATAACGCGTAAGTGGACAAGGTGATCAACTCGATGTAAACAATGAGTAGGCAAATCATCGAGATACGGTTGCACAATGTGCTTGATGTCGTGAAACGCGTAAGACATTGCCCGTTGGAAAGTGTCTCCGGCATTCTTAAGTCCAAAAGGTAATTTGCAGTAAGCAAATGTCCCCCAAGGACAAATGAAAGCTGTTTTTGGTTGATCGACAGGTAGAATATTGATTTGGTTGTAACCGGAAAAACCGTCCATGAAGGAAAATATTTCACTGCCAGCACAATCATCAATTATTTGATCGATATAGGGCGTGGGATAGTTGTCTTTTGGACAAGCATGGTTTATATCCCTATAGTCGATAAAAATTCTTATTGTTCCTTGTTTCTTGTTAACCGGAACGATATTCGATACCCAATCCGTTAACGGGATCGGATAAATGAAACCTGCTTTCAACAACTTCTCGACTTCTGCTTTAATCGCAGTTGCTTTCCTAGGGTGTATCTGACGCAGACGTTGCCGAACGGGTTTAGCGTCCGGGTAGGTCTTGATTTCATGAAAAACAATGGAGGGATCAATTCCTGGCATTTCCTCATAGGACCAGGCAAACATGTCGCGGAATTCTTGAAATAGGACCTTGTATGTTTCAATTTCGTTAGCTGTACACGAGGCACCGATATGAATGTTTTCAATAACTCCGGTTTTGACTGAAATGTCGATGGCAATAGTTTGGGAAATGTTTCCCAAATTCAACTCGGAATCAGGATGTTTCATGGGATTCTGAGCATCCTTGACATATTCAGCTGTAAAAATTGATGAAAAATCATTTTCAAAGTCATCACCCTCAGGTAAAAATGAAGATCTATGATGAAGATATTCCCATGGTAGATCATCTACACTTAGGATTTCGCGAGGTTGTTCGTTAGATGACACGACTTCAGGAAACGTTATCCGTTCTGAGGTTGATGTGAAAAGTGATTCCTCACGGACCACATTCATTTGGTCGAATTGGGTTGAACTGGAGTTGGAAAAATACTGCACGACCTCATAAGCAATTTCATATGGACTCAAAAGCATTGCATTACCGAATGAGTCTATCTTAGATTCAGATGGGACAATCCAATGATCATCATAAATAATAGTGTCTGAAGTAATCATATGAATGGATGTGAATGAAGGGTCTGAATTGATCGAAGGAAAAGGAAAAGTTCCCAGTAAACCGGAACCTTTAACTAATCCCACACCAACATCCTTGTAAGGGATAGTCGTTTTACCGACATGCTGGATACTCTCTGAAGAGGCTGGGTCGGATGAAAAGTAAGCCAGCTGGTCTATCGTCACGATCTTACCATTATGTGGAAACTTTATAACTCTGAAGACCGATGACATGACCTCTGTCATAGCGTAAGACCAACTGCGACCCAAAAGAAGGTTGTAGTCTAGAGGGGCATCAACCACCTCCACATCCAGACTAACGGTTTTTCCTTCAACCCCTATAGGCAAATCCTATAGAATGCCAAACGGATGGAACCCACGGCCATAAAAGGCCTTAAGAATCGTCGGGGATTGGTTCAGTGAAGGAGAACCAAGTGATCTCCAACGCTGAATCGACATAATACATGTAGAAGCTCCTTCATCAATTACAGTCCGATGAATAGGCCTGTTTTTTACTATCACTGGAATCTGGAAAGCCATTTGATGAGGGAGACGCGGTGTACTATTTTCTAGATCAAAGATTATCAGGTTTGGGTCCTAAATATCAACAGCTCCTATAGCCGACAAGAGTAATTTTCGTTGTGTTGGGCATGATTGCAGCACTTCCAAAGCCGAAATTGCTGAGGCTGAAACAATTAAATCCTCAACAATGTTATAATTCTGAGATGCTCTCGCATGTGGATTGAAAGCAGACTTTCGAAGTATACCCTTGGCAGGTGGTTTAATTACCAAGTCCGGTTTAGGTTTCTCGATCTGTAGTGGATCGGAACCGGGGGCTAAGGTTGATGGATTAGAATGAGAAGATTCTGCTTCTTTACCATCAACAAGATTCTTACTACCATAATCTTGCGATCGAGTCGCAATCCGTACATGAGACATCATCAATATGGGTTCTTCACTGGCAATCGAGGAAGAACCTATCATTTTACTCTCCTGCTTTGGAAATGGATCTTTCAAAACAGCAGGAGTTGGGGAACCTTTAACGATTTTCACAACCTCTACCCGATGAGGGCAATCTCTTGTGAAATGATCTTCTTCACAAATTAAACAAGGATAGCGAGGTTTGCGCTTTTCGTCGTTAGATTCTGACTTCTCTTTTTTCTCCTTTGGAGCCTTGTCTGCTTTATCCTTCTTCTTGCCTTTCTTCTTACCACTGTTTTTTGATTTAGCCGTAGATGACTCTACAGCGTGAATATCGGCAGTAATTTCAGGAGAAGACTCTCCTATCGGGGAGTCTGGTAAGGTTATTATTGGAGAAGAATTCTTTGAGGATTTCTTCTTACTTTTAGTATTCACCGTACCAATCATGCCGTCAGCAGCATGAGACCCCGAAGGAGCAGCAACAATTTGATTCAACTTAGGAAGATCTGGGATCTTCTCGTGCAACGTACCCGATTGAGTGTAAAATAAGTCAAGGTATTGGGTTTGAGCAATGACTTGCTCCTCAGTAACTACTCTGGCCTTGGCTACATCTTCAGTAATCTTCGGTAATAATGATTTTACAAACCATTCAGCTAAGATTTGGTCCGGGATAAAAACTTTCACTAAACGTCTTCGATGTCTCCATTCATGAATATGATCGGAAATATAGGTGGAGGTCGACTGTTTTAATCAAGTTAATAGCTCTGTGCCGTTATCGTATCTGAGCGGCAACTGAAAATGAGTTAGGAACGAGGTGGCTAACTGGCTAAAATTGTAAAAAGAGGCCCGTGGCAACTCAATGTACCACTTGGCCGCGAGACCAATGAGCATACGCTGGAAAAGACGTAAGCGGATCGAATCATCCGAGATAGAATTTGAAGCACACCAGAGGTGGTAAGTCATCACGTGATTTGACGGATCCTCTCCAGACTTACCTTCGAACTTGGGTATATCACTGGGCAACTTATTTGGCATTGGCGGCCAGAACGGAAGATATTGAATTGGATCATTCGTTAAGCGTGTCAAGTCGGGTAAATCCAAAGTTGCGATAAATGGTAATTCCCGATTAGGATCTCTAAAACTCTGGGTCACAAGACCAGTCCCAGGAGGAGGATATCCAGGATAACTTGGAACAGGAATTGCATTCGGGATATTATATCCTCTTGGAAAACCAGGATTAACTAGACTGTATTGGGGTTGCTGAGGTTGTTGATAAGTGTACCCAGGATACGGTTGATACTGGTAAACCGGTTGTTGGACAGCAGGACCGAATTGGTACTGTCCCTAGTACTGTTGGTAGGTAAATTGAGGTTGACTTGTTACAACAGTACTTAAACCAGGCTGCCCTACAGGCATGTGGACCCTAGTTTGAATCGTAGATCTGGAAAACGGTAAAGATGTCTGAGGAGTGGTTGCAGAGACAGTAGAAATCGGAGCTGTCGATACTCCAGAAGTAAGTGCGGTAGATGTCGTAGTAGTTGCAGCAGTCGTTTGAGATGGAGTACTAGGTGCAATTGGCGGCTGAGTAACTACCGAAGTTACAGAAGTTTGAACATTTGACTGGACAGGTTGCGGTTGTTGGGGTGAACCAGAAACTACGGGTTGTCCAGTTTGAGGTACCAACTGTATACTTGGCTGCAACACCTGTTGACCCTATGATGGATCCCACACTATCATTCTGGGGTATTGACCCATAACAGGTTGAGGATATTGAGATCCATAACCAGATTGAGGATAGGATTGATAACTGAAAGGCATAGTTCCCATACCTTCAACATATGACTGACCTTGAGGTGGTTGATAACCTTGACTCGAGTATTGACCTTGAGGTTGATAACCTTGGGGTAAATACTAATACTGGGGTTGACCTTGACCTTGAGGTTGATACCCTTGAGGTTGATACCCTTGGGGTTGATACCCTTGAGGTAAATATTGATACTGAGGTTGACCCTGGGGTACATATTGAGGCTGGGGTTGACCTTGAGGCATGTATTGTACTATGGGTACATACTGGCCTTGAGGTTGCCCCCCAGACACAATTTGTGTACCTTGAGGTTGCCCCCCAGGCGTTAATTGAGGCTGCCCCCCAGGCAGTAATTGACCACCTTGAGGTTGAGAAATGGGAACTGAACCTGACATCATGTAAATGTCCCCTACACCCAACGGTTTATTACCATTGTTTCCAGCTAATAAGCCATGATCAATGGGTTGAGGAGATGCCCCCGCAAAGTTACCAGAAAGTGACTGATACCCGATGGGAACAGAAGGACCGCCGTGTAAGAAAGATTCAGGAGATTGAGTAAACATCAACGACTGACCAGACATATTTACAGGAGTATAAATACCTCCAGGTGGAAAATGAGTACGAGGTGAAGAAAAACCTACCCCTGAGTTGTCTAAATAATTGGTTAACGAAAGGTACCAAGTAGTACTTCTAGGAGGACTGTAAAAGATAGATTCACGCTCCCTTAGATCAATAGTAGGTTGATCTTCAAGGATAGATACGCCTAATTCTTCCTCTGGAACAAGTTCTTCAATAGCTATCAAACCAGTAGGAAGATTTTCGGTGATGACTCTTTCTACCCTAGGTGAATCTGGTACACTAGAAGTTGGAGTAACAGGTTCAGATATTTCAGGTTCTTCGCCTATATCACTAGTAGAGAAAAAACTACGAGCAAGCTCAGAAACTTCAACTGCTTCAGGATTATAACCTGTTTCTAGACTTTGGTAATCTTGATGGACTACCAACGAAGACTCTCCTCCTTTTGGTGAACCTACTCTACTGCCGCTAGGAGGAGTTACAAGGACCTTTAAACCTTCGTAATGACTTGGGACGTCTTGAGGATATTCACCCCGAAGTCTACGGGATTTCCTCAACAATTCGGCCACAGAAACAACCTCAAGAGACTTGCCCCGAAGTCTATGGGACTGTCTCAGTAATTCCGCCACAGTTAAAAACTTTTAACTACTACACACGCAAAAAAAGTAAAATCTCAAAGAAAACCACCTAAAGTCTCTAAAGAACCAAACAAATTTGAATCACACGCCTAAAGAATCTAGGGCATCAAACCAAGCACAAACAGTAGCCTTCCAGACCGAAAATGCTAGTTGGAGATGAAACCCAACATCGTCGGATTCAGTACAGAAGTGGCGGGTGGAACAGTTACCCCAGAAACCTGCTTAATGAATAGACCGGCACAAGTTCCCCCACTTTAACTGTCTCGAGTGAAGTGAACCCCCCGGAAAATCCAAGTGAGTCTAGCCGACGTCTACTCTAGGTATAGTGGGATCTTCCCTCCACCGTCACCTCGGTAGAATCCTAAAGATAATGGTCACTGGTGGGCTCCAATATTGTAGCAATAATGCTACAAATCCTGGGGCTTCCTATCTCTAATTTTATCAACCCGGTAGTTCGTACGAACTTGGAAGCGACGGTGTTGTATGGATAAGTACTAGCTCTTGTCGCAGCTATCACTTGGTCAGCTGGCACAAGTCCTCTAGGGCTCAAGCCAACTTCTATATGCTCTCAGAAGAAGCTTTCTAAATGATGGACGAAGGCTATCTCGAGAGAAATTGATCTACTTTGCAAAAATGAACTGAAAACCAACCAAAGCATGGAAACCCTAGTAAACCCTAATCTGACTAGTTTAACCTCTATGGTGCAATAGTGAGAGTGCAAATGTCTACAAATGATGTCATTACTTCTAATGATGTGAAATGCATGAACTCAAACTACTTCTATGAAAAAGAACATTGTTTTTGTATTTTTGCTTAAGTGGATGGAGTGATTATGATTTTGTCTCTTATTAGGGTTTGGCTGTGCAGAGGTGGTGCGAAGGGAGAGAAAGCTTGGGAAAGGTCAGGAGGGCTAGGAGAGGTTCCAGAGGGTCCCTAGCATCAGTCCACACAAGTCTACAACGTTCAGATGCTCGGCAACCAAGTTCGCAGGCTTCTACAGGATGTCTGCAGGGGATCCTACAGGAAACTAAGGAATTCTACAGGAAGTCTGCTAACTTCTACAGGATGTGCTGTAAGTGGAAGTTTGGGTGATGGTGAAGTGATGGAACGGTATGGGTGGATAGGTGAGGTGGAGATGGAACTTGTGATGACTCAGGGGCAGAGAAACAGGATGGAGAAAGAGTGCACGGAGTTAGTTGGTGGATAGAAGGATGGCAGCAACGAAAGGTCAAGAAGATGAAGCTACGTGGCAATGGATGAGTTAGAAGGTAGACGAGCTGAACAGAGGTCGAGTAGGTGGCTTGAGGAGAGGTTAAGAAGAAGAAGAAGGAAGTAGAATGATATGGAGCAGTGTAAATAAAACAAATTGCTTATGTCTTGCACCAAAAACGAGAATTCATTAACCAGTGCTACCTGTGCTATTAAATCAATAAACAGTGATGTAAATCATGAAGAAAAGTCGTGCATGGAATTGCAATGACGAAGTATGGCTCAAGAGCAAAAATGCATGGAAAGATCCACGATTAAACCGACTGTGTTGCAGCTTGCATGAAAGTAGAAAAGACTGCGTTTTTTTGGTGGTTGGTATAGACTGCACCCCAATCCCTAAACAGAGATGGCAGTGGAGGCACTAACAACCTTTTCTTGGAGCTCCCGCGGATTACAAACCTCCTATCCTAATCTAAGTAATTGAAAGTAATTCAACCATAAGCTAATCCTACTCAATCTTATTAAAGAAATCAAATCAACAAACTGTGTTCTTGAAATGCATATCAAAACAAGGAAACAGAGTGCTGGAAAGAAAGGTAAATAACACTACAATAAGAGGAGATCTATTGCTCTCAGGTTGGGCCCTAACCTGAGAGCTATAGCTCCCTTAAAATCTCAGAATTAGATCCAAATTTGCTTGCCATTATTCATAATCAAAAGTCTAATGTCATGCCAAAACTGGCTTACAAAAACAAACACCGAGCTATGCTCAAAAATTACAATATTAGTCCAAAAGTTCAAAATTCTCCTAACAAAGGCTACGACCTTCATATTTATACAAAATGAAGATCAAGCTGGCTTCCTCCATTCATGGTGCTTGGCTATCTGACTGAAAGTCAAACTGCTGTAAAACTGCTGATCGTGTAGAACGTGTTGGCTGCCTTTAAGCTCGGTGGGGAGAGCTGTTAGAGCTCGGAGTTAAGGTGAAAATCACGAGGAGGGTCATCAAGACTATGGACAACCTCCCTATGAACCCTCAATGTCGCCTTTGCTATATCCTTGTCTCCATTTACGTGGTCTTTTGCTCTCTTTAATGCCAAAAACCTGAAACCATCATGTATTAGTCACATAGATATAATGCCTGCCCTTATTCCTACAAACAACACGAATATACTAAGAAATGAATGCATAAGTGGTAAAAGATGAATGGTTGAACAAGGTAAGTAGGCTAATATGAGCCCAAATTGTACCAAAAATTGGGGCTCATCATCACCCCCCAGCTAAACTATTTGCTCATCCTTGAGCAACTTTGCTCCGGCTCCTTGTCCTTGGCCGAGAACTAGAGCCAGGAGCATGCTCTTCCTTTCCTGTTCTTGGTGGCCCTGCCTCTTCTGCCCTTAGCGGTGACGAGGGTGGCTTTTCCTCCCCCTTTCCTGTTTCCTTGAGCCGGGCTTCGGAAGCCGATTGGCCTATTTTTCATGTCCAAGAAGTTATTTTTGGGCTTCCCTTCTCAGGGGTGGTCGATGTTTTAGAGGGAGATCTTTTACTGGGTGAAGTAGGGACACCCCCTGAAATGGTTTGGCTGCTGGGTGGAGGCTGCGGCTTGCCCGTGTTTATTCTCTTACTTCTCCTGGCTTCAAAAGGTAGAGGGATCTCCCTCTCTCTCTTCTCCTTCGACTTTGGAGGTGTACTGAGGGCGGCCAGCACAGCTGCTGCTTCCTTTTCGAGAATACCAGCCTTCTCTTTCTTGCGTTTTTCTTTCTCAGAGCTCCTTGTAGAGGGCCCCTTCTTTTCAGATTTCGGAATTCCTGTAGAAGACCCTGCTTTGCCCACTTCCGGGCCTTCTGTAGAAGATCCTTTCTTTACCAATTTTGGGCTTCCTGTAGAAGACCTTGTTTTAGCCACTCTCGGGCTTCCTGTAGAAGCCCCTGCTTTGGTAATTTTCGGGCTTCCTGTAGAAGCCTCTTTTTCAATGATTTTCAGGCTTCCTGTAGAAGCCTTTTTTTGCTTTCCTGTAGACACGGGTGTCACCACCTTTTCTTGCTTAGCTGCATGGGTTTTTCTTTTTGGTTTGGTTGCAGGTGCTGACGAGGTACTTGGGCTGATGTGGACCACCTCAGCTTTGTCTGTTCTGCTCTTCAACCTATTTTCTCTTGCTGACAAGATGGGTGTGCCACCTTTTTCTTTGTCATCCTTTTCCTCATGCTTCTTCTTTTTTTCTTTCTTCTGCACTGTGGTCGGGGTCTTCTGGCATTTTTCTCTCTTTTCCTCGGCCACTGCTTCTTGTTCCTCACTGCTGGAGGAACCCGTTTCTTCAATCAACATTTTTATGTCTCCATCTCTTGTCAAATTCCGGAATGATTCACATGAGAGGGGAACCTTATATGAATGAAGCGCATCCTCCACAAGAAGTTTGATCAACCAATGGTGGGCTACCTGATCTGGTATGCCCTCTTTTAGCTTTGTGGCACACTCAATTAGAGACTGTAACAGGAAATAAGGAATGCTCAGTTTTTGTTCTACAGGAAGATCAACCCGGTGCCTCAATTCAGTGAGAAACCGAAAGTGATATGCGTACACGATGCTAAAACGGCCTTCACAGGTTATATATTTCATGATTTGCAGGCTGACTTCATTCCATGGTGGCAGCAAGCTGGTTCTTCGCACCCCATTTTTGTCCTCCGAGAATTCCTCCTCAGGTGGAAAGAATTCTTTCTTGGCTTGCTTGCTCAACTTCCTTTCTTCCTTATCCCATGGCAAACCCATCGGAAGTTCAGTAATCCGACTGATATATTGCGGGGTGAGCTTGAGGTTTAGACCTCTAAAGTTCACTGTGGCCAGTGTCTTGGATTTCGGCTTCAGAGCCTGCAAAAATTCTTCTGCCACTTCATCATCGTACCCCTGCAATTTGTCACAAAAAGATATCCATTGAACTTGTGTGAAGAGCTCTACTACTTCCTGGTTTTCCCTTAATTTGGTTGAATCAGTGGGTTCTCGTCTTATAAACCCACCCGGCATGATAAAACAGTTTTCTTGACCAGAGGTGGTGATTGTGGAAGAGATTTTGGTTTACTGAGACAGAGCGTAGAATGTCATGCACATAACCCACAAAACTTATCCCTGAGGACTTAACACAGTTTAATTACTCGACATCCTGTAGAATGACAGTATAGGCACAACAGACAACAATTTCACCATTTCTCTATGACCAGACTGTGGACGACAATTCTGCCACCTTTAATAACCAGTTGCATGAAGAGTTCAGGGTTACCTCTTTAATTGGCCACCTTTTTACGTGAGGCACCCGCTTTCCTGTAGAAACCTGCGTTCCTGTAGGATGACAGTGTTCCTGTAGAATGCAACGTTCCTGTAGAATGCAGCGTTCCTGTAGAATGACAGCATTCCTGTAGAATGCAGCGCGCGATTTTCGGGAGAGACTACAGTCGGTCTGCGCCTTGGGTGTGCTTCTCAATCGCTCTGATAGCCAAAGGCTCGGCGTATCACACTGCAGAAGGATCAGGATAAATTCTCGAGTTCAAACCGGTGGTTGATACATGCATGAATGCAATCTAGCCGATTAGATTTTGAATTCGGTGGAATCCGTGGTGCGGGGGTGAGCTGTCCCCACCGAACCGTTGGGTGATGTCACCCCATCATTCAACTGCGCATTCACTTGCTGCCGCATCAATTCCCGCAGATCTGCTACCGCCTCTTCGGTTAAACTTGGTTTTTTCGACGGGATTGCTCTCACGTGCGTGCTGTTATTCTTTTTGTCATGGCCGCCACCCTCGCATCCAACTAGACCATTAACTAGCCGACGTGGCCGGCCAAATGGCCATACGGCCACTCAACCCATTCACCTTTACACTTAAGCAATCAATCAAAGTAACATTCATGCAATCTGATGGAAGGAAGGGTCGAGACACTTACCTGCGTGGATGCACACGATGTTTCGGCTCTTTGGACGCTGATGAGTCGATTTACCTGCTGTTGGTGAACTTACACAGGCCCGGAGGTCCATGTTCACGAGCTGTCGACAATGGATGGAATACTCTAGTTGCATGTGCCCACGTTTCACCTCATATGGCCTGCGCAGTGAATGGTATCCACTCTAGCAGGCTTAACTGTCACAAGACTCCCGTGGGATGTCTTGGAACAGTTCTTCCTCCTTGGGTGCATGATGCACGACGATGGATGGCATCACGATCATGCTCTCGGAGCTTCGGGCTGACTGTGATGAATAGGGTGTGAGATCTCTAGCGCTTTTTCCATTTACAATTTTCTTTTTCTCGAGACTCATCGATCTGCTTTGCTGGTGCAGGTACTTTGTTGCATGTCGACAAGGATGGTGGAACAAGATAACATCAATGTGCATGGTTGACAACAGTGGCATGCATGCGTCCAAACCGATCCTTAGCCATTAGATCTCCTTATGAAATGAATTATGGCCCGTTTTGAGCTTCTACAGGAAGCTTCCTGTAGAAATACAGCGCTTCCTGTAGAAAGGATGCGTTCCTGTAGAGATTCTGCACCTTCCTGTAGAAGATCTGCATCTTCCTATAGAAACTCTGCATTTTCCTGTAGAAAATCTGCATCTTCCTATAGAAGACTCAAGCTGTTATAAAATTGCACATACCTTGGAGAAAATGAGGATCCTTGGAGGAGGTGTTGGTGAGGTGTCCTGGCTACATGATGAGGACCCTTGGCTTTGAGTTGAGAGGCTTCCTCTCCTCCATAGAACACCTGCATGCAATTTTACATAATGAATCTGCTGACCTTGTTTTTCTTTTGTTTTTTTTCTTTTTTCTTTTTTTCTCTTTTTTTTGAAAGATAACAGGGGCGCCTCATTGAGGTTTTCACCCTTGCCATCTGTCTTAAGCGCCTCAAAGAGGTTTTCACTCAAGGACCTTTTTCCAATCTCTTTTTTTCTGAAAAGACAATAGGGGTGCCTCAATGAGGTCTTTATCCCTACTACCTGCCTTGGGCGCCTTAGAAAGGTTTTCACCCAAGGATCTTTATTATTATTATTATTATTTTTCTTTTAAATTCTTCAGGGTACGCCCAAAGCAGAGGCAGAACCCTTCTCTATGACCAACACTGCCTTCTCCATAGTTTTGATGAACTCTTGTCTTGAGGGAGGCTTCCTGTAGATCTTCAATCGATGCCCATTGACAAGCATGGGGATGGCTTCCTCATCAATGGTCCGAATAAGAACAGATCCATTTTCATGAAATTTTTCCACTGAATATGGCCCTAGCCATATGGTTCTCAGCTTCCCCTTGAAATCTTTGTATCTGGAGTCATACAACAAAGCCCAATCTCTCTGCTGAAATTTCTTGTCATGGAGATGTTGGTCATGCCACACCTTTCTCTGAAGTTGAACCACTTCTGAGTGAAGGAGGGCCTGCATTCAGTGCTCATCCAGGCCATTCAGCTGCAATAGCCTTTCTTGTTGTGCATGGCTGAGATATAGGTCCAGTTGAGCTGCCATCCTCAAAGTGTTGTATTCAAACTCAATGGACAACAAAGCTTTCTTCCCATAGACCAGCTCATAAGGTGTGAAGCCGGTGGTGGTCTTCCAAGTGGTGTTGTAAGCCCATGTGGCTTCAACCAGGCGATCTGCCCAGTCCTTTCTGCTGCTGCTCACCACCTTAGTCAAGATCCCTTCTAATGCTCTATTGGTGACTTCCACCTGCCCATTTGCTTGAGGGTGATAGGGGGTGGAAGTCTTATGCTTGATCTTGTGATGAGCTAGTAGATCTTCAACCAGGTTGGAGGTGAACTGGCTCCCTTGATCGGTGACCAGCTCTCTTGGATAGCCAAACTTATAGAATATGTTTTCTCTTAGGAACTCGGCCACCTTTTCTTCTGTTGTTGCTTTGATTGCTTTGGTCTCTGCCCACTTTGTCAGGTAGTCAGTGCACACAATGATGTAAGACATTTGCCTTGACGGAGGGTTGATTAGGCCCACAAAGTCCATACCCCACTTCTCAAATGGCTCAAGGGTCACCTGAGGTTGGATAGGCATGTCATCCCTTTCGGTCAGTTTCCCCATTCTTTGGCATTGGTCACACTGGCTAACATATCTTCTGACATCTTGATGAAGTGTGGGCCAATAGTAGCCTGCCTGGAGGATTTTGAAGGCAGTTCTCTTGGCTGCAAAATGTCCTCCACAAGACCCATCATGACAAGTGAGGAGGATATCAAAGACTTCCTCCTCCCTTACACAACGCCTTAGGATCTGATCGGGGCCAAGCTTGAACAGATTGCCCCCGATCCAAGTAAATGAGGCACTTTTTCTTATGATTCTGCTCTTCTCTCTGGAAGATAGGTGCGGAGGGAACTGTTCTGAAACAAGGTAGTTTGCTATATCAACAAACCATGGAGAGAGTACTGAAATAGAAAACAGATGTTCATCGGGCATCTGGTCATCCACTGTTCCATCCTCATCTGCAGACAAATCCAATCTAGATAAAAAATCAGCAACAACATTTTCTCTACCTGGTTTGTCAACAATGGTCAAATCAAACTGCTGCAATAAAAGTAACCATCTAATAATACGAGCATTCACATCTGGTTTATTCATTAAATATCTAATTGCAGCATGGTCTGTATGTACAAAGGTTTGATAGCCAGTAATATAATGTCAGAACTTGTTCAGTGCATGGACCACAGCCAAGAATTCTTTCTCGGTTACAGTGTAATTCAGCTCAGCTTTGGACAAGTTTTTGCTAACAAAGTAAATGGCATATGGAAGTTTTTGCTCAACTTGTCCTAAAGCTGCACCTATGGCTTTGTTCGAGGCATCAGTGTGGATGTGGAAAGGTAGGGCCCAGTTTGGACCTCTCAGGATTGGGGCTGACACCAACTTGTCCTTCAATTCATTTAAAGCCCTCTAACAATCGTCAGTCCATTTAAACTCCACATCTTTTGCCAACAGGCCAAACAATGGCGAGGCTAGCTTGCTGAAATCTTTAATAAATCTCCGGTAGTATCCTGCTAATCCCAAGAAACTCCAAACATCCCTTACCTTTTGAGGAGGTGGAACCTTCTTGATGAGAGCAATTTTGTTAGGATCCACCTGCAACCCTTGGCAATAAATGGTATGGCCTAGCACGGTCCCTTCAGCCATTAGGAATTCACATTTTTCAGGACTAAGGGACAAGTTCATCTCAATGCATTTGGTTAGGACTTTTCGCAGATTGGACAATGCTTCCTGGAAGTTGGCCCCATAAGGAGTAAAGTCATCCATATAGATTTCCACTGCATCATGGACCAGCTCCAAGAAGATGCTTAAGACAGCTCTCTGGAAAGTAGCGGGAGCATTGCATAACCCAAAGGGAAGGACTCGGTAGGCAAAGGTGCCCTAAGGACAAGTGAAGGTGGTCTTATCTTGGTCTTCCGGGCTGATTTGGATCTGGTTGTACCCGCTAAACCCATCCAGGAAAGAGAAGAACTTCTTTCCTGCCAGTCCATCCAACACTTGATCTATGAAAGGTAGAGGGAAATGGTCTTTCTTGGTAGCTTTGTTCAATTCCCGGTAGTCCACACAGATTCTCCATTTCCCATTTTTCTTGGGAACCAACACCAGAGGGGACACCCATTCACTATCTGAGATGGGGTAGATGAATCCGGCATCCAACAGTTTTTGCAATTTTTCCTTGACAATGTCTTGAAGAGCTGGATTCATTCTCCTCTGGGGTTGCCTAACCGGCTTACAATCCTCTTTGATGTATATGTGATGGGTACAAACCGAAGGATGGACTCTTCATCTCCTTATAGCTCCAAGCAAAAGCATCTAGGTGACTGGACAACAGGCTACACAACTCCTTTTCCTAGGAAGGAGATAGGGAGGAGTTGATCTTCAATGTTCTCTCAAGGCCGAACTCCACATTCTTGACTCTGGGAGTGACAGGGTTGGTTGTACAAAGATCCACTAAGGTGCTAGCTTGGGCATCCTCCACCAGTTTCTCTAAGGATAGTGCATTGGGAGGTGGATTCTGGATCAAGGTCTCAATCAAGTCATCCTCGCTTGGGGGGTCTCTTCTAGTGGTCTCTAAGGTGCACAGAGGTGCTGAGTACACCTCGTCTTCCTCTCTTTCTTCTAACCAGAGTGGTAAGTCATGCTCTAAGGAGGGTTGGGCAGGAGGGTATAGGACTAGCTGTTTGGACATAGGACCATTTTTGATGGTCATATTTCCTGCACGGCAACTTATGTAAGCATCTGTAGTGGCTAACCAAGGCCTTCCCAAAATGAGAGGATATCCAGTAAGCTTTGCCTTGGGTTGCAGAACCAAGAAATCTGCAGGGTATTCCCAAGAGTCGATAGAGACCAAGACATCCTCCACAATCCCTTTGGGAGTCACAGTGGAGTGATCTGCCAATTGCAGTACTGTCGAGGTTTTCCTCAAGGAACCCTGAAGATTGAGTTTGAGCATGGTATCCCTGGTCATCACATTAATGGCAGCCCCCAGATCAATCATGGTGTGAGGTATGATGGTGCCATTGATGTGGACATCTACTACAGGACTTCCAGGATCTAGGTACTTTGGGCAGATGACTTGTCCTAACATAAGGTCAGAAAGTTGTCCTATGACATTGATGGTTGAAGCATCTTTCTTCCGCCTTCCTGGGTGTTTGAAACACTTTTCCTTAGCCAGTTTGTTGTATATTGGTACATCCTTGATGGCTTGGAGAAGTGGTATTTTTACACACAACTGCTTGAGCTCACCCAGAAGCTCATCCTCTTCTGGGTTAGGTTGTGCGGTGGCTGTCAGTCTCTCAAGAAAGGGTGGAATAGCCTTCGGTTCACTTTCCTGTTTATCTTCCTCATACTCTGGGGGAGGAGGTTGGCGATCTGGTAGAGTCTTTCCAGATCGAAGATTGATCTCCTGGATCTCCACAGCATAGGTAGGGCATGAGGTTTCCCCAGTGTATACCTGCTGGGCCTGTCTATTGTTGGGGTTCGGGTTCAGTTGAGCAGGCATTTGAGGTTGCCTTCGAGGAGCAGGAGGTAATGGCTGAGGTTGAACTGGTGGTGGAGGAAAAATGGCGGGAGGAGTATTGTACTGGGGCCTCCACTCCGACTGAGGTGCATTCCACTGAGGCTATGGCTGGGCATGTGAATGATATGAATGAGAAGTAGGTTGAGTAGGGTACTGAGGTGGATAAGACCATGGAGGAGGCATGGACCAGGAAGGATGAGCAGGGGGACCCCAGGAAGGCATAGGAGTCGATTGGTTGGGGCTGTAATAAGCTTGAGGTGCCCCTTGCATTCCCTGCTGATAAGGTCTAGATCCTTGTGGCCTCCTTTGGTTTAGGTAATAGAGAGGTTCATTAGGAGCTTCTGTCCCTTGGTACATGGCTTTAAACCCAAGTAAGGTTGGACACTGATTTGTTGGATGGTCCTCCTCACAAACGAAACATACTTCAACTGAATGCAATGGGAATTCGTTCTTAGGGTGTCTCCTTGTGCACCTAGGGCAGAAGACAACCAAGGCTCTCTCAGCTTCTTCTTTCTTGTGTTGGATCCTGAATGTGTCCAGCTGCATGGCAATGGTCTGTCTCACCTCACTCTTGAGATCTTCTAATTGATTTGCAAGCTCATGTTTGGAGAAAGGGACACTAGTTGAGAGGAGGTTTCCCCTACCTCGTTTCCGAGCTGCCCTGGAGTGGTTTCTAAACACAGTCTTGATGTCCTCATAAGGAAGTTGGTAAATGTCCCCCTCAGCTAACATGTGAAGGGTATCTAAGAGGTTTTCAGGGACTCCTCGGAGCAGGACCAACTTGAGGGATTCAGGGTCAAGTGTGCACCTGGCCCGCTTATAGCTAAGTTGGAACCTCTCCTCATAATCCTCTAAGGACTCATCATTTCCCATGGTCATCCGAAAGATTTCTCCCTTGGTTTCCTTAGACCTACAATAATCCGTGTACTTGGTATTGAAAGCTTGCTGCGTCTAAGCCCAAGTGGTGATACTATTCCCAAGTAAACCCATGAACCTGCGTAATGCTGCATCCATAAGAGTTGAAGGGTAGAGTTTCAGCTTTTGCTCATCTTCAGTATAGTCATAGGTTCTACAAAGGACAACAAACTCAAACAGGAAGGTATCAGGATCTTCAGTAGTCAGTCTATGGAAGTGAGGTAAGGCGGAGGGGCTAATGTTCTTCATTTTCATCTCTCGATTGGTCTCTCAGATGGGGAAGGCACCTTCTATTCTCTCATCTTCTCTTCTATTGTCAGCCATAGCTTCAGATGGAGTGGTCTCTAACTCTTCTTCTACTATAGGATCTTTTTATATCTCGGGATGTTCACCTATAGGTTCTTCTGGGTCACTGTCACCAAAGAAGAGAGAAGGGTAACTCAGTGATGTGGTGGGGGTGTTGGGTAGGAATTTTCCTGATTTATCTTGGTTCCTACGAGGCATGAAATGGAAAATAATTTCTTTTTTGATTGTTTTTGTTTTTTTTTCTTTGGTACCTGCAAAACTGAAACAGATTTATCTACAACTAACTGTAAAGATGCAGAATTAAACTGAAAGCAGGAAAGAACTAATCTACTTTGCTCAAATGAAATTGCAGGAATGGAAATGCTAGTCTACGCTTGCAGAAATGAAAGGCTAATCTACGAAAGAAGGAAATTCTAATCTATGAAAGCAGGAAATGATAATCTATGAAAGCAGGAAATGTCTATGCTACTTTTGCAGAATGGAAATGAAATAAACTACTTAGCAGAAGATTGTAGTGGAAAATAGAAGAAAAGCAACAATTACTAATACTCTGACGCTTCCCCGGCAACGGCGCCAAAAAGATGGTGGGCTCCAGTATTGTAGCAATAATGCTACAACTCCTAGGGCTTCCTATCTCTAATTTTATGAACCCGGTAGTTCGTACAAACTTGGAAGTGATGGTGCTGTATGCACAAGTACTAGCCCTTGTCGCAGCTGTCACTTGGTCAGCTGGCACAAGTCCGCTAGGGCTCAAGCCAACTTCTATATGCTCTCAGAAGAAGCTTTCGAAATGATGGATGAAGGCTATCTCGAGGGAAATTGATCTACTTTTCAAAAATGAACTGAAAGCCAACCAAAGCATGGAAACCCTAGTAAACCCTAATCTGACTAGTTTAACCTCTATGGTGCAATAGTGAGAGTGCAAATGTCTACAAATGATGCCATTACTTCTAATGATGTGAAATGCATGAACTCAAACTAGTTCTATGAAAAAGAACATTGTTTTTGTATTTTTGCTTAAGTGGATGGAGTGATTATGATTTTGTCTCTTATTAGGGTTTGGCTGTGCAGAGGTGGTGCGAAGGGAGAGAAAGCTTGGGAAAGGTCAGGAGGGCTAGGAGAGGTTCCAGAGGGTCCCTAGCATCAGTCCATAGAAGTCTACAACGTTCAGATGCTCGGAAACCAAGTTTGCAGGCTTCTACAGGATGTCTGCAGGGGATCCTACAGGAAACTAAGGAATTCTACAGGAGGTCTGCTAACTTCTACATGATGTACTGTAAGTGGAAGTTTTGGGTGATGGTGAAGTGATGGAATGGTATGGGTGGATAGGTGAGGTGGAGATGGAGCTTGTGATGACTCAGGGGCAGAGAAACATGATGGAGAAAGAGTGCATGGAGTTAGTTGGTGGATAGAAGGATGGCAGCAACGAAAGGTCGAGAAGATGAAGCTACGTGGCAATGGATGAGTTGGAAGGTAGACGAGCTGAACAGAGGTCGAGTAGGTGGCTTGAGGAGAGATTAAGAAAAAGAAGAAGGAAGTAAAATGATATGGAGCAGTGTAAATAAAACAAATTGCTTATGTCTTGCACCAAAAATGAGAATTCATTAACCAGTGCTACCTGTGCTATTAAATCAATAAACAGTGATGTAAATCATGAAGAAAAGTCGTGCATGGAATTGCAATGACGAAGAATGGCTCAAGAACAAAAATGCATGGAAAGATCCACGATTAAACCGACTGTGTTGCAGCTTGCATGAAAGTAGAAAAGACTGCGTTTTTTTGGCGGTTGGTATAGACTGCACCCCAATCCCTAAACAGAGATGGCAGTGGAGGCACTAACAACCTTTTCTTGGAGCTCCCGTGGATTACAAACCTCCTATCCTAATTTAAGTAACTGAAAGTAATTCAACCATAAGCTAATCCTACTCAATCTTATTAAAGAAATCAAATCAACAAACTGTGTTTTTGAAATGCGTATCAAAACAAGGAAACAAAGTGCTGGAAAGAAAGGTAAATAACACTACAAGAAGAGGAGATCTATTGCTCTCAGGTTGGGCCCTAACCTGAGAGCTATAGCTCCCTTAAAAGCTCAGAATTAGATCCAAATCTGCTTGCCTTTATTCATAATCAAAAGTCTAATGTCATGCCAAAACTGGCTTACAAAAACAAACACCGAGCTATGCTCAAAAATTACAATATCAGTCCAAAAGTTCAAAAAGCTCCTAACAAAGGCTACGACCTTCATATTTATACAAAATGAAGATCAAGCTGGCTTCCTCCATTCGTGGAGCTTGGTTGTCCAACTGAAAGTCAAACTGTTGTAAAACTGTTGATCCTGTAGAACGTGTTGGCTACCTTTAAGCTCGATGGGGAGAGCTGTTAGAGCTCGGAGTTAAGGTGAAAATCACGAGGAGGGTCATCAAGACTGTGGACAACCTCCCTATGAACCCGCAATGTCACCTTTGCTGTCTCCTTGTCTCCATTTACGTGGTCTTTTTCTCTCTTTAATGCCAAAAACCTGAAATCATCATGTATTCGTCACATAGATATAATGCCTGCCCTTCTTCCTACAAACAACACGAATATACTAAGAAATGAATGCATAAGTTGTAAAAGATGAATGGTTGAACAAGGTAAGTAGGCCAATATGAGCCCAAATTGTACCAAAAATTGGGGCTCATCAGTCACTAAGGTTACCGACCGCAACAAATGCACCTTGGGGAACAGTCTACACTCCGACAGCACACAAGGGTAGAGTATCAAGCTCAATCCCCTTGTGGGCTCCTTGACAATAATCCAAGGTTTACCGACAAGTGACCCCTGGCTCCTCAACAATGGTTAATCCGAGGTTTACCGTTTGTAATACGTGCATGTCTAGCGTCGTTCCCAATGAGGGAGGATTGATCCCCTCACTGGTTCGGACACGAGCTCCTGCTTCTCCTTTAAGAGGAGCTTTCCCAGAGTACAAATGAGACAATTGGATTTATTCTAACACAAGGTAAGCTACTTGTTTGGTTTTGTTGTCTTGGAGAGTTAATTACTCCCCTACTCCAAGACACTAACCTGATCTAAATTGGTGTTTCAGAGCCCTAGTAAATAAAAGTTACTACGTTGATTTTACTTTAAGCGTTAATTTTATGGTTTTTCTTAAAGACAAAAAGGTAGTGGAGATGAAACTGGTGGTGTATAGACTCGACTCGCAACCACTACAAAGATGCACCTAAGATGATTTACACTACTTTTCTTTTTCAATGAATATCCTAACTAAGAGAGTTGGAAAATGCAAATTTTATAGAAAAAAACTTTCTTAGTAAAGACAATCAAAGAAACAATTCTCTTTATCTTTTCAAAACACACGATTCATGACCACTAATTTCTCTACGAAATTTCCTTTTTCTCCCAAAAGTCTACAAATGCTACCAAAGCAAACTTTTTCCAAAAGAATTTTTGTGTTTTTTCTATATTAATAAAGCATGTAAAACTATTTTATCAAATCGAATTTAACAAATCTAAGACAATCAAATCAAATTCACTCAAAAGCAAATTAAAAGGAAATTTACCTAAAAGCAAAAAATAATGAGGATAAAAGCCTACAAGGATGATTCCCGGATGTTTTACTTAGTGAAAATGCAACTAAGGATCAGTTCATGCAGAATCATAAACTAACCAAAAAACAAAATCGAAATCTTTTTGTTCTTTTTTCTGAAGAATGGTATTGAAGGCTTTAACAAACAAACTTTTCGAGATTCGCAAAGAGAAGACACAAAGGTAGGTCTCTCACTAGGGTGACTTCTATGACAGGCCCGACTCCTAAGAGGACTGATCAAAACTAGGGAGATCCAAAGTTTGACAACCTCTAACGCCAAAGTCACTACAGGACCAGTTAAAAATCAAACCCTAAGGCAAAAATCACTATGAATTCCACCAAAACCCTCGACACTAACGGGACAAGTTCAGGTGAAGATCTTTGACAGTAAACTGATGGATCTGGGCAGTAAAAACAAATTGAAAACAAAATCTAAAGAGCAAAAAAGAAAAAAATGAAATTTTCTCAAAATTGACAGGGGTACGCAGGTCATCTGTTCACACAGGCGCGGGTATGCACTGTGCACAAAGACGCAGTGCGTACAAGTACGCACTATGTCAAACTCAGAGACTGCGTACTGCTGGCAAAGCTAAGAAAAATAAAAACTAAATTGACTCTAAGCTAACCCACCCAAATACACAGCTAGACAACCAAAAATCAGAAAACAAGCAATTTTTCTCAAACCAAAATATCAAATCAAAAAGAACTCAAACACATTCATGGAGTCCCCAGTATGGTTGCCATTTTGTCACGCGGAAAGAGTCGTTAGTGCGGACACAACTGACCTTCCTAGAAAGCCTAAGACTCTCTAATGACAAACAAGACAAATAAGAGCAATCCTTCCCTAAATATGCTTTTACAACATGAGAAATCAAGTGTTTAGATACTACCTGTAATCCAACGCTGTTGTAGTAGTCCTGTTTTTTTGATCCGGATGAGCTCCTCCTTCCCTTCGAAACCTGCATTCACTAACAATCAAATGATTAAATAGAACCTGAATATCACATAAAATAAAACATATTTAACATATAGACCAAGGAGTATATGAAACAACTCATTAATAACAAATTGTTGAGAAGAATGGACTAATTTGTATTAAAAGGTAACAAAAGGAACCATTACAACCTGAGCCTTGGTGTTGTGCAAGCTCCTCCCAGGGTCCACAAGAGTTCTCCCTTACTCTGATCAGCTCACCCACCTCCCAATGGAAGCAAGTAAAGATGGTAATCTCTCCTCACAAGCTTCTACAAGGAAGTCCTAATTCTAGCAGCATCTACCCTTAGGAATGTTCAGCTTTCAACCTCCCCTCCCTTTGGCCCAATGCCTGTATTTATAGTGTTCTAGAGGAAGTTATTCAGGTCCACCATCAATGGGATAAGCCCCTCTTTGGATGGGATAGCTCCCCTATTGATGGAATAAGTTCCTCTTTGGTAGGGATACATGAACCATCTGGAGGCGCTTCATACACGTCAAACATACTTCTAGAAGACTCTAGAAATGACCACAAGTAATTTTTTTGGAGTGAAACTTGCGCCTTTTGACCTTTACAGGAGTACGCACCCACCCCTTTACATACAGAGTGTACAAGTACGCAGGTATTGTGAACTTGGGTTGCGTACTCGCAGGTAAGGCTAAGAGAAGCTGCGTACCAGAGATAATTGACTTTAAATGACTTTTCTCTTTTTCTTAAAGTTTGACATGAGGAGCAGAGGCATGAGACTTGCCAAGGAGGATAGTATGGCAGTGGATGGAGCCATACTAACTGTAAATAGTCATGGTGACATTTTTTAGTGTAACATAAGGCATTGATCTATCTTTTCTATCTTTTTGTGAGCTGGTTTCATAACAATTAGTATCAGAGGTTTGGATTCTAGGGTTTTGCTCCTCCAAATAGGTCATCATGGTATTTTCGCTATAACATTTTTTTTGAAACATTTCAAAAGTGAAAAAAAAACCATTTGAGACAAAATGGCACTAAACCTCGGGTCTGAATTTTAGAGCGTTTTGCACTATATTTGTGGAGATATGGTCTGAGGAAGTTGGTCTTTTTGCAAAATCCTGAATTACATTACAAACAGTTGACCTGGGGAAAATCATCATAAATTTCTCTCCGAGCATTGGATTGAAATTTCATAAGAAGGTACAAGAAGAGGATGGACTGTAGTTTCTTGTATATATTTTTCAGAGCCAAAGGTCGAAACAGGGACATGTGGCACGTCGTACAAGTTTGCTCTACCGAACTAGTATAGAATCAGGTCACTATGGGAGATTTGGCATAACTCTTCCTTGGAGAATCCAATTTGGATGAAACCGGTGGCATTGAAAAGAGGAAACAGAGGGGTACTGTAGGTTGCAATTTCAAAGCTAGATAATCCGAAATTACAGAGATGAATCATAGGCAATATCAAGCTCCTACAAAGTGAAAAAAGGTGTGTAGATTTTTTTAAATTCTTTCTTAAGCTTGGTTTGAAAAATTATTTTGAAGGAATTCAAAGGACATAGTAGAGCATTATTATCGGTAACTGATGCCCCGAGGAAAGAAAATGAAAACACCTAGTAAGCAACCTGAAAGCTCTAGCATGACTCGTGAAGAAGAGGAAGAAATGCTACATGATATATCAAAATTACAAGACAAAGTGAAACAAGTTTCACTCTCACAAAAGCTAAGAGAAGCTAAGATAAATGGCATGCAAGCTAAGATGGACAATTTGAAGATAGATTTAAACACAAATTTGAAGACAGGCATGGCAGATTTGAAGACAAATTTGACAAAATTTCTACAAGAAATACTTACTAATGGTGAAAGGGTAGTGTTATAGACATTTTTGGGCACTGCAGCCCCTATCATAAATTTCCTTAAACCAAGGGCTCCTAATTCCCTCAGGGTGTTGTTCAAACCTGTAAAAGAACAAGGTCAACCAATTACAACATCTCCCAGAAGTTCTCCATGAAAAACTACTCAGAACTGGTGAAAACTGGACCATTTCACCTGCTCCATGGTCAAAGCGCATTGCATCCCACCTGAATACACACAGTAGGTGCGATGCATGTTGAAAACCCCTTCTATGGGGTGCGATGGGTGAGAATGGACAAATGGCAGGGTCAATCCGCAAGGTGGAGAAGCATGGAATCTTCCAAAAACTTCTCCTGTGACACTTGCCTCTCTGCATTTGACTAGGGATGAGTAAGAGATCATCAATCCCCAAGTGGAATCAAGAACTATCAGAGAGAGGACAATAATCAAATCTCAAAAGATGACTCATTCCCCTTGAAAACATCTATATATGGATCCCTCATCCCAGAGATCCAAAGGCTGGAATTTTGTATCTTGTAAGGAAGTGTTGTTGGTTTCTTGGTGCAATATCATAGTGTTGGGTGATCTAAGCTTTTCATGAGGTGAAGAAGGGATTTCTTGCTGAGAGGATGATGTTGGGTCAGAACAATTGGTTGTAATCCTCTTTGCTCTTTATTGATTATCAATAAAGCTATTCAAGTTTTCCTCCACATTCTTGTATGATTAATGATTTATGCATTCGTGTGGTCAATATACATCTGGTCCTATATTGTTTATGATAATAGATCTATGTTCTTGGATAGTGTTATGCTGCTTTGATTCTACAGGTACTCTTTGAAGCTAGGTAGACAAGGAAGCGAGTGACGAAGACCTATCAGAAGGGAGAGGAATCAATCAAGGAACCAAACGAAAGATAGAGGTTGGTCTCCTTATTCTTCTCTTATCTATTTCTCATAAAGGAAAAGGAACGTAGTTTTTAGTTTGTTTGTTTCTAAGGTAGCTAACAGCCTTAGTGGGACTAGCAGCTCTGCATAGACACTAGTTTTCCCGATAACAGGTAGTAAAGGAAACTCATGATGCGAACAAAAGAAATGTTAATCATGATTTCATAGACTCTAATGTTGGATTGAAGACCCACCATATTCCAAAAATCAAAATGAGGAAGTTTGATGGCAAGGATCCCACAACATGGATATTACAAATGGGGCAATTTTTTGATCTCAATAATGTGCAAAACACACAAAAGGTAGTATTGCAACTTTATATTTGGAACCAAATCAGTTTGTATGGTATCAATGGCTTTGCTCTCATAAACAATTTATGACTTGGGCAATTTTTACGGAAGAATTGACAACACATTATGAGGATACAAAAAGCAACAGTGTTTTTAGCCAATTGATAAGTCTCAAACAAAAGGGTTCAATAATGGAGCACATTGAGGAGTTCCAAAAATTGAACATAAGGGTAAAAAATATTCTATAGGAGCATAGGATTGATGTATTCATAGGGACTTTAAAGGATAATATCCAACATGATGTTCCCCTTTGGGAACTTGATTCATTAGAGAAGGTATTCACGTTAGAAAGAAAAATGGAAAGCAAAATTATGGAAACCAGGAAGCATACCACTCACAACTATAAAGATGGAAGTGTTGTTGCACCTAGTCTTCCACAACCTATAAGGTTGACACCACAGCAATTGGAAGAAAAAAGAGCAAAAGGGCTTTGTTACAATTGTGATAGCAAATGCACTAAAGGTCATAAGTGTACGGAGAAGAAATTATTCTACATAAATTGTGAAGAGGAAGATGAAAAGGAGAAAGAAAGGTCAAAAGAAGAGGATATACTCTAGGAACAAAGCCTAGATAAAGAAGAAATTAATTTGACAATATCTTGTAATGCATTGGCTGGAATTACCACTCCTCAAACCATCAAGATAGAAGGACAAATCAAGAATAAAAAGGTAATAGTGTTGATTGATTTAGGAAGTACACACAATTTTATTCATTGTAAGGTAGAAAAAGAATTGAATTGCTTCCTATGTCTGGCACCAGAGTGTCAATTGATGGTTGCAAATGGAGGAACAATAAATATCTCTCGAAAGTTCCATAATATCAAGCTATCCATGGGAGAATATGTATTGACTAGCCCAATGCTTTCCATTCCAATGGGAGGTGCTGATGTTGTACTAGGAGTCTAATGGCTACAATCCTTGGGTACAATAGCTTTTAATTTTCAATAAATTGTCATGAAATTTTCTGTGGAAGGAAAGGAAGTTGAATTAAGGGGTATTGCAGGGAAACTGAGAAGGATAATCAACTCTAATGGTATGACAAAGCTTCTAAAAAAGGAATAAAGAGGTGTAATTGGACAATTATGTTCGCTAGATGTTTTCACATCAAATTTATCTATTTCTCTAGATCTCCAAAAAGTCTTGGACAATCATTCCAAGGTATTTGAGACTCCCAAAGGTATCCCACCTATTCATGATCATGATCATGCTATTCATCTGATTCTATGAAGTGTTCCTCCAAACATCAAGCCGTACATATATCCCTATGCCCAAAAGAGTGAAATTGAACGTATGGTTGCAGAAATGCTAGAGGCTGGTATAATTCAACCTAGTCAAAATTCTTTCTCTACTCTAGTAGTATTGGTGCATAAGAAGGATGGATCATGGCGCATGTTTCTAGATTATAGGGAGCTCAACAACCTCACTATTAAAGATAAGTTTCCCATTCCTATCATTGATGAATTACTAGATGAATTGCATGGATCAATTTACTTCACCAAGTTGGATCTTTGTTCAGGATATCATCAAATCAGAATGAAGACTGAAGACATTCTGAAAACAACATTTAGAACTCATGAGGGTCATTATGAATTTTTGGTCATGCTTTTTGGCCTTACCAATGCACCTTCTACATTTCAAGGTTTGATGAATTCCATTTTCAAACCCATCCTTGGAAAATTTGTGTTAGTATTTTTTTATGATATACTAATCCACAACAAGTCTTGGAATGACCATGTTGAACATGTTGACAGGGTGCTACAACTATTGGAGGATAAACAATTATATGCAAAAAGATACAAATGTTTCTTTGGAGTAGAAGAGGTGGAATATCTGGGTCATATTATATGTCATGAAGGAGTTAAGGTAGACCCTAGCAAAATTAAAGCCATTAAGGAATGGAAAATCCCCACATCCATAAAGCATCTACAAGGATTTCTCGAGTTGACAGGGTACTATCGCAAGTTTGTTAAGAATTATGGGAGAATAGCAACACCTCTAACAACATTATTGAAGAAAGATGCATTTTCATGGACTCCAAAAGCAACAAAGGCCTTCAAACATCTTAAAAAGGCAATGTGCCAAACACTGGTCTTAGCTACACCGGAGTTCAAAAAAACCTTTACTGTGGATTGTGATGCTTCAGGAAATGGAATTGGTGTTGTTTTAATGCAAGATGAGAGACGCATTGCTTTTGAGAGTCATCCAATCAAGGGAAATTTTTTACACAAAGCTATTTATGAGAAGGAAATGTTGGCAATACTACATGCACTTAAGAAATGGCGACCCTACCTAATGGGAAGACACTTCAAGGTAGAAATGGATCATGATAGCCTTAAATACCTTTTATAAAAAAAATTATCGTTTGAAGAGCAACAAAAGTGGGTCACAAAGATGTTGGGTTATGACTTTGAAATCATCTATAAAAAAGGGAAGAAAAATGTGGTGGCAGATGCACTCTCAAGAAAGGATGAGGATGTGGAAGCATTATTGTGAGCCATTTCTATTATCCAACTAGATTGGATAGACGAAGAAAGGGAGGAATGGAAGAATGATGAAGAAGTGTGGGCACTTACTCGAAAGTTACAACAAGATTCTAGTACATTTGATACATTTAGCTGGCAAAATGATTTGTTATGGTACAAAGATCGCTTATACCTCTGTAATAATTCCCCACTCAAGCAAAAGATTCTTATGCAATTGCACACTTCTCCCTTAGAAGGGCACTCGGGATTTTTAAAAATTTACAAGAGGGTTAAGAAGGAATTTTTTTGGGATGGCCTTAAATAAGATATTCAAAAGTTTGTGGCAGAATGTTTGGTTTTACAACAAAATAAAGTTGAAACAATTAAGACCCTGGGTCTATTACAACCTTTATCTATTCCGAGCCAACGTTGGTAGGAGGTTTCAGTGGATTTTATCACAGGTTTTCCCAAGTCTGAGGGAAAGTGTGTCATCATGGTGGTAGTTGACAAACATACAAAGTATGCACACTTTTGTGCATTATCACATCCATTTAAAGCTAGTACAGTTTCTACTGCATTTATGGAAATAATTCAAAAGCTACATGGAAACCCAAAGATTAATGTAAGTGACATAGATCCCATTTTGACTGGAAATTTTTGGATAGAATTATTTTCTTGTCTTGGTACTCAGTTAGCTCATAGCTCATCTTATCATCCTTAATCTAATGGGCAAACTGAGATAGTAAACAAATCTTTGGAAGGATATCTTCGTTGCTTTGTATATGATAAACAGACACAATGGGTCAAATGGTTGCCTCTGGCTGAATGCTGGTATGAAATGTCCTTCCATACAGAAACAAATGAACCCATCTATGGCACTTTATGGATATCAGCCACCATCCATCACATCATATTTAAAAGAAAAGTCTAAGGTTCAAGTAGTTGAATATCACATCAAGCATAAAAAACAGGTCCTCCAACTCTTAAAGGATAACCTCATGTTGGCGCAGAATAGAATGAAACAACAGGCAAATCAACATCGCAGTGAAAGAAGTTTTGATGTAGGTGACTGGGTATTCCTACATCTACAACCATATAAACAAATGTCCCTCAAGCAAGCTAAGAAGGATAATAAATTATCACCAAAGTATTATGGTCTGTAAAAGGTGTTGCAAAATATTGGTACTATGGCATACAAATTGGAGCTTCTTGTAGCTTCTCAAGTGCACCCAGTTTTCCATGTTTCATGTTTAAAGAAGGTTATAGGTGATACGCTCCGAGTTCAAACCATATTGCCAGAACTTGATGAGGAAGGAAAAATTATGTTGGAAATGGAAGTAGTCACATAAACAAGAACTTGACAGCTACGAAATCGGTCAATTTCGGAGTATCTCATCAAGTGGAAGAACTTATCCGCTGGAGATTCCACATGGGAGGATGAGAATTTTATACAGAAGCATCTAGAACTACTCAAACATTGAGGACAACACTTTTTGACGGAGAGGGGCATGTTAGGTCCCTATAATACTAGTGATTACCCCATTATTATTGTAGTTGTATCTCTTATTAATATTGTTGTGCCCCTATTGTCCCCATATTGTTATTACTGTGCCCCATAGAATCCCTCTATTGTTATTTTTGTGACTTTATATTATTATTGTTAGGTCAGCTGGGTTATATTGTGACTCCTTAGACTCCTATATATACAAAGTAGGTTTTATCATTTGAATCATCCAAGAATTGTTCATTTATGTAATGTAAAGGAGGTTTCCCCCTCGAAGAGGCTGAATTCTAAGGCGTTGATCTATCTTTTGTATCTTTTTGTGAGCTAGTTTCATAACACATGTTTAGAGATTTTAAAAAAGACACATAAAAGAAAACTCCTCATGGTCCCTTTTTGTACATTTGTGTCTCTCGAGCCCGAAAAGGTAGAAAAGAATACTTGAGAGAACCACTTGACCGTTTCAATCACGTAGTACCTTTTTTGTAAATAGCGCCTCCCAGCTCGAAAAAGGGGTAAACTTATACTAGGCGCACGCTGTTTCGCATCCGTTAATGAGTTCAAAATGACAAGGGCTCAACTATCTTTCTAGTTTTAAAGGTTCTGAAAAGAGATTTAAAGTAGACCCCCCATTTTATTCTCTTTTATGAGTCAAAAGGGAAAAATACTTGGTGAACTTTTAATTTTGTACGAGTTAGAAAAGAGCTTAAAGGTGACTCGTCCTGGAGGAATGAGTGGCATAAAGGGTATCAACTACTTCTAGAAATGGTGGAACTACTCAAAACATGTAATGGTTAAGAGGCTGGCTAACAAAACGACTCATCGTTGTAGTCCCTTAGGAAAGGAATAATAACCAAGTGAAAGCATATGATCGACCAGAGAGATGGTGGCAATGTAATGAAACAAAAAAAGGCTCATCTAACAAAAATAAACTAATTAAAATGGAAATCGCGGGGTTTAAATCAAGAATGGGTTTTGTTAGTGCCTAGATTTACCTCAAGCTGAGAAAGGTAGGATCCAGGGCCAACATCAAACCACGCGTAACTTGGTAGCTAGCCCTACCAGGTCGGGAGAGGGCTCTCTCCGAGTCAATCTCAGAAAAATATGATCACTAAAGGCTTGAGATGACTGATATAACTACTGATCTTAGGCTAGGCATGTGTGCAAAGGGTTTGATTAAATAAAATAATGTTTTTGTTGGTTCTAATGGAAAGGCAGATTTTGGGTGCAAGGAATGAGGCTCAGTCTTGCAGAGATCTCAATGGGGCAAGGCAGGCAACTGATTTTGGCACTTGAAATTGAATGAGATGGATAGGTTATACAGGTGAGGAGTTGAAGAGGGTAAGAGAAGACATGGATCATCTCCAAACAACTGAAAACATCAATAAACTAACGCAAACCTCAAGTAAAGCACTGCAATTTCAATGGATTCTACTTTCACTCTTGTTCGATTTAGTTAGGAAGAAACAAGATAGATAATGTCATACATAACACACAAGTAAATTTAAAATTCCAAAAAAATCACTATACAAAAGTAAAATGCCACAGGGATCTCAAAGAGTGCTGCAAACCCTGATCTTAATTCTTTAGCCAAAATGTTGATATGAGTGTACAATGAAGCTCCTTGCTTTCTGAAGAGTCCAACCATGCTAATGACTGAAAAAATACATAATATAGACAAACCATAGCTCATACTAGCCTCTAGGGGTTGAGCTCACATGTTTAGGAGCTATTTCAACTAATTCTAAACTGAGAACTAGAAATCAGGCAATAGAACAGCATGCCTCTAGAAACAAGGGAACTGATTCATTCAGTTTCAAACACCTTTTTAACATATGAATCTACCTCCATAAGTGAAAATTTGACATATTTACTTCATGATACATCAATGTACATTAAATTACATCATAAATTTGACACTAAGCAGGTTAAAAATTTAAACTGGAAAAAGCTAGGCGAAAAACAGAGCATTCCTAGTCAAATTGGGTCAAATGTCCTCTATACGTCACGCCAAATTCTCTATGCGTAGTGCCTGTTTAAAGCCACTTTTGAAGGCCTTTCTAGTTTCCAAGTTCACTACAAGTGTGCTTGTTGGAAAAATCTAACTATCTACTTTCTAACCCCAGTGGAATTTTTCAATTTGGCCTCCATTTGCCCCTCCAAAATTTAGTTCTTCCAACACTGCTTCCAGTGTGTCAAAATAGGGGCAGTGAGGTCATTTTTTGAGTGTTATTTTTTACCTTTTTGAGGGCTCAAAACCTATCCAAATTTCTTGGCCATTGTTAGGCAAGCATATTTTTTCATGCCAAATCCAAAAGTGCTGAGTTTTGTCATTTGGAGGCTAGTATCAAAATCGATCCCCAGGTGGTGTGGTGCATAGAGCAGAAAATCTTATTTTTTGTGCAAAAAATTCCAAAAATGCAAAAAGTGCCCCAATTTTTTTTAAATTTGGGCTGAGTTTTCTTCACCGAGCATGGTGTTGGGCCAAGGAAGCCTCACCCAATATCTAAAGTCCTTCATGCTTCTTTTGACTCCTTGAGGCTCTCTTCAATTTTGCCTTCAAGCTCCTGATTCTGGCTAAGTTGGCACACCATATTCCTTGACAAATAATGATATGTCATGTTCCTCAACATATTCTTCACATTGATGGATTTTTCTAATCTCCTCTCCAAGTGGATATTGGGTGTTTCAAGCCATGACTCTCGATCGACTTTGACCTCCTGCTCAAGTGAAGTGAGCTCCACCCTCCTACTTTGGGCAGCTTGGCGATTCTCCCAAATGTTTTGCAACTCCATAATCACTTGTTGATCTTCAAGTTGTTTATTACTTTGCTCCAAGTACTATAATGTCCATTTAGCCCTTTCCAAGTTGAGGGACAAGGCATTGATGTCTGCCTACTGCTCTTGAATGACTTCTTTGAGATTTGTGCTCTGCGGGCCCATATCAGTATCATCACCCTCAATGAGAATGAAATCAATCTCTCACTCACCTGATGGTCCTTCATTCTGTAATGGGCTATTGCCTTTGTCCTAAACCTATTGTCCTGATGAAGGAAGAGAGACCCCTTCCACCCCCGGTGGCAATAATACTCGCTTAGCTACTGCGAACAACCGTCTAGTTCCCTTCCGATAAGTGATAAACACTAGCATACTAGCAGTCTATGTCTCATGACCTTCATGCTGATATGAAGGTTCACCCATCTAATGCAAAACATTGGGAGGTCCCTGGGGAGCTATGAACAACTCACGAGAAATGAATTCCTCCCAAGTGATGCCCTGCAAACCAAGCTAATGAATGACCACAATTTTAATGAGAGCAAAATGATATATATTGTTGAACTACTGTTGAGGAGTCTTGTGTTGCACTAGGGTGGTCATCTTCTCAATGTTTTGGCACATGAAGTAGGGGAGGTTCATCATGCTCACCCTAGTAAAATGCATCAGTAGCCTGATATGATAAGCATATAAATGGGAAAACCGACCCTCAGAGCTGAAATCTTCATTGTCAATTTCATCAAAGGAGCATAAGAATATTTGAGGTACTAGGAAGGAAATAATCTGCTGAGTTGTCTCAAATAACCAGGCTTGATGTATGGTTCATAATTCTACCTATCAATTTTCTACCTCTTGTTCCATTGCTCTCCAATGTTAGGAATACCGGTTGCTAGTGAAATAGATTCTGGTGTTAATGTGAATGTGACACCAGCTAGAGTGGCTTGACCATCATGTAAATGAAGCACAAACAAATGAGCCAATTCATGATGAAACTGAATTCTAGAAACCTCTCACAAAATTCATAGTAGGACTGGTGTTGGAAACAAGTGATGGCAAGAGGGCAGGCTTGTAACTCAACAAGAGTGGTTGGTTCTTCTCAAATATGCTTGCCACCTCTATGAGTCCTCTTGGGTGCATGTACCTATGTAGGTGAGTCACTGTGTGTCTCCTCTTCATAAGCATATGAGGGATCTGATTCCATCTCTTCTAGGTGGATGAGCTGTCTTGATGAGAAGTAGGTGATTTATGATGTTTTTTGACTTCTTCCACCAAGGGAAAAGTAATATGAGGGACTGTAGAGGGAGGGAAAAATGAGGGATTTTAGGGACTGTTGGGATAGTGTTATAGACATTTTGGGAACTACAACCCCAAGCATGAAATGTCCATAAACCAAGGGCTCCTAAGTTCCTAAAAGTGTTGTTCTAACCCCTAAAGGAACAAGGTCAACAAATTACAACTTCTCGCAGAAGTTCTCCATGAAAAACTGCTCAGAATTGGTCAAAACAGGATCATTTCAGCTGCTCCACTGGCCAAGTGCATTGCATCTCACCTAAATACACTATTTGGGTGCGTTTCATTTCAAAAATCCATTCTATGGGGTGTTATGGGTGAGAAATGACAAATGGCAGTGTCATTCCGCGAGGTGGAGAGGCAATGGAAGCTTCCAGAATCTTCTCCTGTGACACTTGCCTCTGTGAATTCGACCAAGGATGAGTAAGAGATCATCAATCTCCAAGTGGAAGCAAGAACTATCAGAGGGAAGACACTAATCAAATCATAAGCTCACTCATCTCCATAACAGATATCTATATATGGATCCCTCATCCCAGAGATCCAGAGGCTGGAATTTTGCATATTGTAAGGAATTGTTGTTGGTTTCTTGAGACAAACATCAGATTGTTGGGTGATCTAAGCTTTGTATGAGGTGAAGAGGGCCTTCCTTACTGAGAGGTTGATGTTGGGTCACAACAACTGGTTGTAACTCCTCTTGGCTCTTTTTTGTTTATCAATAAAAGCTATTCAAGTTTTCCTCCATGCTCTTGTGTCATTGATGTTTGCTACATTTGTATGGTCAATTTACATCTGATCCTAGATTGTTTATGATTATAGATCCATGTCTTTGTATAGTGTTATGCTACTGTGATCTTACAGGTACTTTATGAAGCTGAGCGTGCAAGGGAGCAGATAGCTAAAGACTATCAAAGAAGAGAGGAATCAAATCAGGAGATTAGCACAAGACAAAGGTTGGTCTTTCTGTTCCTCTCTATCTATAATTAATAGAGGAAAAACTAAAGTAGCTTTTCTCTGTTTGTTTCTAAGGAAATTGTCACACCTTAGTGGGATAGAGCTGTTCTATATAGACACTTTTCCCTATAACAAAATTGCGACTCCATTGGGGAAGAATTAGTTTGTTTGTTTATCATTCTTTGTTGTCTGTTTCATAAACTTACAGGTAGTATTCGAACTGCATTTGCCATAACAAATGCAAAGTAGATAAATGCTACTTCAATCCATCTACTGGATCTATTTATGATTTAAAAAACTGATTCACAAACTATCTGATTGCCCTTGTGATAGATCTTAGATCCTCCTTAGATACCCCTGATTGTTGCATTACTGATTGCTTTTTGCTCAGCCAAAACCCAAGAACTGAACTGCAAACTATGACCCCGAACCCAAACAGAGTCTCGTTTCTGGCCCAGCGTAGGTACTGTTCAGAGAATCTGAACTTCAACGCGCTTCTCGAGTGGACAAGGTGCGTTGCATTTCAAATTCTCTGTGTTACAATTGCTCATCAGACTAGGCTCTGTGCATTTTTGGTTTCTGTGATTCATTCTTTCCAGTTCTATTCCTGAATTTTGTTGCCTGTGATCAGTATAAGTCTGTTTGAAACCCCTTTTCCTTGTTTTTATTTTGCCTCCTTTGTACAAAAGAACTGTAGATGTTTTTGTCTGTTTGTTGAGTCATTTTCAGTTCTCCTTTGCAAAAGTAGCATAATCGTACCGTCGTCCTTTGATTTGAAACTGTCGCAAGTGTCGATTTCGATCATAGGAAAGAGTTTGATTGCTGTTGATGGTCGATTATCCTGTTACTATTGTTTTTGGTCTGAACTTGTAATTTTCTAGTGTCAAGAACAAGTATTCATTTCAAAATCGTAAGGTGTTGTGATCGTCTCCATTTTTTATTTCGAAAAGAAACTTGTTGATATTTGTCGCTTGAAAAGAAATTCAGATTTGTACATCAACTGTCTTTTTAGCATTCATATGCTAAGAAAGTTGAAAACAAATACATGCATATGCATTTGCATATAGACAGTCTGATTGGTTTGATTTAGGTAAGTGCATTTAGAGTGTGCTCTTTGCTCTTTGTGAAAATATTCTGTCTTTCTTTCCTTAGTAGCTAGGATTTTCATTGCACAAAGAAGATAAAAAGTTTGTTTATCATCTTAGATTGCATTTTAGGGATTACATCTACATCTTGCGGTGAACCTGAAAGGAAAACTTCATAAACAAGATCAACTATAAAATAAATTCAATGAATCTAATAACGCTTTGGAACTTAACGCACAACATTTATAAGTTTAGCCTGCTAGAGACGTATTTCGGCGTTGTAAATCCTAGTAACTGTTGTTCTCACTAATTGTTGGGTGATTCCTCCACTTTGAGGCGATAAGTGCCAGTACGGACTTGTGCTCCCACGTACCGTCGAGTATATTTTGGGAGACCCCAATAGGCTTAATCCTTTATCCATAGGAATCCGTTTCTGCCGCCCTACCGATCGCAATGCACTGAACACAGCATTCAGGAAGATTGACTGCCGTACCGTAAAAGGTATTCTATAGTTTTGCGATTGGTTTGGTAATCCCTCTACCTAGATTTCCAGAGCAGTCCCTTTCATTCCTTTTCAGACTCCTTAACACAAAAGGTCCATCTGAGAACTTGTCACTTCAGGCTCATTAAAGATTGAAGGAGACTAGAGTCATCTTTTGTTTTTTCTCGACTCTTAAAAATTGAAAAAACAAGTTGTGTCAAAGCATCTAAAATTTATTTTAAATGGAATAATCATCACCTTTCCCTAGTTCGTATTTGAAATTAGTCTCCATTCATCGCAAGTTCTTGTAGAATCGCTAAGAAATCTTTTGGATAGACTAGATATGTCTGAACAACTGTTGACATCTAGGACTGTGTCATCTGACACAGCAGCAGCAGAACCTCCTGCTGCTACTCCAACAATGTTTGCTGGTATACCATCTGTCCCGGCAAGTTATCAACAACAAACCGGAGTCCAATCAGGGACTATTTCGATGTCATGGTCTGTTCCTATTTCTTCATTCGGATTATCATCTAGTATTTCTTATGTTGAAACTCAACAACTTGATCCAATGTGTCTTCAAAGGTCAATTTACCCTTTAAGTACTGGATTGCCACCATATGGAGGGCAGTATGCCTTTTTATTGTTCCCTCCCGGAGAACAACCATATGGGAGTTTACAACAAAGTTCAGGTCAAACTGGAATTACATCCAGCGGTTGGGTACCAATACTGCCTCAGCAACCAAGGGTTGTATATTCAATTCAACCAGTCCACCCTGTGTCGAATATTCCCACTATACCTACTGTGGTGACTACGTCGCAAGTACAAGTGCTACCTGTTGTATGTCAACCCCAAGTTTCTCAGGTTGCAATACAACAGCCTCTTGTCTCGACAACTCAATCACAACCTCAGGTTAGTGCAACCTTATCTGGAGCGACTCAGGCTCAAACAAGTACTATGAATCCTCATCTTGGTCAATCATCCAATATTGGGCAACAACAAATGGTCCAACAACCATGGCTGGTTCAATCTCAACAACCGCCATTCCAACAATCATATCAAGGACCTGAGCAACAAGTCTTTGTAAGTAATGGGCAACCAAATTTCCAAAGCGGTTATCACCAACCATATTATAATGGTTATGCCCATCAACCTTGTCAAATTTTCCAGCATCAAATACATTATGCTGGTATGCAAAGACCCACTGCTTAGGTGATTCCATCTTATCCTGGGTATGTTTTGCCTAACTTGAATCAACAGTTGCCCTTTGTAGAAACTCTAGAATTACCAGATCTAAACCGGATGATGAATGATCCAATTGCTTATGCCCCTTGGTGGCCAGCGATTCCGCATAAACTTCTGTCAGATATTCCTAAATTTAATGGAAATCCAGGTGAAGATCCGTCGAATCATGTGATGACCGTTCATCTGTGGTGTTCATCAAACACCCTAAACGATGATTCGATTAGGCTTCACCTTTTTCAGAGGATGTTAACTGGTCCGGAAGCAAAATGGTATATCAAATTGCCTAGAGCTTCATTTGACAACTTCAGTACCCTAGCCACGGTCTTTTTAACCCATTTTCAGCTACCGATAAGGTACAAAACGGGAACACAACTTCTTACCAATTTCAAACAAACAACGACCACTCACATATTCGATCATACACACGAGTGGCGACGTCATCGTAGAATGGTGAAAACGTATGTTCCCGATCAGCTCTTAGCTGAATGGTTTCTCCAGTCATTATTGCCTTCCATCACGGAAGATGTGGCAAAAGGGGGAGTCGTCACCAAAGAGAAAGTTATCACTCGTGCAAAATATTTGGACTTGATTTACACTCAGTCCGGCACGCTCTACAAAAAATACCTGACGCTCCTAGACTGGAATTATCAGTTCCTCCTCCTCCTAAATCAAACAATGACTCTCATGCCGGTGATGGTGCGATTGGCGCAACAGACACAAAATTGACAAAGGCTACATCTAAAAAGTCCCGTAAGATTTCCGGTCAAAATGCAAAAGAGGAAATTCTTGCCTCGGAAGTAAATGCCGTGTCGACTGAGAAGGACAAACAGCTGAAGCAACCAGGGGGCAAGAAGAAAAAGAAAGGGAGAAAAATGAAGCAGGATGAGTCATCTCTTGAAAAACCCTTTGCAAACCCTTATGGGCAAAGGAAACCCCCTGCGGGGTGTCATATATGCGATGAGGATCATCGGACGAGAGATTGTCCACATAAAGCTGAAGTTAAGAAACTCTTTAAGAGTTCAAAAACCTTAGCAGTATTGATTGATCCGTTTCCAAACCCGGGAACCAAACTGGTTGCTAATTAAAATGCTTCCTGATCCCAAGTGCTTATGTTGTCTATCTCAAACCAGCAAAATGATGCTTTGACAAGGAATAAAGATTACGAGAATCCACAGCTGTCGAATAACAAGGCTAATGAACAACCTAGTAGTTTGACAACAACTTTGACCGAAGTTGTGCCACCCATCATTCCTGAACCAATGATAAAGTCACCAAAGGGAGTAGTACACAAATCGACATTTAATCCTCGTGCAAAAGTAGCACAGAATTATAACATAGTAGATGACCTGGCCCAATCGCCATCCGCTATGTCGACAATTGAGGTACTGCAAAATTGCCCCTCCCAAAAGCAAGCTTTATTATTAGCAATAGGTGGGATTGGCCCAATGGATTCCAATCTTGTGGCCTTTGATCATAAAGGATATGACCCTCAATTACTAGCTCAACTAGCTTTCCTTATTCAAGTGAAATCCCTCAACAAAACTGTTCATCAAATAATTATTGATGAGGGGGCATCTACATGTATTACGTCGATGAGTTTCTGGAAAAATTTAGGCTCACCACCCTTGTCGAGATCGTCAACGACGTTAAAAGCATTTGATGGACGATCATACACTCCATATGGGATTTTAAGTAACTTGCAAGTTGAACTGGGGGGCAAAACAGTAGAAATTGATGTTGAGGTTATCCATTAAGACCTCGATTACAACATCCTACTGGGAAGGCCCTAGATATATGCCATGGCCTCAGTTGTGTTGAACTACTTCAGGAAGATTGCATTTCCCTTTCAAGGGAGAATTACAATTTTCGACCAACAAACATTTCTCCCCAACAGTTCACAAGTTACAGGAAGCATTCCAATGATCCATGGAAGCAATAATTCGCTTCAAAATATTGGAGGAGACCTCCTAAAAGACCTTGCCTTAATGGGTACTTTTTCCCTGCCGCCTCCGAGCAATTTGGCGGAAGTTGCCACAGTGGAAACCTGCAATGTGAAATCTTCTATATCTAATGGATTCAAAAGATTCCTAAACATTTTGTCAGCATGGATCATCACCATTTTAGAAATATTGTAGCAATCACATGTCTTGGCTTGGGGGGCAAACCCAAATAAACGTTCATCGAGTGTTTGGATAGATAGGTCTAAGGAATATAACACCTCTTCAGATCCTTGGTCACATGTACATTCTACAGACGAAGGAATCATTCAATCAATGATGATAGGAGAGGAACCATGGGAAGATTACCACCATTTCTCCCATCTTCTGGATTACCACGAAGATTATTCCAGTAGCCTTAATCATCCATCAGTTTTTCGATAAAATACTGTAAATACAGTGGATTTCAAGCATGGTTCTTATCTTGTGTCGACCTCGTTAAAAAATGAAACAAGGAGTCATGAGGATAGTTATTTTACTGTGTCAACCTCATTAAAAAATGAAACAAATCCCCTTTCCAAATCTCAAAGGTAAACCTTAATTCCAACCACTGAATTGAATGCAATGAAGCTTGGGGGGCATGCACCTCGATTTGCGTTATTATGCTGGGGGCATGCAAACTTATCACGAGTAGTGTTACTGCAGGGTTCAAGCTCGTTAAAAAATAAACCCGCCATGAGCAGTGTTACCATAGGGTTCAAGCTCGTTAAAAAATAAACCTGCATCGAGCAGTTTTAGCGCGGACTCCATGCTCGTTAAAAAATAAACATAAGCAATGAGCACATCTTCCTCCAGAGTTTAAGCTCATTAAAAAATGAACCAATTGCCGGTAAATAACCATCGTGAATGTAACACTTCAGCATTTAAAGCCTTGGTCGTGTTTGCACCATCACCTCCACTTTTACATTGGCCATTCATTCACCTCCATTGGATTGTTTACCCCTTTTTGAGGAATAGCTGTGAAGAGTGATCTCACTAGCCATCCTTGTAACACTGCCGGGATTGGAAAATTCCAAACCTTACCTGGAATCACCTGCTACCCATTTTATCACTCGTTCCTCAAAAGACGAGTCTCCTTTAAGCTCTTTTCAATTGACTCGTAAAATATGAAAAGATTTCTGAGCCATTGGCCTCTCGAGCTCGTTAAAGGGACCGGAAGTTCTATCCCTCCTCTAAATTTTAAACTTTTTGGACCAGAGGGATTATTACACAAAGAGACCAAGCGCTTGTTTTGTTCAGCTCGTTAAAAGTATTGAAAATTGATCCCTTCTGTATTGTTTTATACTTTTTCGAACTTAAGGGACTAGATGACGAAAAAGGAATTTCAGAGTTTTCTTTACGTTCCTTTTCAGACTCTATAAAATTGAAAAGGATCGAGTTATCTTTGTCGTTAAACTCGTTAAAATTTTAATAGCGACAAACTTGTCTATAGACGTGAATGAGTTTCACTATTTCTAGGCTCGTTAAAACATAGGGATGGGTTTTCCCGAAGGGAAAATTATAGAACAAGCATATGTTATCCTCCTCAAGCTTGACAAAAACAAAGAGGTACTAGTTAGCAATGACTGGGGAAAATTGGGAAGAAAACTTGAAGAAACTTTGTTGGTAGCAAGTTGCTCTTTAACATGACACTTCCACTCTGTGTCCGAGTTAGGTTGGTTTGTTTCATTCACCAGTCACATCACCATGGTCCCATAATACCATCCACATTTGGGGTTAATACTACCAATCCATCACATCAGTGTCGCCGATATGTTCAAGAGAAGTCATTCAGAGAATTCACCTGTGTCTCACCCACTACCATACATTTATACTCCATTCTTTCATGACCGCCACCCTGAACCTTATATCACCAGATCATTTTCACCTCCATTAAAATCATTTTCTCCGTTCCATGTCATTGATGTGGGATTCATTAAGGCCCTTCTGTGATGGATCACTTCTTGTCGACATGAGCTCATTATCCAAGAAGTTGATCTAGGAAGACCCCATTCAGTACTTTGAAGCTTGCATGCCCCAATGGCAAGTTTCTCACTTCCGGCGACAGGATTACATCAATGGCCTTCGACCAAAAGATTTTGTGTGGTATTCGACGCCAAGTCCTTTATTCACACCACGTGAATTGTACTACAGTACCTTGAGGGTCATTATCATTATCGGTGATTCCTCTCGCGCCTGTTAACAGCTTACATCATTCGCTAGTAATTAGGCGATGTCTTTCCATGTTCAACTCCAGAACAACTTTCATATGGATCGACTTGTACTTCGAGTGAAGATCGAACGAGATTGAAGACCCCGAATCTAGTTTCATCCATCCAGGCTGCGATATATATTCAGGGAAATAAATACATCAAATGTACATCATCGCTGCACAGATAATCATCCAATCAAAAGAATGATGGCTCTATCAGAATCATCAGTCTACACTCAGACGATTGTCTGTCCTATGTACATGAAAATGAATTTATAGAGCTGAGCATGGGAACGCCCGCCTCATCTAGATCATGAAAATATTATGAAGATAATGTATTGTATTGTATATTATTACAGGTCTCCTCCCAGCTTGAAAGAACTTCGGATCCTCATAATAAAGCATTTCACCCGACATCAAAAGATTAACGACCTCATGCTTTAGGGGGCAACTGTTATAGACATTTTTGGGCACTACAACCCCAAGCATGAAATGTCCATAAACTAAGGGCTCCTAAGTCCCTAAAAGTGTTGTTATAACCCCTAAAGGAGAAAGGTCAACAGATTACAGCTTCTCCCAGACGTTCTCCATGAAAAACTGCTCAGAATTGGTCAAAACAGGATCATTGCAGCTGCTCCACTGGCCAAGTGCATTGCATCTCACCTAAATACACTGTGTGGGTGTGTTGCATTTCAAAAATCCCTTCTATGGGGTGCGATAGGCGAGAAGTGACAAATGGCAGTGTCATTCCCCGAGGTGGAGAGGCAATGGAAGCTTCCAGAATCTTCGCCTGTGACAGTTGCCTCTGTGAATTTGACCAAGGATGAGTAAGAGATCATCAATATCCAAGTGGAAGCAAGAACTATCAGAGGGAAGACACTAATCAAATCATAAGCTCACTCATCTCCATTACAGATATATATATATGGATCCCTCATCCCAAAGATCCGGAGGCTGGAATTTTGCATATTGTAAGGAATTGTTGTTGGTTTCTTGAGACAAACATCAGATTGTTGGGTGATCTAAGCTTTGTATGAGGTGAAGAGGGGCTTCCTTGCTGAGAGGTTGATGTTGGGTCACAACAACTGGTTGTAACTCATCTTGGCTCTTTCTTGTTTATCAATAAAAGCTATTCAAGTTTTCCTCCATGCTCTTGTGTCATTGATGTTTGCTACATTTGTATGGTCAATTTACATCTAATCCTAGATTGTTTATTATTATAGATCCATGTCTTTGTACAGTGTTATGCTACTGTGATCTTACAGGTACTTTGTGAAGCTGGGCATGCAAATGGAGCATGTAGCTAAAGACTATCAAAGAAGAGAGGAATCAAATCAGGAGATTAGCACAAGATTGAGGTTGGTCTTTCTGTTCCTCTCTATCTATAATTCATAAAGGAAAAACGAAAGTAGCTTTTCTCTATTTGTTTCTAAGGCAACTGTCACACCTTAGTGGGATAGAGCAGTTCTATATAGACACTTTTCCATGTACCAGATAGGGTTTAGTTAGGGAAATAGTGGATTAGGGAATAATTTAGGAGTTTTGGGTATAGCACTAGGGTTTGGGAATTATATTTTGGATTTTGGGAAAACTAGGAGTGGGGGTAGGGATATATGATTTTATTTTGGGAATATGGGAATTAGGTAATAGGGTAATACACTAGGAAAATAAGTGAGGGAGTGGAAAGATGAGGGAATGAATTGGCAGCCAAAACAACAGTATAAAATCTAGGCACTGTTTCCTTCAAATGATGCAAGAGGTAGCGTTTGGTTTTTTGTTCACACAACCACCATAAGACAACCACCATAAAACAACCACCAAAAATTGGATGAAAAGCAATGGTAGGGGCTCAACCTACTTGCACAAATGAAGATCCAAGTGTTTTGGACGATTTGGAGCAAGTTGTTTCAAAATTCGGGCCTGGCAGCTCTATGCGCCATTCATCAAACCCAACACGCCATTCCCTGTGTGTGCATCATGCCCATGTAAATTTAAATGGGAAATCGCAGCCTTATGCGTTCTGCTTGCTATGTGCACTACGCCACTTGACCAGTGTGTCGCGTCTCTGATTTTAGGCAGATTTCTCCAACTTTTTCTTACTTGCTCATCAACACAACTTTGCTTTGCCCAACTTTGTCTTAGAAATGCAAATGAACCTTTCAATGGAAGAAATAACTTATATACAAGAAGGTTTTAATTTTTTGGTTTATAAAACCCACATTACAATGTTTGGGAAAATGACTTTATTTTTCAAACTCTGCTTTTGAGCTTTTTCACTTTCTTTGAGCTTGTGATGAATTGAATGACCTGTGTCTTGTTTGCTTTGTAGGGGGTTGGAGCTACTGAGGCTAGGAAAAGTGACCAGGGTTGTAGGTGAAGTAATTTACATAAGAAGGGAACAAAATTACATGAATTTGTACAATAAAATCTAAAAATACCCTGTTTTTCTGAACACTTGATTATGAAATTTATTAATGTTGGAACCTACTCATGTGATTGCTAGTTATTATTGGACTTTTTGAAACCCTTTTTGATGAAACCCTAATGAAACCCTAGACCTAAATGACAATGAAACCCTAGAAAAGACTTCTGCAATCTTTAAGACAAAAAGGTGACTGTATATAGTTTTTGATGAATAAACATGGGCCAGCAGGTAAATGACATGAGGGAAATTGCAGGAGAAGCCACTACCGTCAGATGATCCATGTGCCTAATGGAATGCAGCTGACTAGGCAGGACACCTAATATGCAATGCAATAAGAAGATTTTATCTTTGATGGAGGTGTTATAGACAATTTTGTTCCTTACAGAATCAGGCATGAATTGTCAATAATCCAAGGGATCCAAAGTCCCTAAACATGATGTTCCTACCCCTAGAGGAACAAGGTCAGCAAACCAACAGCTCTCAGATCAGTTCTCCACCTGAAAACACTCAAAAACAACCAATCCTGAAATCAAAGCAGGTGCTCCACTAGGCTTCTGTGCTGAAACTCAACTCCTCCATGGTGTACCTGCGTTGCAAAGCAAGTGGAACAAAGGCCACCTGCGTTGAGTGAGATGGGACAAGTGGCACACTGAGTCATTGCTCTGGAATCTTCCAAAAATGACACTTGGATCAGGGATTTCGCCTTGTGATGAGTCAGAGGCTCTGTTTCTCCAAGTGGAAGCAAGATTCTCCAAGTGGACTCAAGAACTGAAGATCAACTGAAGAGAGAGAGGACACAAGGCAGCTACACATCAGTTGCAAGCTGACTCATCCTTTCTCAATTCATCTATATATTGAGCTCTCTCCTATGAGATCAAGAGGCTGGAATTTTGTGCAAAGTAATGATATGCTGTTGGTTTCACTATAGAGCTATTGGGTGATTGCTTGAAGGAGGTGAAGAGGAGAAATTCTTTCTGCTGGGAGGTGTCGCTGGATTGGGGCCTTCAATGGTTGTAACCTTCTCAGAACTTTACTTCTTCATTACTAAAAGCTATTGAGGTTCTTCTATATGCACTTGTTTCAATGATGTGTTGTGATAATTGTATATTTGATTTATGCTAATCCTTCAATCAGTTATGATTGCATGCTTCTTGTAGTTTCCTTCTTTGTTATTTTGCAGGATCTCATTGTAGCTGGGCCAGCAAAAGAGCAAAGAGCTGGGAGCAAGCAGCTAAGAGAAGAGTTTGGATTCGACATTAAGCGCAAGGCAACGGTTAGTGCATTCCTTCATTCTCTTTTGCTTTCGTAAAGAAGTAAACCTTAAGTAGTTTTCTTTACAGTTGTTGCTGAGGTACTATCACCCTTAGAGTGGGATAGGGTCATCCGAATCGGATACTTTTCCATACAAAAAACTGGCGACTCCGCTAGGGATCGTATCTGTTTGATTGTTTGTAGTATTTTGCTATTCATTTCCTGAACAAAAGAGTACCAAATCGAAAAGCTTTTGACTATATCAAAAGCGAAGTAGAGGGCAGCTACTCTAGCTCATTTCTGAGCATGTTCATGATTTGAAGAGCTGATCTACAAGGATCCTTGTAAGCTCTTAGTGATAGCTTTTCATCCTCCTAGTCATCCCTTTGTGTGTGCTTGACTGATTGCTTCTTATTTGAGCAAAAACTGTGCATTTTTGAGAAAATTGTGACCCGGAAACTGAGAAAACGCAACTTTCGTTTTCCAAAGCAGGTAGTACACAGGCTACCTGCTTTGCAACGCAGGTCCCGAAGGGGCTACCTGCGCTGAGAGCCAGGCTGGCTGAGCAGCACCTGCGTTGGCCCAATTTTGCCTTGTGCAGTTGGGGTTTCCTCCCTTTTTCTTGCCTGTTTTCACTATAGTTTTTGCAGAAAGTTGTCTTTCTTGTACCTATTCTGAAACCAACCTTACTTGTCATCATTCCGCCTCTGTTATATAACGAAATTGTACTTTTTCTTTTGTATTTCTTACATCATTTACAATTTCCCATAACGAAAGTAAACTACTCTTGCTTTGGCCTCTTAGATCTGAACATGTGTTAGGCATTTTGCTGGTCTAAAGAGTTAGCTTGTTTGTTGTCCATAGCTGATTAGTCTTTTTACTTTCGTCATTATGGTTTGATTTCATGTATTTCCAGTGATTAAACAAGTAAATCTTAAGGTGTCTTTGGATTTTGGACAAACTTGTTTGTTTTCGCTTTAAATCGAAATCAAAGTTAAATAACAACTTTCTTTTTGTAATACATCAACATTAAGAAAGGGAAAAGAAAATACATGCATTGTGCATTTTGCATTTGAAAAAGTTTGCATGATGATTTAGGAGAAAGTGCATTAGTTTGTGCTTTATGAACTGTGTGAAAAGATTTGCCTTTCTTCTCCCTCAGTAGTTAAGATTTTCATCGGTCAAAAAGATTTGAAAAAGCTTGCTTCTCATCTTAGGCTGCATTTAGGAATTGTTCATATACATCTCGTGGTGAACATTGAAAGGAAAAATTTAAAAAGATCAACTTAAAATATACTGAATGAACCTAACAACGCATTGAAACATAACGCAAACACATAGAGGTCTAAGCTAGAGACGTGTTCCGGCGTCGTTAAACGTAGTGACTGTCGATCTCTACGAAGGTGGGTGATTCCTCCTGAGAGTCGGTGGCACTAATACGGACTTGTGCTCCCACGTACCGTCGCGTATATATTGGGAGACCCCTATAGGAACAAAGCCTTTATCCATAGGAAGCCATGTCGGCCACCCTACTGATCGCGATGCAGTGAACACAACATTCACGAAGATCGACCACCTGTACCGTAAAACGTATTCTGTGGTTTCGCGAAAGGTTTGGCACACCCTCTGCCTAGATCTCCAGAGCAGTTTCTTTTGGCCCTTTTCAAACTCTATAACTGAAAAGGTCCAACCGAGCATTTGTCACTTCGGGCTCGTTAATACATCGAAGGAGACTAGAGTCATCTTTAGCTTTTTCTCGACTCTTAAAACATGAAAAAGCAAAGTTATGTTTAAAAGCGTCTAATAAAATTCATTCAAATCGGAAACACAAATTTTCCCCTTTATATTTTAGTTGATCGAGTAATCCGCAATCGTGGAAGAAAGTCAATTGAATATCCGTCGTTCTCGGAGGCTTGCGAGTCAATCGTCTTTGTCTCCGGAATCGAAAACAGTCCGGACAAAGCGAGCTCGTTGAACCAGTTCAAAATCTCCTTTAAAAGTTAGAACAAGTCTTCCAACAACATCTGAGATTCTGGTTACTCCAAACATTTCCGGAAACCCTGCCTCTATAGAAGAAGTTCAACCGCCGCAGAAGGACAGTAATATTGATCCTAGTCTGGGGGCAAATACTTGTATAACTGAACCAGTTCCATCTGTAATTGGTCCAGAGAGTTTTGTTCCTCAAACATCTGTCGTTGTTGATACAACCCCTTCTTCGGCACCGGAAATCTATTACGGACCTGACGATCTTCCTCTTCCACCTGGTCTGATTGCGATAGAGGAAATTATAGAGGAACCGCAAGTATCCACTCCAACTCATTTTGGAGTAGGGGTCACTCTATTTCCTGCTACAACAGAAGTTTGTCCATCACCAGTGGAAGTTCCTGTAGAATCACTAGGCAATCAATTGGATAGACTCAAAATGTCTGAACAACCGTCGACATCTAGGACTGTGTCAAATGACACGGCGACAACAGAATTACCTGCTGCGAATCCAACAATGTTCGCCGGCATACCATCTGTTATAGACAATTTTGTGCCTTACAGCAATAGGCATGAATTGTCAATAATCCAAGGGATCCAAAGTCCCTAAACATGATGTTCCTACCCCTAGAGGAACAAGGTCAGCAAACCAACAGCTCTCAGATCATTTCTCCACCTGAAAACACTCAAAAAAAAGCAATCCTGAAATCAAAGCAGGTGCTCCACTAGGCTTCTACGCTGAAACTCAACTCCTCCATGGTGTACCTGCGTTGCAAAGCAAGTGGAACAAAGGCCACCTGCGCTGAGCGAGATGGGACAAGTGGCACACTGAGTCATTGCTCTGGAATCTTCCAAAAATGACACTTGGATCAGGGATTTCACCTTGTGATGAGTCAGAGGCTCTGTTTCTCCATGTGGAAGCAAGGTTCTCCAAGTGGACTCAAGAACTGAAGATCAACTGAAGAGAGAGAGGACACAAGGCAGCTACACATCAGTTGCAAGCTGACTCATCCCTTCTCAATTCATCTATATATTGAGCTCTCTCCTATGAGCTCAGGAGGCTGGAATTTTGTGCAAAGTAATGATATGCTGTTGGTTTCATCATAGAACTATTGGGTGATTGCTTGAGGAGAAATTCTTTCCGCTGGGAGGTGTTGCTGGATTGTAGCCTTCAATGGTTGTAACACTCTCAGAACCTTTACTTCTTCATTAATAAAAGCTATTGAGGTTCTTCTATATGCACTTGTTTCAATAATGTATTGTGATAATTGTATATTTGGTTTATGCTAATCCGTGAATCAGTTATGATTGCATGCTTCTTGTAGTTTCCTTCTTTGTCATTTTGCAGGATCTCATTGTAGCTGGGCCAGCAAAAGAGCAAGGAGTTGGAAACAAGCAGCGAAGAGAAGAGTTTGGATTCGACATTAGGCGCAAGGCAATGGTTAGTTCATTCTTCATTCTCTTTTGCTTTCATAAAGAAGTAAACCTTCAGTAGTTTCCTTTACAGTTGTTGCTGAGGTACTATCACCCTTAGAGTGGGATAGGGTCATCCGAATCGGATACTTTTCCCTACAACAAACTGGCAACTCCGCTGGGGAGCGTATCTGTTTGATTGTTTGTAGTATTTTGCTATTCATTTCCTGAACAAAAGAGTACCAAATCGAAAAGCTTTTGACTATATCAAAAGCAAAGTAGAGGACAGCTACTCTAGCTCATATCTGAGCATGTTCATGATTTGAAGAGCTGATCTACAAGGATCCTTGTAAGCTCTTAGTGATAGCTTTTCATCCTCCTAATCATCCCTTTGTGTGTACTTGACTGATTGCTTCTGATTTGAGCAAAAACTGTGCATTTTTGAGAAAATTGTGACCCGGAAACTGAGAAAACGCAGCTTTTGTTTTCCAAAGCAGGTAGTACACAGGCTACCTGCTTTGCAACACGGGTCCCGAAGGGGCTACCTGCGCTGAGAGCCAGACTAGCTGTGCAGCACCTGCGTTGGCCCAATTTTGCCTAGTGCAGTTGGGGTTTCCTCCCTTGTTCTTGCCTGTTTTCACTATAGGTTTTGCAACCAGTTACCAGTCTTGTACCTGTTCTGAAACCAACCTTACTTGCCATCATTCCGCCTCTGTTATATAACGAAATTGTACTTGTTCTTTTGTATTTCTTACTTCATTTACAATTTCCCATAACGAAGAGTAAACTAGTCTTGCTTTGGCCTCTTAGATCTGAACCTGTGTTAGGCATTTTGCTGGTCTAAAGAGTTAGCTTGTTTGCTGTCCATAGCTGATTAGTCTTTTTACTTTCATCATTATGGTTTGATTTCATGCATTTCCAGTGATTAAACAAGTAAATATTAAGGTGTCTTTTGATTTTGGACAATCTTGTTTACTTTCGCTTTAAATCGAAATCAAAGTTATATAACAACTTTCTTTCTGTAACCCATCAACATTAAGAAAGGGAAAAGAAAATACATGCATCGTGCATTTTGCATTTGACTGTTTGCATGACGATTTAGGAAAAATTGCATTAGTGTGTGCTCTATGATCTGTGAGAAAAGATTTGCCTTTCTCTTCCCTCAGTAGTTAAGATTTTCAAAGTTGAAAGATTGAAAAGTTTGCTTCTCATCTTAGACTGCATTCAGGAATTTGTTACATACATCTCGTGGTGATCCTTAAAGGCAAACTGCTAAACAAGATCAACATTAAAATAAATTCAATTTACATAACAACGCTTTGTAACATAATGCAAACATATAGAGGTCTAGGTAGAGACGTGTTCTGGCGTCGTTAAACATAGTGACTGTCGATCTCTACGAAGGTGGGTGATTCCTCCTGAGAGTCGGTGGCACTAATACGGACTTGTGCTCCCACGTACCGTCGCGTATATATTGGGAGACCCCTATAGGAACAAAGCCTTTATCCATAGGAAGCCGTGTCGACCGCCCTACTGATCGCGATGCAGTGAACATAGCATTCACGAAGATCGACCACCCGTACCGTAAAACGTATTCTGTGGTTTCGCGAAAAGTTTGGCACACCCTCTGCCTAGAACTCCAGAGAAGTTTCTTTTGGCCTTTTTCAAACTCTATAACTGAAAAAGTCCATCCGAGCATTTGTCACTTCGGGCTCGTTAAAACATCGAAGGAGACTAGGGTCATCTTTAGCTTTTTCTCGACTCTTAAAACATGAAAAAGCAAAGTTGTGTCTAAAGCGTCGTTAATAAAATTTATTTTAATCAGAACATAATCACCTGTTATTCCCACGTTTATCTTTCAGTTGAAAAGTATGGAGCCCACCAACCAAGGAAGTCACCTTGGTGGAAATCCCAATCCCTTCTCCTCTTGGGGAGATGTTGGTGCGCCTCATATGGCCACATTGTCGCTTCCAGGATTGACAATTGGCCTACCTGTATGGCTCTTTTCAACTAATGTAGTTCAGATCGCCACTAATCCTGAGCAGTCGAATCAACAGTCAGACCAGTCTAGAACTACCCACCAGCCTTCCACTTCTTACAATTCTTCCTCTGATCCTTCATCTTCGCGAGGTAGAGCCGGCAAAAGTCAGCCTCCCATGGAGAAGAAGGAAAAGAAGAAGAGAGAAAAGAAGTAGAAGGGGCCTGTGGCGAAGGCAACTGGGGGCAAGCAAAAGACATCTGACAAAAATCCACACACTGCACCGACCGGGCCTAAATCGCCATGTGTCATTTGCAAAGGGACCCACTTCCACCATGACTATCCTTGTATTCCCCGGATACTAAGGGACTGGTCCCCCAGGTTGCACAATCCGGTAGCATCAACCTCTGGTAGTCATGTTGATTGCATTCCATCAACTAGCGAGAGTGAAGGACCAAGAGGGAGACCAAGATCACCCTGCAGACTGTGTGAAGGCGATCACGCCATCCACCATTGTCCATTCTTAGATGAGGCGAAGAGAGTTTTGGAAGATTGTCCGATATCACCGTTACGACTTCCTCCTGGATACCAAAAACTCGTGCCTAATCCCTCGATAGTTGAAAATCTAGCTGGCCCGCTCAAGTGGTCAGCTGAAGTGTCGGTCATTGAGAATGAACCTACTGAATCCAGACCAGACGAAAGTCTAAAGGTCGAAACGGCAGTTGACCCGGTTCTTCCTTCAGAGGTATCATCCTCAAATGACACCGTCGTTGAAGATTCATCTTCAAATGACACCCTCACTGAAGAGAATAAGGATGACACCGTCCATATTCTTTTCATCAACACAGACTCTGATGAGCATCATGGCAATGCGCCCATTCCTTTATCGCAGGAAGGAACATCGTCAGGGTCGTATTTGGCCGTGTATTCGGTCCCACCACCAAGCAACCTGGTTGTATCCTTTGATTGGAATCAACTAGGCAGACCTCGGTTACCAGCCAGTATCCCATTCAGAATCATCGTCCAAATCTACAGAATGGTGATGGCTGGAACTATCATTGATGAAGGGGCATCTGTGAGTATCCTTTCCTCTATTGCTTGGAAAGCACTGGGTTCCCCGACGCTTTTACCTGAGATGAGAAATCTATCAGGTTTTGATAAAGGAACCAGTCACCCGTTAGGGATTCTCCCCAATGTTCCAGTTACATTGAAAGGGAAGATAGTTCATATGAACATCATGGTCGTCCAGGGACCCTTGGTTTATAACTTACTCCTTGGACGAGACTATATATATTGCATGGAGGCGATAGTGTCCTCACTCTTCAGAGTTATGTGTTTTTCGCACGAAGGAAGAATGGTCAAGCTCATAGACCAACTTTCATTTCCAGGATCACGCATCGCAAATAGTCAAATACCATCCCTTAACGGTTTATTCACTCAAGGAATGCCTCCACCCCCGGTTCTACTTCCCGATGAATGCGAGTGATTCGGAAGGAAGAACTGGGACCCAGGGGGCATGCACCCTGGCCTGCCTTGGGCAGAGAAAACCGTGGGTATAAAGTTAATTTCCGCAGAAGAATGGACTGGTCCGTACCTCGTCCGAAGGAAGGAAGAGAGGGTTGTTCTAGGATAAAATTCTTTTGTCAAAGTTATGTGAGCGAAATAATCGGCTCCCTTTGTCTAGAAATTAGGCTCTCCTGAGGGAGGAGATCCATTTGTGGCGGCAAGTAGCCACCATCTTTGAAGGCAAGCCTCACCCATTAAAACATATGTTTTGAAGGATAAGTAGGGGCAGCCTCCAAAGAAAGAGATGAAATTGCTGCAACAAGTAGTCACCATCCTTAGCAACCTAGTAATAGACATCGCCGGAAAAAGAGTTTAGTTTGCGGCAGCGAACATAACCATTTTCCGGATAATAAGTAAGAGGACGAACCTAGAAATTATACTTTATACCTGGGGGCATGCGAACCTTTTGGAGTGCAAGCACGGGACGACTATTTATTTTTTAAATTTTTAGGTCCTCCCTTTAAACCTGTAGGTCTAACCCGTTAAACTCATAGGATTAGCCGTTTCCAGCTTGCATAAAGAAAGGATGTGGGGCAAAAGTTAAAACTTGCCAAACTGGAGTAACTAGTGAGGTATAGATCCTTAAATATGACTACCTCACCTGAGGCGTTCCTTGTATTAAGACTGGTATAATCGAGCAGTTTTAGCAATGTTCATGCTCGTTAAAAAATAAACGCAAGATCCGAGCAGTTTTAGCACATAGTTCATGCTCGTTAAAAAATAAACATAAGTTGTGAGCAATCTTCCCCTAGAGTTCAAGCTCACCCAGAAAAAATGAACCGGTAAATAACCTTGAGAAATGTAACCTTTGACTGCCATATTAAAAGCCACTGGTCGTGTTTATATGTCTCACCTCCATCCGTTCATTTGGCCAATCGTTCATCTCCATATGTTTGTTTACCCATTTTGAGGAACAGCTGCGAAGAGTGATTTCACTAAGCCATCCTTGTGACACTGCCGTGATTGGAAAATTCCAACCTGTACCTGGAATCTGCTGCTTCCCTGTTCATCACTCGTTCCTCAAAAGACGAGTCTTCTTTGAGCTCTTTTCACTGACTCGTAAAATATGAAAATTTTGCCGAGTTTTGGCCTTCCAGCTCGTTAAACGACCGGAAAGCTATCCCTCCTCTAGATTTTAATCTTTTTGGACCTGAGGGATTATTGCACAAAAAGATCGAGCGCTTGTTTTGTTCGGCTCGTTAAAGCAATCGAAAATTCATCCCTTCTGTATTGTTTTATACTTTTTCGGACTTAAGGGATTAGATGACGAAAAAGGAATTTTGGAGTTGACTTTATGTACCTTTTCAGACTCTCTAAAAATGAAAAGGACCGAGTTATCCTTGTCGTTAGACTCGTTAAATTCATTAAATAGCGACAAACTTGTCTTTAGACGAGAACGAGTTTCCCTATCGCTAGGCTCGTTAAAACATAGCGATGGGCTTGCCCGAAGGGCAGGTTATAGAACATGCATATGTTATCCTCCTCAAGCTTGATAAAAATAAAGAGGTACTGGTCAGCAATGACTGGGGAAAAATTGGGAGAACCTCACAGCTTTAATGGTAGCAAGTCGCTCTTGAACATGACACTTTGTCCTCCGTATCACATCGGGTTGGGTTGTTTCATTCACCGGTCTCATCACCATGGTCCTCGCCACACCATCCATATTTGGGGTAATGCTACCAATCCATCACATCAGTGTCGTTATATGTTCAAGAGATGTTGTTCTGCAGAGAGTCAACCGTGTCCCATCCACTGCCATACATTGTCCTTCTTCCATTTCATGACCGCCACCCTGAATCATACATCACAGTTTGTTTTCACCTCATCACAATCACTAGCTCCGTTCCGTGTCACTGATGTGGGATTCATTAAGGCCCTCCTTTGACGGATCGCTCCTTGTCGACATCAGCTCATTATGCAAGGAGTTGATCTAGGAACAACCCCTTCAGTACTTTGAAGCTTGCATGCCTCAATGGCAAGTTTCTCACTTCTGGCGACAGGTATACATCAATGACCTTCGACCAGAAGATTTTGCATGGTGGTCGACGCCAAGTCCTTTATTCCCACCATGTAAATTGTACTGCCGTACCTTAAGGGTCATCATCCTTATCGGTGATTCCTCTTGCGCTTGTTAACGGTTTACATCATTGACCGGTAATCAAGCGATGTCTTTCCATGTTCTACTTCAAGAAATTCTCACATGGATCGACTTGTACATCGAGTGAAGATCGGAAGAGATCGAAGACCTCGGATCTAGTTTCATCCATCTGGGCTGCGATATATATTCAGGATATAAAGACATTTGATATGTACATCATTGCAGCAGATGATCATCCTTCTCAAAGGATGATAATTTCAGCAGAGAATTATCAGTCTACCATCAGACGATCGTCTGTTCTATGTACCAAAATGTATTTATAAAGCTGAGCATGGGAATGCCTGCCTCAGCTAGATCATGAAAAAGTGTGAAAAATAATGTATTGTATTGTATCTTATTACAGGACACTTCTCAGCAGATTGAATGAACTTCGGATCCTCCTAATAAAGCATTTCACCCGATAAACGACCTCATACTTTAGGGGGCATCTGTTATAGACAATTTTGTGCCTTACAGCAACAGGCATTAATTGTCAATAATCCAAGGGATCCAAAGTCCCTAAACATGATGTTCCTACCCCTAGAGGAACAAGGTCAGCAAACCAACAGCTCTCAGATCAGTTCTCCACCTGAAAACACTCAAAAACAAGCAATCCTGAAATCAAAGCAGGTGCTCCACTAGGCTTCTGCGCTGAAACTCAACTCCTCCATGGTGTACCTGCGTTGCAAAGCATGTGGAACAAAGGCCACCTGCGCTGAGCGAGATGGGACAAGTGGCACACTGAGTCATTGCTCTGGAATCTTCCAAAAATGACACTTGGATCAGGGATTTCCCCTTGTGATGAGTCAGAGGCTCTGTTTCTCCAAGTGGAAGAAAGGTTCTCCAAGTGGACTCAAGAACTGAAGATCAACTGAAGAGAGAGAGGACACAAGGCAGCTACACATCAGTTGCAAGCTGACTCATCCCTTCTCAATTCATCTATATATTGAGCTCTCTCCTATGAGCTCAGGAGGCTGGAATTTTGTGCAAAGTAATGATATGCTGTTGGTTTCATCATAGAACTATTGGGTGATTGCTTGAGGGAGGTGAAGAGGAGAAATTCTTTCCGCTGGGAGGTGTTGCTGGACTGGAGCCTTCAATGGTTGTAACACTCTCAGAACCTTTACTTCTTCATTAATAAAAGCTGTTGAGGTTCTTCTATATGCACTTGTTTCAATAATGTATTGTGATAATTGTATATTTGGTTTATGCTAATCCGTGAATCAGTTATGATTGCATGCTTCTTGTAGTTTCCTTCTTCGTCATTTTGTAGGATCTCATTGTAGTTGGGCCAGCAAAAGAGCAAGGAGTTGGAAACAAGCAGCGAAGAGAAGAGTTTGGATTCGACATTAAGCGCAAGGCAACGGTTAGTGCATTCTTTCATTCTCTTTTGCTTTCATAAAGAAGTAAACCTTCAGTAGTTTCCTTTACAGTTGTTGCTGAGGTACTATCACCCTTAGAGTGGGATAGGGTCATCCGAATCGGATACTTTTCCCTACAACACCATCTGTCCCAACTAGCTCTCAATCGCTAGAAGGAGTCCACCAAGGGACTATCTCGGCAGTATGGTCTGTTCCTGTTTGTTCCGGAGTAATGTCTGGTAACTCTTATGGTGAGACTCATCAAATTGACCCTTTTGGGAATCAATTTAGGCCATCCATTCCTCCAGGACAATCAATTGCCTTGAGTTCTGGATTACCACCGTATGGGGGGCAGTATGCCCTTTCATTACCCCCTCCGGGAGGGTACCCATACGGGAGTTCTCAAACTTATTCAAGTTATGGTGGAATTGCAACGAATAGTTGGGTACCTGTGCTATCCCAGCCACCAAGAGTTGTATATTCTATGCAACAGTGTGTACCTGTGACGAACATCCCAACTACACCGGCTATTGTAACCGTGTCGCAAGTTCAAACGATGCCTGTTGTATGTCAACCTCAGATTTCTCAGGTTCTCATGCAACAGCCCCTTGACCCTGCGACCCAACCACAATCGCCTACTGGTGGGGCGACACAAGTACAATTGGGTACAATTACCCCACATCTTGGTCCAATGGTTAGTGTAGCGCAACAACCCATGGTATCGCAACCGTGGATAGTGCAATACCAACAGCCACAATTCCAACAAGTGTACCAAGGTTCTGAACAGAAAATCTTTGCGAATACTGGACAACCATATATCCAAAATGGTCAAAATCAACCACTTTATAGTGGTCAAGTCCATCAACCGTATCAATCATACCAACATCAACTCCATTATGCAGGTATGCAAAGACCAACTGTTTAGGCGATTCCATCGTACCCTGGTTACGCTTCACCTAACTTGAATCAACAGTTACCATTCGTGGAGACTTTAGAGTTGCCTAATTTACATCGGTTAACCAATGATCCAATTGCTTACGCCCCATGGTGGCCAGTGATCCCGCACAAACTTCCGTCCGACATTCCTAAATTCAATGGAAATCCAGGTGAAGACCCGTCGAATCATGTGATGACATTTCATCTGTGGTGTTCGTCGAACACTTTAAATGATGATTCGATAAGGCTTCGCCTCTTTCAGAGGACATTGACAGGTCCAGCGGCAAAATGGTATATAGAATTGCCAAGAGCTTCGTTCGACAATTTTAGCTCCCTTGCCACGACATTCTTAACCCACTTTCAATTACCAATAAGGTATGAAACCGGAACAGAGATATTGACTAACTTCAAACAGACAACCGCAACTCATATATTAGATCATATACATGAGTGGCGACGTCGACGAAGAATGGTTAAAACATACGTTCCGGATCAGCTTTTAGCTGACTGGTTTATAAAGTCATTACTTCCGGCCATAACGGAAGATGTGGAAAAGGGGGGAGTCGTAACAGAAGAGCAGGTTATCGCTCGTGCACAATATTTGGACTTAGTATATACTGAGTCCGGCACGCTCTATGACAAAATACCGGACGCCCCTAGACCAGAGTTTTCAATCCCTCCTCCTCCTAAATCAAATAGTGACTCTCATGCCGGCGATGGCGTGATTGGCACGGCAAACACAAATCCGAAAAGGACCAATCAAAAGAAGGCCCGCAAGGATTCGAATCAAAATGCGCATGAAGAAGTTCTTTCTTCGGAAGTAAATGTCGTATCGACAGATAAAGGCAAAGAAACCAATCAACCAGGAAGAAAGAAGAAACAAAACAAAGGGAAGAAAGATCAAAGAAAGTCATCTCCCCGAAAAACTCCTTATAGAGAGGAGAAACCACCTGGGGGGTGTCACATATGTGACGATGATCATTGGACGGCAGATTGCCCGTACAAAGCTGAGTTTAAAAGATTCGTAAAGAATCCACATACTTCAGCTGTGTTGACTGATCCTTTTCCCGACCCAAGTCAAAATCTGGTTGATAGTGGAAATGCTTCCCCATCACAAGTTATGATGTTGTCAAGTTTTAAGCGCCAAGATGATGCTTTAATTTCAACATTAAACAAAAGCTATGGGAATTCGCAGTTGTTGAATGGCGAGAGAAAAGGTCGATCAGGCAGTTCGACAACAACTTCGACAGAAGTTATGCCGCCATCCAATACAAGAAGCATTCCAACGATCCATGGAGGCAATCATCCTCTCCCATATATCGGAGTAATTTTCCTAAAAGGCCCTTCTTTAATGGGCACTTTTGCCCCACCACCACCAAGTAATCTTACGGAGATGGGTGCAACGGAATATGAAGCCTTCTATTTTTAATGGATCTAAAAGTTTCGAGGATAGTTCCTATCTCAAGTCAACCTCGTTTAAAAAATGAAATAAAGAGTAAGAGGATAGTTCTTTACGATGTCAACCTCATTAAAAAATGAAATGTCCTCTTAAGGTTTAAAGGACATATGCCTCGTCTACATTTTTATGCTGGGGGCATCCATCATCGAGCAGTTTTAGCAATGTTCATGCTCGTTAAAAAATAAACGCAAGATCCGAGCAGTTTTAGCACATAGTTCATGCTCGTTAAAAAATAAACATAAGTTGTGAGCAATCTTCCCCTAGAGTTCAAGCTCACCCAGAAAAAATGAACAGGTAAATAACCTTGGTAACTGTGACCTTTGACAGCCATATTAAAGCCCTTGGTCGTGTTCTTGCAGTCTCACCTCCATCCGTTCATTTGGCCAATCGTTCATCTCCATATGTTTGTTTACCCATTTTGAGGAACAGCTGTGAAGAGTGATTTCACTTAGCCATCCTTGTGACACTGCCGTGATTGGAAAATTCCAACCTGTACCTGGAATCTGCTGCTATCCCTGTTTATCACTCGTTCCTCAAAAGACGAGTCTTCTTTGAGCTCTTTTTTCTTGACTCGTAAAATATGAAAAGTTTTCCGAGTTTTGGCCTTCCAGCTCGTTAAACGACCGGAAGAGCTATCCCTCCTCTAGATTTTAATCTTTTTGGACCTGAGGGATTATTGCACAAAAAGATCGAGCGCTTGTTTTGTTCGGCTCGTTAAAGCAATCGAAAATTCATCCCTTTTGTATTGTTTTATACTTTTTCGGACTTAAGAGATTAGATGATGAAAAAGGAATTCTGGAGTTGACTTTATGTACCTTTTCAGACTCTCTAAAAATGAAAAGGACCGAGCTATCCTTGTCGTTAGACTCGTTAAATTCATTAAATAGTGACAAACTTGTCTTTAGACGAGAACGAGTTTCCCTATCGCTAGGCTCGTTAAAACATAGCGATGGGCTTGCCCGAAGGGCAGGTTATAGAACAAGCATATGTTATCCTCCTCAAGCTTGATAAAAATAAAGAGGTACTGGTCAGCAATGACTGCGGAAAAATTGGGAGAACCTCACAGCTTTAATGGTAGCAAGTCGCTCTTGAACATGACACTTTGTCCTCCGTATCACATCGGGTTGGGTTGTTTCATTCACCGGTCTCATCACCATGGTCCTCGTCACACCATCCACATTTGGGGTAATGCTACCAATCCATCACATCAGTGTCGTTATATGTTCAAGAGATGTTGTTCTGCAGAGAGTCAACCGTGTCCCATCCACTGCCATACATTGTCCTTCATCCATTTCATGACCGCCACCCTGAATCATACATCACAGTTTTTTTTCACCTCATCACAATCACTAGCTCCGTTCCGTGTCACTGATGTGGGATTCATTAAGGCCCTCCTTTGACGGATCGCTCCTTGTCGACATCAGCTCATTATCCAAGGAGTTGATCTAGGAACAACCCCTTCAGTACTTTGAAGCTTGCATGCCTCAATGGCAAGTTTCTCACTTCCGGCGACAGGTATACATCAATGACCTTCGACCAGAAGATTTTGCATGGTGGTCGACGCCAAGTCCCTTATTCCCACCATGTGAATTGTACTGCCGTACCTTGAGGGTCATCATCCTTATCGGTGATTCCTCTCGCGCTTGTTAACGGTTTACATCATTGACCGGTAATCAAGCGATGTCTTTCCATGTTCGACTTCAAGAAATTCTCACATGGATCGACTTGTACATCGAGTGAAGATCGGAAGAGATTGAAGACCCCGGATCTAGTTTCATCCATCCGGGCTGCGATATATATTCAGGATATAAAGACATTTGATATGTACATCATTGCAGCAGATGATCATCCTTCTCAAAGGATGATAATTTCAGCAGAAAATTATCAGTCTATCATCAGACGATCGTCTGTGCTATGTACCAAAATGAATTTATAAATCTGAGCATGGGAATGCCCGCCTCAGCTAGATCATGAAAAAGTATGAAAGATAATGTATTGTATTGTATCTTATTACAGGACACTTCTCAGCAGATTGAATGAACTTCGGATCCTCCTAATAAAGCATTTCACCCGATAAACGACCTCATACTTTAGGGGGCATCTGTTATAGACAATTTTGTGCCTTACAGCATCAGGCATGAATTGTCAATAATCCAAGGGATCCAAAGTCCCTAAACATGATGTTCCTACCCCTAGAGGAACAAGGTCAGCAAACCAACAGCTCTCAGATCAGTTCTCCACCTGAAAACACTCAAAAACAAGCAATCCTGAAATCAAAGCAGGTGCTCCACTAGGCTTCTGCGCTGAAACTCAACTCCTCCATGGTGTACCTGCGTTGAAAAGCAAGTGGAACAAAGGCCACCTGCGCTGAGCGAGATGGGACAAGTGGCACACTGAGTCATTGCTCTGGAATCTTCCAAAAATGACACTTGGATCAGGGATTTCGCCTTGTGATGAGTCAGAGGCTCTGTTTCTCCAAGTGGAAGCAAGATTCTCCAAGTGGACTCAAGAACTGAAGATCAGCTGAAGAGAGAGAGGACACAAGGCAGCTACACATCAGTTGCAAGCTGACTCATCCTTTCTCAATTCATCTATATATTGAGCTCTCTCCTATGAGCTCAAGAGGCTGGAATTTTGTGCAAAGTAATGATATGTTGTTGGTTTCACTATAGAGCTATTGGGTGATTGCTTGAAGGAGGTGAAGAGGAGAAATTCTTTCTGCTGGGAGGTGTCGCTGGATTGGGGCCTTCAATGGTTGTAACCTTCTCAGAACTTTACTTCTTCATTAATAAAAGCTATTGAGGTTCTTCTATATGCACTTGTTTCAATGATGTGTTGTGATAATTGTATATTTGATTTATGCTAATCCTTGAATCAGTTATGATTGCATGCTTCTTGTAGTTTCCTTCTTTGTTATTTTGCAGGATCTCATTGTAGCGGGGCCAGCAAAAGAGCAAAGAGCTGGGAGCAAGCAGCTAAGAGAAGAGTTTGGATTCGAAATTAAGCGCAAGGCAACGGTTAGTGCATTCCTTCATTCTCTTTTGCTTTCGTAAAGAAGTAAACCTTAAGTAGTTTTCTTTACAGTTGTTGCTGAGGTACTATCACCCTTAGAGTGGGATAGGGTCATCCGAATCGGATACTTTTCCCTACAACAGGAGGGATGAAGATACCGACACTAACATTGGCTCCAATGGGGATGGTAGCTCCTTGGAGGTGCCAAGAACTACAGATCTCTGGGAAAGCAAGCAGTGCCTTCATCCATTGGGCTATGGAGTCAATAACTTCGACAAACCGAAACCAAACTCTTGACTCAATGACTCAATTTTAGGACTGAATGTGACTCAAAATTGACTCATTTTCAAGACTGAAATTGACTGAAAGACCTAACTCTATCAAACCAAACCAAAACTGAAATCAAACCTCAGCTTTATAGCCTTCACCTCGGGCCCCAAACTAAAGAATGAAAATAGTACACACTTGCAATGGAATTTAAACAAACCGGTATATACAATGATGAGTAGGACAACATAAAACATTTCACAAATAATATCATTTGAGGAGACGAGCATTAACCGGCACACCATGATAGTTTTCACCATTCATTTCTTGCAAAACGAAAGCACTCTGGCCCCGATATGCAGCAATCTTATATGGTCCTTTCCAAATATTTTCGAATTTTCCATGTTTACCTTTCTCCTCATTCCTTGCATTCCATTTCAGCACTATGTCTCCTATCTCAAACCTATCCGCCTTTGCTTTTCGGTCATATATCCTCTTGATTCTCTCCTACAGCTTGAAAGTGTTCTGAAATAGCCCCTCTCTAGTTTGCTGCAAATGAATCATTTGATTGATTCTCCACTGCAAACTATCATCTTCGCTGCCTGCTTCTCATAGAAGTTTGACCACCGGAACTACCAGAGAAGTCGGGAAGACTATGTCCACACCGTACACAATCTCAAAAGGAGACATTCCTATAGATTTCTTTTGACTTACCCTGTCTACCCAAAGCACATTCACCAGCTTTTTGTGCCAACTTTTCTTGTTAGTTTCCAGCAGCTTTTTGATAATGTTGACCATAGATTTATTTAAGGATTCCACCAATCTATTGCCTTGTGGGTAATAGGCAGTCGAGTGCCCCAAAGTGATTTTATACTTATGAAAAAATTCAATCATTCTTTTTGATTTAAATGTTGTTGCATTTTCAATGATCAACTTATTTGGACAGCCAAAACAAGAAAAAATGTTGTTTTCAAGAAATGAGATAATTACCAAATCAGTGGTCTGCCTTGTGGGAATCGTCTCAATCCATTTCCTGAAATAATCTGTCGCTGTGACGATCCACTTATGCTACGCTGAAGAAGAAGGATGGATCTCACCAATGAAATCCAAACCCCAGTGTTGAAATGGAGCACTTACTTCAATGGGCTTGAGCGGTAAAGGCTTCAACTTCCTCTTACCTTGAAAAATCTAACATTTGTGGTAGTTGGCCACTGTTTTGTACACATAAGAAAAAAGAGTTTGCCGATAATACCTTGCTCTCAAAATTTTATTGGCTGTTGTCTTCCAGAAAAGATGGCCTCCACAGTCTTCCTTGTGAAAGTCTTCCATAACCCGTTTTGCTTCTTCTTCCACTAAACAATTGAGCAAGACACCACCAGGGTCTTTCTACTAAAGTGCACCATTCATAATACAAAACTTTGAAACCTTCGATTTCAGTGTCCTACTTTTGTTCTTAGCCATTCCAGGTGGTGATGACATATTTTGGAGTACATAAACAATTTCCAAATACCAAGGAGAAAGAAGGAAAATTTCTAGTACCTGAGCGGGCAGATTGTCTTCATCTTCCTCGGACATAGCAACAATTAGATTAATGTCCAAGGCATGCAAATTTGACTCAGCCATTAGTTTACCTATCCCTTGTCCTTTAATGAGCTTTGTCGGTTTGATTTCCATGTCATACTCCAACAAGGCAGCAATCCATTTGCCTCTTCTCCCTTCCGGATCTGTTTGCACTAAGAAATTCTTAACAACAGCATTAGGTACATAAGCAAGGATGTGAGAATGCAAAATATAAACCCAAAAATCTTTCAATGCTTTTACCAAAGCAAGGGCCCATTTTTCAATTATATTGTACTTCAATGCCACATCCCTTATGGTTCTATTAAAAAATGCAATTGGTTTCTCAAGCTGGTCTCTTTTCTGCATCAAGATTGCTACCATAGTATGATATGAGGAAAGTGAAAAAAAAAAAAAATCTAGAGTATAGTCTGGGCAGATCAAAACCGGAGCTGAAGAAAGAGCTAATTTCACCAAATTGAAAGACTCAACTGCTTCCTTAGTCCACCTTACTGCACTATCTTTTTTGGGCATGTTTGTGATTTCTCTTAAATATTCTGCAAGATTGGGCACAAAGCGATGTAAGAAATTTATCTTACTATTGAAGTATTGGACATCTTTCTTAATTCATGGGAAATCAATCTTTTGAATGGTCTCCACCCTAGATGGATCGATGCGGATGCCCTCCTTTGAGATAATATGCCCGAGAAGTTTGCCTTCATCCATGGCAAACAAACTTTTCTTTCAATTGAGAGAGATGCCATACTTCCTACACCGTTGAAACACAATATTCAAATGATAAAGGTGATCTTCATCTCAATTAGAGAAAACAGTCAAGCCATCATGGTAAACAACTAGAAAGACATCTTTTTCATTAGCAAATGTGATATCCATCACCCACTGAAAGGTTGCACCAGCATTTTTGAATCCAAAAGGCATCTTCGCATAATGAAAAGTTCCCCAGAGAGTGGTGAATGCTGTTTTGTCTCTATCATCCTCATGGACCAAAATTTGGTTATAACCCGAATAACCATCGAGTAGCGACATGCAGTATGCTCCAACTACTCTCTGAAGTATGTGATCCATCTTAGGCAATGGATAGTTGTCTTTCAAGGATACTTTGTTCAAATTTCTAAAATCAATGCATAATCTGATCTCACCTGTTTTCTTGTGGATGGGCACCAAGTTTGAAATCCAATCTGAAAATATTATGGGGACTATGATACCGGCTTTATACAACCAATTAACTTCCTTCTTGATTGAGGGCAACAACTTTGGATTTATTCTTCTTAGCTTGTGATAAAAAGGCTTTTGATTTGGCTTGATCGGAATGACATGCTGAATTATGCTTGTGTCATATGCCTTCCAATCTAAAAAATCCCAAGCACATACATCAGTAAAAGAGGATAAAAAAATGGTATACTTTGCTTTTACCTTTGGAGGCAATGCCTTTGATAATTTCACCATCTTAGGATTTTTAGCTGATCCAACGTTCACATCCTCAAGTCCTTTCTCAGTTGGCAGCAAGCTCGGTTTCCAGGCCACATCATCCTGATCGAACAACTCCCCCAAAGGTATTAGACATTTAGGAATGATGTTTTCTTTGAGCTAAAAAACTTCCATTTGATTGACTTCTATATCCGCTTCACTATCATCGTACTCCACATCCATATAAGTGTCTTTGAACTTATCTTTATTTTGTAGAAATTCATTGATCTCATCATCATCTTGAAACACCTGCCAATACTTTTGATTGTTGGGGGCAGCTGGGCAATGATTCACTTGAATCTCAAACTTGTTGTTGTTGAGCCTCGAACCTGTACCTTCCTATACACCCTCTCAACCTTCTTTTTCCACTCATTTCATCCACCAAGTTGATTAAATCATTGTATTTTAGTTTAAAAAATAGCTTTTGACATGGTTTTCTAACTACGCTGATGACTGTTGTTTGGTTTAGAATTTTGTTCAGACAGCTGCAAAAGCTTCTTAGTTTCCGCAGCCGACACAGGTTTCTGAAGCCGACCCAGGTTTCTGCAGCCAGCACAAGATTCCGCAGCCGTTTTGTCAAACACCATGCTACAGGTGTCCTCTAAAGAAACGAGCCACATGGAAAAGTTACAGGAGTCAAGGACATGGAACGTGTCCCTCCAGATCATCCAACACGCCCATAAAAGCCCGTGGTCAAACAAGGGGCAAAGGATAGTCAACGGAAGTGTTCAGTTGTGGCACGGCTCTGCGTAGCTCTATTTTTTAGCACGTGAAGCTACGTGGCACAGTCCTTAGCCAAGAAGACATCCTGGTAGCGTGAATCCAACAACCATACCTCTCAGATTTAATAAACATGATGACAGTTACCTAGATCCGGGCTGAAGAGGATTTACGTGTCTCTGGCAGCGTGGTTAATAGCGTAGATTTAGTTAATTTGTTTAGATTTCTTTCCTTATAAATTATGCGTCCATGAACATTGTAAAATTTAATCTCTTGTAATGTAATTCAAAGTTGTTGTATTTCCCCACTGCACTTTTACGTTGCTGTTTAATATATGAGAAGACTGGTTTAAAATTAAGCTTGTAGTTGTTCGTTGAATCGGCTGAAGTGGCAGAGGGCCCCTACTCACTAAAGCCTTGTACAGTGTCCTTTAACTCTTTCATTACTTTTTTTTCCTGTTCATGTATATTAGCTGTAAAGTTGTCATTTAAATGTTGCATTTTATTTCATCATGTATATTAGTTGTACATAACAAAGCTTTTTGATTTCTGTTGATTTACATTTTCATTGCTGCTCTTTTATAGTTACAACTGATCAGTGTTTTCTGCAGGTTTTCTTAGGCAGCCCGGGGCAATTTTTCACCTTTTCTTTTTATAACTATTGGCATACGAGATCATCTTGTCCTTGTCGCTGACTCTTGTTTTCTGAAGTTTGATTTCCAGTACTGTCATTTCCTTAAGTTGTACATCTATTTTCTGCTCTTAGATATCATGCTATTCATCTGTTAATGGTTTCTTTCCATAATCAAATAACTTTATTAGGAACCATAATATCACTCATTATAGCTTGATTTAGTTTGCTTTAGATCTCACATTGCTTGACTTGTTCATGACTGTTTCTCATAGGGTAAATTAAGCTGAAAGGAAAAATGTCAAGAGAGTTAAAGTAGTGTGATTAGTTTCTTTTATGCAGTTTAACTTCTTTTAGATTTCACATTGCTTAACATTTCGTGATATCTTTTCACAAGGAAGATTGAGTTGTAGAGTTGAAATAGTGTGGATTAGCTGTTCTTACTTTTAATTGAATTTAGTGTAGATTTCACTTTCATTTTCATTCAGCAACAAAGATACTGGGCCGATGTCATTAGTTCATTGTTTGATGTCTTTATTTCTTTTTAAGAATTGATTTGATTGCAGTTATTTTAAAGCTTTCTTTCTTTTAAGTTTTGAAAAACCACTTAGAGATCACCATAATCATCCATATTTCACTTGCTTTATCACCTCTTCATCATCTCACATTAGGGAAAGATAAATCCAAAAACAAACTTAAAAAACTAAAAACGACAAAAGACTAAGGAAATGGTTATCTAGTACATATAGTACACTTCACTTCATCATTTTATGAACCCCGGGTTGACATTTTAAAGTAGCAATTTAGACCTCACTAAATTGACCAAACAGTTGTTTGAATTCATCAGAATTTTCAAATTACTTTTTGTTGTTGCAAGTGAACCTGTAACGACATTCTGAGCACGGGGGACACATGTTAAAGCATAATTAGAAAATAATTTCAAGATATCCAATACCGCATTGTGGTAGGCCCACATTCGAGGATGCTTAGCTTGGTATTCCCCTTTCACCTACTTGATAACTAACTCAAAGTCGCCATACACTGAAATCCTTTTAGCATTCAATTTTCTAAGAACTTTCAAACTAGCAATTAAAGCTTCATATTCAGCCTCATTATTTGAATAGTCAAAAGCTAGTTTATAAGAATAGACCCTTACATTGCTTGGCACATTTTTTTGGGGTGAAAATAGGGCTGTGCATCCAAATACCAATTCCAACACCTTGCCTTCCTACCGCACCATCAAAATCCATGCTCTAGAGGCCTGCTTCATCCTCTTCCAAATGCTGAAATTTTGTTTGTTCTATTTCTCTTCCATTCTATCCATCAATATGTTGTTGTTGTTGAAAGGCTTATTACTTAGCGGTACTATCAAGTCTTTGCCTTTCTTGCTTTAAGACTTCTCTGAAATTTTCAGTGATCTTAGGAATGTCTTCTACTTCAACTACTTGGCTATTTACATCATTAAAGCTATCTAAATACAAAACAAATGATTCTAAATCGGTATGTACATAGTTGATTGGATGATTTACCAGCTTCTCCTTGCTACTGATCATGTACTTCATTTTTTGTTCCCAGTATAGTTTCCTCATCTGACTGAACACGGGAATGGAAGCATAGGAGAAATCAAGCTGCATTGTCCCTTTAATCTTTTCTCCCCAATATCTGGAAAGAAGCATGCCAAATCTAGGAGGTATATCAGCCACAACCACGTCCATCAAATTTTTTTTAGCCGGAATCTGATCCCAACTGACCACCACATCCTTGATAAGACCAATGCACCTTACTCTACCAGAATCGAAAGAGTAAAGGTCATGATACTTTCTAGTGATATCCTGTTAGGCCCCTACACTAGTAGTATAGGGGCTTTCTCCATGATGGCCTTAGGTATGAGATTATGAGAGGCTCTAGAATCAAACACAACATTATGTAACACAAAGTCATGCACCCTGAGACTGATATAAAAAGCAGTGACATCACTATCTTGAGACTGACCTTCCAATGATGGCCCAAAAATCAACTTGGCACTATCATCCTCCTCATTCACCATGTCGGATGATGGCTCTAAATTCAAAATTTTAGACAGTTGACCTTTATAATTGTTGTTCTTCATCAACTCAGTCAAAGGAATGGATATTTTCAACTTAGCAATTTCATTTTATAAGTTAAAAATTGAAACTTTTTCTACGTATTTTGCTGAAACATCCTTATTTTCCATTTTCTCCTTTGACACATTTGGCTGATTGGGTCTTTCACTTGCTGATGGCATTTTATTGGTGTCTCTTTTCCCTTTTTCTACACAATGGGAGGATCATACTTTGACACTGGTGCCTCCTTCCTTTTTTTACGAGCACATCTCTAATTCGGAGTGAATATTGTTGCTGCTAAGCTAACAAAGCATTCATGTATCCTCTTTGGTACTCATCAAAATCTTCCTCAATAACCGTTTCATTTTCCAAAATGAAATTTTCATCCCTCTGTTCAGCTGAATTCGAGTACTCGACATCTTCAGTGATGAAAATTGGCATATCATCGGGTGTAAAGAAATGATTCTCTTCTCCAATTTCATTCTCCTCCTGATCTGATTTTGGGCCAGGGACAAAATTCTGCTACAAGGGTGTCTTCACCTGCTGTTGCGCTGCTTGATCTTGTGCTCGCTGCTCTCTCTGTTTTATCCTAAATTGTAGGTGCTGCTAGCCACAAAATTTAGGATTTCTGACTTGTGGTTCAGATTTGTCAATTGTCGATCTGTCGAACATCTTCTCCATCTTCCTAAGCACTTCATCTGAGGTGGAAACCTCTTCCTTTATTGTTACCTTCTTTTCAGCCTTTCCTCTAGCTCTCTTGGCAAGGACATTAGCTTCAATGCTGACTGCAATTTTCTGCATGTTTTCCAAGGTAGCTAGATCTGTCTCTCTTAATTGATAGCCCAGATCAGTATCAAAAACATTTCGAAACTTAATCAAGGCCGGCCCCATAAGTGGCTTTATATGATCAGGAATTGCATTGTAAACTGAATTGAATCTAATACAGTAATCTTGAACAGACTCACCAACCTTCCACTTGATGTTCTCATATTCGGAAAGGATTTGGAGAGGATTTTTCTTCACTTCCCAATGATCCAAGAACTATCTCTGAATATTAGCCAATGTAGTGATAATTGCAGCCAGAAAAGCTCTAAACCATTTCCTCACTTCACCACCAAAGGTTTGTACAAACAGTCTCATGGTCATATTTTTTGAGCCAATCTCATGGAGGTCAAAGAAATCTGTCATCCTATCCACATGTTGTTGAGTTGTAACACTATGAGGAGTGCCGTCAAACAATGGAATTTTACTTTGATAATTGGTGGGCATATGATCCAAATTTTGAGGTAGCACGAGGGGTGCAAAACGAGTAGCCATTGCTCTTGGTGGATTTACAATTAGTCTTGGGGATATTGGGGGAGTGGGTGTAGCTGACGTATGGGGATTATGAGGAGGTGTGTGTGAAGAAGAAGAAATTTTGGATACTTGAGGGGTAGAAGGAGTAGACGGAGGCGACACTGCTGCAAATTTTTTATCAGAGATAGTAGGCTACATGGAAATGGTGGGGATGAAAGGAGGTTCGGTAGGAATTTTTTAGCTAGATGCTATTGCAGATGACCCAAGGGTTGCAGATGCAATCTCTAAGAAATCAACGAAATTAGAAGCCACAACTGAAGTCTGGAGATGATTCAAGATATAATCATCAATGGATTTATTGGCCCTTTTAGTTTCAAGATTTCTAACAAACTCAGGATTTAAGGAAGTCAAAGCAACAACGCTTTTAGATTTGGTCTCAAACAAAGACAACTCGAAATATTCGTCAAACTCAAGATCTTCAAGATACTCAAAACCAACAGGACATGAATGGGATCTGAACACAGGAATCACAAAACTTCCTTGGTGAAGGATTCTTGGAATAAGATTGGGATTTTTGTACGTAGGAAGGGGATCTAGATCCGTATTTTCTCTGGCATATCTTCTGGAAGCCAGTGTGCTATTATTTCCAAGAAATCAAACGGACATTAAAAACTTGTTCATCCTATCAAATCCTAAACTTATCATTCAAAAGCTTAGAATTATGAGATGTACTGGGGTGATTTGCAAGTTATATTTTCTATTTATAAGAATAGATCGGAGATTGACTGAAGTAGCTTTTATCTACTTGCGCTAATGCGAAGCAAAAGCGTTTCGAAGGCTACCTAGCTAATCTTAAGACTCTGTCTGTAGTTTATAAAACAAAGAACACTAAAAAACAAACAATCTCTTTCCCTGGTATGGTCACCACTATGTTAGTGCCTAGATTTACCTCAGGTTGAGAAAGGTAGGATCCATGGCCAGCATCAAACCATGCTTAACCTGGTAGCGAGCCCTACCAGGTCGGGAAAGGGCTCTCTCCGAGTCAATCTCAGCAAAATATGATCACTAAAAGCTTGAGATCACTGATATAGCTACTTATATTAGTCTAGGTATATGTGCAAAGGGTTTGATTGAATAAAATAATGTGTTTGTTGGTTCTAATGGAAAGGCAGATTTTGGGTGAAGGGAATGAGGCTCAGTCTTGCAGAGATCTCAATGGGGCAAGGTAGGAAACTAATTTTGGCACTTGAAATTGAATGAGATGGATAGATTAGACAGGTGAGGAGTTGAAGAGGGCAAGAGAAGCCATGGATCCTCTCCAAACAACTGAAAACATCAAGAAACTAAAGCAAACCTCAAGTACAACACTACAATTTCAATGGATTCTACTTTCACTCTTCTTTGATTTAGTTAGGAAGAAACAAGATAGATAATGTAACACATAACACACAATTAAATTCACAATTACAAAGAAAATCACTGTACCAAAACAAAATTCCATAGGGATCTCAAAGAGTGTTGCAAACCCTGATCTCAATTCCTTAGCCAAAATGCTGATATGAGTGTACAATAAAGCTCCTTGCTTTCTCAAGAGTTCAACCATGATAATGACTGAAAAACTACATAATATAGACAAACCATAGCTCATCCTAGCCTTAGCGGTCGAGCTCACATGTTTAGGAGTTGTTTCAACTAATTCTAAACTGAGAACTAGAAATCAAGCAATAGAACAACATGCCTCTAGAAACAAGGGAACTTATTCATTCAGTTTCAAACAGCTTTTTAACATATGAATCTACCTCCATAAGTGAAAATTTGACATATTTACATCATGATCCATTAATTTACATTAAATTACATCACAAATTTGACACTAAGTAGGTGAAAAATTCAAACTAGCAAAAGCTAGTCGAAAAACAGATCATTCCTTGTCAAATTGAGCCAAATTTCCTCTATGCACCATGCCAAATTCTCTATGCATAGCACCTGTTTGAAGCCACTTTTGAAGGCCTTCTCATTGTCAAAATTCACTCGAAGTGTGCTTGTTGGAAAGGTCTACTTGTCTAATTTCTAACCCAAGTGGAATTTTTCAATTTGGCCTCCATTTTCCGCTCAAAAGTTCAGTTCTTCCAACACTACTTCTTGTGTGTCAAAATAGGGGAAGTGAGGTCATTTTTTGAGCGTTTTTAACCTTTTTGAGGGCTCAAAAGCTGTAAAAATTTCTTGGCCATTGGTAGGCAAGCATATTTTTTCATTCCAAGTCCAAAAATGCTGAGTTTTTTCATTTTGGAGGCTCCTATCAAAAGCGAGCGCTAGGTGGCACGACGCATAGAGTAGAAAATCCTGTTTTTTGTGCCAAAAATCCAAAAAGTGCCCTAAAGTTTTTGATATTTGGGCTGAGTTTTCTTCATCAAGCATTTTCTTGGGCCAAGGAAGCCTCAGCCAATATCTAAAGTCCTTCATGCTCCTTTTTCCTCCTTGATGCTCTCTTCAATTTTGCCTTCAAGCTCCTGATTCTAGTTTGGCACACCATATTCCTTCAAAAATAATGATATGCCATGTTCCTCAACATATTATTCTCATTGATGGATTTTTCTAATCTCCTCTCCAAGTGGATATTAGTTCTTTCAAGCCATGACTCTCGATTGGCATTGACCTCCTGCTCAAGTGATGTGAGCTCCACCCTCCTACTTTGAGCAGCTTGGCAATTCTCTCGAATGTTTTGCAACTCTATAATCAGTTGATGATATTCAAGTGTCTTATTTCTTTGCTCCATGTACTGTATTGTACATTTAGCCCTTTTCAAGTTGACGGAAAAGGCATTGATGTCTGCCTGCTGCTCTTGAATGACTTCTTTGAGATTTCTGCTCTGCAGGCCCCTATCAGTATCATCACCCTTAATGAGAATGAAATTAGTCTCTCACTCACCTGATGGTCCTTCATCCTATAATGGCCTCTTGCCTTTGTTCTGAACCTGTTGTGCTGATGATGGAAGTGATACCCCTTCCACCCTCGGTGGAGATAATACTCGCTTAGCTGCTGCGAACAATTGTCTGGTGCCCTTCTAATAAGTGATAAACACTGGCATACTAGCGGTCTGTGCCTCATGACCTTCATGCTGATATGAAGGTTCACCTGTCTCTTGCAAGACATCGGGAGGTCCCTGAGGAGCTGGGAAAAATTCACGAGAAATGAAGTGCTCCCAAGTGATTCCCTACAAATCGAGCTGATGAATGGCCACAATTTTAATGAGAGAAAAATAATATATATTGTTGAACTGCTGCTGAGGAGTGTTGTGTTGTACTAGGGTGGTCATCTTCTCAATGTTTCGGCACATGAAGTAGGGGAGGTTCATCATCCTCACCTTGGTAAAATACATCAACAACCTGATATGATAAGCATATAAACGACAAAACCGGCCCTCATGGCTGAAATTCTTCATTATCAATTTCATCAAAGGAGCATAAGAATCTTTGAGGTACCAGAAAGGGAACACTCTGCTGAGTTGTCTCAAATAACTGGGCTTGATGTATGGTTCATAATGTTGCCTATCAATTTGTTGCCTCTTGTTCCATTTCTCTCCTATGTTAGGAATATTGGTTGCTAGTGAAATAGATTCCAGTGTTAATGTGAATGTGACACCAGCTAGAGTGGGTTGACCATCATGTAAATGAAGCAGAAACACATGAGAAAACTCATGATGAAATTGAATTCTAGCAACCATCTCACAAAATTCATAGCAGGAATGGTGTCAGAAACAAGTGATGGCAAGAGGACAAGCCTGTAACTCAGCAAGAGTGGTTGGTTCTTCTTGAATATGCTTGCCACCTCTATGAGGCCTCCTGGGTGCATGTACCTCTATAGGTGAGTCATTGTGTGTCTCCTCTTCATAAGCATATGAGGGATCAAATTCCATCTCTACTAAGTGGATGAGCTATCTTGATGAGAAGTAGGTGATTTATGATGGTTTTTGACTTCTGCCACCAAGGGAAAAGTGATATGAGGGACTGTAGAGGGAGGGGAAAATGAGGGATTTTAGGGACTGTTGGGATAGGGTTTAGTTAGGGAAACAGGGTATTAGGGAATAATTTAGGAGTTTTTGGTATAGCACTAGGGTTTGGGAATTATATTTGGGATTTTGGGAAAAATAGGAGTGGGGTAGGGATATATGATTTTGTTTTGGGAATATGGGAATCAGGTAATAGGGGAATACACTAGTAAAATAAGTGAGGGAGTGGAAAGATGAGGGAATGACTTGGTAGCCAAAACAATAGTAGAAACCCTAGGCATTGTTTCCTTTGAAAGATGCAAGAGGTAGGGTTTGGTTTTTTTTTCACACAACCACCATAAAACAACCACCAAAAATTGGATGAAAAGTAGTGATAGAGGCTCAACCTACTTGCACAAATAAATATCCGAGTGTTTTTGATGATTTGGAGCAAGTTGTTGCAAAATTCGGGCCTGGAAGCTCTATGCGCTATGCATCAAACCCAACGTGGCACACCCTATGTGTGTATCATGCCCGTGCACATTTAAACTGGAAATCGTGGTCCTATGCGCCGCTCTTGCTATGTGCACTCTGCCACTTGCCCAATGCGTTGTGCCTCTAATTTCGAGTAGATTTCTCCAACTTTGCCTTACTTGCTCATCAACACAACTTTGATTTGCCCAACTTTGTCATTGAAATTCAAATGAACCTTTCAATGGAAGAAATAACTTATATACAAGGAGCTTTTAATTTTTTGGTTTATAAAACCCACTTTACAATGTTTGGGAAAATGAATTTTTTTTTCAAACTCTGTTTTTTAGCTTTTTCACTTTCTTTGAGCTTGTGATGAATTAAATGACCTGTTTCTTGTTTTCTTTTCATGGGGTTGTAGCTACTGAGGCTAGGAAAAGTGACCAGGGCTGCAGGTGAAGTAATTTACATACGAAGGGAACAAAATTACATGAATTTGTATAATAAAATCTAAAAATACCCTGTTTTTCCTCAAAACAGAGTCCTGAGGAAAAACACATCTCTGAACACTTGATTATGGAATTTATTGATGTTGGAACCTCCTCATGTGCCTGATGGTTATTATTCGACTTTTTGAAACCCTTTTTGATGAAACCCTAGACCTAAATGACAATGAAACACTAGAAAAGACTTCTACAATCTTTAAGACAAAAGGGTGACTGTATACAATTTTTGGTGAATAAACATGAGCTAGCAGGTAAATGACATGAGGAAAACTATAGGAGAAGTCACTACCATCAGATGATCCATGTGCCTAATGGAATGTAGCTGTCTGGGTGGGAAACCTAATATGAAATTTAATAAGAGGATTTGATCTTTGACGGAGGGATGAAGATACCGACACTAACAGGTTCATTTTTACACAATCCTAAACCATGGAGAACTCTGATTGTATTCGGTTTCATGTTCACACAAGCTTGGATTGAAAAACTATGCTTGTTATAAGTTCACATTCCCTCGACATAATGAATCAAATGAGTTACATGCCCCCCAAGCTCCATTTCATTTAGCTAGGTGGATGGAATGAATGTTCACTTTTGAGATCCAGGAAAGACTGAACTAGGATTTTATGATATCTTAATCAAAGACTTGATTTAGAAACGGGATTTGTTTCATATTTTAATGAGGTTGACACAGTAAAATAAATGTCATCGAGACCCTTGTTTCATGTTTTAATGAGCTTGACACAAGACAAGGAACTATGCTCACAACCTTTATTTATTTTTTTCAATGAGGTTGACACAAGACCAGGAAATATACCCACGACTCCTTTTTTCATTTTTTTAACGAGGTTGACACAAGACCACGAACTACCCTCACATGACAAATTCTTCATTTTTTAAAGTGATTGATAGAGGATAAAACTATCCTTGATTCATTTTTAACGAGGTTGACATAGAAAAGAACTATCCTCGTGAATCTTATCATGGACCGTACGAGAACATGGCTCCCAATAGGTCTTCACTAGACGGAAGAACCACGCTTTGGGAAGAATAAATTTCATTTTGTACCATAGATATATCGGGTTCGAATTTCCCCATCACATAATGTACTATACCATCTGTGTGATCCTCAACAGACACGGAGACGGAATGGGTAGCCACATAATTGACCTGTGGCGGGGAAGGTGATAGGGGATGATGGTTGCAAAGGAGGTGCCTGGTGATTAATGAATGACAATTGATCAAGAGTCATAATTCTCCCTTCATGTGGAAAAAAAACCACATGAAAAAGTGAAGAAACAAGGGCCCGCATGATATAAACATAGTCACATCGAAGGAGAAGATTGAAACCAAAGGGACCTTGGATCACCATCATGTTTACATATATAGCCTTTCCTCCCAAAGTAAGAGGCAACTTTGGAAGGATCCCTAAGGGTTGACTTGCTCCTCTGTTGAAGGCCAACATATTCTGAGTGACAGGCACAAGCTGTGGGGAGCCCAAATCTTGCCAAGAAGAAATGATGCTAATAGATGTGCCTTCATCGAATATAGTACCAAGTACTACCATATTATAGGCTTGTACTGTAATCTAGAAAGGCACATAAGATGGGAGGTGGAAAGCAGTCAGGTGACTCCAATCGAAAGATACGACAGAACTACTTGGTGGGGGCACCATATGACTGCCCCCATGTTGTACAAGAATACGAGAAGGACTCTCCTGAACAACTAGGATAGGGGGGTCACTCTTTTATTTGTGGGAATTTGAGGAGACGAGAAGAACATGAGCAGTATGATCAATACTCTCTTTTGGAACAACGTGAAAAATTGAAGGCGGAGCCAAGTCGACAATCTTTTCAACCAATGATTGGTTGGGAACAGACACAAGAGTGTCATGCTCAGGAAGAGTAGAATGGGAAATAGATGAATCCAAGTCAATATCTTTACCAACTCAGAGAGGGTCAAAAGAAATCCTCTGATAATGAACAAGAAGTTGGGTTTGAGGAGCTGTAAGGTTTTCCAAAACTTTGGAAGCTTTATCCATAATAGGACAAAGGTGAAGAAGATGCTCTCCTTCACATCACCTACAGGGGAATCTAATCTTCCCTTTCTTCTTACCATCAATGACCAGGTCGATGGGGATGGGTGATCCCGATGTTAAGACCATACAACTAAGACTCTGGGAATGCCAAGACAGTCTCGAAGGAGATGGTCACCCTTAGACAACCTGCAAGTGAATTTTACCTTTTGCGAAGGATCAAACGGCTTGTCAACAGTGGGTTCATTTGGAGTAATAGTTTCATGGTTGGCCTCTCACTTATCTAACTTCTTCTTCTTCATCTTCTTCTTAATTTTCCTGGTCTCCTGGTTACTGGATTTCAAACTTTCACCAGGCGAAGTAGAAGAGGAAGAGGAAAAAATAGGGGAAGAAGGGGAGAGGTCAACCTTAGAATCAACGTGATTTGATTCAAATGAAGGATATGGTGGGGCAGGAGTTGGGAGGCTTGGGACCACCGAGGTCAAAAATAACCAGACAGGTAAACCAATGGTTAACCCAGGGAAGGACAATGTTGCCATATAAGGAGCACCAACATTTCCAAAAGAAGGAAAGAGACCAGGATTCCCATCCGAGGGGAATGCTTGACTGGTACACTCTAGAAATTTTGCCATTGGAATTGACCCTAGAGAATCACTAAGGAAGATAACTTTAACCAGGAATATTTCATGGGTAGTTAATTTTAATACACTGAAATAAAACTTTTCCTTTTCATATTTTAAGAGTCAAGAAAAGGATGAAAGGTGACTCTAGTCGCTTTCAGAATTAACGAGCTTGAAAGGACAAGTGCTTGACGACCTTTTCAAATTTCAAGAGTCATTAAAGATAAAAGATGATTGCTTATGGTACTCTAGACATAAAGGATTACTAGGTAACTGTGAATGGAAAAATACCTCCCGCTGAATTGAGAAGTACAAGTAGGCAATCTCCCCAAATGTTGTGTTCAGTGTATCACGTTTCCAAAGCGGCAGACCTATGGATAAAGGATTGCAACCTAATGGAGTTTCCATTTATATACTTGATGGTATGGGGAGCACAAGTCCATACTAGCGTTGTCTAGTGCTAAAGCGAATGATAGCTGCTAGGTTTAAAGACGTTGGAACATGTCTCTAGCCTAGACCACTAACTATGAGCATTAAGATTCCCTTAACAAGAAAATAAGTTTCATTTCATTTCGAATGCTTATAATGATGTAATTCTAACTTCTCAATGACACTACTAATGCAATATTTTCGCCTAAGGAAACTAGAATGATTTTTTCCTTTTCATAAAATGCCAAATGAATCTATCACATAAAGCACTTTAAATTAAAGTTTTCGCAATTCCAAACAATTAAGCATCAATAAAACCCAAATCATTATAAATGAAACTAAAATCAACTTCTTTCCTGAATCAAACAAACCAAACACATAAATTCTTCAATCAACAAACCAAGAAATGTAATCTATGCTTGGAAAGAGAAAAGAGACACTCGAAATAAGAGAAAAAATAATACTCTCTCACTCATTCAATTGAAAACAAAGCATCCTAGTCACTTTTGGGAGGAAGAAGAGATCTTGAGGGTTAAGACACAATGGCACTAGAATGGGAGAAATTCTAATTTTTTCTTACCCCTGAGACCGGAGAGACTTTTCGGCCAAAAGTAGTGCTGATTGGCATGACTTACTAGTACTACAACTAGCACTGATGGCTGATTGACATGACTCTTTAGCCAAAAATAACATCGATCGAGGGATTCAAAGAAAAAATAAAAAATAACTTCACATAGGACTGGACTTAACACATCAAAGGGTAGGCTAAACCAAGCAAGCACATAAAGCAAGCTAAATGAAGCTTTCTAGTTATGGAGAAAACGGTCTAAAAGGCCTATGGAATCAAAATCATAAGAGAAAAACACACTGGCCAAGATTGGGGACAAGCCCTAATCTTCACTTATAGGCATCAACACAACTACCTAGCTGAAAACGGGCATGAGAGGCTATGCAGCATGACAGTTTCGTAGCAACTCACACTAATCAGTGCGATTGTCCGTGAATTAAGCACGTTGATTGAGTAAGCTAAGGAAAAAAAAAAATTTGAAACAAAAGCTAGATCTACTACTATGAATTTTAGACTCAGACCAGTAAGCAGGAGAAACGAAACATAACCAAAGGTAAAATGTGAAACTAGAAAAGTTCTCACGAAATCAAGAAATCCAAGACAAACAAAAGCATTTGGATGTCCCCAGTATGGTCGCCAATTTGTGGTAAATTAAAATTATAAGTTCGAAGATGAATGAATTCCTCTATCTCGATAATGGGTCTAGCCATAACACCTACATTCTATTGAAGATTTCCTTCGGTTATAATCAATTAAGAGGGCCTACCTCTTGGTCCGCTTATCCTGTTTGATGATGTCCTCACTTGCTCACTCCAGCTATCTCTCACTTCCTTCTTCAAGCTCGTAAAACAGGTAAGCAACAAAAAACAAAAAACATGATAATAAACAAATTGCAATTCAACCTACTTAGAAAGTCAAGAAACATTAAGCCATGAATATGTAATATTACAAAACATGTAGGAAATCAATTGATAGTTTCATGTATTAATATCAAAGAAAGATTACAACCATTCATCTTGACGTTGTAGTCTTCCTCTGACAAGACCAGTTTCCAACACACTTCTGCTAGCATTCCATGATGGCCTCAATCAACAATAGTTTTAAGGCTCTTCCCTTTAGGCTTCATTACAAACAAAAACACACTTCTCGCTCACACAATTAGATAGCTACAACTAGTAATAGCTTTCTTATCTACTCCAAACCTAAATAGCATAAACACTTAACCAAAAAATATGACTAGGACTAGTTTGTGCTTGTGAAGAAGGGAGGTTTATATAGGAAACATGGATGGGAGATGGATCCTCTTTTCATGGGAGAAGGACTTATCCCTTGAGGTATTTCCATCATTATGGGCGAAAGGAGCCCAAACTATCATCCTCTACCACATCTGGCCAACCATTTTCCTGACTTCCGTTACGGAGCTTCTAGAGCTGGAAGTTTTGGCTCTAATTTAAAAACCTTTCCATAATAGGATCGACGTGACTGAAACACAGTTTAGTGGTTGTGGTCAGTGTGAGGAGTAGTGCTAATCTCTACAAATTGGTGTAGGGGACAGAAAGGCCATTAGTGTCGGTCTTGTAAACTGGTCAAAACAAACGTTTCAGAAGAAATGGTGCAAAAATAAATTTATCTGCTCATGAAGAGGGATACAATGGGAGTTTCTTCATGAAGGCAAAGCATGTGGGTTTCATTGTAGGTCCTTGAGGATCAAGGAATGGAGAGTATAGGGACAGGGGAAAAATGTTGTGTAACACCCCCTAACCCCAAGAGTATAAATAAGGGGAAGGGTAATCAAAACTAGAAACCTTAGGGTAACGAAGGCAATAAATATATGTGAACTAATGCCAATAAGGGTGAATAGCCTAATCCCAAAACCTTGAAATAGGGTAGACAACTGAAGAAGAGCAAGGCTCTTAGAAATAATAAACCTTATGCTTGTTGTGGGACTTATGGACATTATACACATGAATTCCCCCTTTTACATCATATGTGCTAGGCATGGGAAGCTCACAGAACTAACTCTAGAGGACCTCGACCCATTGCTACACCTCCTCCTCCTTCTTCTTCACAATCAGAATTTATTACCAATCTATTCCTCACCAATGACATTTGGGAACACAACTTGCCAAGAATCCTCTAGCAACTAAACCTTCATAATGGGAATGGAAATTACCAGATTAGAATGACTAATTTTGAGGATATCAATCTCCAGACTCGGTCATGATTATATGACAATGCTTAAAAATTCAATGACTAATTCCCAAACCAAAGTCTCCATTGAGCCCCTTTCATCACCAAATGGCACCTTACACATCCATCCACCTAAGGTATAATTTCACCCATAGATCACCAAAGGACCATTAGGTTGAAAGGATGCTAGTTATTGAGTCTCCCATACCTATAGTATAGTAGATGACTTTGGACATTTCCTTACTTCCATGTCAATGTTGGAAGTCCTCCATATGTGCCCATCCAAAAAAATATCTAATTTATTCTTTGGATGATGCGGACCCTCTTAATGATCATTTGATCATCTTTGACATTCATAAAGAAGAAAATCCCCTCCTTCATTCATATGTTGCTTTTCAAATACTAGTCTCAATAAAAATGCTACTATTCGATGGTGTTTAATTGGAGAAGGAACCTCCACCTATGTGATGGTCTTTAATGTCTTGAGGTAACTTGGTCCCCCTAACCGATTACCATACACCACCATCCTTTATGCATGGGATGGTTATCCCTCACAACCTCTTAGTTTATATTGAAATTTCCCTATCACTGTTGCTAGCAATATCGTCATGATCGATATCGAAGTCATTGATTCCACTTTATATTATAACCTCTTTTTGGGTCATAGTTACACCTATGCTATGTTATATTTGTTATCCTCCTTATTTCATAATATGTGCTTTCCCCATAATGGAAATATCATTACTATCGATCAAATTACTTAATACGAACCATAGTGGAAAACATATCGTCATACCATCTCATCGATGGTGGGAAAGAAGACCACCTCTACCATTATCGTTCTTTCCCCTGGGGTCTATAAATATCCCATGTTTCTTAAGGATTATTATGGCCCACCACATCTTCCTTCTCAGCCTATATCTTCTAGTGTTTGCAAGCTTCAAGTGTCACAAGACACTACAAAGAAGTTTAGTAAATCTTCCCAGCATCCATATCCTCAGGAACCCCCTCCTCTAGAGTCAACTTGTCCTTCAAGAATAACTCCTAATGGCTATTCCTCTTCAAATGATGTCACTCTACGTATTTTCCACATAGCAATAGTTCCTCTAGGTTAGTACCCCTTCACTGAAATACCCTTCTTATTCCCACCACTAGGAATATTTTCTACTCCTATAATGGCTATGTTAAGTCTTCCTAACATCACTTTGGTAATCCCAGTCTGGTACATAGATACCCCTACAAACAAACGCCCTCACTAACTCAAAACTTACACATCATTAACACCAGTTCAATCCATTCTCACCAACCCTTCATTTGCTTCAGTTCCTGCAGTAACCTTAGCAAGAAACTACTACTATTGTGAAAGCATTTGGTGAGGAGGGAAAAGCCCAAAAAAGTGGGTAAATGACAAGTTAACCCATTAAACTACGACTCCTCCTAAACCACCAAAGAATTCTCCTCCATGTACCTTGTGTGACGTTGTTGGGAATGCTACCAATAATTTTCCTAAACTTCTCCATATTAAAAAAGTTATATTTCATACTTTTCCTTATCGAACATTCATGAGATCCATGTCACCTTACCTGAGTCTTCCATTAAGGAGAAATCCTTATGCACGAACCAACATTTTTATTTGTGCAATAAGTATGGACATTATTATCATCACTTCCCCATCTTCAAGACTTTTGTGATACACTTGAATTTCTTCTCCTCTACCTACGGGTTTTGGCCCCAATGCTTCGCTAGTAGAGGAGGTTTCTCAACCCACGATTGTGATTCCCTATTCTTACGTTGGTATGACAGATTTTTCAACCCCTATTCTATAACATTTTCATACATGGGATTGGTATATTTAGAGTCTTTAGGAGTTTCCTATTATGCTTCCTTCGAACCATCTTCGGAAGACACTTCGGCCTCAACATCCATGGATGTCACATCCACTAGTCATTTATCCATCCCTTCTCATGATCTGTATATGAAACATGTCTCCCATGATAATGATTGGTTCAAAAACCCTTAGAACCCAAGGATTCAAACCACATTCACCTTGTTTCCACTATATTGACACACAATGTTTGGGTAAGGGGGCATCCATTCTCGAGATTCTAGGATAGGTGATTCTCCCCAATCATCATAGTGCATCTGGTGCTATTGATTTTAGTACAATCATTATGAACCATCTCATAGATATTATAGAGTTCCATATCTCTCTAGATCACCATGGGGATGATCCATTTAGCCATTCCTCCATCCTCCTTTAACAACCTAGTCCCACAGGCATTTTTTTTGTTTAACCTCAGTGTTGTCAAGGTGAGCATCAATTCATTATATTTGAAAAATTTCGTTCATATGGTGACACCATGTATTGAAAGTTCTCACCAAGGAAAATATCTAAGTATATGGCAACTGGGCCATCATACTGGATGGGACTCCTACACCAAACAATGCGAGTTCTAGTTGGGACCTTATAGCGGGGAGATCGCTTGAATGTTGGTAGATCTAGCACTGCCAACATTTATGATGCTAGAAGGAGGGCTAGACAATAGGTTGTGCCTACACAGTCTAGTTTAAGTCTCTTATTTAAAATGGCCCTTCCCCAAATCATAATCTCAGGATTTTTTTACAAAGAGATTAATTGTACCATCCCTGCAGAAGTTATTCATGCCCAGTCCAAATTTAAGTTCGATGGGGAGGGTGAATCAACCTTTCGTGAGCATCTGTTCCAAGTTACCGATCTTTGTGTTGGTCACAGAATATGTTTTTAAGATTTCATATCTAGAGTACTCATGCTCACATTCAAAGGTTGTGTTAGTCAATGTTGTTAGACATTATCCAATGCTTCTATCCATTCATATAAACAACTTGGAAAGATGTTGCATAAATATTTTGATAAGTATAACCACCAATATGACTATGAAAGAGTCTGTCATTTAATAATGAAGCCTGATGAATTAGTTCAGGATTTTTTTGATCGGTTCCTTCACCTCTGTTATGAAATTCCTAAAAAGGATTTGAACTCGCATTTCTTGAGACAAGAGTTTAAGCACTTGGTTCATGTATGCTTATACGGTGAGCCCGAACCTCCTATTTTCCCTTCTTCCCCAACACTTATCAATCATGAGGCACCTCACATTTCAAAACAAGAGCTTATTCCCCCTTTTTTCCTTGTCCTTCTCCTTTTTTAGTTCCAATGTGGATGCCTTGTGGTGATTATGAAATTGGGAAATCTATGAATCAAATCTCCAATCCATCTGCTCATTCTTCTCCTGCTTTAATGGTGAAAATTCTAGAATGTCTCATGAAGCCTACAATGAAGACCCACTCCTCCATTCTGCAAGAGGATGTCACTATTCACATCTATAATCTTAAGGCTGATCCAAAATTCTTTTATACTCTATCTTCTTCACATCCTGACACTTTGTACCATGACCCGCTTGATCATTTTTTCCGCCAGCTACTTCTTCACATTCTCTTGATTCTTAAGCTACTAGCTCAAGTTGTGATTAGGTACAAAGAAGTCACATTACACAAGTGAGGGAGAAAAAATGTGAGATAACTTTATATTTTTCCTCTCTGTTTCAAAATCTTCTATGTCAAAACAATAAGTTTCCATTCTTTAATGATTCTCAATCGGCTAATCTTGGTGGAAAATCCAATACAATCAATTATTTGAATCAACCACTAGCCTTGGGAAGTAATCAATCCAATGATGACAAATATATTTATGTATGTCATGAAAAATCGCGAAGCACATCATATGATCTTTCAATTCCTTGTGAAGATTTTAATTTGGATCTATAATCTACATCAGTCAAAGAAAATGTTCATATCGAAACTTCGCATTCACCTCATTATGCCTTGTGTCCTGCCATTCACAACACATTCACGTGTGATAAAGATACTCCATGTTATTTTGTTTCTTCATCTGATGAGTTACCTCCTTGATTGACACAAGGCAATGGGGTTTTTGATGATGAAATAACAAATAGTTGAATCATAGAGAACTCTTTCCACCCCTGATCATCTCTTCTTTTGCAGGAAGACAACCCTTCGAATCAGCTTAGTCATGAGATATCACTAATGAATTTATATTTGAATGTGATATAATAAGGGCCTCTTTAATTGAGTAGTCTAATTTTTGAAGTTGAAAATTCTGGTGAAACCTATGATAGATATGGCTACCATCCGGTGAGCAGTTTTGAAACTAGCAACAACAATTGTCCTCAAATCATGCGTGATCTAGTTTAAGCTTCAAAATGTGATTCTACAATATTGGAAAGTTTAGGGACTTGCCAAGGAGTTGAGGCACTTCAAATTCATTTTATGGTTATGTCAGGATCTCGCGATTCTAGTAATCCCCCTAAACTAAATCAGATCTAGTTTCTCCTGCACAATCTGTCTATTTTCATGGTTTCGCTCGATGTGGATTTCTGCGTCAAAAATGTTTGGTATTCTGAGTGTGGTCTTGTGAATTTTCAATACTTTACTTCTAATCAAATTCAATAATTTATTACAATTCATTTATCTTGATGCGAATCTCTCACATCAAACTCAGGTTGGGAATGTCCATCTCTCATGAATTCATGGAATTGTGAAGTTAATCATCTCAAGGACCATTGTTTCCTACAAGAATCATAGTTATTGAATTTCACCCTTAATGGTCTGCTCCTTGGTCTTCTTGTGAATCTTATATTAAAAATATATCGTCTCATCACATCAAAACCCTCCCTATGTGATAATGTGTGCACAAGTTGTCACACAAATCAAGTTCTTCTCCATTCACCATGCCTCAACTTGTTTCATGCATTCATGGTTCTAGCATAATTTTTAAATTCTTTGGATAACTATGATGCTTCAACAATTGGTCACCATTTGTAGGAAGGTGGTCTGTCATATCTGGCTCACAATGAACTTGGTTCAATTTTTTAGAGCATTCATGAGATTGTTGAAATTGATTTTTCTTTGTTCATTGAACACTGGGAATCTTATTCTTGAATCAACTCATCTGATCATTTCTTTGTCTTCGGTGACTGTCATTTGGCTTAATATTTTGCATCAAAACATCCAATGATAATTGTTTCTCACCCTTTGGTCTTCATTTTTGAACATCTCTCTATTCATATTTCTATCAAGTAGGTGAGGCACTTCAACCTTGCTGATGGTTTTGGCAGGTCCTCATTGTCTTGTCATGACTATTGAGAATGATCAGACCTGTTTTCCCATACAAAATTCCCATCATAATCCCACTTGTTGAATCGAAAATTCATCTTCCCCATATCATGAGGATTTCAAGAATTCCATCATGAATTTTACGATCCAATCACGAAATGGCTATAAAAATATTACTTGGCAAGCTCTATTGTAGAAAAGAAGTTTCAATCTTCCCTCAGGCTTTCCAAGGAGTTCAGTGTAGATGAAGACACATCCGCAAGAAGCTTCAAATGATTATTACAAAATATTATTTATTGAAAAGGTAAGCATGTGAATTGGATAAGAGTAGTGGGTGTGACACACCTTCTCAGTCATACGAAATACCTTCCTTTCCTTTTGCAAGTTTTTCAAGTTTTTTTATCTTCTGTTGCACATTTTTTTATATCTATTTTAATCATTCATATCTTTGTGGATGTAGGTCAGAAACATCAATGTGGCTTCACTAGAAATATCATTATATGTGATCCCAACCTCCCAGCTGATAGGTTAGTATTAGGATTATTTGGACCTTAGTTTTCTTTGCTTACACTCGTTCCCTATATTTTTTCCTAGTTTTCTTATTCTAGTTCTACATCATGTTTTCTTTAGTCATTTTTTCTCTTATATTTTGTTTTTGTTTCTAGGTTTTTCTGTTTTCTTTCTTCTGGTTTTTTTAATTCCTTGTTTAGTTTTACTTTTGGTTTTCATGATGTAAAAAAGTGTTGTGCCTTGCCTCATTATGGCTTCCTAGTGTGTGTGGGGCTAAAGTTGAAAGAGTCTTGTGACACTGCAACACTTGGCTATTCCTTTGTCCATCTACCTTGTAATTGGTTATACCTTTGGCTAGTGGAGTTCTGATGTAAAATACGATTCATCCATAAGGATATCTTTGGTCCAAACATTAAACTATGTCTAGTTTGGGAACCTCATTCCTATACTCAATTTTTTGCTTTGGTGTTTTCAAGTTTGTCCAACTAGTAGAAATGGAGAAGGGGAAAATCTAAAAGAAAAAAACTAAATCATAGTTCTATATATGCTTCTTTCAAGGAATAACCTCTTCTACTATCAATAAGTCGACATCCATCTTCCACCCCAAAATAAATAAGTTCTGACATACAATTATTTTTAAATAAATAAATAAAGTTGAAAGAAGAGAAAGGCTTCCTATGTAGAGAGGTGAACCAGGAAACTCCATTGTGGTACTGTCTAGGCTCTATTGCAGTGTATCAATTCTTATGTTCCTGCATGACTCCATCAGGGTACTGTCAAGGCTTACAAGTAGTGGAGCAACACCAGAGATGAAGAACTTCAATATATGATTTAGTGTATTCCTCAGGATCGATGCCACCTGAAGCATGTGACATCCGAGCCATCGATCTTTACCTCTCGGCTAGCAGACATACCCCCCGCTTCAAATATTCCTGGATCTGGTCATCATTACAAGATAACATTCCCTTTTTTCACAATTTTCTGGACCATAAATGTGACATACTCTAAAAATCCTAATCTTGCAGGCTAAACTACCCTTCCTAATTTGAAACACTATGATCTAGCTGAATCTTATGTTGTGTTTAACTGAGAAGGTACAAACGGGACCATGTCTGCCCATGCAGTAAGTGGAGAAGCTAAATTAATCTGCATGATGAATCAATACTCCCTGAAGGATCAAGGCCCTCTACTAAAAATGAACCAAGTTAGAGAAGTTGGAATTGAACCAATGCGTCACCAAGTGTTGTAGTGGATGCAACACCCTCCAAAATTTTGGCCTACACTTGAATTTTGGATCCTACTTTGGATCCTATGATCAGTCGTTCCTTAGTCACTTATTGGTAAGCTCATCTTAAAAGTTGTTCACGCTTTCATCTTTGTATAACATGTGTCATATTCGGGCATGGGGATTATTTCTTGACATTGAAAGGGAAGTTTTTTTTCCTTCATGGGGAAATATTTGTGAGAATGAGTTGTACTCATCATATAAACACACTTCACAATAATTTCCAAAGTTTCACGCACTATTACAAAAGTGTTGCCATTATCCTCACAAAGTCTATCATTAGAGCCGCACTTATCGTAAGCTGCCATGAAGGTTGTTACATTAAGCGAAGTATGTTTTAATATGTCTTGGATGGTCTATGTTGTATAATTAAGTGTTCAAGTATGTGATCATAGTCAACTTCTATCACTGTTCACATCATTTCCACTACTCCCACAGTCAACCAAATTCCAGAGTATTCCTAACAAATCTAGCCTCATCTAACTTTCCCGAACTACACACTTTGCATCTACAACCCTCAAGAATTTTCCTTACTTGTTGGAACTACATAATGTGAAGGAATTCTAGCCTCCCTTGGCATCGAAAATTTCACATATCTTTCCTCAAGTGTCCTTTCCTCAGCCGGAATGCACTATCTCTCGAAACTGCATAGCTTCTTCCCTCAAGCCTCTCAGTTGCCCAGTCCACCTGGCATCTTGAAACTGCATAGATGTGTCCTCCTAGAGCTTTATCCTGTAGTAACCACTTCCTTCTTAAACTGTTCCATTGTGTCTCTTAGTGGCCACTCTGCAATTCTTTCCCTTAGTAACGATTGTGCAGAAATTTCCCTTAGTCTAGCACGAGATGCACACTACGCAGTCTCAGTGATCAAGTTTGACCCTTGGCTGCTTGAACTGTTGAATTGCATAGTCACCAGGATTTCTTCTCTGGCCTATCACTTAGTCCTAACCTAGTTTATGAACCCAAGTGCAACATCTTAAACTACTGTTTTATTAGGCTGATGTCATCTTGTCACGAGTGGATCACAAATACATGATTTCTTCTAGGATATAAGAAGATGATGAAGAAGGTGATGAAGAAGGATGACATTCTAGATGACATTGAAGGATATGAGGATAAAATATAGCTATGATATAAGAATACCAATGAACCCAAGGTATGATATAAGATCAGAACCACATGAGTACTCCATTTGATGCATAACCCTTTAGAGGGTAGGTATGGAAAACAAAACACATATTTTGAAATAGACCTCTTAGTGTAGCATGAAGGACCACTTATCATTTTCATATCATTATGTCTTCAATGAAATGCATTGGTTGCAAGCACTGAAATTTATTACATGTGTTTCCTCTAAGTCTCTTGCTCCCTTTCGATTATTGGATCAACTGTCGTCTTTTGGCAAGTTTGGTTATTATGTCATGTTTGTGAACCTTTCCTGGTGATTGCGAAGGTTTATCTTTGTTTATATAAGTTTTCCTAGCCATGTAAACACATGTCGTACGCATACACAAAGTCTTAGCAATATCACAGAAGTTTCATCATGGTGATCCAAATCAGATCCATGAAAATTATTAGAGTTCTATGACTGTTGCAAAACATGACAGACTTCAAAAATCTTGTAAAGAACAATGTATTAGAAATAACCTCTGTATAATGGTAATTTGTAGCCATCATGGAGCAGCGAGGACCTTCAGTCAAAGAACGCTGACCGTTGGCCCATGGGGACTATGCATGGTGCAAAAATGACAGTTGGGAGGCTCAAACCCAGAAACGGAGGCTGTTTCTAATGCACGATTAGCGTAAAGCGCTAATGATGCATTGCCGGGAAAAACCCCTCGAGAAGGAAAAGCCCCAAGCACTCGGTCACAAGGGAAGCTAGAAAACCATGGGAAAAGCGCTAAAATGACAGGCGGGTCCCGCGCTCGAAAACCGATGGAATATCGGAGGCATTTCAAGCAGTAAGTGGGCTTGGCAAAGGACAAAGCGATGCCATACGTTGAATGATACGTGTCTAGTGGATGAGAAAGAAAACCACTCTCATCGTGGGCTAACATTCGAGCAAGTCATGCATGAGATAAAAGCGATGACAGTAGGATCTGGGGGCCCTAGATCTAATGGCAGAGATTGCACCTAATGGGAGACCGGATTGGGAGTAAGAAATAAGCTACGTTGCATAAAGGTTTGAAGTCCAATTTGACTGCTAGGCTGGTAGATGAATCATTTCACAAATTAATGGAAATAATGATTGTTCGAGGAAGAGTTGGTGCTTAGTTCGTAGGGAGACAATTGGCCACCTCTCCGTGAAATGTTACACAATAGAGATGATGCAGAAGCAGGGAATTCCAAGCGAACAGGGGTAGGTGATCGAAAGAGGTGAAAGAGGAAGCAAACAGTCAAGGGACAGATTGGTGTTAAGCCACCAATAGACAGAGAACAAAAGGAGGAGATAGTGAGATAGAGGAGACAAAATAGAGAGTGAAGCAAGAAGCAGTGAATAGAGAAGTCGAACTGACCTGTAGAGCTAAGGCAACATCGAGTAGAAAGAACCAGGCTTGAGAGGTTCAAGCAATCCCTTTGAGGATATCTATTGGGAATTGATTACGAAACTGGACTCATCCCATTAAGACCAGTTGAGGTCGAGACTTGGTAAGGGAGAGTCTATGTACTCTAGTGACTCAGGGAATCCAAGAACCACCCTACTAAGCATCATGTATTTTAGGAGACTCAAATTGAGCTCCTCATTGTGAAAAATATGCTTAAAGACACAATAAAAAAAGGCCACCATTGAAAGCTGGACCAAGAGACGTAGCCCACGACAGTTGGGTGAACTCCTTATTAAATTGTTGTGTTATTCATTTTCTTGTTGTGCTTCTCTTTTTGTTTTCTAGTTACATGTGTATTTCGCAATCATATCGATCCATTGCATAAACTAACATAGGCACACACCAGCACATGAGTATGTAATACCTACATTAATTAATTGAGATCACTCACAAGTGATTTTCAGATCAAGTGGCATTACAGCTCTAGGATGTTAAGGTTAGACAAGCTTGTGCTGGATTTAGCTGTTGAATGCTAACTAGATCAAAGCTCAAATTAGGAGAAGAAGAGTTGGTCGAAACTAATCCTGAAATTGGGAGAGTCTATCCTCAGAAGGTAATGTCGGATGAAGGTTCTGTAGGGCCAGACCCTCAATTTATAGATAGTTTCCTGGCCATAAGTTCCATGCTAGAGGAAATGTATAACGACTTTAGAAAGCATAAAGATGAAGATTCATCAGGCTCCAAACAAGATAAAGGAGAAGAAGATTCTCTCCTCCATGACCATTCAAAAGGCAAAGGAAAAGAAGAAAGTTTTTTCACACCTCCTAATAGCCTTGAACATAAAACCGAGACATCTTTGATCAAACTAGATGTTAAATTTGATTTACCAATATATGATGGAGAGTTGAATGCAAAAACGTTGGACAATTTCTTTGGCGGAAAAACCATGGCTAGGGTTTCAGGATACGTGATCTATGCCGATGTTTTGAAAACTAAGGAAGGGAGAGCCCTGGGCTCAGATCAAAGCCCTCACACAGATGGGCAAAGTGATCTTGAAACACTAGTAGGGTTATGGTATGGATCTGAAGTAAGAAATGGCTATCACGCTGCAGACCGTAACTTCCACAGGCCAGGCATGGCTAGCTACTTCAAGGTATGGTTTCTCCACTGTTCCAGAATTGTAGTCAAGGTAGAGCTTGACTGTCAAAGAGTAGGTTACGAGGGAGGGTCGATGATGATGATGCACAAGAACTTGTGCCTGGAGTTAGAAAAGGGGCCGGTGAACAACAACTTACCTGTAGAGGATCTCATGACGAAGGTAGATGGAAGTCGAAGCCAGGTTTTTCCCCCTAGATATACTGTCATAGTGCTATGCTCGGATCTAGCAGATAGGGAAGATGCGGAACCAACCAAGGAATTTTTATTCTTGGATCATGGGACAACCATCACAGATCTGGAGAAGCCAGACATGTTTTTGACTGGTGGATGGGAGCTTGCGGAGGACGAGAAGGTAGTCTAGGTGCTAAAGGAGATTTATATACATAGATCTTTGAAGGATCGAAACAACATCATAGATCTCTGGTCATGTGAGCTCTCAAAGATGTCTGAGTTTGTTATTTGGAAGCAGAAGATCCCAAATGAAAAGATCTTTCCCGATCTCTATAAGGCCATCGAGGCAGATATAATCAATTTAACAAAGGGGAAAGATCCCCAGACTAAATCATTGCCTCAGATCGCCAATATGGGCTCCAATGGGGTGAGATTTAATCGATTTCAAATATTTGTTAAAGCCCCCACCAGAAAGATAACAGTGCTCTGGGCTTCGGCTATAGACAGGGTTACAGATTTGAAGCAAAACATTGCCAACCATATTGGATACCCAGTTAATCAACAACATTTATTATATGGGGCCAGATCACTACAGGATTCCAAATCTATTAAAGATTAAAACTTCAAGACAAGATCAACAATCATACGTAATATGAGACTTTGACAAGGGGTAACAACCATTAAACAAGTAGAAGGAGCATCCAGTAAACAAGCAGAACGAGGCAGTGGGTCTAAATCAAATCTCAACCTAGATTCGCATCAGAAGCATATAAGCGAAGGAATATCTTACAAGAATATTCTACAAGGGGGAAAAACCCCTATGATAGCTCCAATGCAGGCTGGATCAGAACCTAGTCCATACATAGTGGATCAACTGCAGCATACACCAGAACTAACTATAGATATATCAGAAGTAGAGGAGTTATGTAATAGCTTTACAAAGCAAGCCATTATTTGTTGTTTTAATGGATTTTGGCCCAAACCTTTTGACTTGTTCCATTGGATTCTCACGCGCTAGTCTCTAGATTGTGAGATCCACCTTTGCTCCAAAGGGTTTTTTATAGTAGAATTTCAAACAGCAGAGGTCAGAGATCTTGTGATTCAGGAGGGACCTTGGTTCTAAGGATCTTTAGGCCTCTTTATCACTACATGGTTCCCGGAGTTTGATGCAAATACTTTCATTGTTTCCAAGGTGGTTGTATGGGTATGTCTTCATAATCTTCCTCTACATTTTTGGGACCAAAAGATCCTTGCATGCATAGGAAATTCCATTGGCAGATACATTAAAATGGATGCACAAAGAGTGGAGGAAATAATTTTCACATTCGCACGTATCTGTGTGGATGTTGACTTCAACAAAAGCCTACCAGATTGCATAAAACTAAAACACAAGGATCGCAATTGGACGTAGTCATTATACTATGAAAATACAGCATTCAGATGTAGAATATGTAGGAAAACTAGACATCCTCAAAATGCATGCCCAAAATACAAAAAGGATAGCCAGAGAAAGAAGAAATCCAGCAAACAACAAAAGGGATGGAAGTTCGACCCACCAAAATTGGAAGAAGAGGAAGATTCTAAGGAGGAAGAACCCCTCCCAAAGGAGAACAACCAAACAGAAACACACAAGACATCCCCACAAGAGCCTATGGAATCACAATAAAAAAAGAAGCCAAATTCAATGGAGATCAGTGGAACCAAAAGGAAACATTCATCAGAAACCTCCAACTCAGACAAGGAAAACCCCCAATCTAGTGATGGGAATCCACTTCAACACATCCCCATGGTTCTGTCCCAAGGAGAGTGGCACAAGGTTGAGAAGAAAAATGGGAGAAAAAATTGAATTTCCCCCTTAATATCATCCTAGCCGCCCCTGTAGTGGAACACCCTTTACGGGGTTTTTGTTTTTAGTTTCTTGTTCACCAACTCGACAGGCATAAGCCAGAAAATTGTTCCTCATATATGAGGAGGCGTGTGCGTCTGTTCAGTTGGTATTTTTCTCTTTTCATGTTTTGGGACAAGACTGAGTTTACTCATCCTGTGAGCTCTATGATTTGCAAATCATACAACAAAATGAATGCTTCTGCATATACTATGTAACTTTTTATCTTGGTAATAAAAAGTTTGATTTTTTCTTTTGGAAAAAAAAGAAAAGCTGGACAATTGGATTAGACAAATTGATGTTTATTGTAGAGTGCAGAGTATTGATTTAGACAAGAGCAAGATTCAGCTAGCCAGCCTACACCTTGGAGGCACTGCCTTGGTTTGGTGGGAAGGCAGGACCCAAGCTGACATGAAGAGACATGGTAAGACTATTTCTATCTAGAGTGAATTTGTTTCTAAAATCAAAAAGCAGTTCCATCCACTACCCTACATACAGCAAGACATTATGAGCTGGCAAACTATTCGTCAGTTGAAAGGGTAAAGTGTACAAGGTTACAACCAACAATTTAGGAAGAGAGCATTGATTCTAGGAATCTCACTAGACTCACCTGAGACTATATTGAAGTACATCAGTGGTCTACATAGCTACGTGAGGCACACTATCCTCATGTTTAAACCCACTAGTATAGATGAGGTATCTGTTCAAGCTACAAATCTAGAAGCTAGAGGAAAGAAATGAAACCCAGAAGTTGGGGGATTGTCCCAACCCACTGCAAGCAAGAATAAGGAGAAGAGAAAACAGAAATGGAAAGCAGGGAAGGTGAACATTGCACAGAAAAGCAAGGCTTCATGCACTCACAATAATAAGGATGAGCATGATGATGAGCACTTCTAGATTCTGCATCCGGAGCTGAGACGTAAGAAGTTCAAGGGCAAGAATAAGAATACTGTTGAAGCTATTCATAAAGATTTAGGTTCGGACTCAAGAGATGAAACAACCATTGCAGCCACATGCATAAAAGGTAAGAATTCTGAAGCATCTACCAGTAATTATGAACAATCTACTATTAATGAAGAAAATGAGAGAAAAAGACATGAGCTTTTCCATACTTAAGTTATTTCCAAACATCAAAATATTGATACTTTGTTTGATAGCGGCTCACAAGTCAATTTAATTTCTGAAGAAATTGTAAAGAAGTTGGGATTACTAACTACACCTCACAAGAAACCATATCCATTAGGATGGTTAAGTGATAAAGCACCACTACAAGTGACTAGATAATGCAAGCTTAAGTTTTCTTTTGGGTCAGCATTTGTAGATGAGGTTGAGATAGACATAATTCATTTGGATATATGTCGAATTGTTTTAGGAAGTCCTTACTTGTATAACAAAAAAGATATTTTCTATAGAGCTGAGAACAAGTATGTACTCATTAAATATGGAGTCAAATACTTTGTAAGAGCTCATAAGCCCAAGAATAATTATACTCATAAACTCAGGGTAGATCAAACAAATGATAAATTCATGAATTTTTTTTTACTGATGGTTGTAAAGGAAAAGAAACCTAATAAAACCAATGTATTTGAGGGATGTGATGCTAAATGACAAGCTTATTTAGAAAAATTTGTTTCAAAGTATGATATCTTGTTTCAAGAAACTAAAGGTCTGCCACCCAAAAAGGAAATAGTGCATGAAATTAATTTACATCAAGATGATCCATTGCGTAACATTGGAATGTACAGGTTGTCTGCTTTAGGGAATGCAAAAATCAAGAAGCAGGTGTAGGAGTTGCTAAAGAAGGGGTTCATCAAACCTAGCACATCACCATGTGGATCTCCAATCGTTTTAGTGAGAAAGAAAGATGGCTTGTGGTGAATGTGCATTGATTACTGAGCACTAAATAAGATAACTATCAAAAATCGTTATCCCCTTCCTCGCATAGATGATCTATTAGATCAATTGAAAGAAGTTGTTTATTTTTCCAAGTTAGACTTGCATAGTGGATATCATTAGGTCAGAGTTGCAGAACAAGATGCATGGAGGACTTCTTTTAAAACGAAGCAGGGATTGTATGAGTGGTTGGTTATGCCTTTTGGCTTAACTAATGCTCCTGCTACTTTCATGAGAATAATGAATGATGTACTCAGACATTTTCTTGATGATTTTGTTGTTGTATATCTGGATGACATTCTGATATTTAGAAAAACATGGGAAAAAAATTTAAAGCATGTTAAGTAGACACTAGATGTTTTGAAAAGAGAAAAACTTCATGTTAAACTCTCAAAATGTGAATTTGGAAAAACATCTTTAAATTATTTGGGACATATAGTAGGGGGTGGTGAATTGAACATAGATCCCTCTAAGGTGGTAGTCACTGTAAACTGGCCTAAACCCAAATCTGCTACAGAAGTTAGGAGCTTCTTAGGAGCAACACAATATTGGAGAAAGTTCATTTCTATATTTTCCTTAATTACAGCTCCCTTACATGCTTTAACAAGATTGAACAAGTTGTTTCAGTGGGGAGGAAAATGGCAGAAATCCTTCGACACCTTGAAATAAAAGATTACTACAACACCAGTACTAGCACTGCCTGATCTTCAAAGACAATTTGAGATCCAAATAGATGGCAGTGACTATGCCATGGGATCAGTGTTGACACAGCATGGTAAACCCATATGTTATCATTCTGAGACATTTAATTCTGTAGTAGTTAACTATCCCACATATGATAAAGAATTTTATGCATTAGTATAGAGTGTGAAAAAGTGGAAACATTACTTAATGGGCAAAGAAATAGTTATACATAACAATCATCAACCACTTCAATATCTACACTCCCAAACTAAGTTGCAGCAATCAAGACGCTATAGATGGATGGGTTTTCTACAACATTTTCATTTAGTCATCAGATATAAAAAGGGCATACACAGTAAAGTTGCAGATATGTTATCTAGACCCATTATAAATGCATCTACTATACTTAAGCATAATTCTGTGTTACATGAGAGCTACATTGAACAATATGCTCAAGATATAGACTTTAAAGATGTATACGAAACTTTAAGTCAAGAAAAATGAGTAGAAGAATTGGATTATCATATTAAGGACCGACTCCTATATTATTGTGTGAAGGTATGCATTCCACAAACTAAAAGAGTAAAGATAATTCGAGAATCACACACTTCTATAATATCAGGCCACTTTGGGGCAAGTAAAATTGTTGCACAGCTGCAAAGATTTTTTTATTGGCCAAAAATGAATGAGATAGTTTCTAGATATGTAAGAGGGTGTACAATGTGTGCTAAAAGCAAGCCCAACAACAGAAAACTAGGCTTGTACACTCTATTACCAGTGCCTTCTCATCCTTGGGAAAGTGTTTCTATGGACTTTGTTGGAGGACTATCTAAATCTACAAAAGGTCATGATTATATGTATGTTATTGTGGATAGGTTTAGGAAAATGTGTATTTTGATACCTTGTAATAAACAAATTACATCTGAACAAGCTGCAAAACTATTATTTCAACATGTATGGGCTCATTTTTGATTACCCACTTCCATTATATCTGATCGAGACACCCGATTTGTGGGAAAGTTTTGGTCAAGTCTATGGGAACTGATGGACACCAAACTGAAGAAAAGCACAACTTTCTAGCCACAAACCCATGGCCAAACAAAAGTAGTCAACATGACAATGATCCAGTTGCCCAGGGGATATTGCAGCAAGCATCCTAAGCTTTTGGATGAACATTTGTGTTATGTGCAGAATGCTTACAACCGAGCCAAACATTCTTTTACATAGAGATCTCCTTTTGAGACCTATTTTGGTTTCACACCAAGGTCAACCTTATATGTTGTCTTTGGTAAAGACACAAAGGTTGAGGGACACAACGAAGTGGACAGGGAAACTACGTTCATTGAAAAAATCCAAGAGATTCACCAAGAAGTACAGTAACAACTAGAAAAGAGATAGGACAAATACAAAGCAAGGCATGACAAGCATCGGATGGAGCATAGTTTCCAAGTTGGTGATCAAGTTTGGTTGTATATCAGCAAGGACAGGATGCAAGGTGAAGGTAAGAAGCTAAAGCCTATCAAGTATGGACCTTCCAAGATACTTGAGAAGATTGGTGAGAATGCTTTTTGCCTTGACCTACCAGCTCACATGCACATCTACTTAGTTGTAAACGTAGATAGCTTGAGACTATTTGAACCTTTGTTAATCGAATATCCTGAAGAAGAGAGTCAATTGCCTTCTATTGATGACCTGCTACTTGAATATCTTAATGAATTGTAGGAAGACACATTTTTGGACATGAAGGTGACAACAACGCGCAGGGAAGATGTTGAGTAGCTCAGAGTTGGGCTTAGGGGTTTAAAGCCAAGCAGTACAAAATGGATAAAGATTGGACAGGTGAGAAAGTTGCATCCCCACTTAGTTGATGCTTGAAAACAAAATTTTGGTTGTCTAAAAGCTTTTTTAGTGTGGAGGCCATGATCTGAATTGGATCCATGAAAATTATCGGAGTTCTATGATTGTTTCAAATCATGATAGATGTTCGTGCCTAGGTAGGGATGATTTATCTACCTTGTTCTGACATTAATATTATCAATCCAGTTGCATATCCTTTCAAAGAAATGTGCAAGGTATATGTAGGGGCAAACGCGTAATCTTTCCCAACCAAGGGTTCATGGTTTAAGATTCAAAACATAAATGCAAGATTAACAATTTACAAAACTGCAAAAATGACTATAAACAGTAAGGAACTATAATAGCAACACAAACTGATAAATCACACACACACAAAGATGCAACACCTGATCAGAAGAGCGGGCCTAGCTCTCTGATCAGGGCTGTGTTAGCCACGAAAATAATTAGAACAACAAAATGAATGATCTTTTATTAATCTATAACAAAAGTTTACAATACTGATGGGTGAACCCCCATTCACAGGATCAACCTGCATTTTATACATAGCGAGGGAGATTAACAGATCTCCTGAAAACATAGCAACTGTAGATACAAAGATATACATCGGTTGAAACAACATCAACATCAGATGTCTGAGATAGCAAGAAGGAATAACAATAGTTCAGAGAGCCTGTTACCTGAGCTGTGTGTCCTCCTTTTGATCGGCCATTTCCAGTTCTGTTGCAATACACTGAGTTGAGGGTTCCTGTTCTCATGTGGCGGTCAAATACACAGTTTAGTACCATGAATAGATCGACTATGTGCATTTTACTTCATTAATTAAAATATACCAATAGGACAAGTAAGGTGGAATTTACCTTGTAATTTTAACATAACAACATGGGTAAATGAGTGAAAAAGGTTCAAAAAGGGTAATGGAAATAGGCAGAAAGATGGCTCGATTTGGTACCCAACATCTCCCCCCAACCAGCCTACTATATTTCCTCATGTAGTCCTCCGCTTTCACAAATCTGGATTTCGTAAACTATAGCTTTCATGAAACTAGGCAAGATCATATTTCGCGGCCATTTCTATCCCTAGAACTTTAAATCCGTCCGAGAGGACAACTTCCTTCCACCAATCCATCGGGACATCATAAACTGGAGTATAATCTTCAGTAGGTAACCAGAGAACAGGGAACTGAAACTGGAGCCCCGTCCACTGGGACCCACATATCTGGAGACATGCCACATACCTGGGTACCCTAGTAAGTACACGTGCAAAACTTGGGGCCCCAAAAGGTTCTCTCTCCCGGACGTCTATCGGTGACATCATCCACCATCTCTGATGGCAACTAAGGGCTTGTTTTTGAAATGTGGTGAGTTGTTTGACACAAAGATCAAGACACCATTTTTCTGTCCTCACAATTCTATCTCTATTTTCCCCAATCCCTAGAAAGGTCATGTGCTTATTGAACATTGTGTCTGAACTCTCATGTTCCACTCTTACTATAAATGGCTTTGTAACTTGATTGGATACAAAAGTGTTACTGGACTTCTGCTAGTGAATCTAATTAAAAGCGTAAGAGGTTAGGGCCCTCAAATGAATGTACCCCACATACGGGACAGGGTTGAAAGCTCTGTCCAACCGTAGTAAGTACCCATGCAAGTAAAACTCACACATCAAATGTTGCATTGGTACATCGTGACTCCTCAAAATCCAGAGGAATTGCACACTGTCCTCCATCTCATAGCTAACCTCATTCTTAATACTTTCCATGCAGAATAAAAGGAAACGTTCATGAAAAAATAAGGAATAACAAGAAGCAGGGGGATGACATGCCATAACCTCTTGCACCAATGCGAACATTTGCTCCTTGTCAGCCTTCAGCTCTGCCACTTTCTTCTCCAGCTGCTTTGTCTTGAGTTGTTGTTTTTCATGCCGTAGCTTCATCACATCCATATGCTCCACATATACAAAAACTGTTTTGGAGGTCCTTTCCTCAATCCTTATGATCTCGTTTTTATATTGGGCCACAGTAAATTTCAAGGACTGAATTACAGCTGTTAGGGCATACTCCCGATATTCAAACAATTGGTCGATCATGTCTATCTGAGTGTCGGCAGAGGTCATGACTATCCAGTCTATTTGGGTTTCTGTGTCAACTGGGATGGTTTTGGCCTTTTTGTCTTGGTTTTTGTGCTTCCTTAATTGTTTTTACATTTTATTCACCTTATTTCTCAGCTTCCTCACTTCCATTTTGAGCCGCATTGTTTCCTTGAAATGCAGCTAATACTTTTGTTTCATTGGAAGCCTTCACTGTTCACACATCTCTATCCACTCTTGCTTAAATAATATTTCCTTCGCCGGAGGGAAATCCCTCGAAACATCTTCTGTTTTGTTAATTGGGGGATTTTCCTCCCCTGCTCTCTCTTCTCCACCTATTTTGTGCTCAACATCTCCCTCGCCTGGTTGTATTGTTGGCTCAGTCATTGGGACCATTTCATTTGGTCCCTCCTTTCCACCAACAATGATCTCCTCTTCGTGCACATGCACCGTGACTAGCGATGTGGTGGCCAGACATTCTATCACTGTTGTGTCTGCTGGAATTCCTCCTGGTTCTCCAGCCTCTAGACTTTCTTTTCTCCTCTCCTACTCCAAGGTGTTATAGACATTTTTTTTCCCTACAACTCCAAGCATGAAATGTCCATAAAACAAGGGCTCCTAAGTCCCTAAAAGTGTTGTTCTAACCCCTAAAGGAACAAGGTCAACAGATTATAGCTTCTCGCAGAAGTTCTCCACCAGAAACTGCTCAGAATTGGTCAAAATAGGATCATTGCAGCTGCTCCATTGGCTAAGTGCGTTGCATCTCACCTAAATACACTGTGAGGGTGTGTTTCATTTCAAAAGTCCCTTTTGTGGGGTGCGATAGGCAAGAAATGACAAATGGCAGTGTCATTCCGCGAGGTGGAGAGGCAATGGAAGCTTTCAGAATCTTCTCCTGTGACACTTGCCTCACTGAATTTGACCAAGGATGAGTAAGAGGCCCTCAGTCTCCAAGTGGAAGCAAGAAATGATAGAGAGAAGACACTAATCAAATCACAAGCTGACTCATCTCCCTTACAGATATCTATATATGGATCCCTCATCCCATAGATCTAGAGGCTGGAATTTTGCATATTGTAAGGAATTGTTGTTAGTTTCTAGAGACAAACATCAGATTGTTGGGTGATCTAAGCTTTGTTTGAGGTGAAGAGGGGCTTCTTTGCTGGGAGGTTGATGCTGGGTCGGAACCACTAGTTGTAACTCCTCCTGGATCTTTTCTTGTTTATTAATAAAAGCTATCTGAGTTTTCCTCCATGCTTTTGTGTCATTGATGCTTGTTACATTTGTATGGTCAATTTAAATCTGATCCTAAGTTGTTTATGAATATAGATCCATTGTATTTGTATAGCGCTATGCTTCTATGATCTTGCAGGTACTTTGTGAAGCTGGGCGTGCTAGGGAGCAGGTAGTTGAAGACTATCAAAGAAGAGAGGGATCGAATCAAAGGATTAACGCAAGAGAGAGGTTGGTTCTTTCTATTCCTCTCTATCTATAATTCATAAAGGAAATACAAAAGTAGCGTTTCTCTATTTGTTTCTAAGGCAGCTGTCACACCTTAGTGGGGTAGAGCAGTTCTATATAGATACTTTTTCCTGTAACACAAGGCACCCGCCACTTGAGTGGCTTCCAATCTATAAGTTTGTGGCCTCTGCAATAGATTCAGAGCCACTGGAATTACAAAATCTTCTTTTTCTCCCTGTTGAAGGGAACGAGTTACCCTTTCTCCTCTTGGAATCAAGGCAGAGAAATGGGACTGGGGTGCATCTTCTACACTTGGCCTTGAAGTTGACACTGGTTCTTGTGGTTTAGTGTCAACCTCGTGCCCTGGCTCTTCTGTTGCTTCCTTGATGGGTCCCATAGTTTCCTCAACTCTGGGCCCTTCTTGTCCTTTTCCTTCCTCTTCTTCTAGTTCCATGGTCGGAGTGGTCAAGACCTCCTCTTCAATCGGATTATCTTCCTCCATTATTTCCATGGTGGTAGGAGATCCCTGTGGGGTTCCTTCTATCACCACATCAACCACTTCACCCATGTTGGCCTGTTGTGGGTCTACTCTTGTGCCTGACGTAGCATCCTCTTGCTCTGTTGGTTCCACAAGTGAAGCTGGTTCTTGTGGTACAACCTCATTCGTGGTACTAGCGGGACTTTCTGCATCAGCCCCTGTGTCTGCCATTGCCTCCATACTTTCTGCTTGATATTAGGGAGCTACCTCATCCCCCAACTCCTCTGTTTCCATCTCCATTTCCTCTGGTTCCTCCTGATCGACATAGTCATTTTCAACAAGATACTCCTCCATAGATTTGGATTCCTCTACCCTAGTGGCCATAACAGCTATTATATGTTCCTCTGTGGAGTCCTGAAACACCTCCCATGGAATCAGAATCTATCCAATGGCGTTCATTACTTGCAGCCGTACCAACCCATCATGAGTGATGACCGCCAGTACCTATCAAGCCCCCTGAGCCAAATGTGCCATTAGATGTAGGCTCATCAGCAGGAAGTAGATCACATTCATGGAGAAAGCCTCTGCTTGTGGAAATCATAGGTGAGCTAATATGCGGAGGTGATATCTAAAGATTGTGGAGTATCCTCCCTCGCATGTCATATATTTGAAGATGAATTATACTACTTCTCCCCATGGATATGGTAGCGATTTTCTATCATACCCCCTTCCTTTCTATGTTATACACTCTCCAGCTTGAAGGAAGGCCTCGGGGAATTCTGGAAGGGTAGTTCTTCTCACAAACCACTGTTTCCCAACTTGAGGAAGCCCACTGACTTCCACAATAGTTTCTTCTGTTATGAGGATCACCACTCCGCAAACCCGCAAGCCTTCTTCCCCCAAGTTCAGTGCGAATTCCACTGTCAATTCTTCATTAAATCCCCTCAACTTGTCAAAATACACATCCCATCGTGTGTTCTAAAACAATTGCCATACCTCTCGATTATTTTGAGCTGCCCCTGTGTTTTCAGGTTCATGATGAATTGATTACCGACCCATCATTACGAAGGCAGAATCAACACATCGACTGTAGTTGGTTGGCAGGGGAGAGTGACAGGTCTCCAAACCTTTGGAGGTTGAAATAATGTCATGGGTGATTTGGGAAAGATCAGACGAACAATACTGGTATGTATGGGAGTAATGGCAAGTTAAGATGGTACTGAGGTGTGTTTTGAAAATTAAATGCAGTGTGTGGGGGAGTGACCGATATGACTTGGTGCGTACGAATCCACATCCCAATGCATTTAAAAATATGATTACATAAGGAAATCATTATATTAGGTTGATTGGGATTTATGTGCACTATATATTTTTCGTGGTACGTCGTCATTTCTTATAACGATTTCTCCCCCTAACTTTAATGAAAATCGTCCTCGGCACGTTTACTTGTCCTTTTTGGAATAGTTAATTAAATCCATAAAACGATAGAGACGTACCTGCGGGCTTACTTGATGGAGTGACAACACATCGTGTAGCAGCAACTGTGAGTAGCAACACAGTGAGTAACAACAGCTACGGTGTAACGGCTGTTGCAGAGTAACAACAGCTACAGTGTAATGGTAGTTCTAGAGTAACAACAGTTGCAAAGTAACAGGAGCTACTGTGTAACAGCAGTTATGGAGTAACAACAGCTACGGTGTAATGGCAGTTGTGGAGTAATAGCCCCGGTGAAGTAACAACAGCTATAGTGTAATGACAGTTGTGGAGTAATAGCAGCTACAGTGTAACAACAATTATGAATTAACAGCAGCTATGGTGTGATGGCAGTTGCGGACTAAGAACAGCTACAGTGTAACTGCAATTATGGAGTAACAACATCTATGGCGTAATGGCTGTTGCGGAGCAACAATAGCTACAGTGTAATAGCTCTTAATGACTGATAAAGTGATAGCGTCGGGCGTTACATTTCTCCTCGCCATCTTTCTTTGTTGTTCCTGCAAAAGATAAACAAGTAATAGCAATATATTTATATATATATATATTTAGATAGATTTTTTTCATCATTTTTTTAGATAGATTTTTTTTTTAGAGCAGAGTGAAGGTGTCTTGTTTTCCAATTACCATTACATCAGATGAAGTAGAAATATTTTTAACAAAAGCATCTTTAGAGGCTAGATGGTGATATAATTTAAGATGGTGTCTGTTAACCAGGAACGAAGTATGGTTTTCATCTATTGTACTTAGTCTAACCGTTCCATTGTCGAACACTGCATCCACTTGATATGGGCCCATCCAGCAAGTGCAGAGCTTGCCTTTGAAATCCTTAAATCTGGAGTCATACAATAATGCCCAGTCCCTCACCCGAAACACCTTAGTTTTAATGAATTTATTGTGCCATTTCATTCTCTCTTGTTGAATAGCAGTAGCTCTTTGGAAAACCACTGCTTGAATCTCGTCCAACACATTCAACTGTTCAAATCGGTGTATTTGGGCTTATGGTAAATCTAGGCCTACTTTTAGAGCTGTTATGAGTGTACTTATCTCAAATTCCACTGGAAACAAGGGGGATTTTCCATAGACTAATTCATATGGAGAAAACCCTGTTGTATTCTGCCATGTCGTTCTGTATGCCCATAGACCTTTTGGAAGTTTCTGTGCCTATTCCTAGCAATGGCTTGCTACTGTCTTTGTCAAGATATTTTTCAATACCTTATTTGTGCTTTCTACCTATCCATTCGCCTGGGGATGATAGGGGGTTGTCACTCTATGTTTAACCCAATATTTCTACATTAGCTTTTCTATCATATGAGATGTACACTGTGATCCACCATTTGATACCATTTCCCTTGGAGTCCCATACCTGGAAAATATTTCTTCAAAAAGGAAGTCTGCCACCACTTGCTCTGTTGCTCTCGTGACCACCCTAACTTCCACCCATTTAGTTACATAGTTGGTACAGACCAAGATGTAAGACTTCTAATGTGAAGGTGGGTTGAAGGGACCAATAAAATTGATGGCCCATTTCTTGAATGGTTCAAGGACTATCTGGGGTTATAGGGGCATCTCATCTACTTTCCCAGGTTGTCCCATCTGTTGACAACAATCACACCTCCGCACATAATCACGAGCATCACGAAAGATGGAGGACCAGTAATATCCCATTTGCAGTACTTTATGACCTGTTCTTTTGTCTGCAAAGTGTCCCCCATAGGGTCCTTTGTGTGCAGCTTCCAATATCTCGAAAATATCATCTCCTACCCCACAATGCCGAATCTGCTGATCCACTCTCGTATGGAAGAGATATCATGCCATCCATGAATATCGGGTACTCTGGTGAATGATCTTCCTTTTCTCCTTATAAGATAGATGATGAGACACTTTATTTGTAGCAAGATAATTAGCAATATCTGCATACCATGGAGTCTTAGCAGAAACTGCAAAAAGATGCTCAGCTAGAAAATCATCTTAAATTGATGTTTCCTTACCATCACGTTCTATCCTACATAAAAATTATGCGATCACATTTTCTTTCTCCGGTTTATCTACTATAGTGATATCAAATTCCTGTAGTAGCAGCAACCATCTTGTAATCCAACCAAGGGTAACAAGTTTATTCATTAAATACCTGATAGCTGCATGATCAGTGTGCACAAAAGTAGGATACGCGGTAATGTAGTGCCGAAAATTGTTGATGGCATAAACGACATCAAGGAATTCTTTCTCAGTCACTGTGTAGTTTAATTCAGCAGGAGCCAAATTTTATTAACGTAGTAGACTGCGTAAGGTACTCCCAATACTACACCAATTGTTCTTTGAGAGGCATCCATATGAATGTGGAAAGATAATGCCAAATTGGGTCCTCTAAGGATTGAAGCACTGCAAACTAACTCAATTTTTGTAAACGCTGCATCACAGTCTTTTGTCCATACAATTTCTGAATCATTCGTTAGTAATTGAAATAGTGGGTGTGCCAATTTTGCAAAATTTTCTATGAAACATCTATAATAACCAGCACAACCCATGAAACTGCATACCTGTGTGATTGTTTTAGGTCTTGGGAGGTACAGAATTACCTGTATCTTTGCTGGATCCATCCTGATTCCTTCAACTAAGAGAAAATGTCCTAGAATGATTCCCTCTTACATCATCATGTGACATTTCACTGTACTCAGAGAGACATTCTTGTATACACCTTGCGAGAACATTTTCCAAATTTTCCAATCCCACCATGAACGAGTCCCCATATGGAGTAAAGTCATCCATATAGATATCAACACTGGCATTTACCAAGTCAGAGAAGATTCCTAGAGTTTCCCTTTGGAATGTTGCAGGAGCATTGCATAGGCCAAAAGGAAGGACCCTGTATGTAAATGTCCCCTAGGGGCATGTGAATGCGGTCTTCTCTTGATCCTCAGGAGCAATCCGGATTTGGTTATATCCACTAAACCCATCTAGAAAAGAGAAATACTTCTTACCAACCAATGTGTCCAATACTTGATCAATAAATGGCAAAGGAAAGTGGTCTTTCTGCATCGCCTTATTCAATTCTTGATAATCTATGCAAATCCGCCATTTGCCATTATTTTTGGGGACCATTACTAATGGTGATACCCATTAGCCGTCTGAGATTGGGTAGATGAAACCTACATCCAGTAATTTCTAAAGTTCTTTCACCACATTCCTCAATATCGGGTTCATTCTTCTCTAAGGGTGTCTTATAGGATGACAATCTTCCTTGATGTATATGTGATGGGTGCATAAATTGGCAGTGATTCCCTTCATATCTGCATGATCCCAAGCAAAGGTCTCTTTATGTTTCCACAGAACATTCATAAGCTGCTCCTTCTGAGAGTCTGATAGGTTTGGATTAACGTTCAAGGATTTTCCAGGTTCCAATTCCACTTGTATACTTTCATGAGGTGCATCAGCAGGTGGTTTCTCTAATCCTTCTGCTGTTTCCATCATTTCCTGAGTTTCACAGCTTAGGATAGATTATAGGATCTACTGGTTCGATTCCAAAACGGAACAAGGATCATCCATGAAGGAAGTGATTATGTCATCTTCTGATTCCATCTTTAATTATAGGGACTGTTCGATAGTAAGGACAGGTCTCAATTCTTCCGATAGTAAGGATAGCTCTCACTTCTTCCATTACATCCTCCACTGCAGATACAACCTTCTTTCTGCATGCTATCTTGATAGATGAATTTGGTTCTGCAAGTGGATATAACACTAAATTATTAGTGTTATGCCCGTTAGAAATGACCATATTCCCTGAGCGGTACCCAATGTAAGCGTTTGTAGTGGCCAGCCATGGCCTACCCAAAATTAGGGGATGACCACTCACTGAAGATTTTGTATGTAATATCAGGAAGTCTGTGGGGTAATGCCATGAATCCACTGAAATTGTCACATCTTCCAACTTTCCTACATGCTTGATTGTAGATCGATCTGCTAATTCCAGTACTGTAGGTGTATGCTTTAAATTACGAAGTCCTAACGTATGCATAGTTTCAGTAGTGATGACATTGATGGCATTTCCTAGGTCTACCAACACATTTGGAATCTCCACCCCATTAATCTCTACTTTCAAGATCGGGTTCCCTGGATCTCCATATTTCACTGGCATTGATTTTCCCATCATAAAGTCTGACAACTTTCCCATAGCATGTATGGTAAGGGGATCTTTAATTTTCTTGGTAGGTTTCTTTGAACAATATTCCCTAATAGTCTTTGCATAGATTGGAACATCCTTCATAGCTTGCAACAAGGGAATTTTAAAAAATAAGTTCTAGACTTCTCTTAATAAATCAAATTTAGATTGATGACCTAGTCTACTCATGATTAACCTCTCTAGGTAAGGTGGTTCAGATTAATGATGCTTAACAGGAGGCATCTGGGTTCCATCGATTTGCTTTGGCTCTTTACTAACCAGTTCTAGCTCCTTACCTTGACTATCAAGTTGTTCAATGATAACTGGAGGAGGTTTGGCACTAACTGTCCAACCTAATTGCAGATTCATTTCATACAACTCTGTGGTGGAGATACTATATGAAGGCAGGTTAAGAACATCAGCTTGATGAGCTCCCTTATTGTTAGGGTTAGGGTTAGGCTGCAGGGGAGCTGAGGACGAGCAAGATGGTTACTAGGAGGCACATTAGAGGTTAGTTGAAGTTGCTACTATGGCATTTGCTATGGCATCTATGGACGAAACTGAACAGGAGTGGATCTTCACTAGGTTGGAGCCCACAAGGAGCTCGTACTAGCTTGAGGGTTCCACTGCTGCCAAGGTGGGTACTGATATTGCAGCCACATGGGGGGATAAGGAATGGTATGGGGATTCATATTACAATTATTAAAATACTGAGATGGATCTAGGTACATACCTTGATTTCCATCAGTGGTTGAGGTGGCCATGGCTTCCGATATCCCATGAGATACAGTTGTTTCGTGTCCTCCTCTGTTCCTTGAAATACTGATTTCAAGCCTGGTAAGGAATGGCATGAGCTTGTCGCATGATTGAGATTGCAGATCACATATTCCTCTATGGAATTCAGTGGACATTCCCTCTCTGGATGCTTCTTTCTGTACTTCGGGAAGAATACTACCATAGTCTTGTCCAACTCTAGCTGCTTTTGTTTTACTTGCAAGGTGTCCATCTATGCTGACAGGGTACTGAGGATATCTGTTCTCAAGTTATCTAGAAATTTTTTGATCTCTGCTTTTGTAACAACCCTGCCAGATCCCTTTACTGAAGATACCCCCTGCTTATTTATCACAAGCCCCCTTAAGCATTGAATACATAATTTGCAAATATCTTCGAACTTCTACTTGGAGATATCTCCCTTTCCCACAATATTCAATAACTCCATCGAGTATTCTCGAAGGGATCGAAGGACGATAAATTTTAATATTTCCTTATCCAGGTCAGAATGACCCAACCTATGTAAGGTGTAGTGGAACCTCTCCACATAATCTTCCAAGCTTTCATATTCTTTCTGTGTGAATTTGAAGAGTTCCTCCTTAATGTTCCAGGAATTACAATAATCCTGGAATTTCTACAGGAAAGCTGTTTGCATATCTTCCCATGTAGAAATAGATTTTCCTCCAAGGTCCATGAACCATCGTAGAGCCGTCCCTTTTAGAGTGGAATGGAAATTTTTTAGCTTCTAGGCATCTGTTTTGTAGTCATACCCCCGGCATACTATATCAAAATCAAATTGAAATGTGTCTGGGTCTTCAAAGATAAGCCCATGGAAGGTTGGGAAAGCTACAAATGGAATAGGTTTTGTAAGCACACCAGTTCCTATATCTCCAATAGGGAAATCAATGGTGGAGTTTGTAGGAACCATGAATATTTTTCAATAATCACTGGGGATTTCAATAGACTCTGTAGAGGGTGCCTAAGGATTCTTTATTACCGGGATTCGAGCTACTTTAGTAGCACTTCCCTGGTATCTTGGTGATGTAAATATCTCCTCGTCTCTTTCTCTTGTGGCCTCATGGATTGATCCTTTGGCTGCAACTCCCTTTCCTTTACTAGAACAGCCTGATCCTACCAATGCTCTGCTTGCAACTTCCTCCTTTGCTATCACCAGCTCAAGATTCTCTGAATCAGGTTGATTACTAGATACTTCCTCCACAGTCAGGGGGACCTGTTGTGTTGAGTCACCATAGAATGTTGTAGTCGATACTGGCTGTTCCACTGATTGTCCTTCTGACTTCACCCTTCTTGCTCCTAGTCTTACAACTATGCGAGGGGATGCTTCTGATTCAACCTTTGCTATGATCTCTTGTATATAGGTTTTTCTTCCCAGTTCTGGTATTCCCCTCATTGGGGCTCTCCCTTTGACCCTTTTATTATGTTCTTTGTTCATACGAAAGTTGGATTGATGGGGGGGTTTCTGTATGAACCTACAATGCTTCAACCCTGGTGTAAGGTGCCAAAAAGGTGCCAAAAGACTGTTCCTTACCCAGGATGAAAGAACTCACAAAAAGAAAGGCTGCTATAACAAAAAAATCTAGGGTTTCAAGCCTGGAGCAGGGCATCAAAGGATGCCTCCCTCCCCAGGGACAAGAACCAAAAAATCAAAAACCACGGAAAGTCCTAAATTTTTTGGATCTGAAGTAGGGTGGAAACAATTGTCCCTCGCCAAGGTAAAAGCTAGGGATTTCTAAAAAATAAAGCACACACAAATTAAGAAAAAATACACTTCTAGCTCAAGGCCTGGAGCATGGCGTCAAAGGACTCCTCCCTCCCCAGGACAAGGGAATGGTAAAAAATAATCAGAAAAATAGAAAACAAAAAGAGTACCTATGCTTAGGACTTGAAGCAGAGCGAGAAAACTCATTCTCTACCCAAGATGAGAGATTGACCCTCTGGTTGGTAGAGATCATCGTTTTCACCTTATTAGCCTCCTCGACAATGGCGCTAAAATGTTGGTGTCCAGGTAGGGCTGATTTATCTACCTTGTTTTGACATTAATCTTATAAATCTGGGTGCGTATCCTTTGAAGGAAATGCAAAAGGTATATGTAGGGGAAAACACGTAATATTTCCCAACCAAGGGTTTGTGATTTAAGATTCAAAACATAAATCCAAGATTAACAATTTGCAGAACTGCGGGAATTACTATAAATAGTAAGGAACTGTAACAGCAACACAAAATGATAAATCTCACACACACAAAGACGCGACACCTGATCAGAAGATCAGGCCCAGTTCTCTTATTAGGGCTACATTAGCAACGAAAATAATTAGAACAACAAAATGAATAATCTTTTATTAATCGGTAACAAAGGTTTACAATATTGATGGGTGAACCCCGATTCACAGGTCAACCTGCATTTTATACACAGCGAGGGAGATTAACAGATCTCCCAAAAACATAGCAACTGCAGATACAAAGATATTATACATCGGTTGAAACAGCATCAACATCAGATGTTTGAGATAGCAAGAAGGTCTAAGAATAGTTCAGGGAGCATGTTCCTTGAGCTGTGTGCCCTCCTTCTGATCGATTGTTGCCAGTTCTGTTGCAACATGTTGAGTTAAGTGTTCCTATTCTCATGCTACGATCAAACACATAGTTTAGTACTACGAATAGATAGACTCTGTGCATTTTACTTCATTAATTAAAATACACCAATAGGACATGTAAGGGGGAATTTACCTTGTATGTTTAACATAACAACATGGGTAAATGAGTCAACATGTGTCGAAAGGGGTAATAGAAATAGGCAGAAATATGGCTCGATTTGGTACCCAACATCTCCCCCCAACTAGCCTACTGCATGGCCTCATGCAGTCCTCCACTTTTGCAAACCTGGGTTCCATAAACTGTAAGTTTCATGAAGCTGGGCAAGATCATATTCCACGACCATTTCTGTCCCTGGATCTTTAAATCCATCCGAGAGGACAACTTCCTTCCACCAATCCATCGGGACATCATAAATTGGAGTATAATATTCATTAGGTAACCAGAGAATAGGGAAACCAAACCGAAGCCCCATCCCCCAAGACCCACATGTCTAGAGACATGCCACATACCTGGGCACCCTAGTAAGTACACGTGCAAAATTTGGTGCCACAAATGGTTCTCTCTCCCAGACAAATGTTGGTGACATCATCCACCTCCTCTGATAGCAACTAAGGGACTCTTTTTGAAAAGTGGCCAGTTTATTGACATAAAGATCAAGACACCATTTTTGTGTCCTCACCATTCTATCTCTATTTTCCCCAATCCCTAGAAAGGTCCTGTGCTTATTGAACATTGTGTCTGACCTCTCATGTTCCCCTCTTATTATAAATGGCTTTGTAACTTGATTAGATTCAAAAGTGTTACTAGCCTTTTTCCAGTGAATCTGATTAAAAGTGTAAGAGGTGAAGGCCCTCAAATGAATGTCCCCCACATATGGGACCATGTTGAAATCTCTGTCCAGCCGCAGTAAGTACTCGGGCAAGTAAAACTCACACATCAGATGTTCCGTTGCTACATTGTGACTCCTCAAAATCTGGAGGAATTGCACACCATCCTCCATCTCATAGCTGACCTCATTCTTAATACTTTCCATGCAAAAGAAAAGGAAACGTTCATGCAAAAATAAGGAATAACAAGAAGCAGGGGGGTGACATGCCATAACCTCTTGCACTAGCTCGAACATCTGCTCCTTGTCGGCCTTCAGCTTTGTCGCTTTCTTCTCCAATTGCTTTGTCTTGAGTTTTTGTTTTGCATGTCGTAGGCTCATCACATCCATACACTCCACATATCCAAAAATTGTTGTGGAGGCCCTTTCCTCAGTCCTTCTGATCTCATTTTTATATTGGGCCGTAGTAGATTTCCAGGACTGCATTCCAGCTATTAAGGCATACTCCCAATCTTCAAACAATTGGTCGATTGGGTCAGTCCGAGTATCGGCAGAGGTCATGACTATTTGATCTACTTGGGTTTCTGCATCAACCCGGATGGTTTTGGCCTTTTTGGCTTGGCGTTTGTGATTCCTTAATTGTTTTTGCATTTTATTCTCCTTCTTTCTCAGCTTCCTCACTTCCATTCTGAGCCACATATTTTCCTTGAACTGCAGCTGATACTTTTATTTCATTGGAAGCATTCGCTGTTCACATAGCTCTATCCACTCTTTCTTAACTAATATTTCCTCCATCGGATGAAAATCCCTTCAAACATCTTTTGCTATGTGTTGAGGGCCCCGAAGTTGGGTCAACAACAAGGGGGATACCCACCCGGTCTGGAACCTGGTTGGTGGCTCCTTGCCCGTTTGGAGTAGCGGGTCCGACTGGGGATAATGGGACCAGTTTCCCAATGTGAAGGGTGTGCGTGTGTGTGTGTAGAGTTTGATGATATTAATCTAAAAGGTTTCTCTGAACTAGTCTTAATTCTAACAGCTAAACTACTTCTATACTAATGTGACCTAATGAAGAGAAAACAATACATATAATCTACGCTAACCCGGGGTGTTCTCTTTTGTTATGCGATCTAGAAAGATTTCTAACAACAGCTGGTAATAAAGATCATTCAAGTATTATCAGAATATAAATCGATAAGGATAAACCATTCTGCATAAGAAGTTAGGCAGAGTAGTTGTGAACAACATATCGCATAATCAGTTTTCTATATGTCAAGCATAAATAAATGACTCCACCGTACAGAAGTGCCAAATGGTAATACAGACATTCATACAGTAACATATAAAGAACTCAGATGTATATCGCTTTGTGGATACTAGCAGAATTTAGTCAAGAGATAAAAGTACCATTTATGACTGATTTCACTAATAACCTTCAAGCAATAATGATTTATTCCTACTTGTTTCTAATATCTGCTAAGAGTACAGAAGTGCAACATCAGTAACAGACATTAAAATGCAAACATAAAGAAATCTCGATCCATCCATTCATCAAAAACCTCCTCTAAGGGTGCAGAAGTGCATGTTCTGAGGATAAGTTTTTTGACAAATTTCTGGACCCTTCTCCAAATGCCGTGAGAAGGGTTAAATACTACTAGCTAATTGATATTAATTACACGAATCTAGGGAATCGGTTTCAAATGACCGCCCTTTACTAAAAGCAAATTTATTTCTAAAACTTTTAAATCTAATTTCTGACCGTTTCTGTATATTCTCTTTAGTGTTCTCAACAGCGCAACGCTTTCCTGGGAAGAGTCGGCTGACTGCCTTCTTCTTTTGCTCGGGAGATAAAAGTGGAAATAACAAGAGCTGACACCTCCTTCTGACAGACCAGAAGATATTTTCGAAAACCTTTCTCTAGCTGGGTGTATTTGCCGCGTGTATACTTAGCACAACCCAGGTTCTGCTCGAACTGATTTTTCTGTTGCTGTTTTGGTTTCCGGTCATGCGAATGACTGAGTGGGTTATGAGTCACGCTGTATGGACAACCCTCTGTTTCGAGAATTGTTTCTGCTCTTTGTTCCAGGATTTTCTGGAGCGTCCCCCTTCTTTTGCGTTTCTCCTTTTGCTTTACCCAGTCTGAGCTTCAAGATCTTTTGTGAACACGCTGCTTTTGTGCGCCTTTGACTCTGAATCCTGGATAGTCTAATTTCATCAGTGTCGGTCGTCTGATAGTCTGGAATCTGTGGTCCTGCTGCATGCGTCATTCGATTGCGGAGGCATCTTCTCTCTACTATTTGATTGGCGCTTTCCCCTTTCTCTTAGATGTTTCCTGCATATAGATTTATATCAGTTGCGTGTCTTGCAGTCTATGCAAAGAAGAAGGGAAATGAAAAGATTGACATAAAAGCATTAAACTCTAATGAATGCATAATCTGACATGCATCATGACTTGACTCTTCGATAAATGCGATGCAATCATTCCTTGATACACAAGCATGCGGTCATTAATTTCCTTTAAGGCGCGCGCTTGGCCTTGGGTTTATCGTGTGATGAGTCTTTTCGGATCGCAGATCACAGATCGTAGATCGCAGTTTAGTGATATCGTAGATCGCAGTTTACTGATATCGCAGATCGCAGTCATCGCAGATCGCAAATTTTATTCAATGGTTCATGGTGCCATAGCGTGACGTTTGCGATGTGCGATGTCGCATATCGGCGATCGGCGCTTCTTGGAGGTCTTCCTTTTAGAGCGCATGTGAGATGCATGCGACGCGATGAACTTCACGTCGCTCTCTCGCAGTTTTACTTTTTGCGCTTTAAGTAATGCTTCGACCTTTCTTTGTGATGCGATTTAAGCCTTAGGGAGAAAAATACAAAAACTCAACAAAATATTTTTTGGGATTTTTTGTTCATGGTCCCCCCTTTGCTCGACGTTATTGCTAATATCAAGCAAAGAGGGGGGGTTGTTGGTGACCACAACAATGGCGATTCACTGTGAAGAACCAGTTATCTCTACTTGTTCTATTGCATTTCCACTTCCAAAACAGAAAAATTTTCTTATGTCTAAATTTTGTTATGGACGGATAGAGTATTACCCCTTATCCTGTCAATGATGTTTTGTCACAACTTTTTATTTCATTCCGATTGTTTGCTTCCTCTGGGTTATTTCTTGTATTCACACCTAGACATTGCTCAGTTTTTTCAAAGACAAAATAAGGTCTTCTCTGCGTACTGGCTTTGTAAAGTATGTTCATTTGTCGTAGGTAGAGCCTCTGTTGCCCGCAAGCGTCCATAGCCTCGACAAGGTTACTGTATTATCCAACAATGATCCTTTTTCCTGCTTGAGGTTATCTGCAACATTCCAGAGAAAAATCCTTTTGACACTTTTCTTTCTTTTTTGATTTTATTTTTTATATTCTCTAAAGAAAAATGTCTTGGTTTGGTGGCCAAATTATGACACAGTCATTCACTTGATTTATACTTTTGCTGAACAAGCTGGCTCGCGATGAGACCCCTTGTCTTTTGATTGCAACAATCTTGAGTCGTTGCCCTGTTTTGATAGACAGTAGTGGCAAAGTCAGCAAGTTATAATATCTGTGATCATGATAAGCCGACTCGTGATGAGACCTCTTATTCTTTGAGATATAGTGTTTTCTTGTATTGTTTCTCTGGATGCTGCGATTTTCCTTAACAGGGAGGAAGTCATTGTTTTTCCTTAAGAAAGCTCTGGACGACAATAATAGAGTTTAATAACAACAGTTTTGCAGAGAATATTTATTTTGCTATTGATGATACTTTTCATTTCGTTGGCATAAAACAATTTTTTGCCAAAAGTTACTTTCATCCCAGATTTCTTTGTGAAGTTGAAACCAACATCATATTTAGGCTAAATTTAACTCTATCTGTCAATAATAAAAGTCAGAGTTTTCGAAAAGTTTTACTATTTATACAAGTGAAATCAAAATCTGATAGAGAAATGGTATATTCTTCATAAATACAATTTATGATCACTCACAACCAAACTTATTTATAAAAATAAAACTAAAATTATCCTACAAAAATTAGAAGGATAACCTTCTATGGAAAATACATTTTTAGGATTTGTCCATTTACAGGCAGAGAATCTCTTCTGCCTGTCAAGTCCTGCAACACAAAAGTCGACGGGCCTATGACCTCTAGAATCTGAAAAGGACCAAGCCATAGCTTCTGGAATTTCGTATGCTTGCCCTTTTCTTCATGTGCCTTATCCCACTTCAAAACTAAATCTCCCATCTGAAAGTTGTTTTTGGTCATTATGTTCGAATCAAAAGAGGATTTTATCAGCACTTGGTGGTGAGCATGGGTTTTCTTGGCCTGTTCTCGTTGTTCTTCTAGCCTGATTATTTCCATTTGCCTTGTTGTAAGGGAGAAGTGGATACTTCATCAATGTATTGTACTAAGGACAAGGAGGGAATGACTAAGTGAGTAGGAAGAACTGCTTCTCTCCCGTAAACTAAATTAAAGGGAGAAGTGCCGATAGAGGCTTTCTTTGTAATTCTGTCTCCCCATAGGGCGTTTACTAGTGCTTTATGCCAATTCTTTTGGCTTTGGTCGACTATCTTTTTGATAATCCTGATTAGGTTCTTGTTCGTTGATTCAGACAACCCATTACCTTGCGGATAATAGTTGGCAGAATACTTCAGTTTGAACCCTCTTTTGAGAGCGAACTCAGTCATGGTGTTTCCAGAAAAATATGAAGCATTATCGAATATTAAGGCCGTTGGCAATCCAAACCTAGTAATGATAAACTGATCTATGAATTCAATAATATTTTTAGAATTAGCTGTCATGAGAGGAACTGCCTCTACCCATTTAGTAAAATAGGCAGTTGCCGTGAGGATATACCTATGCTGTTTAGAGGAGTGAGGAATGATCTCACCTATTATGTCCAGGCCCCATTGGCTGAACGGCTGTTCGATGTTAACCGGCTGCAGTGGCATGGATGACTTCTTTTGTTTTCCTACAGCAGTCTGGCAGACTTGGCATTTTCTTACGTGATTGTACGAGTCTTTGAACATCGTGGTCCAGTAGTATCCTGCACGTAAGATTTTTTGCGCGGTGGCTTCTCCAGCATAGTGTCCACCTGCTGGTCCATCGTGGAGTTCCTGCAAAACCTTTTCGGCTTCAGTTTTCTCAAGACATCTAAGAAGCACAGAATCATAATTTCTTTTAAACAGGACATCATTCACGAGTTGGTATTGTTTGGCTTTTAATCTTAGGGCTCTCTTCTTGATGTGATCCAGGTGAAATGGAGCATGCCCGTTCTTTAGAAAATAAATGATGTCAGCATATAATGATTTTGCGTCATTTAGGCTTACCTCATACGTGTGTACCTCTTCAGACGATTCTTCGGGGATTTTCGATGCTCCAGCTAACATCTTGCAGAAGCCTTGGCCTCGAACGATGTGCGCCGGCTTGATCTCCAGGTCGTATTCTTGGAAGGCGGTGATCCAATTCGCTCTCTTTTCGCCCACATCCTTCTGTATCAGGAGATTTCATACCGCTGGGAACGGTACTATGACCTTGGTATGGGCTTTTAGCAAGAATGGTCTGAAATATTTAATCGCTTTAAAAATGGCATATGCCTATTTCTCTACGTCCGAATATTTCAGCTCAGCACCTTGTAAGTTTGAGCTAAAGAATGCGATCGGAGCCTCTACCTTTTCTTGATTCGCTTGAGTCAAGATTGCAGCATAAGAATTCTCTGAGGCAAACGTGTATAAGACAAAAGGCTCTGAAAAGTTTGGGGTTGCTAGAGATGGAGCGTTGATGATGGCTTGTTTGATTAAATTAAACGCTTCGTGCTCGTCTAGACCCCATTTAAAGTTTGAATTCTTTTTTATCATTTTTTGTAAAGGAGAAATAATACGTGAAAAATCTGGGACAAATCTTTTGACAAAATTGATCTGTCCTAGGAAAGATTGCATGGTCTTTTTGTTATGGGGCATGGATATCTCGGAAATTTCTTTGATTCTGTCAGGTTCAATGTGAATGTCAGATTTGGACACTATGAATCCTAGCAATTTTCCTTCACTCAACGCGAAAAAAGATTTCTTCGGGTTAAGCGAGATCCCATATCTTAAACATCTCTGAAAGATTTGCTTCAAATCTTTGAGGTGGTCGTTTCGGTTCTTGGAGTACACAGTTATATCATCCAGGTAAATCACTACCGATTTGTTGACTAAACCTTTAAACGCGATGTCCATAGCCCTTTGAAAAGTAGCGCCGGCGTTGATCAGACCGAACGGCATTTTCCGATACGTGTAGGTACCCCATTTAGTTTGGAAGGTGGTTTTTAACTGATCATCTGGGTGTACCAACACTTGGTTATATCCTGAAAATCCGTCCAGGAAAGACATTAACTCTGAGCCTGCGACTGCCTGTAATATTTGCTCCATAGGTGGGAGGGGAAAATTGTCTTTCTGACAGGCTTTGTTGAGGTTCTGGAAGTCGATGCAGATTCTAATATCTCTGTTTTTCTTCCTAACGGGTACCATATTAGATACCCATTTGGAATGTCTGACCGGGAAGATTATTCTGGCCCTCAACAATTTATTCAGCTCAGTTTTTATCTGACTTTCCAAGTTTGGGTGGATTTTCCTGAGCTTCTGCTGGACATGTTTCTCGTTGTCAATCATGGGGATAGTGTGTTGAATGATAGAAGTGTTGTAGGTCTTCAGCTCATCGTAATTCTAGGCGAAGACGTTTTTGTATTGTCGTAGAAGACGGATATATGCTAATTTTTCTTCAGGAGCGAGGCCTTGGCCTAGATTAACGTTCTGCGGCTTCTCATCGGTTCCTAGGTTCACTGATTCATAGTTCAGAGTTGAACTGTAAAGTTTGGCATTAGCTGACCTTTTGAACCGACTTTTCAAGTCGTATAAATCTTCTAGTTTGACCATCAATTTGGGTATAGCATTATCAGTGCTATTTTGTTGTATCTGGTGGTCATGACAGTCTTCGTCGATTATCTGGTTTGAGTAGGATCCTTCGGAGGTGAGGAAACTTAAGATGTCTGGGTCGTCGTTGAATACTCTCCAGTTAGTGATGTTGTCAGGGATGGACGGTTTAAAAATAAATTCTATCGAAAACCTATCTGGACTAAAGTCTTCAGAGGGAATGAGTCTAGAGGCTACGTTAGCTAACAGGTCTGCGTTTGCGTTGTGAAGTCCCGGGATTGACGAAATATTGAATGCTGTAAAATGTGCAGTGAGATCTTGTACTAAAGATTGATAGTGCTTTAAATGACTAGACAGGCAGTGTATGGTGTTACGTACCTGTTTGACGACGATCTCGGAATCTCCAAAGACTTGAAGATATTTGACGTTGCAGCCGATTCCTTTGTATAGGCCTTGCACCAAGGCTTCATATTCCGCTGTGTTGTTCTTGCAATCGAACTCCAGTCTGCATGTGAGCATGGTATTTTTTCCGTCCGGGCTAATCAAAACGCATCCTGCTCCCACTCCCTCGTTGGATTTAGAGCCATCAAAATATAATTTCCAAAATAAAGAAGTATTTACAGGGTTATCTAAGAAACTAACACATTTTGAATCATTAGTCTGGGAAAAGTTTTCTACTTGGGACAAAACTGAATTTTCTAAATATGGTGATATGTGAGCATTAAAATTTCCGAGGAAAGAGTCTACCGAGTAGTTGCCTATGATGCTGCTGTTGTATGCTATGGCTTCATTCTCTCCTTCCAAATCCGTCACTATGTATTTTTGGTGCAATTCTCGTTCAACCTTTATTTGATTTGGTTTCACGTTGAAGGGTAACCACATGTGCGACCAGTCGGTTGAAAAGTATCCGTGGAGTTTCTCGAACCAATCCCTGCTAAGAATTAGGCCATAAAATTCAGGGATGTCAGCCACTAGGATGTCGATAACTTGGCATACCTTGGGGTTAGACGACAATCTTATGGTCACTTGATTCAGTTCGCTTATCACTTCGACTTGTGATCGATCAAGTTGAACTATGCGCATTGTCGATTTTTGCAGTTGAACGTTCAGTTTGGCACATATTGACTTGGGTAGAATATTGGTTGAAGCACCAGAATCAACCAAGCAGTTGTGCTCGTTTCTGTTAAAGATTTCATAAGTGAGGAGGAAAGGAGGAGTATGAGATCTAGATCTCCCTCCAATCAAAGCGATGTCATTTGGATCGATTTTATTGATCGTGTTGATTGGAGGTCTTCCTATATTATGGGAAGCTACGGTTGTAGGTAAAGGCGTAGTAGGTACGGTGTGTAACTCTTTCATCATGATTTTCTGTTGGTGTTTCAATTTGCTCAACTCGTACAGGGTGATATTAGCCCTAGTCTTTTTCATGTCATCGATGATGTTATACTCCATTTCATCCGACACCATTAGTGTCTTTGATGGAGGCGTTTGCTCTGATTGGACTAGGCTAAAAGAGGTCGCTTTAGCAGTTGTTTTCTTTGGTGTGACCCTTTCTTTTGTTGCAGGGCTTGCGCCCTTCTGTTTTGGGATATTCTGGGGAGGATCAAGCTGATTTCTGCTTCGTGTGCTGACCGGAAGTGCTTCTTGATCTTCCTCTTGTGGGAGGATGAAATCCCACATTCCTTACAGTTCCACCACTTCTTCATCGTCGGTCTGCATTTCGATGGTGCTCTCTTCTTCTTCTTCTTCAGATTCCACGTTTGAGACCACGTTGGGTGGCTTCGTCTCCATAGGAGGATTTCTCTTAAAACTCCTAAAAGGCTTTCTTGGGGACGATTCTGCTACTTGTTTCCTTATATCAATCATCTCATTGGACATGGCTTTTAATACCTTTTGTAATCCTTCCATGTCGAAAGGATCTTTCGTTTGCTTCTTCTTGGTGTCTTCTTTGAAATATATTTTCTTAGACTTACGCTCTTTGATTGTAGATCTCTTTTCTAGGGCTACTACGCGTCTTTCAACTGCCAACTCCTCAGCCAAATTTTCGACTAAGGTTGTCTTGCTCACCCTATCTACGAAGCTGGCCAAGTTTGAAGGTAAGGCCATGATGTACCATTCGCATCTTACTCCCTCACTGGGTTGGGAAGCAGCGGGGATTTTGTTGAGGATCTTGTTGAACCGTAAGTTAAAATCTTTAATGGGTTCTCTAGCCTCAGCTTTGAGATTGGATAAATCGTTGATTAGTGTCGCTGTTGATCTATCATCGCCGAATTTGGTGAGAAATTGATGTTGAAAAATGTCCCAGCTGGTGATAGATCCGGAGGGCAGCGAAAAGTACCATGACCCGGCTGTCCCTTGCATTGTATAGGGGAAAAGTCGGACCACGACATCTTCGTTGGTAACTCCGTTAAGATTAACAGAAAGCATGAAATTATTGATATTTTCTTCAGCTAGCATTCCTGTTTCCAGATTGAATTTCGGCAGCCATTTCTCAGGATGGGCAGGTATTGGACTTAGGGGTGGAGGCATTAAAACCGCCCCAGGATTGTTCCATGGAGATTGGGTCATCGCTGAGTGACTAGTTAACAAAAGTGCAGAAGATGATTTTTGATGCTGAGAAGATGGAGATATTACGACCTTCGACGATTGCGGAGGAAGGGTTGTGGGAGATGGATGAGTGTTTTGAGGTGACGACGTGGGTGGTAGACTTCGCGGAGAGGGAGTTGAGATGGATGAAGTGGATGAAAGAGTGTCTCTGTCAGACTCTGGAAGTTCTTTCCTTGCTCTTTTCCTAGTAGGGAGAGGGGTTTCAGTTCGCTGAATGCCAAACTTTTCACTCTTCAATCGTGTCAGGGGATGAGCAGGGTTGTATTGCGAAGTCAAGCTGCCTTTAGATTTGTCAGGCTTGTGGGTGAAGATAGAGAATCCCTGGAGTTTACGGATCAAAGTTTGAACTTCAGGGGAATCGATAATAGGACGGTCTGATGTATCAGGGTGAATAGCAGCGGTGGATGTTCGAGCGACTTCTAGTTCCGAGTTTAGTCATACTGGAGAAGTCGGGGAAGTTGGTGAGGGTGATTTGCTCTCAGAATGGTATTTGGATTTTGAATTATGTGCCATTCATAGCTCGTGCCCTCCTTCTAGCGCCAGAAATGTTGAGGGCCCCGAAGTCGGGTCAACAACAAGGGGGATACCCACCCGGTCCAGAACCTGGTTGGCGGCTCCTTGCCCGTTTGGAGTAGCAGGTCCGACTGGGGATAATGGGACCAGTTTCCCAATGTGAAGGGTGTGCGTGTGTGTGTGTAGAGTGTGATGATATTAATCTAAAAGGTTTCTCTGAACTAGTCTTAATTCTAACAGCTAAACTACTTCTATACTAATGTGATCTAATGAAGAGAAAACAATACATCTAATCTACGCTAACCCGGGGTGTTCTCTTTTGTTATGCGATCCAGAAAGATTTCTAACAACAGCTGGTAATAAAGATCATTCAACTATTATCAGAATATAAATCGATAAGGATAAACCATTCTGCATAAGAAGTTAGGTAGATTAGTTGTGAACATCATATCGCATAATCAGTTTTCTATATGTCAAGCATAAATAAATGACTCCACCGTCCAGAAGTGCCAAATGGTAATACAGACATTCATACAGTAACATGTAAAGAACTCAGCTGTATATCACTTTGGGGATACTAGCAGAATTTAGTCAAGAGATAAAAGTACCATTTATGACTGATTTCACTAATAAACTTCAAGCAATAATGATTTACTCCTACTTGTTTCTAATATCTGCTAAGAGTACAGAAGCGCAACATCAGTAACAAACATTAAAATGCAAACATAAGTAAATCTTGATCCATCCATTCATCAAAAACCTCCTCTGAGGGTGCATAAGTGCATGTTCTGAGGATAAGTTTTTTGACAGATTTCCGGACCCTTCTCCAAATTCCGTGAGAAGGGTTAAATACTACTAGCTAATTGGTATTAATTACACGAATCTAGGGAATCAGTTTCAAATGACCGCCCTTTACTAAAAGCAAATTTATTTCTAAAACTTTTAAATCTAATTTCTGACCGTTTCTGTATATTCTCTTTAGTGCTGTCAATAGCGCAACGCTTTCCTGGGAAGAGTCGGCTGACTGCCTTCTTCTTTTGCTCGGGAGATAAAAATGGAAATACCAAGAGCTGACACCTCCTTCTGACAGACCAGAAGATATTTTCGAAAACCTTTCTCTAGCTGGGTGTATTTGCCGCGTGTATACTTAGCACAACCCAGGTTCTGCTCGAACTGATTTTGCTGTTGCTGTTTTGGTTTCCGGTCGTGCGAATGACTGAGTGGGTTAGGAGTCGTGCTGTATGGACAACCCTCTGTTTCGAGAATTGTTTCCGCTCTTTGTTCCAGGCTTTTCTGGAGCGTCCCCCTTCTTTGGCGTTTCTCCTTTTGCTTTACCCAATCTGAGCTTCAAGATATTTTGTGAACACACTACTTTTTTGCGCCTTTGACTCTGAATCCTGGATAGTCTAATTTCATCAGTGCCGGTTGTCTGATAGTCTGGAATCCGCGGTCCTGCTGCATGCGTCATTCGATTTCGGAGGCATCTTCTCTCTGCTATTTGATTGGCGCTTTCCCCTTTCTCTCAGATGTTTCCTGCATATAGATTTATATCAGTTGCGTGTCTTGCAGTCTATGCAAAGAAGAAGGGAAATGAAAAGATTGACATAAAAGCATTAAACTCTAATGAATGCATAATCCTGACATGCATCATGACTTGACTCTTCGATAAATGCGATGCAATCATTCCTTGATACTCAAGCATGTGGTGATTAATTTCCTTTAATGCGCGCGCTTGGCCTTGGGTTTATCGTGTGATGAGTCTTTTCGGATCGCAGATCGCAGATCGCAGTTTAGTGATATCGCAGATCGCAGTTTACTGATATCGCAGATCGCAGTCATCACAGATCGCAGATCGCAGATTTTATTCAATGGTTCATGGTGCCATAGCGTGACGTTTGCGATGTGCGATGTCGCATATCGGCGATCGGCGCTTCTTGGAGGTCTTCCTTTTAGAGCGCGTGTGAGATGCATGCGACGCGATGAACTTCGCGTCACTCTCTCGTAGTTTTACTTTTTGCGCTTTAAGTAATGCTTCGACCTTTCTTTGCGATGTGATTTAAGCCTTAGGGAGAAAAATACAAAAACTCAACAAAATATTTTTTGGGATTTTTTGTTCAGGGTCCCCCCTTTGCTCAACGTTGTTGCTAATATCGAGCAAAGAGGGGGAGTTGTTGGTGACCACAACACTATGTTGACGCGGGTATTTTCCTCCCCTGCTTGCTCTTCTCCACTTATTTCGTGCTCAACATTCCCCTCGCCTGGTTGTTTTCTTGGCTCAGTCATTGGGACCGTTTCACTTGGTCCGTCCTTTTCGCCAACATCGATCTCCTATTCATGCACACACACCGTGACTGGCGATGTGCTGGTGAGACATTCTCTTGCTGCTACCTCTACTGGAATTCATCCCGGTTCTCTAACCTCCAGACATTCTTTTCTCCTCTCCTACTCCAAGGCACCACCATCTAAGTGGCTTCCAATTTGTAAGCTTGTGGCCTCTGCAATAGATTCAGAGCCACCGGAATTGCAAAATATTATTTTTCTCCATGTCGAAGGGAACGAGTTACCCTTGCTCATCTTCGAATCAAGGAAGAGAAATGGGACTGGGGTGCATCTTCTACAATTGGCCCCGAAGTTAATGTTGGTTCTTGTGGTTCAGTGTCAACCTTGTGCCCTAGCTCTTCTGTTGCTTCCTCGACGGGTCCTACAGTTTCCTCAACTGTGGGCCCTTATTGTCCTTGTCCTTCCTCTTCTGTGAGTTCCATGGTCGGAGTCGTCACGACCTCCTCTTCAACTAGATTGTCTTCCTCCATTATTTCCATGGTGGCAGGAGATCCCTGTGGGGTTCCTTCAATCACCATATTAACTACTTCGCCCATGCTGGCTTGTTGTGGTTATGCTCCTGTGGTCGTCGTAGTATCCCCTTGCTCTGCTAGTTCCATGGGTGAAGCTAGTTCTTGTGGTACAACCTCATTCGTAGTACTAGCGAGCCTTTCTGCATCAGCCCCTACGTATGCCATTGCATCCATACTTTTTGCTTGATCTTGGGGGGCTACCTCATCCCCCAATTCCTCTATTTCAATCTCCATTTCCTCTAGTTCCTCCTGATCGACAAAATCATCTTAAATAGGATCCTCCTCCATAGCTTCAGATTCCTCTACCCTAGCAGCCATAACAGCTGCTATCTGTTCCTCTATGGAGTCCTGAAACACCTCCCACAGAATCAGAATCTGTCCAATGGCATTCGTTATTAGTAGCCGCAACAACCAACTCATTTTTGTATTTTTGTAAATTGTTAACCTTGCATTTATGTTTTGAACCTTAAACCAAGAACCCTTGGTTGGGAAATATTACGCATTTTCCCCTGCATATACCTTTCACTTTGCCTTGAAAGGATATGCGCCAGGATTGAAAAGATTAATGTCAGAACAAGGTAGATAAATCACCCCTACCTAGACACCAATAGATGCCTCCACTCCTTGAACCTTTGCATGTCGCTACTCTACATCAGTCTAAAGCTCCTCCTCCTTAGGAACCAAAATTTCCTCCACATCCTATAGTTGGAGCTCCCTCTCAATGGAAACTCCCATGGCCTTTTGCTCATCAAACTTAAGATATATGCATACCATTATCCTTCGACTGGTAGGCAAGTACACCTGATAGTTGTGAGTTGTATTAGTGCACACCATAAGTATCCCCAACTCAGCTGTTGGCTCAAGTTTCTTCTTGGCATCCTTGGTCACATGGAAAAATACGCATGAGCCAAAGATCCTGAAGTGACTCACATTTGGTCTCTTCCCAGAGAAAGCTTCTTCTGGTGTCTTCGTCCCAAGTATGCGATGCGGGCTTCTATTAAGCAAATAGACTAGTGTGTTGCATGCATCAGCCCATAAATGAAGTGGTAGGCCTTTGTCATGCATCATCACCCGAGCTTCCCCCACAATCATTATGTTATTCCTCTCAGCCGCGCCATTCTACTATGGGTTATGAGGTGACGTCAATTCCCATTTAATTCCTTCTGCTGCACAGAAGTCCTTAAACTCTTGTGAGACATACTCTCCATCATAGTTTCTCCTTAAGGCCTTGATATTCTTCCTTGATTCTTTCTCAACCAAAGCTTTAAACTTACAAAAATTTGAGAATGCTTGATCCTTCTTTAGCATGAAATAAATCCAACATTTACGAGAAAAATCATCAAAGAAAATCACATAATACCTTTTCTTTGAGGTGGATGTTGTCGAGAATAGTCCACACACATCAGTATGAACTCGCTCTAAGATCACATTAGCTTGATTGTCTCGATCATGAAAGGAAGACTTGGCATACTTTCCAAAGGTACAATCTTTTCATGCATCCACTTGCTTAAGTTTACCTTTGGGAAGTTCGGTAGAGATCTGCTACATTATTTTCAAGGCCCCATGATGTAAGTGGCCCAACCGTCTATGCCATAACTCACCAATATATTGGCTTCACACCAATTATGCCTACGAAATCAATGCAGAACAATCATCTACCTCTAGTTTGTAGATATTCTTCACTCGAACCCCAATCCTCTTGGTCTAACCCGTGACTATGTGTCTTAGGAATGCATTTCCTTTACTGAAGATAACATTGTAGATTTTGTCTTCCAACATTGTGACTGATACCAAGTTCTTCATTAGTCCAGGCACATACTTCACATCTATCAAGGTGAGAGGAGCTCCATGCTCCCTCTGAAAATTAACCGTGCCCACTCCCGAAACACTGTACTTCCCGTCGTCACCCATCTCTATCCGCATCTTGAGGTCTTTCTCCTCCAAGGTACTGAACAAACTCTTATCATAGGTCATGTGGAATGAGGTTCCACTGTCAAGGTACCAAACACAACCCACCATCGATGAAACCATACATGTGATGAGGGTAAAATCCAATTCGAACTAAGAGGCCAGTACCTCACCTTCTATTCCTTTCGAGGATCCCTTCTTGGATTTCTTCAATGGACAATTAGTTGCATAATGGCCCACCTCATGTCAATTAAGGCATCTCACTTTATATTTGTCAATCTTCCTCCCATCATGAGATGGACTTGATTTGGAATGGGAAGCCTTCCCTTTCCCTTTCCTTTCCTTACTTGCTAAGGTAGGATTTTCTTCATCATCATGCTTAGAAAAAGAACCATCTCTGGTGCTCCTCTTGATCTCCTCCTACATAAAATCTAACCTCAGTCATTCCCAATCTGACAATTTTTCTCTTCCATTCACAGAGTCCTGGTAGCTATGCCAGCTCTTAGGAAGACCGAGGAGAGAAAGACTCACGATATCATCATTGTTTGTAGTTGTTCCTACACTACCAAGCTCATCTCTGTAGGTGGTGATCTTGTTCAGATATGTAGAAATAGTGTCGCCCTTTTCACACTTGATTTTCTGAAGCTCGTCCTTGAGCACCAGTTTCCTCTCGTCGTTGTTGTTCTGATAGAGATCCTTCAATGTCTTCCACATTGAAAACGAAGTCTCCTTCTCATGGAGACTCGAGACAATATGGTCTCGAACTCCCTCCAGCAGTATATGCCTTGCCTTCGCCACACACTTCTTCCATTCAGCCAATTCTTGTGCATTAGCTATAGCTAGCTTAGGGATTTCTTGATCAATAAAATCCTTCAAATCATTGTCTTCTAATACCACTTCCATGCGATCCTTCCATGCTATGTAATTTGAGCTGCCATCCAGTGCATACTCGAGTCTCAAGCCATTGAACGCCATTGGTGAACTTAGAGGTATGATAAGAATTCGATTTAACTTCTCCAACCAAGAACTTCAAACTTCTAATATTCCCTTCTTCAGTATACTATTTACTGCTTTGATCACCTTTTCTCTCATACCATGTAGAAATTCTCACTGTAGATTACCTAATAATGCAATATACTAAAGAAAAACACTTAATCTACTTCTACAATCAAACTTGTGGAAGCTTAATCGATTTGAGAAAGATCAAGCAAAACTCATATAGCATAGAAGAAGAATCAATACACATGAAACATAGAAGAATACTTTGGGCAAAGCCTCAGCTAAAAGCCCCTCTATCTATATTATCATACAAGTAGACATATCTTAGGATTACACAAAGCTATAGCTCTCACAGCTATCCAGCTCTAAGTACAATCCCTCACTGCTACTCATATACAAAATAAACAGCTCATATGCCTTTCCTCTACCCTCCAAGCCTCTTATTTCCTTGCGCAATTTTCCCTGGGTGTTCCTACTGTAACCCTGTGTGACACTAATCTCACACACTGCTCCAACACACTATAAAACTGCACAAATATCAATGAAAGAATTCCTTCTGCATGCAAGAGATTTTCTTATAGGAAAATTCTTGCAACTGATAGTACATTGTCCTTGCCTTTAATCTCAATTGGGTATTTGTCTAAATTGACATGCATGAGTTATTTATGAGAGAATATTCAATTATCGGGAGTACACTAGTTTCATGCATGCATGCATTAACTGACTGAACTCACAATTAGTTCCTCCGATAGTTTGGAACTAATTTAACTGGACATAGCTTAGTTAATTGAGCTAACTAATTACAACTGAAACAAAGCTCATCCTTATCTCTTTAATTACGGGATAACATCCTCAATCAAGGGGATAATTGTTGCATGACTTCACAAAGACTTCATGTTTAAATTTCTTTAACTAATTAAGTCAAGATGAATTAATTGATTATTTTTCAAACAGCTGGCGAGACTAAATTCGAATTTTAATTCTCAATTTTAATTCAAGGACAAATTAAAATTGGAATATTCTTGTTGCCACATTTCAACAAATCCATGTTAGATAAACTAATAAAAAAATAATCAAACCACAGCTCAATATATCTAAGGGGGGCCTATCTCATATACACAAGTCATTCTAGATTACAATGATACATTTATATAATGATATCAACATATCAACATCTTAACGCCATCTCAATCATCATCCCATTCACCATGCATGATGACACAAAACTATAACATTGACTATATACATGACAATCATAGCCACTATAATGCATGCATAATGGACATGAAACAAAAAACATGCATGCATAACCATATGCATTCATCCCATCAAGTCCAAGTGTTTGAAACTAGTAGCTCTAATACCAATCTGTAACATCCCACCCAATATTTACGCACTTCAACTTGCTGACCTAGGTAAATATGAGGTGAGAGTTACTATTCATGACTCGACTTCCAAGTTGCACTTATGGAAAATGTTGACACCTAATCCGAAACGGATGAGGTGAAGCCGAACAGTCATCTAGAAGATGAACTGATCCGTTTTGTATTTGTATAAATAAAGTACTAGCTAATGAATAAAATATCAATCAGTGTTTTCTCTCGTTCAAATGAGGAGTTACCCTGGCCTGACATGGTATCAGAGCCCAGGTCCCAGTCCCTAAAATAGTAGTAACTCCTGTCTTGAGAGCTGCTCTGGCGTGATTCCCTGGCTCTGCCTCTGCCTTTGCCTGAATCCGCTGCCCCTCTGACCAGAATTCTCTGCGCTGCCTCTGACTGCCCTGCGCTCTCTGACACTGCCCTCTCATGAGACTGCGCCCTCTGTATTTGAATAAACGTTTGTATCTCTGCGCTTGAATCTAATGAATGCATCCGTTATGTGAACTCCCTTGTGCGTTCCTGGACATACCTCTGCGTGATTCTTTGCAGAATCCCTGAAGCTTGTTTAGCCATCCCTCTGGTGCCTCCACGCATAAACGTATTGATCTGAATTTATTACCGGCGTCATATTGTTCATGGAACTGTGGTACTGAAGTCTGCGCTGCGTTATTTGAAGACAAGAGATTGAAACTTCGTTTTTTATATAGACTGCATTGTTATATGCGCATTTTAAATGACTGAAGCTGTGTTGTGTTGAAGCTGCATTGAAGCTGCGGCCTGCGTTTTTATTGACTGCATTTTTTGTGACTGCGTTATTTTGAAGATTGTAAACTGTGGTATCGTTTTTTATAAAGAACTGTGGTATAAAGAACAGTGGTATCGTTTTTTATAAAGAACCGTCTCGGTACTCTTTGTACATATTATGGTAACCAGTTCGTTGACTTGACCTCTCATATGTCATTGGAAATCTTTCTGCTGTGTATAACGTAGTCAGTGTAGACAGTGCTTCATGGTCCATACTACCCAAAAGAGATGCTTTACTTTTGGGCCTTGCGAAGATGCAACATCAGGAAGATCAACACTTAAATTACCACTGCGCATACCAATTTTATATACATTAGCACCGAGCGAAGGGCGCACAGGAATCTGACTTGTTCCAAAAACAGATACCAAAATTCTTGATCGTTGTGTGATTTTTTTTTCAAAAATCTCATTAATGGCAAGTACGACAGTTGGGTGGTGAAAAGGAGAGATGGTGAATGTGTCTCCATATTCTGTGTTCGAAGGTGAAAGAATTCATGTTTTGATTTTGTTGTGAGAGCATTGACATCAAGCTCCTACATAGTTAGTTAATCTGACTTGTAGTGCATTTAAAATGTTGATGTAATATGTAATAGTTTATGGGCATTTACTACATTTTGAAGTCATAGTTAATATTTGTAATACTGGATGCTTTTGGAGGGATGTAAAGAAATAAATTTGGAGAAATATGTTGCAGCCTGAAGTATTGAGGCATTTATTGGAAGAGATTTGAAATTTTTAAGAATGCCCTTTTGATTACAGTTTCACTGTATATCAGCAGAATATTTTTTTTTTCAGCAGAAGCCTTTTATCAACAGAAGCTTTTTTTAGCAGAGATACTTTTACAGAATGCATTCAATCATTTCTATGGTCGGAATAGTTCTCACTGGCAAGGAGAACTATTCTGAATGGTCTCGGATGGTAAAACACACCCTCATTTACAATGAGCTGTGGAAAGGTGTGTGTGTCGGAGAAGAAGACAGATACTCTGTGCAGCCCACATCAGACAAAGAACTCGCCATTTTGGAAAACAAGAACAGCAAAGCCTGTGCATTGATCGCAGCATCTGTAAATGAGGAAGTAAGTCGTCATATTTCATGCTATTCCACTGCCTTTGAAGCTTTACAAAAGCTTAAAGAACTCTATGATACACATTCTGCACTTGAAGTTGTTCAGCTCATGATTAAACTCTTCACTCTTGAACTGAAAAATAATGATCCTCTTGCTCTTGCATCTGAAATAAAGTCTATAATGCATGATATAAAATCCACTAAGGTTGAGCTGGATATCTCTCTTATTGCCTTTCTCAAAGAACTCTATCCTACCTACTCTAATTATCTTGAGTCTTTACAAGCAAATGGAAACCTTAAAGATATAACCTTTGACTCTCTTGTGAAAAAGTTTGCTGAAAGAGAGAAAGCCTTTGGAAAGAAAACAGTCCCTGAATCTTCTGAAGAAACTATTTGCCTTGCTCACAAAGAAAAGAATCCTGCTCAAGATTCTACAAGAGGAAGAGGTGGACGAAGAGGAAGAGGAAGATACTTCAGAGGCAGGGGGGGCAGACATCCTCAAGCAGAAAAGGCAGATCTGCATTGCATTCGCTGTAAACGAAATGGATCACATGATGCTTCTACATGCAAGCTACCATGGGACAAAGTTGAGCATAGAAGAAATCAACAGAAAGGTAAAACTGATGACACAGACAAAGGTAAAGCACCTGAATCCACTCACTATATTGAGGCACAATGTAACATTGGAGTAAATGAAGATCTTTTTAATGCTTCACTTACTTCTTCGAAAAATGACTGGTTGCTTGATTCAGGAGAAACCTGTCATATGACTCATAGGAAAGATTTCTTTGAAGATTTCATTGATAATGTTGATGGAGTAGTATACTTTGCAGATCAGTCAAAAATCAAGCCATGAGGGCTTGGCACAATCAGGCTTAAACTGCCTGGTCTTCCAGACTTTCTTCTGGATCATGTTCTATATCTCCCACATCTGAAGAGAAACTTGCTATCCCTAGTCCACATCCGCCAGCAAGGTCACTCCATTCACATGTTTGATGGCAAGCTTGAGGTAAGAAAGGCATCTGATCACTCACTTGTCATGAGGGGTATAGAAGAAGAAAGACTTCTTAAACTGCAAGGAACCTCTGCTCATGCACAACATTTTTCATATATTTCTCATCATGAAGAAGGTGCACTTCCGTCAAGTTTATTATGGCATGCTAGATTTGGACATTTAAACTATGATAGTCTCCGCTTGTTGAAGAAAAATGGTGTTGTTGGTTTGCCTACAATTCCTAGAAAACACAAACAATTTGATGCTTGCATTCTAGGAAAGCATAGCAAACAGTCTTTTCATGATTCACATTCAAGAGCACATAGGAAGCTTGAACTTATTCATTCAGATTTATGTGGTCCAATGCCTGTTCCTTCTGCAAATGGAAATAAATATATCATGACATTTATTGATGATTACACCAGAATGTGTTGGGTTTACTTATTGAAGAACAAATTTGATGCTTTTCAAACATTCAATAATTTTCATAAGTGGATTGAAAATGATGCACAATCTCATATTGGGTCTATTCGCACTGATAATGGAAAAGAATATACATCAAATGAATTTTAACACTATCTTCGCCAACATGGGATTAAACATCAAACAACTGTGCCTTATAATCCTCAACAGAACGGTGTAGCTGAAAGAATGAACAGAACAATTTTGAATATGGTACGATCCATGCTTTTCTTCAAAAATGTAAAGACAATGTTTTGGGCTGATGCTGTTCAATGTGCTGCATATATAAAGAATAGATGTCCATCTAGTGCTATAAGAAACAAGACTCCTTATGAATTGTGGTATGGACATGTTCCTTCGGTAAAACATCTCAGGATATTTGGTTCCACCTGTTATGCTTTAATACCAAAGGTACGTAGAAACAAACTTGGTGCTAGAAGTCGTAAGTGTATCTTCCTGGGGTATTCAAACAAATCTAAAGCATACCGCCTTTATGATGAAGTAAATAAAAAGTTTGTTTTATCTAGAGATGTCATTTTTCTTGAAACATCCAAATCTGACAGTGTTGTTGAGCGACAACTTGATCGCCTGGATAGATTCACAAAACCGAAATCATTTCAAGAGTTTGATAATCAAATTCCACATCTTGAAGGGGGGATTCCTATACTAGATCAACATGTGGAATCTTCTTCTGAAGAACAACCTCCCCTGCATGACACTCCAACAACGGATGATGCTTTAAGTGATGTAATTGATAGAATTGGGAGACTCAATCTTGATTCAGACCCAACTCAATCAACAGAACAGCCTGGACCATCTCAGAAAGGTCCCCCAAAGTGGCTGACAAAGACACTTGAAAGTGTTCATCCTGATGAAATTGGAAAAACAGGAACCAGAAATTCAAACCGACAAGATGGAGGTGATGTAGATAACTCTAATTCACCTGTTGATATGGATGTTACTTATGATTGTGAATTGAACTTGTCTACAGATTTTAAACCAACTTCCTTCAAAGAAGCTGCTTCTCATGATGAATGGAAAGAAGTGATGCAGAAGGAGTATGATGCCCTCATAAAGAATGGCACTTGGAAGCTGTTTGATCCTCCATTTGGAACCAAACCAATTAGCTGCAAGTGGGTCTACAAGAACAAGTACAAAGCTGATGGCTCACTTGACAAGCACAAAGCTAGGCTTGTGGCAAAAGGTTTTGCACAGAAGGAAGGGGTCGATTATGAGGAAACTTTTGCTCCCACAGCAAAATGGGCCACCATCCGGACACTCTTTGCACTAGCTGCTCAGAACGGTTGGAAAGTCCATCAAATGGATGTAAAAACTGCATTCTTGAATGGAGATCTAAAAGAGAATGTTTTTATGTCCCAGCCTGAAGGATTTGCTGTGAAAGGACATGAACACAAAGTATGCAAACTTGTGAAGTCCTTGTATGGCCTCAAACAAGCACCTCGAGCCTGGTATGAAAAACTAACTGAGCATCTTCTGAAACTCAACTTCAATCATTTTGATCTTGATGATGCAACTTTATTTGTCAAGAAAGTTGGCAAAACAGTTGTATATCTTGTGGTATATGTAGATGATCTTTTAATGACAGGAAACAATGAAAGCTATATTGCATCCATAAAGAAAGAATTAGGAATTTTTTTTGAAATGACTGATTTGGGCTATGTTCATTACTATCTTGGCATTGAAGTAACCCAACATCCAAAGTCCATATTTCTTTCTCAAAAGAAATACATTGGAGATTTGTTATACAGATTCAGCATGACAGAGTGCAATCCCCTTTCTACTCCAATGGAACAAAACTTGAAGCTCACATCTACTAAAGGAAAGGAATTTGAGGATGCAACAAAGTATAGACAGCTTGTAGGAAGTCTCATCTACCTCACTACTACCAGACCAGACATTTCATTTGTTGTTGGAATCCTCTCCAGGTTTATGCAAAGGCCTTGTGAGGGACATTGGTCTGCTGCAAAAAGAGTTCTAAGGTACTTGAAGGGAACTCAAGACCTTCGAATCAAGTATACATAGGTTGATGACTTCAACTTGATTGGATACTCTGATTCAGACTTCGATGGAGACAAAGAAACTGGGGTATCTACTTCAGGATATGCTATGAGTCTTGGATCAGGAGCTATCTCCTGGAGATCACGCAAACAATCAGTACCAGCAGATTCCACAACAGAAGCAGAATACGTGGCAGCAACTGAATCAACGAAAGAAATTGTGTGGCTCAGGAAAATTCTTGAAGATTTGCAGGTAAAACAAATACAATCAACTCCACTCATGATTGATAACACATCTGCAATAAAGTTGGCCAAGAACCCAAAGTTCCATGATCGTACTAAGCACATCAATACTAAATATCATCTGATCCGACATCATGTTGAGGCCAAAACAATCCATCTCCGTCATTGTTCCACAAACGAGCAAATTCCAAACATCTTCACCAAAGCGCTTGGAAGAGAAAAGCTTGAAAGATTCAGAATGATGCTTGGACTCACCAACATCCCTTCAGATTAAGGGGGGGAATGTTGACACCTAATCTGAAACGGATGAGGTGAAGCCGGACAGTCATCTAGAAGATGAACTGATCCGTTTTGTATTTGTATAAATAAAGTACTAGCTAATGAATAAAATATCAATCAGTGTTTTCTCTCGTTCAAATGAGGAGTTACCCTGGCCTGACAAAAAATGGAGTCTGGACGTCCATAACTGACTAAAAGCACCCAGTGAGACATGATCACACTGTCATTAGCCTAACTTGACCTAAAACTTTTTCTTTTTAGGTTTGCTTCTTTAAATTTAACACTTATTTCTAGTTTTAGTAGTTTTTAGGCTTCTAAACTTCTGAGGCCCTTTTGAAGGCCTAAATAATTTTTTTAGGGAAAATAGAGAGATTACAAAGGTGCCAAAATTTGGGTCACACATTTCCTTTCCAACCTCCTCATAGAGATCTTCAAATTGAGTTATTATGATGGTCAAACGTAGATCGTATGCCAAAGTTACGACCCTAGAACACTGGACATCCAAATTACTCATTCATACAAACACTTTGTGTACATAGTTCCTATAGGTCATAAATACATATATGTTCACTGATTCAATAAGCTCATTGGAGAATCATCAAGAAGGCTCTATGCCCTCTTCACATAGTTGCAATAACACTTATTAGTCCATGCATTCACCAAGAATTCATTATCATATAAAAAAACGGAAGAAGCCATAGACATAATACATCATATAACTAGCATATAACCAACTTATAACCGTAATAGAAATGATGGAAAAGTATCCATAACATAACCATCATAATAAACACATATTTTGATATAACGCAATAGGAAAATATCACATAATAACATATGAAAATTCCAACCAAGTTGGGGGCTTCCACATACCACCCTATCATAGATTGGGTTGAATCAAATCTGTTTTAGCCAATCAACCCATGCCATATTCGAATAATTAATGTGGCATCATAAGGGTAAAACATAATAGAACCATCTAGTGATTCTAGAGGCCAATTCACCTCAACCCTCCACCATAGTCATTCCACCTCTATGGTCTAGAAATGACTAACCATAGCGAGATCGGTCTCTATCCAAATTTTCCAAGGCTTTAGGAACTAATAACTCAACCGAAAACTATCGCAGGGCTCCAAAGCATTTTTCCAAACAAGCTCTAGGGTATAGTAACTTGTTAAATTGGCAACTAGGGCCAAACTCCATGTGGGTTAGCTTATTTCTGGCAGCTAATATTTTTATTGGATCCCTCTCATCGATAGGTGTAGGATTGATCCAAAGAAAATCTGATTCTGATAAGTATTTATGGAGATATGAATTTATTTTTTTTATGTAATTATTATCAAGCCGACCAGCTCTTATGTAGGCTCTAGAAGCCCAATCGTCATGTCTATTCACTTATACATTTTGGTATAAATAGAAGAGGATTTGATGTCATTTGATACACACATTATTGAGGTGATCTCCTCCTCTCCACGTCTTGGGTTTTTGGAGAAGGAGAGAGACACCATGAGAATGTACGCTAGACTACGATGCCCTAATTATACGCACAACAATCTACAATACATGGCCTAACTATATGCACATCAATCTGCAGTACGATGCCCTAACTAATGTCCAACGATCTATAGTATGATGCCCTTAAGTTACACACTGTCATAAAAGGGAAATTCAGTAAAGGCATGGACCACACAATCAATACGTTGTTCAGATATGCTATGTTGATATATACGCAGTTCATAATAGAAGTGATACGGTGGACATGTTACGTTGTTCATAGTTCATGATTTAAATGTAGGCCATTACATACATACGCTGGGTTATGAATCCGCAGGCAAATGGAGACAACCCTATCCACACACGCAGGCAATAGAGACATATACATTGGGTCTTGAATTCGCAGGCAATGGAAACACATACGCTGGGTTATGAATCCGCAGGCAAATGGAGACAACCCTATCCACAGTGAATAGAGACACCCTATACGTAGGCCATGGAGACGTATCAGGTGCAGTGATCTACGAATTGAGTCAAGGCATGAAGCCACCGTCCAGGCATGAAACCGCAAAAGAAAATGCCGCAGTTATAAGGAACAGTTAGGATTACGCAGAAGATGTATACGCACAGCATCGACAACAATATATATATATATATATATATATATATATATATATATATATATATATATATATATATATATATATATATATATATATATATATATATATATGCACAGGTCATGAAACAATATATGTATAAACAGCTGGGATTACGCAGAAGATATATACGCAAAACATTCACAACAATATATACATATATATATATATATATATATATATATATATATATGCACAGGTCATGAAGCAATATATGTATGAACAGTTGGGATTACGCAGAAGATATATACGCACAACATCCACAACAATATATATATATATATATATTATATATATATATATATATATATATATATATATATATATATATATATGCAGAGGTCATGAAGATACATATACGCAGCAAATGGAGGAGACCTTATATGCTGTACAACGCAGTCAATGAATGGTAACACACAAACCCTCTGATCTGCTATTCTTGAATGAATTAATGCAGCAGCAATGTCACTTTGGTTATCACTCCCGGATGTCTCTGAAGTACAGTTGTAACCTAACCTAGGAGGTGTGATGAGGATGCTGTAAACAACAGTAATGAGGATTACGTTGGGTGTCATCTCAATAAGTTTCAGTGTTTCTCATACCTGTAAAAGAAGACATACAGTCTCAACAGTCATTACTATATTTAGATCTAGTAACAAGATAACAATGATCATGGGCAGCATGAAGTATAATAATCATGGGCAGAATGATAGATGAGATCATGGGTAGCATGATGTATGAGAGCATGGGCAGCATGAAGTAGGATTATTAGTGCAACATGGTGCAGTACACTACAAGGTACAACAAGTGGACGAGATGCAGAATGATGATAGGTGGAGTCACCTTGAGAATCAGTTGAAGCAGAATGTCTTCAACTGATCTCATCATTATACACAATGATCTACGCTAGATCTAGATAAGTCAAAGTGTTGACTTCTGTTGTAAATGTACTCTCTCTCTCTCTATCTCTTTCTCTGCTGAACTTTGAAGATAAAAGAAGATTTGATCAAAGGGTTTCCCCACACATTGTGGGGTTTGTCCTTGGCTCGCGCCATATCTTGTGTCCTCTTGCCTTGGCTTGTCTTCTATGATTTATAGTTATGTTCTATCTACAGTTTATCTTAATGCTGATGTGATTGCTAATTATGAAAATTTAAATAAATTGCTCTAGCATAGAACATACCTAATCTTAACATGGTATCAGAGCTGAGGTGAAGAAAATGCCCAAGCAAGAGTGAAAGAGCAATCACCGAAGATAGTTGGGACAAGACAGAAGGATCTATGGGTTCCTCATAATTCACCTAGGGTGAAGTCAAAGCAGAGAATGTTATTAGAATGGCGCAGTGGAAGATTCTGATGGTCTATCTTAAGATCACTTCATTGGGAAGTTTAGGTCTAAGGGTGGAAGGAAAGGCAGATGCCTTGTTGAAATAAGTTCGGCCGTTATGCGAAGGAGTGTCTGAATGGCAGAGACACATCTCTTGATGAAGATAACAATCATTCCTGGGACATCTTCCATGATCAAAAGAATGACTGGTAATGCAAGTAATCAAGGAAATGGTCGACTCTTCCATGAAAGAAAGGAACCCCAAAATCTCTTTTATGTACCTGATCGAACCTGATGTCCATCTCAGAAATGGAAGTCAAAGGTTACAGGGTGTCACTTATCGATGGAAAGGTACGTGTTTGAAAATAGGTCTTTTAAAGATTTTTTTGAGTTCAGGGTTGTATCAAGTTGCAGGAAGTCCACTAGGGACCATGTCCATTGACTCAGCTTCGGAGGTCTGTGAGTCAGATGGTGACTAGAATTCCTGAATTCGAAAAGAAGCATGAAGGTACATGTATGAAATGTACCGAAGGAAAATATTATAAGGGGACCATTCCCCTCATGCAGCAGGTTCACAGGTTTGGAACAAACCGAGGAGTTTGAGAATCATGATCAAGGAATCTCATGTATATAGGTGGAATAAAGCCCTCTATGGCTTGAAGAAAAACACCTCGGGCATAATATGAGAGGATTGATAGCTGTCTAATGTAGCTGAGATTCACTAGGAGTGAAACCGATCCAAACCATTACTCGAAGGTTGTGGATGATAAACCTCTCGTACCGGCACCTATGTCTGACAGGTGCAGACCCTCTCATTTATAGGAGACAGAGGGAGTTGGATTCTGAATGTTGGAAGATAAGCTGCAAGCTTGTGGCTGCCTCGAGGATATTAACATTTAGAAGTTATATGCTAATGATGTCGGACCAGATTTGGGAAATGCCTCTGAGTTTCATAAACTCATTCGTGTTGATGTTTTTGGAGAACCTCTGTCCGGACATCTGTGTTGCAGTTAGCATGGTGAGATCATATTTGGTTGAGCCTCACTAGATTGGTGCCAAGAATCTTCTAAGATATCTTCAGGGCACAATCTCTCATGAATTGAGATACACTGCTGGAAATATGAAACCACATGATTATTCGAATGATGAGTAGGAAGGCATTATGGAGGATCACTAGAGCACTTCTCAGTGTTGTTTCTCTTTGCAATCTGCCTCGATATCCTAGATGAGTAGGAAGCAGAAGTTGGTGACTCTGAGCACCACCAAGGCAGAATACATTGCTGATAGTATGGCCTTCTATGAGGCAGTCTGGTTGTTGAAGCTCTTTAGTGAGTTGTTTGTACACATGATGAATACCACTGTGATTCTCTATGACAACTAGAGATGGGATTCGATTATTAAGGAATCCCGTATTTGACAGTTGCTCCAACAGATAGACATCAAATACTGCCTTATCTAGGATATGGTAAGTCGATGATCAAGGAGGCTCCATCAAACTGAGATGATTTACAGGACAGAGCCCCGAGGAAAGATCAAATTTGTGATTTTCCCGAACGACTTGGAGTCATCGAGAGACCTTTGAAAAAGGGTCATGCATGTTGCATACATTGAGCTCTGGGAGCTCTGGGGGGCTTGCAGTTCTACTGGAGCAACATATGACCACAAGGTGACTCACCCTCCCTTGGTGGTGCGCACTGAAACAAGATGATTCGCTCTCTTGTGGGACAAGATGATTCGCTCTCTTATGTAGCAGGATGATTAGTTCTCCTGTGAGGGCTGTATTGATGTGTTCTCCATGGAAATTGTAACGAATTGATGTGTTCTCCTGTGAGGCCTGGATTGATGTGTTCTCCATGGCAGCCTGGATTGATGTGTTCTCCATGGCGATTGTAGTAGGATTGATGTGTTCTCCTGTGAGGACAGGATTGATTAAGTTCTCCCATCGAGGCATTCTACCCATGTAGTCTGGGACTCATGGGAAGTACCTCTCATCTGATCAATGAGCAGGGAAATGAAGTTAGGGACCATAGTAGTACTGATGGACGCATCGTTACATCTATCGTGCTCCCTACGCTAGGATGTCCTCCATTGATCTGGGATCAATGATACTGGTCTGGGACCAGTGGTAGGAGTTGTACATACTATGACGCTGACTGCGGGTCGGCTGAGACTGGTCTAGGACTAGTGGTACATACTCCGAGACTGACTTCGTGTCAGTGCAGGACTGGTCTGGGACCAGTGAGAGTCGTACCTACTATGACGCTGACTTTGGGTTGGTTGAGACTGGTCTGGGACCAGTGGTACGCACTCTGAGTCTGACTTCGGGTTAGTGGAGAATGGTATGAGACATTCTTGATCAATTCTTCTTCTTCATAGTTCAGCAGAGCAGAGCTAGTAGAGCGAGCAGAGCTGAGCAGAGCAGAGTAGAGCAGACCCAACAGCACTGAGCAGAGCAGAGCTAACAGAGCCAGCAGCGCTGAGCGGAGCAAAGCCGAGCTAGTAGAGCTGAGCAGAGCAAAGCCAACAGAGCTAAGTAGATCTAGCAGAGCTAGGCAGAGTAGTGCAAGGCACTAATGGCAGAGATAGTACAGTCATACATATGGATTAGCGGATGGAGTTCTCGAGAGGGAGTGTTAAATTGGCAACTAGGGCCAAACTCCATGTGGGTTAGCTTATTTCTGGCAGCTGATATTTTTATTGGATCCCTCTCATCGAGAGGTGTAGGATTGATCCAAAGAACATCTGATTCTAATAAGTATTTATGGAGATATGAATTTATTTTGTTTATGTAATTATTATCAAGCCGACCAACTCTTATGTAGGCTCTAGAAGCCCAAACGTCATGTCTATTAACTTGTACGATTTTGGTATAAATAGAAGAGGATTTGATGTCATTTGATACACACATTATTGAGGTGATCTCCTCCTCTCCACGTCTTGGGTTTTTGGAGAAGGAGAGAGACACCATGAGAATGTACGCTGGACTACGATGCCCTAATTATACGCACAACAATCTACAGTACATGGCCTAATTATACGCACATCAATCTACAGTACGATGCCCTAATTAACGTACAACGATCTATAGTACGATGCCCTTAAGTTACACACTGTCATAAAAGGGAAATTCAGTCAAGGCATGGACCACACAATCAATACACTGTTCAGATATGCCATGTTGATATATACACAGTTCATAATAGAAGTGATATGGTGGACATGTTACGTTGTTCATAGTTCATGATTTAAATGCAGGCAATTACATACATACGCTGGGTTATGAATCCGCAGGCGAATGGAGACAACCCTATCCACACGTGCAGGAAATAGAGACATATACATTGGGTCTTGAATTCGCAGGCAATGGAAACACATACGTTGGGTTATGAATCCGCAGGCAAATGGATACAACCCTATCCACAGTGAATAGAGACACCCTATATGTAGGCCATGGAGACGTATCAGGTGCAGTGATCTACGAATTGAGTCAAGGCATGAAGCCACCGTCCAGGCATGAACCGCAAAAGAAAATGCTGCAGTTATAAGGAACAGTTGGGATTACGCAGAATATATATACGCACAACATCCACAACAATATATATATATATATATATATATATATATATATATATATATATATATATATATATATATATATATATATATATATATATATGCACAGGTCATGAAGATACATATACGCAACAAATGGAGGAGACCTTATATGCTGTACAATGCAGTCAATGAATGGTAACACACAAACCATATGATCTGCTATTCTTGAATGAATTAAGGCAGCAACAATGTCACTTTGGTTATTAGTCTCGGATGTCTTTGAGGTACACTTGTAACCTAACCTAGGAGGTGTGATGAGGACACTGTAAACAACAGTAATGAGGATTACGTTGAGTGTCATCTCAATAAGTTTCAGTGTTTCTCATACCTGTAAAAGAAGACATACAGTCTCAACAGTCATTACTATATTTAGATCTAGTATCAAGATAACAATGATCATGGTCATCATGACAGATGAGATCATGGGCAGCATGAAGTATAATAATCATGGGTAGAATGATAGATGAGATCATGGGCAGCATGATGTATGAGAGCATGGGCAGCATGAAGGAGGATGATTAGTGCAGCGTGGTGCAGTACACTGTAAGGTAGAGCAAATGGACAAGATGCAGAATGATGATAGGTGAAGGAGTCACCTTGAGAATCAGTTGAAGCAGAATGTCTTCAACTAATCTCATCATTATACACAATGATCTACGCTAGATCTAGATAAGTCAAAGTGTTGACTTCTGTTGTAAATGTACTCTCTCTCTCTCTCTCTATCTCTCTCTCTGCTGAACTTTGAAGATAAAATAAGATTTGATCAAAGGGTTTCCCCACACATTGTGGGGTTTGTCCCTGGCTCGCGCTATATCTTGTGTCCTCTTGCCTTGGCTTGTCTTCTGCGATTTATAGTTATGTTCTATTTGCAGTTTATCTTAATGCTGATGTGATTGCTAACTATGAAAATTTAAATAAATTTCTCTAGCATAGAAGATACCTAATCTTAACATAACTCTACCCATTGAGGGCACCAAATCATTTGCCCCAACCTAGGCTTGAGGACTAGAAACTCTACCCAAGTTGTTATAGGGCTCCAAATAATGTTTTCCAACCCACAACCATAGGGAAAACTAAGAACCAATAGGAAAAGCAAGTGGAGAAAACCCAGAACACCATGGCTATCTAGGAAATGGTAAGGCAAAGCTGAAACCACTATCAATCCAAGAAAATATCCATGCCAATGGCAACACATAACCAAATTATAACATTCATATACCATGCATCCAAAAATAAACAAGGAGGTCGCACATGCAACCTATTACTCATAAAGAAATTTAGTTGTAGTGATTGATCTAGATGTCTCCTTGTGGTTCCTTGCTTTCATTTTTCTTCCTTATCCAATACAAGTGAGTACTAGAGTGCTCCAATTATAGGCCAAGAGTTATCTAAGTGTGAAACACTGAAAGAGTATGAGAGAGAGAGAGAGAGAGAATGAAAAATATTCCAAACACAAGACTATAGAAAATATAGAAATTGTTTTACTGAAGTATTTTTTATCATTGATGTCTCTAGTTTTTTCATTTTCCTTCATTTTTACTTCAATTCCTTTCTCATTCAAATTTGTGTATCTTCATCTCCCTTTTATGTGATTTTCCTTTAGTTTCATAATTTAATGCCAATTAATTCCTCATTGCCGTTGCCAATTCCTTTGTTAATTTCCATATCCATCAATGAATCACAAACAATTTCCATCACTATGTTTTTCCCATTTTACAACTTGGAATATGTGCCCCACAACCTTGGTCTTATGTTATTTACATGGAAAATCAACTAGGGGCTCTTACAAGTAGTTGGTGCAATGGAAGCACTTTCGACCTGTTGAAGGCACAATGGAGATGGAAAAACAAATTATGATGTTATACCCATTTTTGTTTGACGATTACATGGGTGTAGGAGATATTATATAATGCTGATTTTTTTCTTTTATTCCCTTAGTTATAGAGAACACCAAGGATGATGTTCCTTTAATGGGGTGGGATTTATAACATCCCTTCTATATGACCCTACTTTTGTAATCATTGTCATTATCTATATATCTATATATATATATATATATATATATATTATAATTGGATGGAACTAAATATTGGAATGAGAGATCCAATATATGAAGGAATGTAATGAGTGTTGTTAGTGAGAACAATGTAAAAGTTCGGTCGCAATGATGGGTAGAGGAGATGATCATGTTTCTCACTTCCACAATATGAAGGGGAGGGGAATTCCACATTCATGTGGGGGAACAATGATCCTGAAGCCAAATGAGAGAGATGCAAGAAAAATGGAATTCACTTGAACAACATAATGATAGACAAATAATGTGTGAGAGAATGGGACAAAAATTGAAGAAAGAGAAACATGTTTTGAGAGAGAACAAGCTTGGACTACATAGGCATGGATGGTGAGTGATGGAGAATCCTAATGAAGTTGGTGGTATGTGATTCCTTGTTTTGATGTATTAGAGTTGTGGACTATGTGCATCCAAGCTTCAGAAAAAGGATTAGAGGAGACTATTGGGTGATGGGTGGTTTATATATTGTTGATAAATCACTAACTATGGTAGAAATTCACTCATGTTCTTACTCAAGTGGCTGATAAATCACTATTTTTTTATCAAGAGGGATGATAAATCAGTTACTTATTTCCAAGGAAGATAATAAGCCATCTATTCTATCAACTACAAGTTGATACAGTGCTTTCCTTGAGGATACAACCGATAAACCACGTAAAATATGATCCCATACTCCGAGAGTTAAGCATTATTCTAGGTGAGAATAATCGAAATCGCTTGGATTGCAGATATGGATTAGGGGTTGATCACTTCAAGGAATACTATGGTGTAGCTTACCGATGGTTGGGTGGACTATTGGAGGCCCACCTTAAGTTTCCATCCTTTTCTAGAAATTTAAATAAGTGTCATGGATTGTTTATAAATGAATTAGGTTGAGTACTATGTGTGGTATGTTAAGGAATAATGTATGGCTTTGTGTTATTCTGGAATGGTCATTGGAAAAGTAGTACATGTTCTTTCTAGGAAACTAACCATGAATGTTCTTTTGGATAAGTTGAGATACTGAATTTATGTGAGTGATATGATGTTATATATATATATATATATATATATATATATATATATATATATATATATATATATATATAGATATAGATATATATACAATTGTGAATGGTTGCATAGAGACATGCAAATAACTAATATTACTAGTGATCTAATGGTTTCCATGGTTATATAGTGAACCGATCACTATCTATTTAATATTGTAATGTATTATGTTATATTTAGAATATATGAAAAACGTATATAAGGGTTTAATGAGATGTTTCCATAACAAAGTTTGCAAGGAAGTAATTTATCAATGCATTATCTAGAATCAAAATTTAGTAGTAGACATTTATGTGAGCCTTTATTACTATTACTTCCATTTAAATGTTGCTAGTAATGCATGCTACTTTAATGTAGTTTCAACCCCATCGTAAGTGCATATCTAGTTAGGCTTAGACCCAAGACAAGTTTGGAAAGTCCCTAAAAATCTCTAGGCAAAAAAATATACTTTGCAAATAGAAACATATAACAACATAAATATAATTGCAACAACTCAATGGAAAATATGAATGATGAATTTTATTAATCACGAATATAATAATACACTTGGTGAGGAGAAATTACAGAATTGGGCTTATAAATCCACCTCTGTGGGATGGGTCCTTCTTGACCTTTCACTTCAGCAATGTGCTTCTCCCTCTCAATATGTGGTATGCAATGGGAAAAAAGAAACAAGGGATTATTTAACTAAAGTGGGACAAATGCTATGAGATGATAACATGAATGATGAACATGATCATGGTGAATAATTGAGAGAAAAACGTTTATTTATAACAAAAATTGAGTTATATCAAGAATTAGAAAATAATATAATATTATTGACTATATCAAAATATAGTTGTTATGAATATTTTTTTATATTTTTTAAAGGAAAAAAATATTCAAAATGGTGAAATAAATTTATTTAAGAAATGGTTAATGTAATTAAAAAATGAAAAATATTTATTAATCAATTTGTGAGGATTTGAAAACATTATTAAATAATGGTTTAACAATTACCTCATCAGGAAAATAGAGGATATATATGGAATAATAAATAAATAGTGATTTATTTAACTATTCCAAGGATATTAAGTAAAAAGTGATAAGAAGTGATCATCAAATAATTATTTAATAATTATTTCTATCGAATATTAAATAAATAATGATTTATTTAGTTATTCTCATGGGGTTTTTGGATTTTAATGAGAAATAATTTAGGAAAATGGTTCACTAAATTATTTCCTATGGTGATAGTGGGTTTTATCATGGTAAAGCTCATCCTACATGGCATATTTTGATCAACCTAGTATTAAATGGTTAGGAAAACATTTTTTGGGTGATAACAGATTGCCCTGCAACATAAGAGTGTCATGGCTAAATCTTATAAAAAAACATGGTGTAGTTTTCACTTTCAAGAGACACTGAAGGGGAGTCATACAGAGAGTGTGAGAGAGATGAAGCAATGCAAGGGAGGATGGAGAGTGGAGGGGGTAAGGCCTACTTTCTTGATATAAGTCTCTTTTCATCTGGAAGTACATGATCTCAAATGAGGTGAGAGAGGCATACCCTTACCCACTGAGATAACTGAGTACAAATAATAATGTTGTGCCCAGTAATGTGGGTGTGAGAACAAAGTATATGATACAATGCTACAATGGATACCATATACATAATGTTCCTAGAATACACAATCCCAAACTGATACAACAACATCTATTGATATCAGTACATGAGACATAATCCCCCCCCCCCCATCTATGTGCGAGGGGAGATAACAAACAAAGAATCCTTGTTGAGCAAGAATGGGATCTGAATATTTGAATGGATTATCAGAAGGAGACATGCATTGTGTGGACTGTGTGATCGATGGAAATCGAGGCAATCAAATAAAAAAAAAAACATATGAGGCTGGATCATAATTTGCTGCCATCTAAGCATGTGGGATACTACCTAAGGTTCCACCCGCTCATGAGGTCTATAACATCTCAAACACACTTGGGGAATACTAGTATAATATGTTAGATCATAGGACCATGATGTTTATGATTTTAGAATGTGTGATAATGTGTTGAATTCGAGCACATGTGAAACAACCAAGTCAAAGGGAAATAATGATTCTCTTTACTTGGTCTGAGGTGTAAAATAATAATGAAACTTGGGACCAAGGTACACTTCCCTTTAGACCTCTAAACTAGAATAGATGTTCCGATGTCAACAAAAGAGGGCGCGTAAGAGTTGAGGCAATTAGGATTCCTCAACAAAGGGATGAGGGGTATAGTAATGTGATTGTTATAATGACACTAAGGATGATGATGAAGGAAGAATATGAGTGTTCGATTGATGACTTCCCTTATCAGAACATAATATTCATGGTTGACCTAGCATTGACTGAGCCTATTCCAGAAGGGATGGTCAATTAGTGACATGAAGTATTTTTAAAGACAGATTAGAATATATGCAGGAAAATGTGAGAAAAATGGGATGAATTCCATGTAAAGAGGGATGATTTACTGCAATAGGACATAAAGAGATCCTAAATAAACTTTTTGGATGTGAGGAAAACTTATATTTTATGCAAACAAGGGTGAATCTATGATGCTTCCACATAGGGGAAGCCCGAAGGGCACCATAAAAACATGAGTAAATAGTTCTTACTCATCATGAAACTCGATACCTAAGTCAACAAGTGTGAAGGTGAAATGGCGTGAGAGTACATGTGAGTCATATTATGAAATTCGGTTTTAATAGGTAGAAAAATGAGACCTCATGGAAAAAATGGCTTCTTGGAAAATGTTCAAATTACCAAAAATGAAGAGAGATTCATTATAGTGCTCAGTGAGAGATTTCCAACAATTTTGATGATTCATCAAACCAAGCTACTATTTTCTCGTAATGGCCAACATAAAATATAGGTTTTTCACTAAAAAATGGCTTCTTACCCCCAAATTCAATTCATTTTCACATTTGTCTCTTCATGAATTTGGAGAGGAGGAGGAGGCCCTAAACCTTGGCAATCATGTAGAAAACAAAACAAACATTAGAATCCATATCTATGACTTTTAGTTTGATAGCCTTACTTATCCAAAATGACCTTAATGCTTCTTGGAATGAGGGTTCCTTATGAAGAATCAATATAAGAAAAGAATACAAGAATTAATAATTATAGGTGTTATAGAGTCATCCCCGCTAACCAAGTCAAACATGGGGACTAGATGGTAAGTAGGGCATCACATAGAGTAGAATAGTTGAAGATACAGTATCAAGGATCTACAATATACAATGTGTATATGGATCACTGGACAAGATAGCAAGGTAAACTTTCTAAGGAATGGAAGGATAAACTACCATACCTATATTGTTGGGGTCTAGGCCAAGCCTTATGTTAATTAAATGAGTAGGTTGCTAAGGGTTCCATCATGCCCACAAGCATGAGATATTTACCCTTAGCATATGATCATGGAGGGGAATTATATGGTATCCAAAGGTGGGAATGATTCCCCTAACTATATGAGTTTTTGATGCACCATTGTGTTCCAGGTATAGGGGATTCAAGCATTCAACCCGACTGACACAAAATCGTATAGAGGTTGATGAGGAGATGTAGGGTCATAGGTGCATCCTAGTATTGTATGTATGGTCATAGCATGTTATGGGCATGCAAGAAGTATTTCGAGTAGTGGAATCCAAACATTATATGATGCATGGTACATAATATGGTTATGCATAATTTTGATGATGTGGGCCATTTTTTCATGGATGCCTTCTTATGGGAATACCGAATGAATACAGTTGGAGAAAGAAAATATTGGATTACCAGACTCACTTAGAAGTTCATATATGAGTAAAATGGAATGAATTTTTGGGTTCTCATACATGGTGTCACCATAGCAAAGACAAGATTTAGATATAATGAATTAATGCTCACATAGACAACACTGGGGTTGAAAAAAAACAATGTGTAAGGGACTATGTTGTTGATGGAGGATGGAGGAATGTTTAAATGGGTCATCCCCATGCTGATCTGGAGAGATATGGAAATCTATAAGTTCTACAATATGGGGAAGAATGATGGTAGTATAGTCAACAATACAAGATTCACTATGATGATTCCGGAGAATCATTTCTCCTAGAATCTCGAGAGTGGATGCCCCCTTCCACAAACATTACGTGTTAATGTAATGGCCACAAGATGAATTTGGTTTGAATTGTTTAGTTCTAAGTAAGGTTTTTGGAACCAATCATCATCATGGCATACATGGTTAACACATGAATTGTAAAAAGGGTTGGATAGATTACTAGTGGATGTGACATCCACCGTTGATGAGACTACAGTGTTTTCTGAAGATGGTTTGAAGGAAGCACAATATGAAACTCCTAAAGAGTCCAAATGTATCAATCCCATGGATGATAAAAGGTAGATAATAGGGGTAAAAGTATCTTTCATCTTGTTGTAAGGAAGGGGAATCACAATGGTGGGTGAAGAATTCTACTCTATTAGCGAAGCATTAGGGCCAAAGCCTGCAGGTAGAGGAGAGGTAGACTCTCTACGAGTGACATTTGACTCGTGAAGCACTTAAAGTGTATCAAAAAAGTCTTCAAGATGAGGAAAGTGATGATAATAATGTCCATACTTATTGCCCAAAACACAAGGGTGGTTCGTGCATATGGATTTTTTCTTCATGGAAGACTCAGGTAAGGTGACACAGACCTCATTAATGTTGGATTAAGAAAAGTATAAAAGACCACTTTTTTTGTATGGGGAAGTTTACGACAGTTATTGGTGGCATGCCCAATAACACCACACAAAGCACATCAAGGAGAAGGCTTTGGTGGTTAAAGAGGAGAGGGAGTTGCTTGCTTTACCTTATCATTTCCCCTATCTTTTGGGCTTTTCCCTTCTCACCAAATTCTTTCACAACAGTAATAATTTCTTGCTAAGGTTACTATGGAACTGAATTAAAGGAATGGGTAGTGAGAATAGGTTTAACCAGTGTTAATTTTGTGTAAAGTTTAAGCTAGTCGGGAGGTATGTTTGTAGGAGTATCTATGTAAGATACTGGGATCCCCAAACTGATGTTAGCAAGAATCATCATAGTCATTATAGGAGTAGAAAATATTCCTGGTGGTGGGAATAAGAAGGAGTTAACAATCCTATATTGACCAGCATTTAGGGGATCTCCTCGATATGAGGTCCCAAATAGACCTCACACCGTTTTGTGTAGAAGTCCCATCTGGTATGATGGCTCAGTTTCCATATATATAGAAATTTCTCCTGGGTCAAACATTCATCAGATAAGAGTGTTGCAATGGTACCTCCAAAAAGTAAGGTAAGTGTGCCTGGTGAGTGTTCAACATAACTGTGTCTAGGTTCTCTTACTGCAAAAATGGGGAGAAAAGTGACCCTCTAAGTAAGGGCTAATAGTATCACCTAGCAAGAGACACATGTGAACCAGGAAGGTCTGTCCAATTCCCAACAAAATAGTCCATAGTGGATGTAGCAGTTGTTACAACAAAAGAATATGGAAAGGTCCATCTACTATCTAGCAAAATAGTCCCCAATGGATCTGACAGTCGTTATAACCAATGAGAGGGAAAGGTATATCTAATATCCTACAAAGTAGTCCACAAGGATGAGACAACGATGACAATGATAAGAGAACATTCCAAACAATATAAGAACTAAAACAACAAAAATAATTCAACTGTCTTAATACATCTGAAACAAACATGAAATGTAAATTCTCACAGAATAGTATTACAAACATCCATAAGTCTTGCATGTAAAAATGTTGGCCTGGGAAGCCTTGTGTGTTATGAAAAAGTTCTAAGACACATATTTACATCATAAATCACTAGCCCCAATAGTGGGACATTGGAGCCACTCCTTCCTCCTCAAACAATTGATTTAAACTCTCTATGCTTTGTGTGAGGAGCCAATGTCAAAATTCATTTCCTCATACAATGGTGGATTATATATAACAAAGGGGTGTTACTTGAACCTTGTGACTCTTTGGTTTCCCTCATGATTATTCAACTTCATATGACTTTTTAATTGACATGACTCATCATATTCATGTTTGTCCATTGGCATTCCACTTTACATTACATTTGATTTACAATATACATGGCTCGTAATATTGATGTGTCCTTTGACAACTCATGATGCCACTTGACATGACACTGTTGACATGGACTGACTTACTGAGGTGGCAATGTCAAGCCTCTATTGCTATTGTGTGATAGATGCCTTCTTGGATCCACTTTCACTTCTCATCCACATAACTTTGTGGTGTGGGGTCTTCAATACTCTTTGGTCTTGATAGTTAGTTGCATGCATGTTTTCCCATTTTCTTGTTCTTGATAAGATCCTTTTCTCGTCCAGCAACAAGTTTGTCTCTAGGCATGATTCCCTCCTACTTTTCCTTATTCGTCATCTTTCCATGACTTGAGAGTGTACCTGTTCCTGCAATTCACTCATGATGGGATTACATCAATCTAAAAACTCACTACTCTATGATGGTACATTATCATTCATAGACTGAGCTTGGAAGAAGTCACAGTCTGGGAGATAAGGCTTAGTGACTACGCATTATATAGTTCTAGTTGGTAGGGAGATAGCTTCATTATGGAGACTACAAAGAGTGTAACTCACTCTTGATTGAGGAACTTTTGATCACAATCCTCACTGAGGAGAAAAATTACGCATTGCCCCTTCGGAGAAAGGACTGTGTAGTTCCAGTCAGTAGTGGATGGTGAAAAGTAACACGAATTGAGGTTAGTTTTGTGTATTTTTAGAGGCTAAGAAGACTGGGCAACAAAGGGGACTAGAAGCCAAAACTGTACAATTCTGGTGGATAGTGAGCTTCGGCTAAGAGAGGACACTAAGTGAAACCTATGTGCATTTTTGGATGCCAAGGGAGGCTGGGATCTCTATTCACTATGGGATTCCAATAGGAAAGTGAATACTTAAGGACTAAAATTTAAAAATATGCAACTCAAGCCAGACTAGAAGGAACTGTTATGCAATTCTATGAGTCAAGGAAGGTTGTTTAACTCTAGAATTGCACAGTGAAGTTACCCTAGAGGATAGTGATTATTCACTATGTAGTTCCAATTAGAAAGGTCACATCATTGAGGTTTGAGACTTTGTAGTGCACAACTCGCCTGGTGAAGCTAAGTTTCCCAGTCAAGAATATTTCTAAAAATGGCTATGTGTGAGGAAGAAGATGGACTTTTGCTAAACTCAAATCGTGATCACACACTTAGCATAATTTGATGACATGAGAACCATAGGCCATCAAAACAACAAGAAAAGCATTACCCTCTAAGTGACCATCTCACAACAACAAGAAATGAAAAGTGTGAAACTTGTCATAAACCTTAGGATGATCGTGTGATCTGAAAATCACTTATGAGTGATCTCAGTTAATTAATGTAGGTATTATAGACTCATGTGCTGGTGTGTGCCTATGTTATTTTATGCAACAAATTGATAAGATTGCGAAATAGATAGGCAATTGGAAAATAGTAAGATGAACACAGCAAGCAAATGAAAAACAAAACAATTTAATAAGGAGTTCACCCAATCCTCCTAGGCTACGTCTCCTAGTCCAGCTTCTAGTGGTGGCCTTTTTTTATTATGTCTTTAAGTAGAGTTTTTACAATGAGGAGCTCAATTTGAGTTTCTTGAAATAGATGATGCTTAGTAGGGTGGTTCTTGGATTCCCCAAGCCACTAGAGTACATAGCCTTTGCCTTACCAATTCTCGACCTCAACTAGTCTTAATGGGATGAGTCCAATTTGGTACTTAGTTCCCGACAGATATTCTCACAGGGATTGCTTGAACCTCTCAAGCCTAGTTCTATCTACTCGATGTTTCCTTACCTCTGCAGGTTGGCTTCACTTCTCTGTTCACTACTTCTTGCTTCACTCTCTATTCTGTCCCCTTTGCCTCACTATCTCCTCCTCCTGTTCTCTATCTGTTTGTGGATTAAAGACAATCTATCCCTTGACTATTCACTTCCTCTTCCACCTCTTCGGATTGCCTGCCTCTGCCCGCTTGGAATTCCCTACTTCTGCATCATCGCTATTGTGTCAAGTTTCACAAAGAGGCGGCCACTTGTCTCCCTACAAACTGAGTGCCAACTCTTCCTTGAAAAATCATTATTTCGGTTACTTTGTGAAATGATTCATCTGCCAGCTTAGCGATCAAATCAGACTTCAAACTTTTATGTGTTGTAGCATATTTCTTCCTCCCAATCTAGTCTCCTATCAAGTACAATCTCTGTTGTTAGATTTGGGGCCTCCAGATCCTACAATCATTGTTGTTATCGCACAAATGACTTGCCCAACATCCGCCGAACATGCGTCATTAAACTTATGGCATCGCTTGGTCCAAAGCAAAACCCACTTACCACCCGAAATGCCTCCAATATTCTGCCAGTTTTGGAGCATGGGACCCACCTATCATTTTAGTGCTTTTCCCATGGTTTTTTGGCTTCCCTTGTGACTGAGCACATGGGGCTTTTCCTTCTCAAGGGGTTTTTCCCAACGACATGTGAAATCGTGCATCAAAAACAACCTCCATTTCTATGTTCAAGCCTCCCAACTTCCATTTTTGCACCATGCACAGTCCCCATGGGCCAACGGTCAGCGTGCTTTGACCAAAGGTCCTCTTTGCTCCATGTTGGCTGCAAATTACCATTATACAGAGGTTATTTCAGATAGCTCATTATTTACAAGATTTTTGAAGTCTATTTTTGGGTACCACATCGGTCCATCTTTCTGCCTATTTCCATTACCCTTTTTGACCCTTTTTCACTCATTTACCCATGCTGTTATGTTAAACTTACAAGGTAAATTCCTCCTTACCTGCCCTACTGGTATATTTTAATTAATGAAGTAAAATGCACAGAGTCTATCTATTCATGGTACTAAACTATTTGTTTGACCACAACATGAGAACAGGAACCCTCAACTTAGCGTATTGCAACAGAACTAGTAACGACCGATGAGAAGGAGGATGCACAACTTAGGGAATAGGCTCCTTGAACTATTCTTAGGCCTTCTTGCTATCTGAGACATATAATGCTGATGCTGTTTCAACTGATGTATATCTCTATATCTGCAGTTGCTATGTTTTCGAGAGACCTGTTAATCTCCCTTGTTGTGTATAAAATGCAGGTTGATCCTGTGCATGGGGGTTCACCCATCAATATGGTAAACATTTGTTACTGATTAATATAAGATCGTTCATTTTGCTGTTCTAATTATTTTCGTGGCTAATGCGACCCTGATCAGAGAGTTTGGCCCGCTCTTCTGATCAGGTGCTGTGCCTTTGTGTGTGTGTGATTTATCAGTTTGTGTTGTTGTTACAGTTCCTTACTGTTTATAGTCATCTCTGCAGTTCTGTAAATTTTTAATCTTGCATTTATGTTTTGAATCTTAAGCCACGAACCCTTGGTTGGGAAAGATTACACATTTCTCCCTGCATATACCTTGCACGTTGCCTTGAAAGGATACGCTCCCTGATTGATAAGATTAATGTCGAAACAAGGTAGATAAATCACCCCTACCTGGACACCAACAACATCCAATCTAGCAGAGTCTTCCAAACATGGGCTGAAATGCTCAAGGGAAGCTAACAAATTGTTTTCTAATGTGAGAGAGAATGTGGGAGAACCATATTCTTAGTGTAGACAGAGGAGGTCACCTGATAGGTACATTGAATACATGGCCCTTGTAGGGGAATGTATTGATACTGAGCCATCTTCCTTTGAGGGAAGTAGTGCAACGGCCTATTTGGGTTGATGCTATGGTGGAGGAGTATGACTCCATAGTTCAAAACAATGTTTGGGATGTGGTTCCAAGACCAGAGAGAAAGTCAGCCTTGGCTTTACAAGGTAAAGCAAGCTGTTGATGTTAGTGTGTAGAAACATAAGGCAAGATTTGTTTCCCATGGTTTCTCACAGGTCAAGGGGATTGACTATGATGAGACTTTTTCTGTTGTCGCAAGGTATTCATATATTAGATCGATAGTGGCATTTTCAGCACAGATGGGTTGGAAGATCCTTCACATGGATTTGAAGACTACATTCCTTAATGGAAAGATTGAGGAGGAGGTGTACATAGAGCAGCTAGAAGGTTTTGAGACCTTAGATCATGAGTCACATGTGTGCCGACTCAAGAGAGCTTTGTATAGGCTGAAGCAAGCACCTCATGGTTGGTACACTAGGATAAACAACTACTTCACCTGGTTGGGCTTCACAAAGAGTGAAGAGGATGCAAAACTATACCACATCATGGTGGAAGGTAAGTAGTTTATCATTGTTATTTACATTAATGATCTCATATTGATAAGTGACGATCAGTTGATCATGTCTTGCAAGGAGGACCTTGCAATAGAATTCAAGATGAAAGCCATGGGTCTCATGCACTACTTCCTCGGCATGGAAGTGTGGCAGAAGGATGGGTAGTTGTTTGTGTCTCAAGGAAAGTATGCCTTTGAGATACTCAGGAGATTCCACATGGAGAAGTGCAAGCCTGTGCAGACTCCTCTAGCAGGTAACTGGAGGAAACATGATGCTACCTTAGGAGAAGTAATATAAGCTACTATGTACAGGCATGTTGTGGGTTCACTGATGTACTTAGTGAAGACATGACTAGATTTGTGCTATGAACCAGCAGAGTCAAGCTATGATTTGGTCTACTGATCTATTTTTGAAGGTAGTTAAGCATGTTTTGAGATACCTTAGAGGCACATCTCAGTATGGATTATTGTACATATGGATAGAGGGAATGAAGCTACAGGGCTTCACCAATGTAGATTGGGTAAGGATTCCATTAGATTAGAAGAGCACATCAGGAGGAATTTTCAACCTTGGGTCAGCAGCATGTTCTTGGTACAGCAGGAAACAGAGGTATGTTGCACTCATATCAGCAGAGGCTAAATACATGGCTGCAAGTTAGGCAGCATGTGGGGCCATCTAGATTTTGAAAATTCTAGTTGGTTTGTTTGATCAGACGATGGATCCAACTGTGCTCTATTTTGATAATCACAGTTGTATCAAACTCGTTGAGATTCTCGTATTTCATGACAGGTCCAAGCATATCGATATTTGGTATCATCATCTCAGGGACTATGTGGTGAGAAGGATCATGTTGTTGCGGTATATTTCGACTGAGGAGCAAGATGCTAGCATTTTGACTAAGGCATTGTCAAACTGTAAATTCGAGTTCCATGCAGATAGGATCGAGGACGAAGATAATCCCTTTCTCGTTGAGAGGGAGTGTTGAAACGTGGCAACAAGAATATTCCAATTTTAATTTTTCCTTGTATTAAAATTGAGAATTAAAATTCAAATTTAGTCTCACTAGTTGTTTGAAAAATAATTAATTAATTCATCTTGAGTTAATTAGTTGCATAAATTCAAACATGAAGTCTTTGTGAAGTCATGCAAGATTCATCCCTTTGATTTAGGAAGTTATCCCTTAATTAAGGAGATAAGTGTTAACACCCAGGTTGTTCCCTATGACTCCCAAGGGAATACGGCCGGGGTAACCACTAACCAATCTTTTAATCACTGTTTCTAGCCAAACAGTGATCAGAGAGGGCTCTCTCTTTATGATTTATATCTACAGTGATGGTGTTTTAGGCTAGGTATTGAGTACAGGTTATGTTTGTGTTTCGGTTGATGAAATTCCCTTAGACTTCAGTGCTGTAGTTTTTAGATATGTTGAATATCATTGGGCAATGGAGTCTGTGGCTTAATGTGTTTGAATCTGTGAGATGAAAGATGGAACTTACAGGGCCTTTTGAGTGCTTCATTAAAACATATTTTTTGGGTAATGACAGGAGACAAGAGAAAACAGAGGTCACAGGGGCAATAGTTGAATCCCTGAAAATGACTGTTACAATAAAAATACAGTTTCGAATTGCCGCAACTAAGAATTACAATTCTTTCACTGTATATGAGGAAAACATATATAATAGCTCAGTTTGAGTCCAGGGTAAACATGGTTAAATCCTGATACTATCCTTTCACCTTGCTATCAAGTGTAAAACATTAGAACAACAAAGAGAACAAAAGACTCAAAACACATGACGAAGAGATTTGTGAATACTTATAGTTTTATGCAACACCCATGGAATCCTGTAACATGCATCCTTCACCACAAGACATCAAATACACCAAACTTCTGGAAGTTCCATTCCTCCTTTGTATTAATTCTCTGAAAATATTACAGCAGATGGAAGTTATCCAAGAGAAAATTCCAGCAACCTCTTCAGCATCTGTGAAGGGTGTATATATACTAGCGGTGGTCTACAGAAATATCTGAGTTCTGCGTTATCTCAGTCTTTACATTCTCACCAACTCTTTAAGATATTATGTCAAAAATTTATTACACATTTAATACACAGTACAGGCATTTTAATGCTCTGTCAGAAGATATTTAGCTTTATAAGAATAGCTAAGTCGGTCTGAATATTTGGAGTTAATGCATAGAAAACCCGACTGTAGGCTGGTACACTATGTCTCGGACCTGTCAGCTGTGACTTTGACTGCTGCTGGTGGTGAGTGACTGGTCTGGCTGAGTTGGCTCAACCTCTGCTTTTTCTGTAAATTTAATTCCCAAAATTGCCACTGCGCGTGTCTGCCTTTTTCCTTCTGCGCTATTGGTTCTGGCCTGTCAGAATTGTCTGGGTCAAATGCCTCCAGACATCCTGTGTGGGCAGTTGATGTGCCAAAATTGCGCCTAGAGTCTCATCTGCTTCTGTGAATTTGAAGAAATTGGGTGGTGTATCAAACAGATGCTCTATCTCATTCATGAGAAAAAACAGGTTTTCCACCCTGTCATACACCATTTGCCCTGTGGCTGGCCCTGTGTCTGCTGAAGTGCTGGGAGATTTTGCAATCTCTGCTACTGCATGGGCATCAATTCTCTTGTTATAGTTGCCCAGGGTGAGCAGTCTTCCCACGCTGCTCAAAATGTTGGGGAGGCCTCTGTTCTGCAGTGTTACAAATTTCTCCAGGAATTTGTTAATTTCTGTCTGCATGTCCTGTGTTCTCCTCTCCAGGGTCCCAACCAAGTTTCTCAATGTAACAACTCTCTTGGCTATGGCAATTGTTTCTGTCCTGTTGTTGATTCCCATGGTAGCCAATTGAGTGCTGGTCTTGTAATTCAGGATATTGATCATCCTGGTAGCTGCTTCTGGCATGTGTCCAAGGCTTGCCCTGGCTCTCTGTATCTCCTTGTTTGCTTTGGTGATGAGCACCATTTGCTCATCCATAGTCTCAATATATTGCCACTGGTTGGCAATGGATCTTCCAATGTTGCTCCATAATACTGCTTTCATCTGAGCAGTTACCTTTTCCAATGCAAGCTCTTTTTCCAGCTCAGCAATCCTTCTCTTAAGGGTTTTCACCTCTCTCTCCTTGGCTGCCTCATTTTGTTTGCTTTTATCAAATTTCTCATTAACATTAGCCAAGTTCTGTTTGAGCCCATCCAGCTCTTTCATTTGAGCTTCCATAGCTCGGATCTCTGCTTGTAGCTTTTGCATGTCTAAGCTAGCAGCTTGCTCTGATGTTGTTGTGGGGGCTGTGGATGGTGCTGTAGCTCCTGTTTGCTGAGGAGGCGGAGTGATGATCGGAGGTGCTTCCTCAAGATTTATTATTAATGGAGGAGGCTGGGAGGATTGACCTTCCCCTTTCTGTTTCATGGCTTCTTGTAGTGCTGCCTTTGCAGCTTCAGTTTGTCCTAGCTGGTCTTGAGTCCTAACCAGCTCTTTGTATAAGGATACCAGCAGGTCTGTGGTATCTTTTTCTTGCCGTTGCTGGGCAACTTCATCTGTTTGTGGATGGATGGTGGCCGGGAGTTTGATTTTCTTTCTTAGGGCTGCCATGTCTGCATCCCTTATTTTCAGCAGTTCTTGGATGCCTTTGACATCCTTGGGATCATGTCCAATATCTATTATTACCTCCTCCAAGGATTTGATCCTGTTGTCCTTGGCCTGTGAGGATGCTCGTTCCAATTCTAGCTGGGATGATGTATTGTCTAGGCTGCTCTTTAACTTGTAATTTTCCAGTGTCTCATCTGCCAGGGAGGCATACACCATTTCACCCGTTTGTTTGTGTAACTCTATCTTATCCATGGGGTGAATGTCCTTAGCCAGAACTTCCATATTTGTTCTCAAATAGTCTGAGGTGGACTGAGGATGTAGAGTTGTGGGCATGAAATGGCTCATTATCATTTTGCCCTCACTCACATCAAAAGCAGACATTAGTCTCTGCTGGTTGCTGGGAGCTAGTTTTAACAAGTGATCATAGAGTTGCACTTTTATGGGATCACTCCTTCTCTTGATTTCTATGAACTGCTGCTTTATACTTGAGTGCCCCTCTCTATGCTGGCCAGAAGAGCTGACCTCTCCTCCCATTGTCATATCTGGTCCTCTTTGAGATGAGCTGGCCGAGAGTTCTCCACTGGGTGGGCCCATGCCCATGGCCTGCCTTATTGCTATGTCCTCCTCTTGGGAGTCATTCAATCTTTGTCTCTTCTCTCCTCTGATAAAGGATGAAGTCTGGGGAGTCTCTCTCTCTCTCTTTCTGGTTAAGTCCTCCTTCTGAGGTGTTTGGAGGACTAAGCTGTCCACATTGATGTCTGTTCTTGGAGACAACTCTGTTTGGGGCTGCTGTTCTGTAGAACCGGGCAAATCTGTCTCTTTATCTTGCTGTAATGGCTGCTGCCCACTAGTTTGTGGTTTATCTTGATGCTGCCCCAACTCCCGTTCTTCCATTTCTTCTTGCTGCTGTAGCAAGGTGTCAACCTGTTCTTCTGTTAATATAGGTGGTTGTTCCACCTGTTTGCCTTTGTCCTTGCTTGCTGCTTGGGTTGTCTGCTCGGCAGTTCGCTGTTGTGTTGCTGGTGTTGTGGTGGCTGCCCCAATTTGCCTCCTGTAGGAAATAGGCACCTGTCCACAAGTTTCCAAGTCAGCTTGTTTTTGGACATTTCTAGCCTCTTGCTCAAGTATTTCTTCATTAGTCATTTGCTCTACTAATGTGCCCTCTTCCCAATCTGGTGCATTTGCATATTTTTCAATTTCAGGTAATCTTGCATGAGCATAGTTGCCTAACTTATACCTGATCCTCCTGAGGGAAATAGAGTGGTTAGGGTCATATGGAATCCACTCAAAACTAGTTTTCAACTGGAGTCCTTCCAGGATCCTGTCTGCCTCTTTCCAGCCTTCCTCCTTCCTGTTGTATAAGAAGGGACCTAGCTGATTTCTCACTTTCAACTGTGATTTCTTGTTTCTACTCTGAAAGTGTAGGTAATCTGAGTTCCCAAATTGCCTGAAATATTCTAAGGCAAACAGTCTCATGGGAACGTACCTTGGCAGCCTAAATGGATTTAATTCACATCCATACACCCTAATGACTGTGTGATTCTGGTAGAAGTACCAGTTGCCGATGTTGTAAAGCTTGTTCAAATGAAGAATTCTCTTCATGTCATCGGTCAGTCTAGGAGGAGGGGCACCTTGCAGCACTGTTAGGGCTGGATGAACAAATAAATCAATAAACTCACAGTATGTATAAGGTGATACTGAGGTACAATGGAACACAGGGGTCCAAAAAACAACTGATCTTGGGGTTCCTTGGGCGTTGAGTGGCCTCAAAGGGACAGAGAAGGTAGCTGGCTGGTTGAACAAGAACAGATGGTATATGTAGGAGGTGTATCTGAACAGCCTCTCCCTCTTCAAATTCATGAACTGGTCATGAATCTTCTCAGCTATATAAGTTGCATAATCATAGTGGATAGCTGGAGGCTTACCCGGGGCAAATATGGACAGCATGGCCAATATGCTGTCATCTACATCTTCCAGTCCTCTGAATCCCAGGACATATCCAATCAAGTCCACCATCATCCTGCCCAACTCATTCAGGTATTGGTACCCAATGGGAGGGGTTCTGACTGCTTCAGAGCTAGGTGTGACAAATAGCTGGTTAATCTTCACAATCTGGTCATTAGACAGGTTATTTCCTCTCTTTATCAAATCTTGCATGGAAAGAGGGGTCAATTTCTTGGCTGTATGGAAATGCAGCATCTGATTTATACTCTTTGGAGTGATCTGAAACAGGACTAGGCCTGTGGGGCTAATGACTGCCCTTTGGCTGGGGTCATAGCACTCTTGGCAACTGTAGATAAGCTCTGGCATGGGATTAACTTGGGGAAGGTTGTATATGGGCAAATTTGATTCCCAAATTCCCAGGATATCTGCTCCACTCATGTGCTGGGCTCTCAGTTCATTTAACATCTGGATATTATACTTAGTTCCCATAGGAAACCAGTCCAACATCTGGTAATCCATGTCTCCCAGGGGCTTCCATGCTAATTCTTGGTGGGGGGCATTGATAGGCTTAATATTGAGAGCAATGGGAGTCTCCATAGCTTGTGAAGGGATAAACTAATGCAATTTGACAAGTGAGTTGGCAAAGACAGACTGCAGATTGCCCTCTGTGGTAAAAACTTGATTTTCTGAACTGTCAGAGGGGAATTTACCAGCTAGAAATTGAAATACTGCTGGTAATTGGTTACAGAGACTCTTTTGGGGCCCAATTTAGCTCCTGGTAGTAATTCAGAGGTATTCAGCGGGGCATTAGCCGAGAAAACGCAGGACGAGGGGTTTTCAGATGAATTGCAGTTTGTTACAACTCTGCAGGGAATTTTTGGACTTCACAGAGACAATGGTGGAGGTATAACCCGGTTCTAGCGGTGAAAAAGTCTGTTTTACGGTCCTATTATGCCTGTGAGCAGTTTAGAGCAGAATGCAGGTCGTATGGAGGGCAGGGCAGGGTAAATACCTGTAACTTGACGTGCAGAAGTCGTGATAAGGTGTACTGCAGTTGCTGGAGTGGTCGCCTTTGTTGAATTTACAGGTTGGCGGAAATCCGGGCAGAAACGGTTAAACAGAGAGTTCAGCAGACAAAACGATGAAATGGTGAAAAAACGCGTGAAATTTGGTTAATATGAGATTTTTACCCATTTGGCGCTTTTTTTATGATGACGTCAGCATGACGTCATTGGTGGGTCACGGTGATGTGACGTCAGCTGACGTCATCGGGGAGGACGTGGCGGAAGACGACAGGTCAACGGGGGTGAGGTGGCAGTCCAGTCAGCGGTGAGCTGGACGCGTGGTGGAGGCGGGTACGAGACGTGGCAGACAGGTCAACGGGGACGGGCGGAGGTGAAACCGTGACGGTCATGGTTAAGGCTCTAACCGTCACGGTTTCTCGGGGCGGTTAGAGTACGGCGCCCAGGGTGTCAGAGGGAGCTCCGAGATGGTCCATCGGGCGACGCGTGGCGGAGGAGTGACGAGGCGCAACGTCATGTTCTCGGGAGTTAACGTGCGGACGTGGATAGCGCTCCGATATTGTTGTGGGCCGTCGGATCTGGAAGGCTTGATCCGACGGCTGGCGGAGGTGTAAGGTGCACGGCGGATAGGGCGGCGGAAATATTAACTGTTTGTGGGTTTTTTGACATGGTTTTCAAATGTTTCAACTTCTGACCACCCGCGCTTGCATTTGGGGGCGTGCTGAAGGCGGAATTTTGCCTTTTATAAGGTTTGCGGAGGGTTTGTGGGCTAGAGGGGTTTAGAGAGGGGTTTTTACCCATGCAAAGGTATTTTTTGAGGGGAAATGATCTGCAGCAAAGGGAGAGTATCGGAGATAGGTTCACCATGGTGGCCAGATGCCACTATGATCCCTCTTTGCAGATTTCTCGGCTATTATGCCTAGGGGAGGGAATATATAACATTTAGGGCTTTATACACCTTAGTGTTATTACTATTAGGGCAAGGGGTAGAATAAGGGAGTTAAATAGTAGATTTAGGAGTTAGTAAAGTGAAGGAGGGGAATCTTTGAGAAAGGGGATGTTAATGATGGAGTAGAGGGGAAAAAGTGAAGTTAGTGATGCTCTCTGCTGTGAATCCATGAAATTCACCACCTTTTTTGCTGATATGTCCATTGCCTTGGCAAAATATCTTTGACAACTATGTAATGGTGAACCTGTCCTTTCTGCAACCACAACTGCCTACCCAACTATTTCACCTAACATTTTTTAGTTTCTTCTTGGAGGGGCACTTAGACTTGCAACCCTCAATTGCCCTTTCTTTTCTTTGGCTTTTTCATTTTTTTACTCTATCTGCTTCTACCCTTATCTCTTCCAAGGTCCCAGATTAGGCTTTTGGGAACCTTTGTTTCTCTACCTGAACTACTTATCTGCCAAGATTAAGCTATTTGGACAGACTTCTTTCTCTATTCTATAACTCAAAATTGAAACATGGCATGATCCAGCTTGAACTGTTGAATCATCCACAAAATTTGTAATAAGGTCCTCAATATTTGAAGTATTTCATACACCTCTGATTTCCTGGAAATATGGGATCTTTGTAGTAACAAAGCAGAGCATATTTGGATTTTCAATAATCAATCATGAAATATGAAACCTATTACTATAGGTATCCAACAGTGGCTCCACATGGGGATGGTTTTTCTTTTGAAAGACCAAGAACAGCAGGTCAGATTGCCTTGTTGCTCGATTGTCCATCTTAATCTTTGAGCTCTGATACATGTAACCTGTCAAAATTGTGTGCTTTTTGATGGGGAACCTCTGGTTCTATGTGCCTATTGCTGCTAGGTGCAGCACTTGGAAAACCTCTTCTTACAAACTAAAAATAGAAAACATATATAGGCCTGAATATATACAATGAACCTTTGGATCCTTATCATAGTGGACCATCATAATAGTGCTTCAGCATCCTGCCATTGACAGGACCTTCATCCAGTTCAGTTTCAGTCAAACTTTTAAGGAAATAAGTGTTATTACCTTGCACTGCTTGGACAGCAAATGGTCCTTTCCACAAAGAATCAAATTTCCCATGTTTCCCTTTCTCTTCTCTTCTTGCATCCCACTTTAGAACTTTGTCTCCCATATTGAAATCTTCTGCTTTGGTTCTTCTGTCAAAGGCCTTTTTAAGTTTTTCCTGTAGTATTTGCACTCTGCTGAAAACTTGTTCTCTGGTCTGCTGCAAACAGATTATCTGGTTGATCCTTCTTTGCATATCATTTGGCTCTGCTTGACTTTCTTGTAGAAGTTTCATAACTGGCACACCTAGTGATGAAGGAAATCTGGCCTCTAATCCATAGACTAACTCATATGGGCTGGTCCCAATTGATCTTTTGGTGGTTAATCTGTCTGCCCATAAAGCATTTACTAGCTTCTTGTGCCAGTTCTTTTTGTTCTCTTCTAGCACTTTCTTTATGATGTTTATCAAACTTTTGTTTGATGATTCAGCAAGACCATTTCCTTGAGGATAGTAAGCTGTAGAATGGCCCAAAGTAATGTGAAATTTATGGCAAAAGTTTACCATCTTCTTGGATTTGAAGGCAGCAGCATTGTCTGTTATTATCTTTTCTGGGCAGCCAAATCTAGCCAGTATATTGTTTTCTAAAAATTGAATGATCACTGAGTCATTTGCTTGTCTGCATGGGGCAGCTTCAATCCACTTGGTGAAGTAGTCTGTTGCAGTCAAAATCCATCTGTGTTGTCCTGAAGATGAGGGATGAATCTCTCCAATGAAATCCAAGCCCCATTGTTGAAAAGGTCTCTCTGTTGCAATGGGCCTCAAAGGAAGTGGCAGCAACTGTCTTCTGCCTTCAAACAGTTGGCACTTGTGGCATGATGTTGTGAATTTCTTCATATCTGAGAACATAGTGGGCCAGTAATAACCAGCCCTTAATATCTTGTCCACAGTGGACTTCCAGTACAAATGTCCACCACAGTCTCCAGCATGGAATTCTTGCATAATTTTATCAGTTTCATTCTCAAGAAGACAGTGCAGCAAAATACCTTCATGGTTTTTCCAGAGTAGATTCTCATCTAACACACAAAATTTGGATGTTTTCATTTTTAGGAACCTAGACTTAGTTCTGGACAGTCCTGGGGGAGCACACAGGTTTTGTAACACATAACAGATATCAGAGTACCATGGAGATTGTTCAAAGGCTACATTGATCTTTGGAGTCGCCAGCTCTGTTTCACTGTCCAGTTGGTTGATATCTAAGGCTTGGAAATTTGATTCTGTCATTAACTTAGCCAAACCTTGCCCTTTTATCAACTTTGTAGGCTTTATTTCAATGTCAAATTCAAGTATGTTTGCAATCCATTTTCCTCTCCTTCCCTCTAAGTTTTCTTGTGTGAGAATGTCTTTGACAATAGGACTTGGTACATAAGCTACAACATGGGAGTAAAGGATGTAAATCCTAAAGTCTTTGATGGCTTTGATCAAGGCATAGGCTTGTTTCTCCATTATTTGGTACTTCAAAGGAGCATCTCTAAGAGCTCTGCTGAAAAAAGCAATGGGCTTTTCATTCCCTTGATCATCTTTCTGCAATAATACAGCAGCAATAGTATGCTGGGAGGCAAAAGAAAAAATGATAAAGTCTCTATCAAACTGAGGATTAGTTAATACCGGGGTTTGGGTTAAAGCCAGTTTTATGCTTTCAAAGGCTTGCTTTGCTTCCACAGTCCACTTGACCTTTGAGTCTTTCTTTAGCATATTGTTTAGTAGTCTGATCAACTCTGCTAAATTTGGGATGAACCTTCTTAAAAAGTTGAGTTTTCCTAAGAATCCTTGCAGCTCTTTAACATTCCTAGGGTGGGGCATTTGTAGGATTGCTTGTATCCTGTCTGGATCAATTCTAATGCCATCTTTTGAAATGATGTGTCCTAAGAGTTTCCCTTCTTCCAAACCAAATAAAGACTTCTTGGGGTTTAAGGAAATACCATATTTCCTGCATGTTATGAAGATTTGTCTCAGATGTTTCAAGTGTTCTTGGTCAGATTTTGAAAAGGGTGTAAGATCATCTAAGTAAATGACCAAGAAATCATGAATTTCCTTTGCAAAAGCAATGTCCATTGCTCTCTGAAATGTTGCCCCTGCGTTTTTCAATCCAAAGGGCATCTTCACATACTTGAAAGTTCCCCATGGGGTAGTAAATGCAGTTTTGTCTTGATCATCAGGGTGCACTAAAATTTGATTGAAGCCTGAGAACCCGTCAAGCAGTGATATCCTTGAGGCTCCTACTACTCTTTGGAGGATGTGGTCCATTTTGGGTAAGGGATAGTTGTCTTTGAGTGATACTAGGTTCAAATTCCTTAAGTCTACACAAAGTCTGATCTCACCAGTTTTCTTTCTTGTAGGGACCAAATTTGAAATCCACTCAGAAAACCTGATTGGTGCTATGATCCCAGCTTTGAACATTTTTTGTAATTCCTTTTCAATGGAAGGAAGAAGCACAGGATTGATTCTTCTCAATTTTTGTTTGAATGGTTTTTGATTAGGCTTGAGGGGAATGGTGTGCTGTATAACAGAGGTATCATAAGACTTCAAGTCTTCATAACCCCAGGCAAAGACATCTTGGAATTCTTTAAAGAGATCAACATATTTGGGCTTTTGATCGGGGGGCAAAGAGGCGGACAGCTTGACTATCTTAGGCTTTTCCATAGTGCCAATATTACATTCTTCAACTCTTGCATCTAATGGCTGCATCTTTGGCTTCCTAGGGATGTCATTTGAGTCAAAAATATCCTCTAATGGGGTAAGGCCCACTGGGAGGAAGTTGTCTTTGAGTTGTATGATTTCAGTTTCAATGTTACTCATCTCTTCACAGTCCATTTGTTTAATTTGTTGAATGTTTTCATTGTTGAAAATGGTTGGGCTGAGCAGTTGTTTTGCTGTCCTAAGTGACATTGGGTGAGCAGATTGTTGAAACTGTAATTGTGATTGACTTGCTCCATCAACAATTTGAGATTGACTTGCTGTCTCAAGGTCAATATTTAATCCTGTAAACTCTTGTTGCAAAGTTAAAAAGTTGTTTATTTGCCTATCATTCTCAAATACTTGCCATTCTTTGACATTGTTTGGAATAGAAGGCCTATATTTGACTTCTGCTGTGAAACAATTGTTGGGTTGTAGTGGGAATTTGAAGGTGCTGGCAAATGTTGCCAAGCTGTGAGCATGGAGATTGTGGCCCCTTGGAATCTTTGTGAGAACAAACTCGGAGAAAGTTTCTAGTATTTCAATTACAGCAGACCTGTAGGACCTTAATCTTTTGTCATTGGTGACAAAATCCCCTTTTACTTGTTGAATTACTAGATCAGAGTCCCCCATGATTGAGAGGCTATGTGCTTGTAATGATTTTGCAATCTTGAGACCTAGTAGCAGAGCTTCATATTCTGCCATGTTGTTAGTGCATTTAAAGTTCAGTCTATATGCCCTGCCTTGTGCACAGGCTTTCTCTTTGTTATGTATCCATACTCCAGCTCCTGCCCCTAACTTGTTAACTGAGCCATCAAACTCTAGGACCCACAAGATGCCTTGCTGTTCAGGAGATTTGAGGTTCTGTTCATGGGATGGCAGTGTGAGCATGAGTTGGGGTTTCTTTTCCCATTTGTTTTCCAGGATAGCTTCATCATTTGTTTGACAATTTTTGACAACTAAAGGAGGGTGAATGGGTATTGTTGGGCTGATTAAATTTTGGCAGGTGCCACTTGTTTGATGGATGTTTTGTTCTTGTATGGGTGTTTCGGTCTTAATGTTATTGCTTAAGGAATTTGTGCTGTCATTGAAAAGGATGAAGGAGTCTATGTCCGAATGGACAGCATATATTGGAAAATTTTGAGGCTTTTCTTCACTGCTGACCATGTATTTCATGAGTGTTTCCCTATAAAGTCTCTTGGGTTGTCCAAAGACAGAGATGGTTGCATATGACATGTCTAATTGCAGGGAGCCTTGGAGCTTGGCTCCCCATGATCTTGATAAGAGCATTCCATATTTGGGTGGGATATCAGCAACAACAACATCCATTAAAATGGTTTTTTTGGGAAATTGAACCAGGGACACACATAAATCCTTAATCAGGCCCAAGCATTTTACTTGACTAGAATCAAAAGAAAACAGGTCTTTGTATGGTCTTGTTATATCCAAATTTAATCTTTCCATGACTGCTTTTGGCATGAGGTTGTGAGATGCACCTGAGTCAAACATTGCATTGTGCAGTATTTTATCATGAACGTGTAAGCTGACATAAAAAGGTAAAACCCCTGTGACTACTGTTTTTCCATCTACCTCTGGACCAAACAGTAATTCTGGAGTGTCATCTAGCACATTTACATCATCTTTGTTGTTGGTGAGCTGAAGGGATTTCTTGATCTGTTGCTTATATATGTCATGCTTGGCTAGCTCTAAAAGGGGAATTGCTATCTTTAACTTGCCAATCTCTGTTCCTAGGTCAAAGGGTTTATCCACCTGAATTTTAGGGTCACGGACAGCAGTCCTTTCCTTGTTCAATGAATCTTCTTGTTGGATTTCATCTTGATTTTGGAACCTGCCCCCATGCCCATGTCTTGAGGGGTGATGTTCGGATTTGGGTGAGAGGATGATGTTGCTGTGGGCTCTTGTGGTGTGGACAGAAATTCAGTGACCTCCTCAACCACTACTTCCTTTGCAGGCAAGTTTGTTTTGTCATTAGGTTCAGTGACTGAGGCTTCTTTAGATTGCTGTTTCTCCTTTACCTTTTCAGGCTGATTTGCATTTACAGTCCGACTTCTTAGTTTGTACTGCTTATGGACTTCATAGACAGCAGTATCATATCCTTGCTTAAAGTCAAAGGATTCTCCTGATTGTGTTTGGAATGTTTTGTTTTCATCCTCATCATGGTCTTCTTGTGTTAGGAAAACATGGCTTTTACCATCCAGACCTATTAAATTGATCTCTGGATCTTCATTGAGCTGATTAGCCGAGGAAGTTTCTGCATAATTTTCTTGAAAAGGTGGTCTGATATCTTGGTCAGCACCTGTTTTTCCTATATTGGGGTTCTGTGTTCTCCTAAAATTTGGGTTTCTAGGAGTATTGTTTTGTGGTGCTTCCCATGATGACTTTCTTTCTACTGATTCCACTCTCTCACCTAGTCTTTTCATGCTGTTTAGTATTGCATCCAACTTCTGATCGAAGCCCGAGGGCTCTTCCTTGAAACCAACTTTCTTTTCCAGCTTTGCCCTGTTTCTTTTGGCAATTAGGTTGGCCTCTACAGTGACTGCAACTCTTTGGGCTTCTGCAAGGGTTGGAGGGTCTCTTTCTCTCAACTGATAGGCCATATCAGAGTCAAAACCATCAGGGAAGTTATAAAGGGCCAAATCAGGAGGGGGCCTTAAGTTCTGGGGAATAGCATTGTATATGTTGTTAAACCTAGCACAATATTCCAACACCGTTTCTTGGGGACCTCTTTTAATAGTGTTATATTCACCAAGTATATGGTGTGGATCTCTCTTTTTCTCCCATCTGTTGGTAAATTCCTGGTATAGAACTTCAGAGGTTGCAATGGAATTTGCATTCAAGGATCTAAACCAAGTTCTGACATCCCCAGTTAGGCTTTGGACAAAAATTCTCATTCTAACACTGTCATCATCAATTTCATAGGTCTCAAAGTGGTCTTGCATCTTTTTAGCATGCTGGATGGCCGTCAAAGGGCCATGGGAATCAAAAAATGAGAGTCTGGTTTGATAATCTTGGGGTAGGGCTGGAGCATTGGCTGGAATCTGCAATGGTGCATATCTGTTAGCCATGTTTATAGGGTTAATAGGGTTGATAGGAACAAATGGGACAACTGGGATTACAGGTGTACTGGGGTTAATAGGATGGGTAACAAGTGGAGAACTGGTTGAGTGAGTATGTGCAGATGGTGAAGATGGAAAGGTAGGACTTTGAGGGGTTGAAGATGAACTAGGGGAATTGGGTGTGGAACGAAAAAGGACTTTGCAAGGAGTGGGAATGAGGATGGGTTGGTCTGACCTTATATCTGAATCAGCAGGTTTATCCTGCTTGTGCTGTTTCCTTATGTTCTTTGGGATGATATTTGGGTTATCAACAATGATGGGTTGATCAGGGTCAGGGTGTGCCCTAGTATGCCTTGGGTTTCTTTTAGGAGCCAGCTTCTAAGTGTTCTTTCAGAACTTTATACAGAAGTTTTGTATTTACAAGGGCAAAATAAGAACTCTGGAATGACTATATATGTTTCAAGGCTAGGATAAGTTTCCCTAGTTAGCTCTTCCCTAAGATTGCCCCTGTATTAGAGAAACAGTCCTAAGATGTCTTGGCTAGCTTCAGGCTTGATGAAAGCTTTGGAAGATAGATAGTGATTGAATAGTCTTATCCCCAGTGGAGTCGCCAATTATGTTAACACCCAGGTTGTTCCCTATGACTCCCAAGGGAATACGGCCGGGGTAACCACTAACCAATCTTTTAATCACTGTTTCTAGCCAAACAGTGATCAGAGAGGGCTCTCTCTTTATGATTTATATCTACAGTGATGGTGTTTTAGGCTAGGTATTGAGTACAGGTTATGTTTGTGTTTCGGTTGATGAAATTCCCTTAGACTTCAGTGATGTAGTTTTTAGATATGTTGAATATCATTGGGCAATGGAGTCTGTGGCTTAATGTGTTTGAATCTGTGAGATGAAAGATGGAACTTACAGGGCCTTTTGAGTGCTTCATTAAAACATATTTTTTGGGTAATGACAGGAGACAAGAGAAAACAGAGGTCACAGGGGCAATAGTTGAATCCCTGAAAATGACTGTTACAATAAAAATACAGTTTCGAATTGCGGCAACTAAGAATTACAATTCTTTCACTGTATATGAGGAAAACATATATAATAGCTCAGTTTGAGTCCAGGGTAAACATGGTTAAATCCTGATACTATCCTTTCACCTTGCTATCAAGTGTAAAACATTAGAACAACAAAGAGAACAAAAGACTCAAAACACATGACGAAGAGATTTGTGAATACTTATAGTTTTATGCAACACCCATGGAATCCTGTAACATGCATCCTTCACCACAAGACATCAAATACACCAAACTTCTGGAAGTTCCATTCCTCCTTTGTATTAATTCTCTGAAAATATTACAGCAGATGGAAGTTATCCAAGAGAAAATTCCAGCAACCTCTTCAGCATCTGTGAAGGGTGTATATATACTAGCGGTGGTCTACAGAAATATCTGAGTTCTGCGTTATCTCAGTCTTTACATTCTCACCAACTCTTTAAGATATTATGTCAAAAATTTATTACACATTTAATACACAGTACAGGCATTTTAATGCTCTGTCAGAAGATATTTAGCTTTATAAGAATAGCTAAGTCGGTCTGAATATTTGGAGTTAATGCATAGAAAACCCGACTGTAGGCTGGTACACTATGTCTCGGACCTGTCAGCTGTGACTTTGACTGCTGCTGGTGGTGAGTGACTGGTCTGGCTGAGTTGGCTCAGCCTCTGCTTTTTCTGTAAATTTAATTCCCAAAATTGCCACTGCGCGTGTCTGCCTTTTTCCTTCTGCGCTATTGGTTCTGGCCTGTCAGAATTGTCTGGGTCAAATGCCTCCAGACATCCTGTGTGGGCAGTTGATGTGCCAAAATTGCGCCTAGAGTCTCATCTGCTTCTGTGAATTTGAAGAAATTGGGTGGTGTATCAAACAGATGCTCTATCTCATTCATGAGAAAAAACAGGTTTTCCACCCTGTCATACACCATTTGCCCTGTGGCTGGCCCTGTGTCTGCTGAAGTGCTGGGAGATTTTGAAATCTCTGCTACTGCATGGGCATCAATTCTCTTGTTATAGTTGCCCAGGGTGAGCAGTCTTCCCACGCTGCTCAAAATGTTGGGGAGGCCTCTGTTCTGCAGTGTTACAAATTTCTCCAGGAATTTGTTAATTTCTGTCTGCATGTCCTGTGTTCTCCTCTCCAGGGTCCCAACCAAGTTTCTCAATGTAACAACTCTCTTGGCTATGGCAATTGTTTCTGTCCTGTTGTTGATTCCCATGGTAGCCAATTGAGTGCTGGTCTTGTAATTCAGGATATTGATCATCCTGGTAGCTGCTTCTGGCATGTGTCCAAGGCTTGCCCTGGCTCTCTGTATCTCCTTGTTTGCTTTGGTGATGAGCACCATTTGCTCATCCATAGTCTCAATATATTGCCACTGGTTGGCAATGGATCTTCCAATGTTGCTCCATAATACTGCTTTCATCTGAGCAGTTACCTTTTCCAATGCAAGCTCTTTTTCCAGCTCAGCAATCCTTCTCTTAAGGGTTTTCACCTCTCTCTCCTTGGCTGCCTCATTTTGTTTGCTTTTATCAAATTTCTCATTAACATTAGCCAAGTTCTGTTTGAGCCCATCCAGCTCTTTCATTTGAGCTTCCATAGCTCGGATCTCTGCTTGTAGCTTCTGCATGTCTAAGCTAGCAGCTTGCTCTGATGTTGTTGTGGGGGCTGTGGATGGTGCTGTAGCTCCTGTTTGCTGAGGAGGCGGAGTGATGATCGGAGGTGCTTCCTCAAGATTTATTATTAATGGAGGAGGCTGGGAGGATTGACCTTCCCCTTTCTGTTTCATGGCTTCTTGTAGTGCTGCCTTTGCAGCTTCAGTTTGTCCTAGCTGGTCTTGCGTCCTAACCAGCTCTTTGTATAAGGATACCAGCAGGTCTGTGGTATCTTTTTCTTGCCGTTGCTGGGCAACTTCATCTGTTTGTGGATGGATGGTGGCCGGGAGTTTGATTTTCTTTCTTAGGGCTGCCATGTCTGCATCCCTTATTTTCAGCAGTTCTTGGATGCCTTTGACATCCTTGGGATCATGTCCAATATCTATTATTACCTCCTCCAAGGATTTGATCCTGTTGTCCTTGGCCTGTGAGGATGCTCGTTCCAATTCTAGCTGGGATGATGTATTGTCTAGGCTGCTCTTTAACTTGTAATTTTCCAGTGTCTCATCTGCCAGGGAGGCATACACCATTTCACCCGTTTGTTTGTGTAACTCTATCTTATCCATGGGGTGAATGTCCTTAGCCAGAACTTCCATATTTGTTCTCAAATAGTCTGAGGTGGACTGAGGATGTAGAGTTGTGGGCATGAAATGGCTCATTATCATTTTGCCCTCACTCACATCAAAAGCAGACATTAGTCTCTGCTGGTTGCTGGGAGCTAGTTTTAACAAGTGATCATAGAGTTGCACTTTTATGGGATCACTCCTTCTCTTGATTTCTATGAACTGCTGCTTTATACTTGAGTGCCCCTCTCTATGCTGGCCAGAAGAGCTGACCTCTCCTCCCATTGTCATATCTGGTCCTCTTTGAGATGAGCTGGCCGAGAGTTCTCCACTGGGTGGGCCCATGCCCATGGCCTGCCTTATTGCTATGTCCTCCTCTTGGGAGTCATTCAATCTTTGTCTCTTCTCTCCTCTGATAAAGGATGAAGTCTGGGGAGTCTCTCTCTCTCTCTTTCTGGTTAAGTCCTCCTTCTGAGGTGTTTGGAGGACTGAGCTGTCCACATTGATGTCTGTTCTTGGAGACAACTCTGTTTGGGGCTGCTGTTCTGTAGAACCGGGCAAATCTGTCTCTTTATCTTGCTGTAATGGCTGCTGCCCACTAGTTTGTGGTTTATCTTGATGCTGCCCCAACTCCCGTTCTTCCATTTCTTCTTGCTGCTGTAGCAAGGTGTCAACCTGTTCTTCTGTTAATATAGGTGGTTGTTCCACCTGTTTGCCTTTGTCCTTGCTTGCTGCTTGGGTTGTCTGCTCGGCAGTTCGCTGTTGTGTTGCTGGTGTTGTGGTGGCTGCCCCAATTTGCCTCCTGTAGGAAATAGGCACCTGTCCACAAGTTTCCAAGTCAGCTTGTTTTTGGACATTTCTAGCCTCTTGCTCAAGTATTTCTTCATTAGTCATTTGCTCTACTAATGTGCCCTCTTCCCAATCTGGTGCATTTGCATATTTTTCAATTTCAGGTAATCTTGCATGAGCATAGTTGCCTAACTTATACCTGATCCTCCTGAGGGAAATAGAGTGGTTAGGGTCATATGGAATCCACTCAAAACTAGTTTTCAACTGGAGTCCTTCCAGGATCCTGTCTGCCTCTTTCCAGCCTTCCTCCTTCCTGTTGTATAAGAAGGGACCTAGCTGATTTCTCACTTTCAACTGTGATTTCTTGTTTCTACTCTGAAAGTGTAGGTAATCTGAGTTCCCAAATTGCCTGAAATATTCTAAGGCAAACAGTCTCATGGGAACGTACCTTGGCAGCCTAAATGGATTTAATTCACATCCATACACCCTAATGACTGTGTGATTCTGGTAGAAGTACCAGTTGCCGATGTTGTAAAGCTTGTTCAAATGAAGAATTCTCTTCATGTCATCGGTCAGTCTAGGAGGAGGGGCACCTTGCAGCACTGTTAGGGCTGGATGAACAAATAAATCAATAAACTCACAGTATGTATAAGGTGATACTGAGGTACAATGGAACACAGGGGTCCAAAAAACAACTGATCTTGGGGTTCCTTGGGCGTTGAGTGGCCTCAAAGGGACAGAGAAGGTAGCTGGCTGGTTGAACAAGAACAGATGGTATATGTAGGAGGTGTATCTGAACAGCCTCTCCCTCTTCAAATTCATGAACTGGTCATGAATCTTCTCAGCTATATAAGTTGCATAATCATAGTGGATAGCTGGAGGCTTACCCGGGGCAAATATGGACAGCATGGCCAATATGCTGTCATCTACATCTTCCAGTCCTCTGAATCCCAGGACATATCCAATCAAGTCCACCATCATCCTACCCAACTCATTCAGGTATTGGTACCCAATGGGAGGGGTTCTGACTGCTTCAGAGCTAGGTGTGACAAATAGCTGGTTAATCTTCACAATCTGGTCATTAGACAGGTTATTTCCTCTCTTTATCAAATCTTGCATGGAAAGAGGGGTCAATTTCTTGGCTGTATGGAAATGCAGCATCTGATTTATACTCTTTGGAGTGATCTGAAACAGGACTAGGCCTGTGGGGCTAATGACTGCCCTTTGGCTGGGGTCATAGCACTCTTGGCAACTGTAGATAAGCTCTGGCATGGGATTAACTTGGGGAAGGTTATATATGGGCAAATTTGATTCCCAAATTCCCAGGATATCTGCTCCACTCATGTGCTGGGCTCTCAGTTCATTTAACATCTGGATATTATACTTAGTTCCCATAGGAAACCAGTCCAACATCTGGTAATCCATGTCTCCCAGGGGCTTCCATGCTAATTCTTGGTGGGGGGCATTGATAGGCTTAATATTGAGAGCAATGGGAGTCTCCATAGCTTGTGAAGGGATAAACTAATGCAATTTGACAAGTGAGTTGGCAAAGACAGACTGCAGATTGCCCTCTGTGGTAAAAACTTGATTTTCTGAACTGTCAGAGGGGAATTTACCAGCTAGAAATTGAAATACTGCTGGTAATTGGTTACAGAGACTCTTTTGGGGCCCAATTTAGCTCCTGGTAGTAATTCAGAGGTATTCAGCGGGGCATTAGCCGAGAAAACGCAGGACGAGGGGTTTTCAGATGAATTGCAGTTTGTTACAACTCTGCAGGGAATTTTTGGACTTCACAGAGACAATGGTGGAGGTATAACCCGGTTCTAGCGGTGAAAAAGTCTGTTTTACGGTCCTATTATGCCTGTGAGCAGTTTAGAGCAGAATGCAGGTCGTATGGAGGGCAGGGCAGGGTAAATACCTGTAACTTGACGTGCAGAAGTCGTGATAAGGTGTACTGCAGTTGCTGGAGTGGTCGCCTTTGTTGAATTTACAGGTTGGCGGAAATCCGGGCAGAAACGGTTAAACAGAGAGTTCAGCAGACAAAACGATGAAATGGTGAAAAAACGCGTGAAATTTGGTTAATATGAGATTTTTACCCATTTGGCGCTTTTTTTACGATGACGTCAGCATGACGTCATTGGTGGGTCACGGTGATGTGACGTCAGCTGACGTCATCGGGGAGGACGTGGCGGAAGACGACAGGTCAACGGGGGTGAGGTGGCAGTCCAGTCAGCGGTGAGCTGGACGCGTGGTGGAGGCGGGTACGAGACGTGGCAGACAGGTCAACGGGGACGGGCGGAGGTGAAACCGTGACGGTCATGGTTAAGGCTCTAACCGTCACGGTTTCTCGGGGCGGTTAGAGTACGGCGCCCAGGGTGTCAGAGGGAGCTCCGAGATGGTCCATCGGGCGACGCGTGGCGGAGGAGTGACGAGGCGCAACGTCATGTTCTCGGGAGTTAACGTGCGGACGTGGATAGCGCTCCGATATTGTTGTGGGCCGTCGGATCTGGAAGGCTTGATCCGACGGCTGGCGGAGGTGTAAGGTGCACGGCGGATAGGGCGGCGGAAATATTAACTGTTTGTGGGTTTTTTGACATGGTTTTCAAATGTTTCAACTTCTGACCACCCGCGCTTGCATTTGGGGGCGTGCTGAAGGCGGAATTTTGCCTTTTATAAGGTTTGCGGAGGGTTTGTGGGCTAGAGGGGTTTAGAGAGGGGTTTTTACCCATGCAAAGGTATTTTTTGAGGGGAAACGATCTGCAGCAAAGGGAGAGTATCGGAGATAGGTTCACCATGGTGGCCAGATGCCACTATGATCCCTCTTTGCAGATTTCTCGGCTATTATGCCTAGGGGAGGGAATATATAACATTTAGGGTTTTATACACCTTAGTGTTATTACTATTAGGGCAAGGGGTAGAATAAGGGAGTTAAATAGTAGATTTAGGAGTTAGTAAAGTGAAGGAGGGGAATCTTTGAGAAAGGGGATGTTAATGATGGAGTAGAGGGGAAAAAGTGAAGTTAGTGATGCTCTCTGCTGTGAATCCATGAAATTCACCACCTTTTTTGCTGATATGTCCATTGCCTTGGCAAAATATCTCTGACAACTATGTAATGGTGAACCTGTCCTTTCTGCAACCACAACTGCCTACCCAACTATTTCACCTAACATTTTTTAGTTTCTTCTTGGAGGGGCACTTAGACTTGCAACCCTCAATTGCCTTTTCTTTTCTTTGGCTTTTTCATTTTTTTACTCTATCTGCTTCTACCCTTATCTCTTCCAAGGTCCCAGATTAGGCTTTTGGGAACCTTTGTTTCTCTACCTGAACTATTTATCTGCCAAGATTAAGCTATTTGGACAGACTTCTTTCTCTATTCTATAACTCAAAATTGAAACATGGCATGATCCAGCTTGAACTGTTGAATCATCCACAAAATTTGTAAATAAGGTCCTCAATATTTGAAGTATTTCATACACCTCTGATTTCCTGGAAATATGGGATCTTTGTAGTAACAAAGCAGAGCATATTTGGATTTTCAATAATCAATCATGAAATATGAAACCTATTACTATAGGTATCCAACAATAAGGATGAGTTGTATTTGAGTTGTAATTAGTTAGCTCAGTTAATTGAGTTAAGTCCACTTAAATTAGTTCCAAACTATTAGAGGAACTAATTATTAGTTTAGTTAGTTAATGCATGCATGCATAAAGCTATTGTAATCTAGATAACTGAGTACTCTGTCATAAATAACTCATGCATGTCAGTTCAGACAAAGACCCAATTGAGATTAAAGGCAAGGATAGTGTACTATCATGTTCAAGAATTTTCCTATAAGAAAATATCTTGCATGCAGAAGGAATTCATTCCTTGAGATTTGCATAGTTTTACAGTGTGTTGGAGTAGTGTGTGAGATCAATGTCACACAAGGTTACAAAAGGAACACCCAGGGAAAAATACGCAACGAAATAGGAGGCTTGGAGAGCAGAGGAAAGGCATATGAGATGTCTATTATGTCTATGAGTAGTAGTGAGGGATATACTGAGAGCTGGATAGTTGTGAGAGCTAAAACTTTGTGTAATCTTGAGATATTTCCACTTGTATGATAATACAAATAGTGACATTTTCAGCTGAGGCTTTCCCCGAAGTATTATTCTTTAATTCATGTGTATTGATTCTTCTTCTTCGTTATATGTGTTCCAATTGATCTTTTCTCAAATCGATTAAGCTTCCGCAAGCTTGATTGTAGAAGTACATTAAGTATTTTGGTTTAGTATATTGCATTATAAGGTAATCTACAGTGATAATTTCTACATGAATTCTTGCAGGATGGCAAAAATGATGAGAAGAATGGTGGAATATAGTTCATATGAATCTCTTTATAGATCATATAATTAGCAAGGAGAAGAGTATTCTACTAACATAGAAGATACACTGAGAAGTTTGAATGTAGAAACCAAGAGTTGCATCGAAGGTAAAAGCATATTGATTAAGGCACAGAGAAGACTTGCTAGAGCATAGGAAAAGAAATCAGAGGTTAATGAAATCATCCTTCTGAGTCTACCATATTTGTAGAGATAAGGACTACTTAGTATCATTCACGGATAAGAGGAAAGGAATAGTGGGGAATATGGCAGTAGGTCTCGATCAGGAGACAGGTTTGACAAACAGGACACAATTAGACGTGGTAGATATTTGGATATACCTGACAGGAGGGGTAGTGATCATGGGTTCTATTTTAATTTTGGTATAGAGATACATCATCACCATCATTGCCATGATATGCATAGCAAGAGTTAGAAGGAATTTTTTTTAGAGGAGTAAAAGAAATACAAGTCTCCTACATTCGATGGAGAGATGAAGAAGTCACAAGATGTAGAGGCATGGTTGTTGGGAATGAGGAAATTCTGTAGATTGCATGGTTATTCAGATAATGTGAAAGCAAGTATAGTTTCCTTTAGTATCAGAGGGAACAAATGCACTTGGTAGGAAGATGTGAAGAATGTCAGAGGTATTAGAGAAGAGGAGTTGGTTTGGGATGAGTTCGAGAGGCTTTTTAGGAAGCAGTACTTATCTAAGAGTTACTATGATGATAGGAAAAAGGATTTTTATGAGTTGAATATGGGTATGATAACCAATGAAGAGTATACTAGTAGATTATTATAGTTGTTGAAGTATGTGGCTTATCTTAAGGAGGAGAAAGTAAAGATTCAAAAGTTCATTAATCAGTTTCCAATAGCATTCAAAGACATGACAGAGTTTGATGAAACTATATCATTGAAGGAAACAAATAGAAAGTTGAGGCATTGTAATAAACAATCAAATAAATAATATAAGTCTAACCAGTATTTGAAAGGTAATGAGAACAATGAGGTAACATTCTCTAAGAATTGAGAAACACTTCACGATGTAGGTTAGTTGACGATGCAAGATTCTGCAAAAATTGCAAGTGGAAATCCCTGATGTGAAGTACCAATTAGTCCTCAAACCATTTAGTGTAGGAGTCCCATCCAGTCATACATCCCAACCACCATTGGATTGGTAAGAAATTCCTTGGTTTCAATTAGACACAGGAGAACATAATGCCTCTTTTGGTCAACAAGAATGTGAGCTTTATGATACTCCCAATGTAAGGTGTATGAGGGATACTTCCATGACTAGAGAGAGAAACAATCCACTGGTTAGAAAATTAATAGTACTATCCTAAAGGGACACTCGGGGAAATGAGAGAGACTTGTTGAGTACATACAAATGAGTCAACATAATAAACAATAATCGTCGAAAAATAACATCATTCATTCAATAATAGACATAGGTAAGCAACAAAATAGTTCATTAACTTAGTATGTGAATAAAACAACATATACCATACACATAACCAGAATAGTCCAACTAAGAATAGTCCAACTACATCTATAATACATGTAAGAAGGAATGCCAACACATTGATATTTTAATAATAAGTGAAAGGTCCCAAGTATACTATTACATGACTTAATCATGGTATCTAATAGTGGAACATGAAGCCACAACTTACTTCTCCAAAGAATAATCTATCTCCCGTGTCTTATTGAAAACAATGGATTTCTTACCAATCCAAGATCGCCAAGTCATATTACTGGATGGGACTCCTACAACAAATCATGTCAGGTCTAATTAGAACTTTAGATTGGCAATATCCCTTAGCAACGTTGGAAGAATCCAACACCATCAACATTTATGGTCCTAGAAGGAGGACTAGAAGGAGGACTAGATGACAAGATAAGTTCGTGAAGTCTCCTTGAATCTTTTACCTTTAATATCTTCATACCAAATCATAATCCTGAGGTGTTTTACATAATCTTTAGATGTTTAAATCCTCGTGGAATTTCTCAATTATTTGTCATCATTTAAATTTGATGGCATGGGTAGATGAACTGTCCTTGGGTATGGTGTTTAATTTGTTCAATTCTTCTTCTTGAATGGTGTTGTTTCAAATGAAATCATTGCACAATTGTTTATCATTGCATTGTATGGTCGTTCAAAGAAATGGTGTTATTATTTACCCACTTCTTCTATCACATATTTCAATCACTTGGTTAACGAGCTTTATCTAGTTTTTGATAAGTATGAATATCAAGATGTTTTTGATCAAATTGGTCAACTTAGAATGGAATTGAATAAATCTCTTGAGTATTTTACTGATTGGTTCCTTTATCTTTGTTGTTAGTTTCAGGTTGAGGACATGAACTGGTAGTTCTTAGATGAGAATTTTTTATTATTATTTTGTATGCCAATGAAATATTTCAAATCATATTCGTCATGTTCTCCTGATCGGGAATAATTTCAACATTTAAAGGAAGAATCATATATACTCTTTGTCCCATGTCCTCTTCCCTTTGATATTTTGTATGCCGGACCTAGACCGATTATTAAATAGGAAGATCATATTACAGACAAAGAACTTATATTTCTATCACATCGTTCATCTGATGATTATTCATATGAATTTATCAATCAACCATATTCAGATCTTGGTAATCCTCCTCTCAATATTTCACTTGTTAATAGAGATGAACCCTTAGATGATACTGATCCCGATGAATTTATTCTTTCTTAGTTTTATGGTCATTATTGTTCAAGTAATATGGGTGGATATTTATTACCACATGATGATATGGATTTGCAACATTTTCAAAAGGAGTATGACACAATTATCGAATATTTTCTTTTAGGTATATCTCCTTTCGATCAAGAAGATGACATGCTTATCATTGAAGAAATTTTCACTAGTATTGAACATTTATCTTTTCATGAATGCCATGATTTAGATATTGAAACATTTTTTGATATGAAATTGACCGTTTTTTCTCATAATCCAAATTCAAGTTAGTTGATTAGGTCACTTCAACTAAGGTTGATGGTTATGTCAGGCCATTGTCACCATGTTGATATTTGTGATTTCGGCCAGTTTTTTATTTATCTCAAAAACGTTTTATTTGATGTTATCACATGGGATGAAGATCCCTTCCTGAGCGATATTTGTTTTATTCATATAAAACATTTCAACCCACTCGGAAGGAAATGTAATTAGGTTATTGAAATTCCACCTATTCATTCCATTTCAAGAAAATCTAAAATTTGTAGGGTAGAAAGAAAGAAGAATCTTAATCAATATTTTTCATCATAAATCAAGTAATTTCATGCATGTGATAGCCTAGATTATCGTCAACTTGATGACATGAATTACATGGGATTTACGTTGTATGTTTTCTCTAGTATTTATTTCCTTAAAGGTTATTTCCATGATCCTATTGTGGATTCATTGGAAAAGTCTTTTCAGTCTAGGCCCATGTCTCATGGTCGATACATGCATACTCTCCATCAAGTCATATATGGTCATAGGCCTAGTGTTTATCATTGTTGTGAATTTTAGCACATGATAGAATAGTTTATTGCAATACATTATTTTGGTTGCACTTCCTATTTTGGTCAGTCGTTGTAGATGTTTACAAAGTTCCACTTGTTCACTTCACTGCTTTTCAATTTTAATTGTACATGATCACATCCTTTAGTTTAAAGGTAGGTATCAACTTTTATGGTTGCACTAGAAGTTTCACTTTACATTATTCAGCCTTTTATTACTTAGTTTAAGCTAGGTTATGTTACATGTAGTTAGATGCATTGCAATTTCCTTTTGTTTTCAAGTTGCGATTTTATGTTTTCTAGTTTCCTAAGCCATTGAATAAGTTAGTTTTATATTTAAGATGACTTGGATAATCATTTGTGGAAGGAAATTTGTAAAACACACAACCATTGCCTTATCTCTCATCCTTTTTCTTGATCTAGTTTACATCTTTGAAGTCAATGATTTTCCGACAAAATATATGATTCTTCAACTGGGAAGCTGTAAGAAAACCATGAAACCCTCATCTATTTAGTATTCTTATTCCCACACTTAGTTCTATTAATAATGGCATGTTAATTATTGCCTATTTGTGTTGAATAAGATAAGGGGGGAGATTTAAGCGATTAAAGCATTAAAGGTGTAAAACTGGTCTTTGAAGGAATAGCCTCTTATGCTCTCCATAAGTTAGGATACCTGTTGCACCCATTGAAAAATAATAATTCCCTATGCATAGTTGTATGAAATAAAATAAAATATAAAAGGGTGAAATAAGAGAAATAATTCTTACACAGGGAGGTGAAGCAAGTGACTTCACCGAGGTACTATCAAGGCTCGCTTCAGGTCAAGCAACATTTTTGTTCTTCAGGAGACTCCATTTCGGTATTTTCTAGGCCTATTAGTAGCAAAGAAATGATATAGATGTAAAACTCACTCTTTTATTGTTTTATTTCACTATACTATACTACCCTTACTTATATTGAAAATATATTGATGTGGCTCGTTTAATATTTATGTTACACCGAGAAATGGAATAGGGAAAACTATATATTTAACCAAGTAGAGTGGGAAGCTAAAGGTAAATCATTGTTTGAATCAATACTTCCCAGAGAAATGAGACTTTGCGCTTACAATAAAACTATTTCAGAGAAGATGGGGTTCTCCCATAGTGTCACCAATGTTGCTGCTGTGACAACGACCCTCCAAATAATTTTCCTATGTCAATTCTGGAGCCTATGGTAGCTATCATTTGAAGTCCCCATGCTTTTTCATGTGGTTTAATTTGTTATTTGTATGTTTTTTCCTAATGTATCATCCTCCCTAGTCGATGTTTTTCAAGTGTCATCACCTAACCATTATTATTTTTTAAGCTAGTAGGTTGTTGTTAGGGGAACTCACGATCTTTCTTGACATAGAAACTTTCCTTCTAGCCATATGTACACTCAAAAAAGCACACAAAAGCTAAAATAAAAAAGAAGAAAAAAAGAAGAAAATATCTCACAAATTCAAAAGTTCACTTTGAGTTGAAAAAGGCTTTTACTTGAGGTGAGTGCACTCCTTCACGCTAAAGAAGTGCACCCTACATGGGCACATTCATTTAGGTTGAGAAAGTGTACCCTACTTGGGTGCACTCTTTTGTGTTGAAGATATGCGCCCTACCTAGGCACACTCCCTCATGTCAAAGACATGTGCCTTGTCGATTTGCATGCATGACCCAACTTGTTGCACGAGGGCACACTCCCAAAAAATATGAACCACCTTAACGCCTCCTTAACTAATCCTTTGATACGATGACAAGTCCCACTCATGCAAGAATCTATTTTGAATGGCAATTTGTTTAAATAAAATTAGTTAATAATCCTTTCCCCATAATTTCATCTGAGTTGAGTGCACAACTGGAGAATCAAGAATCCCTTCATTACTAGGTGTAGCAAGTAAGTTTGCATGCTCAATATTCTACTGTTTTTCATAATTTCACTATCACAACTTTCTTTTCTTGTTACCAATCTCTTGCTTTCTAGTTTGATTGTTGGCATTTTAGTTGAATCTTCATCATACAAGTGTTAAATCATTGGCACATGGTAGAAACATTTCACATTCTGGAGACCTTCCATCTTCCACCATGCATGTGAAAACAACTATAAATCATTGTAGATCATTCTTCTCCTAATCTTAGCATTGAATCCTATCAATTAAACTTGTTTCTGAGCTTTCTACAGGTAGAGCGCACTTCTTGAGTACAAATCTCCTTCAGCCTTAGAAACTGTAGCTTGTTTGACCTATTTTTCTTTGTAAGCGCATGAGTGCATCACGAAGGCATGAAGCTCCATCCATTTAGACCTTCAACATGTGACTATGTTCTCTCCTTTTCCTTGATCAAATAAGCGCATTTTGAATACGTGAATCTTTATTTTCCTCATCCTTCATTTTTTTGGAGTGTGATAGTGCACCCTCCTTGTCTGCGAAGCTAGATGGGCACATAAGGAAGACATGAAGGCCTCTTTTCCCATTCCTTTGACCATGTAGGGTGCTAAAATTCGCATTGGGTAATTTTTTCCTCTTTCTTGAGTGCATGATCACACTACAAAGCCCTGAATGACCATGCATATCCCCTTTGTGCTTCGACAGTGTGCCCTCCTAGTTTGCGTGTATATTTTTCTTGCATGCAATTTATTGTTGGCTCTCGTTCATGTTTTCTCTATTCGAAACTAGATCACTACTAAGAGGTGGGGGGTGCATCAGTAGTGCAGGAACTTATAAACGTTTCTCCAATTAATTGTTATTTAACCATGCATAAAATAAAACACATATTTAGATATTATAGAATCATACATAAACTAGAAACCATGAAAGAAATCAATACAATGGACAGCTATTTCTGGTGGAAAATCCTCTCCAGGGGAAACAACCACCCATTGTTGTTAAGCTGCTCAAGTTCTATTATGTCGAATAATTATTTACATATAGATATAAATATGGCTACAATCATATGGAGAATATTTCTCATGTAGATCTATGAACTACCATCTTCTGAAGGCCACCATGATCAATGATCCTCACCTAGATACTCTTGAACACTCAATCAACTCTACAGACTCTGATCTATTGCAGGCCACCACAACCAAAAGCCTCTCTTAGTTTTCGTTGAACTATCCAACCACCATTGGATTGAGAAAACTTCTCACTTATATTGATTTAACCTCAGTCACCCACCTCCACTCCTCTATGGGGTTCTTGTTCCACAAATCTTTATACTGGAACTGAGCACTTGTCAACATGATCACTACAACAATGTATCATCAAGGCACACAAAATCTAAATCAAAACTACAACAATAAATCCATCAACATCTCAATAAAAACATCTACCAATCCACCTTTCATTTCCTCACTCAGAACTCATAAATGATGGATGAAACATACTTCAACTAGCTTCTACTACAAGTGAAAACTACTTTAGAAAATAATCATACAAAACTCACACAGTTTGCACACAATGCTCAGAACTCATACTCACTCTAGACTCAAGAGAATCAACCATACTATCATTGAGAAATCTAAAATATATAAATGAACTGAGATGCTCAACACAATAATTACTTAGAACTACTGAGACCAAAAACTATGTTCATATGCTTGACTTAACCTCGATTCAACTCATTGACTCTATCAAACAACTAAATGAACCTTCATTTTGATATTTTCAACTTTTATTAGTTTATGGATGCCCTAAAAACATTTCTAACCAAATTTCAAAAGGTTTCAGTCAAGAACATCACAAAAATACAAAACTTAGTTGAAATGTGTGACAAATGCAGCTAATAACTCATGAAAATCCTTGGTCACATTCATAACACATGATTAACAAGACTAGAACCTTCATTCACTCCCATAGGCATTTCTGCTAGTGACTGGAGCCTTTTAGTGACTCCCACAAGCTTGGCTCCATGCGACTGGGACTAAGGATTAAGAAAACTCAAACTAATTCATCCCATATCATTGCCAAACTTCAGGGACAGGTTCATCACCTCCAAAACAAACCTCCAATCTTCTATGATAATTTCACAACTAATGGCATAGGCCAAAAAAATATACCACATGTCAATGACATGCAGTCCCTAGTCTGCAAAACTCCTCATCAGGACCAACACCTCAATCTCTTCAAGCAGCAATTACAAACTGTCTAAACACTTCCAACACCTGTAGCAACATCTAACAACATATCCAACTCCTGCAGCAATGGCATCAAGTCATCCAACTGCATCCAACAATAGTAGAGGCACCTCCAACACATACAACAACATCTCAACACATGCAACAACAACTCAAATATTTCCATCACATGTAGAAGCATATGTAACACTTGTAGAAGCACTCCAACCACCTACAGTAGAAACATATCCAGAACATGAGCCAATTTAATCATCAACCTATGATAATCCATCATATAATTCATTGCATCCATCTTTACTTAGCCTCCAAATCTCCTCCACTAGTCATGTCATAACAAGTTGGCATCAATTCGAACCATCAAGACCATCAAACTGAACACTGCAACAACCAAACACCCATTTCACATCATGAGATAGACATAGGCATATGATGAACAACACCAAGACCTTTTTACATCAATTCCAACACTACAACTCCAACAAAAACCCCCTTTGGAATTGATGTTAATGTCAATCCAACATGTGAGGTTGATCTCCAACTCTGTCCAAATTCCCTCCCTTTGACACCAATAAATAAGGGCCATACTAACACTGAAAAAAATGCCAATAATGTGCCATATGGGAGAAGTTCTCCCCCTATCACACTCAACACCATGCATATGCAAACATAGAAGTATTTCATGTAAGATAAGCATGTTAAACAAAAAACTATGCTGTCAGCAAACCTCTATTCAATTCCATGAAATCTCTTAAATCTGAACGTGCTACCCCTAAGCATATAATGAAGATGCAATCACACTCTCTTTTCTCATGAAGAAACATATTTGCATGCTGTAATAAACCTCCATTCCAAAAGTAAGAGACTACTTCTCGTTAACCGTGACTCCAACTGACTTTGAGAAATGATATGCCATGAAGTACAATAGATACAATGCTTCATGGAGAAAATACATGGCTATGATAAGTACGTTGAATTGACTATGACTCCAGTACACCTATCGTCAACCAAGATTTCTATGCACCCAAGTTTACATCATGTACCTAATAAAAAGGGGCTACATCAATGATATACAAAATATAACATGACTTGGACACCCATTGACCCATACATTGCTAATGAAAGAACATACTAGACACCATGGGTCACTCAATGAGAAATACACCCAGAATATGACAGAATCATAATATATGGATTTTACTACTGCACATAATGGTTGTTTCTTATATACATTTGTCAAACATGAAATAACATGAGTACGTGGCATCAGTAAGCATCAATATATGCTCCATATAACAACAATTATAAAATGCAATACATGGCATGTCCATCAAAACATAAGGCCTCCATGACTAATGACATAAGCTCTCAATGTACAACAGCAACAATAGGATCACTAACCAAACCATATGCTAGTTTATGGTCAGTCAACACTTTGGCCATCACCATCCCATAAATTATGATCATGCAAGAAGATCATAAATTCCACTAGCAACCACCATGCTCCAAATCTCTCCATAGGTGAAAAATGTATCATCAATATGGCACAAGCAACAAACTAGTGAGCATAAAATCGTCACTGGAAACAACATGTATACTCCACATATTAGCAACAATATAAACTATCATGACTCATCCACATGACTGTCCAACACATAATAAGAAAAAGCATGCTCTCCCTCTCTCTCTCCATGCAATCACAACATATAATTCACCAATATAATAAATTTCAGCAAAATACATGATTCATTTACACATGAAAACACAAGCAATGAGGTACATATACTCTAGATGAACCAACTCTAACACATCACCAAATCTCCATGGTAGAGATAGGTATAATAAAGCATGCCATCACTATGATCTAGCAATGAAAACACTAGTATCGTGCCAATGTTTCCATGCAACCATACTATCTCATCAAAATAACAATGTGTGGTAGTAACAATAAAAACCATCCTACATCAAATCAATGTCATAACAAACTCCTCCATAGTGAACACAATATCAAAACTCTTCCCATCCATTTTGAAGCAAAAATTCTTCCCCTGGATGTGTGATCCCTTATCACACCTTGACCATGCACATAAGACAACCATGGGGATGTCATACCTCGAAGGATATTAGGAACAACTCAACATGTAGTTGCACCAAAAACCATTAGCAATAGATGTACATGGTTGGTCCAACTAAAATGAAACTATAATAGTAATATATTTGAAATCAAAATAACACTTCAAACCTCATGAACTCCCCATGAAGATAATATACCTCATGAGCATACTGATCCTGTGGACCTGAATATTCATGGCTGAAATGGATCAAAAACTCACTATTGTTGCTACTCCTCAAGCTTCCAACAATCCCCCTAAGACCAATTTAGTCTCATGCATACTACTGCAGTTAAGAACATATAACATGCAATAATGGACTATGGTAGGGACCGATCTCATCTAATCTAAATATAATGAGGAGGAGTACTATGTTGATATCTTCTTTCTTTTCACACTTCCCTTAAACACATACACATTATTTGGGGTCTTGACTCCTCTTTCAATCACTCTCTTTCATCCTTCTTTCCGGATGATGTAACCTTTGGAGTTGAAAATCACTTCCTTACCTGCATCCACAATTTTGATCACACTCAATATATTATGCTTTAGTCCTTCAGTGAGCCAAACATCTTCTGCATTTGTCCTCTTCTCACCAAGATTGGGTTTACGGCTTCCTAACACTCTAATTGTTTCCCTACATTCAAACACAACACAACCATTCTTTGTTTTATTGAGAAAATGAATTCTTTTCCTATATCTTGAAATATCGTGTGAGAATACACTATCTATATACCACATGTCATCCTCATCACGAGAAAAAAGTGCAATTCCACATCTTCCTAGTTGTTTCTCCTTCTTCCATGTGTTCCTTCATTGCACATTTTCCATTTAATACTTATTTTCAACAAGTTGCCTCAAAGATATAAGAATCCTACAATCCTTGGGCATGTGTACAATCCTTGGGCATGTCTGAAACAGTAATTTTCCAGTATCACTTATTTGTTTTACAACGAGCATCTTCTTCCGAATTCTCTCTGATTATAAGGATTATTGGTCTTGTTTTTTGTTGATTGCAAGCGTCATCGTTTTTTGCTAAAGCATGCAAGATTTCTTGCTAGGAATCTTGGTTGCTCTGTTTCATTAGGGTAGGAAGATTGATCACAATTTTTGTGTTAATCTTGATTTTGGTGAATTTTTGTTTGCTTGAGAAATTTGCTTTTTGTGACCATCCACTTCTTTGTTTCACGGAAGTTGTTGATTGACACTTTCTCGGAATTTGTCTTTTTGATCTTTTTGGTTTTCATTGCCAAAGCTTTCATTGCTGCTTTTGATTGTTAAGAGCGATTGCAAACACATTTATTTTTGTTGAGTTTTCATCCATTGTGTGGTGTCGATTCGCAAAAGTGTTTAATTTCCTATTCTTCAATCACAAGTTTCAGTGTTGTTGAGAGCATTTTTTTTTTGAAAAGACTCTTTTGTTTGTTGCTTTGAAGAAAATCTTTTGAAAATCTTAGTTTTGCTTTCTTGAACTTGCTTTTCATTTGGTTTCCTTTTATGAAGTGAAAGTGCTTTATGTTTGTCTTAGAACTTGTTTTTAGTGTTTAGACGAAATGAATGGTAGCATCTCATGTTCCATCTAGACATTGTAAGTGGCAAGATAAAAAATTGATAAGCAAGCAACTTTCATTTTTGTTTTTAGAGTAGTTTTAAATCTTGCATCCACATATAGTTGTTGCATTAGGATAGATTTGCATCCCCTTTTAGGCATACATAGCTTTGTTAGCTTTTGTGAGTGCGAAGTGTGAATTAACGAAAAGAAACATTTGTTTAATTAGAAGTACCTCTGAACCCTATAGAAATTGCTCTTCATCGAAAAACGAAAAAGTGCATGTGCATGTAGTTAAGTTTTTATTAATTTCTTTTGCGTCAAAAGACACCACTAGTTTCACTTCCGTTACCTTGTGACTTAAAGAACAGCCTAATAAAATCAAGCGCTAACTAAAATTCACTAGAACTTTTTGTTTTAGTCAGTTACACCAACAAGATTAGGATTTTAGGGCCTTGGATTAGGCGAGTGAAGAGTTAACTCTCCAAGGCCATATAAACATCAAACGTAGGAGTCTGAATAACGAGAGAAAATCCAATAGCGTTAGGAAGACCAGGAAAGCTCCGGATCTGGGAGTTAAGCATGAGGGTCTGTGAAGACAGGGAAGAGAGATACGCCCTCTCCTACTTGTCCGAACTTACCTCACGACTGTTCCGCCTGGCTTCTGCGATGAGTTTGTATCCATAGTTGCTACTCCTAGGGAACTACACAAGTGGCTGCGGAGGGGAATCCCGTGGCACCTGAGGTTGACGTTGCATCACTCTCGACAGTACTACTGGAGGGCATCCTTGTGAAGCTTGGGGGCTTGCACTGGCACAGGTTGTTGTTAGGAGGTCAGCGTAACTTCCTCTGTTACCTTCGTTGATAGGACTGGATCGTCATTATCCCATACTATCTTCGAAAGGCCCCTAACTCCACTTTCTTGTATTTTGGTTTCCGGTCCTCATCACCCAGAGCGGAAATACTTGAAAGTTGTTTGATTGGATGATATCTTTAGGGACTTTATAGTGTGTGCTCTTTGTTCCTTGTATATAGTTGGCTTTAGGTATTTTTGTCTAGTCACGTTTGGACTTTGTGTTCTGAGTGACCGACTTACCACTCTACCGATCTTGAAAGGCTTTTGGTCGTTCTTTCAAAAGTTGTGGAGTTGCCTCCTCAAGGGCAAAGGTTTTGGTTGCTTATCCATATTCCTTGAAAATTTATTTCTATATTCCCGTAGGGGAAGGGTCTTTGGAACAGTTAGATATGGCCAATATTCCTATGGAAACAAACCAAGGTTCCCTCCCAAAAGGGGATCCTTGTGCTTTTCCTTTCTTTGGAAACGTTAGTACTCCCTTGATGGCCACTTTGAATATTCCTGGGTTGAATGTTGGACTACCCATTTGGCTGTGGTCCACTCCGAATATTCCAAATGCTCTTGAATATTCTGAGTTGAATGGTTTATTTCAAGGGCATCACATGGGTGCTTATTGTTCATCTTCTCTCAAAGAGAAATCTGGGGTTCTTTCTTCTCCTCCTTCTTGTCACAAGAAATCTAGAAAGAGGAGAAAGAGGAAGTCAAAGAAGAAGAATAATTCTATCCTTTCATCTTCAACCTCTGCAAGTCATGTTGGAGATGAGCCTTCAGCCACTGCTAGTCATGCTGGGGGCACAAGTCTGCTCACTGCGAGTCACACTAGCACTTCATCATCAACCTCGGCGAGTCATGTTGAAGATGAGTCTTCAGCCACTGCAATTCATGCTGGGGGCACAAGTCTAGTCACTGCGAGTCACACTAGCACTTCATCATCAACCTCTGTGAGTCATGTTGAAGATGAGTCTTCAGCCGCTGCACGTCATGCTGGGGGCACAAGTCTAGTCACTGCGAGTCACACTAGCACTTCATCATAAACCTTTGCGAGTCATGTTGAAGATGAGTCTTCAGCCGCTACAAGTCATGCTGGGGGCACGAGTCTAGTCATTATGAGTCATACTAGCAAAGAGTCACCGACCTCTGCAAGTCATGATCAGGACTCTCCGCAAACCACTGCTAGTCATGTTGGCGGAATCGAGGTTGATAAGAAACCTGGACATAGAAGTTTTAAACCTAAGTTCCCTTGTAAGATATACAAGGGAGACCATCTTACTCATTTATTCCCTGGTATTCCAGAGGTTCAAAGGATATGGTCTGAGTCTGAAAGTACTTCTACTCCTAAACCTGATATGGTTTCTCATCAATCCCATCAACCATTGGTTGATAATGTGGTTGCGTTAGTGCAATCACTTGCTGATTACACTCCTCTTTTGGGGGGTGAAGTGCCTAACAAAAGAGTCTGTTGGATCTCTAGTATAGAGTCTTCTGGTATAGGGGGCATTCCAGTTTCTTCGAATGTTCCCCCTCCAAGTTCTAAGAGTGCTTCCTTTAATTGGGATAGTCTTGTTGAGCCTCGTCTTCCTTCTGCTGCACCTTTCCAAATAAAGGTCAGGGTTAATTCCACAAATGTCTATCGATGCATGGTGGATGAAGGATCCTCTGCAAGTATTATATCCTCTTTGACTTGGAAAGCTTTGGGTTCCCCAAAGTTTTTTGATAGCTCAGAGTCAGTTGTTAGCCTATGATAGAAGACCTGGTGAATCTATGGGTTTTCTTCCTCAATTGCCTATCACTTTAGGTGGGAAGACTGTCTTAATCGATATGATGGTGGTTGATAACCCTTTAGACTTTAATATGCTACTTGGGTGTGATTATGTCTATGCCATGAATGTTGTGGTGTCTTCACTCTTTCAAGTAATGTGCTTTCCTCATAATGGGAATATTGTCACTATTGATCAGCTTGCATCTGATAATCACCACCCTAATTTGACTTTACTGCAGAATGCCCCTTGGTTTGTTCCAAGTGTTCAAGTAGACTCTACCTCGCCATAGGTGAATTATGTGGCATTGATTCCTCAATTTTCAATCGCTTCTAAGAAGGATCCTTTGACTTATTATTCTCCTTCTTGGGACTTGACCCCGGCAGTTGACCAAGAGATTCATCCTATAGGGACATGGGACCCTTTAATTCCCTCTTTTGATCCTTGTAGTTCTCATGATTTCTTAGAACTTGTTTTGCCTTCACAGGAGGAACTCTTTGAAACCATGAGTTATGACTACCAAAGGAGTCCTTGGTTCGATCCCTGCAAAGGATTTGTCCAGAAGAACTATTATGCATAAGCTGCAAGGCTGCGTGGTCCCCTGTACCATATTGTATATATGACGTACGCATTTTCAAATTTTGTATTCTATAACACAAATATTTTATATGAAGTTTATATGTGGGATGTATTAACTTCTCGTCTAGTGTTCCTATTTATGTTTATAGAACTTGGAAGATGTCTCCTTTGGAAATTTATGGTTGGTCCGTTCTGACAGGTATTGGTTCTCGAAACTGGCATATAGGTTAGGTTTTTCCGCCTGCATTGTGCACTTATCAGTTTCCTTTACCATTTTTCCTTAGGATCGGCCCCACCAAGTTATGGTGCGGAACCTTCTCATTGCTTAGAAGTATCATGACTTGTGTGGTAGAGCCTACCCTATCATGGGTTCCCTAGTTAGTACCTCGTTGTCGCTTGGCACTCATGCTGATTTTTCATCCCTAGGCTCGGGAGTCCTCTGTAGCCCCGCCATGACTTATGCGATGAAGACTCATTCTTCTTAGCTTCTTCACTTCGTTCTAGCCTTATACCCTAGAGGCTCCTTTGTGTTGAGTTTTACTACTGCATTGCATGTTGACCACTTGCACCTTCTGGCCTAGAGCCGGCTTCACTTGGACTCATGTTTAATCCAACTTTTGACCATGACGTCTACAAAATCAACCTTGCATACCTTTGACTTCTACAGCTTGACACACCTTGACCTGTGGAAGGAACATACCTTTGAGCGTCACTGACCAGTTTTCACCTCCCTGCATTGAGCATAGGAACGTTCCTTTCCCAGGAACTAGATCATCTGTTTCACCGACACTCGTTCTTTCCATTGTACCATAACATTCTTTTATTCTTTTTCCAACTTAACAGAAAAAGACAAAAAAAATTAATATTCCAAAAAGAGCGGGAACGGGATAGTGTTTCCATTTATTGTTGGCAGCTAGAGTCAGTCGTGTCACCCTTGAACAAAACACTCAAAACAAAGTCTCCTCCGCATGGGTGGGATTTAGTTTGACTTAGGTACGCCATAACCTTGTTATTGAGTTAGTTCTCCCCCAATTGGTTATCTCTTCCAATCATATGGAGGGTTCGTTCATGCCTCCTGCATGGAAAACTTATATAGAGTCATCATATGCTTCCAGATAGTCACATTGAGTCATGCTTTTGCTCAAGGAAATTTAGCCTGACTCGACCTCTTTGCGATGTCTATTGACTCATTTTTCAGTTGGCCATCCCTGGTTTTCAGTGTCATGTCTATCATCACATCAGTTATATTGGTCCTTTACTCGTGCCGGTTTGAGAAGGTCCCCATTGACTTCTTGTTGGCGGGTCTTTTCCTTATCGACGACAACATCTTGCTCTGAGGACAGGCCTAGAGCCGCACCCTGGCCCTATTTTTATTATTGATAGGTCACCTTATGCTCAGCATCGATCAGTATCATCGGTCTTTGACTGAGTGGTTTCCCTTGTGCTCGACGTCAGATTACATTATCACACATTGGGATTCGTGTAGTACCTTGGTTTCCATTTGACCCTATTGGTGGATACCTCGCCTTTGTGTCAGCTTTCATTATTGGTTGGTTCAGAGGGTTTATGTCGTGTGCTACCCACATCTTGTGTACGCCGGAAATGTACTTCGGTTGGGTTATTACATCTTTTTCATTTGATTCCTTCCACATTATTGGCCTACGGGTTACACTCGCGCTAGATTGATGAAGGATGCCTTAATGCCTTCCTTCTAGCGGATCTTTCCCTGTCAACTCTGACTCATTGCTCAGGGGAAAAGATCTAGAGTCCATATGGTAGTACCTTGGGGTTTGCAGTCATTATTGGCAGATCCTTCGCTATCTACTGTGGGAAACCATCATTGTCTCCTGATCGATAGATTCTTACGGGTGTTTGACTCCAGCTCATCTATTCACACTTCTTAGATTGTAGTGGGTACCTTGACGCTCATTATCATTATCGGCAAGTAGTCTCACGTTTGTTAACGGTATACATCAATGACCGGTAATCAAACGATTTCTCACATGGTCGACTTCAGATCATTTATTCCCATAGTGTAGAAATGTACCACGGTAGTCGGTGAAGACCTCAGGTTGTATCATCATTCATTGGTTCACTTGATAGTTGCTCTTGTTGCTGCTAGTTGATACCTCTCCACTTTATATGTTGCAGTCAGTCATGGCGACATTCTATATGCTGGCACCTGAGTTTGTAGTGTAGTACCATCCTATTCCATCATCTTCAGTTGGTACCTTTTGGGATCAGTATTTGATAGCAGTGATCCATTGAATATTTCAACATCATTGAGAGTCTTATATGTGATATTCAGACATGTATCTGTTCATTATGATCAGATGATCCATTATGTATCTTTGAGTTATTTATACTTGTATACTTAGTGGATCCGCTTGTACTTCATATGCAGACATGCTTTACTTTTTCTGAGCATGGGTATGCCCGCCTCAGACAGTTTTTCTTTCTGATCTCCTTTGGTGGCTTGGCAGGCTGAATTCCGGTGAAGTCCTCCTCGGTTTTTGACAGACTTCCTTTCCATGTACTCGCATAATATATTTCGGCCATCATGTACCCCTTCTGACCTCATATATTAGGGGCATCTGTTATAGCTCCAAATCTCACTTTTATGGTTTGTGATGCTGTACTCATGGCCTAGGGAAACCCCTCCTTCTAGACTTGGTCCTAAAATTTAAAAAAAATAATGTTTTATCCCTTATACGCGACATTGCCCCGAGTTAAACGCATGTATATGCGGGTATGTGTATAGCCAACCTGCGTGTATGTATTAAAAAACTTAAAAAAATATAAAAATCCTTATTTTTGGGCGGAGATCACGGGTTTTACCTGCTGATCACCTGTTAATGCCCGTGGCCCAACTGTTCCCAACCAACTCCTAACTAAAAAACTATTTTGGAGATGGTATAAAAGGACCTCAAAGGGAAGGCGTAAAGGAGGAGAGAAGAGAAAGAAAGGTTATTATGCTGAGATTTTTCCCTTGACCAGGTCTGAAGTCCCTCGTGCCTTCTGCACTTCCCCCATTTTGTACAGGAAACCTTTGTTTTCTTGTGTGTTGATGTTCATCCACCATTTATGACATCATGGAGAGAGTCATGCAAGGAGTTTGTTAGAGGCTTGAGGTTGGAACGGATCTAGAAGGAAGCTTTGCTTGGAGCTTGCTGAAGGTGACTCAGGTGAAAATATTCCTTTTTATGTACTTTACTTTTCTATAATAAAAGAAACACATGTCTTGGTTCCTGAAATGAATCTTCTTTATGTTAATGATATTCATGTTTAGAAATCATATGTAAAAGGTTGCTTTTTCATAACTAACTACCTTTCTTTATCACATGAAGATGGTTTCTTTATAAGTTTTTGTCCATGTACTGTTGTGTTCTTTGAATTGTTTGTTTTGCAGGACAAAAGAGAAGAAGGGAACTCCAAGAAGGGTTTGGACCCTAAAGGCCTTCTCAAACGTAGGACCAAAGGTACGTACCCTTATCATAGAATTTGCTTACAATAGCATAATGGTTGTGTGAATGCATGTTTCTTTGAATAGATAACTTTCAGTCTGCTACGGTTTCAACCCAAAAATCCCTACGGGAACATTTCCCTCTATCACACATAACACTCTATATGACCAAGATATGTGGGCCAAAGGATCTGATCTTTTGATACTCATGTTTGACCTCCACCTTCTCAAGCTAGATCTGAAATCAATGGATTTATGCCCTAACAGGTTACATGCAAATCAATATCCATTAAATGAACTTGTATACCTGAAGGTGGTTCCTCCTATTGGCTGATCACGCTATTGCATAGATGTGTTCATTCTCCTCTTGCAAACAACTTCCCTATGGCCAAAATCGTGAAAATTGAAGCACTCAATCCCATCCATCAACATGGAAAAGGAGATTTGACTTATCCTCTAAAAAATGCTACCTTCAACCGTAGGAGAAAATGGTCTTCAAGATGTGAAATCTCCTTTCTTGTTGCTACTATTGGTCACATTCTTTGTTATAGCTTCTTTGATTTTTCCTTTTTATTCTTTTCTGCATGCGAAATTGTCTCGCCCTTTTGAAAATTGCTGCCAGATTTTCTCGCTGCTATAGTTCTCTTCCTTTTTACCAATTGTTGGTTCTTCTCATCAGGCTTCTTTCTCAACTTTTAAATCACATGTTCAAGTGCTTCAACATAATCCTTCCTATCATTTTTCTTGCTTCATTTGAATTATTCTAATATTTTTTATTTTGTGAGTTGTGTTCTCAAGGTAGTGATTTCTTCCTTGAGATTTTTATTCTTTTGATCACAACCCTGCAATTTCTTCTCATGATCCTTGCATACATTTTTTAGTCTACCAATTTCACTAGAAAATTATTTAATAACTAAGATGAAAAATTCATACTAAACCTTAAGGAGAAAATAATTGTGTTCATCATCTCTTTCACTAACTAAATTTGAATCATTGGCATTACTGCTATCAAAAATATAACTCAAAAGTATACCATTATGACTTATACCTTCAGATTTATTGTCATTTTTCGTAGTTGGTTTGAGTGGAGCATCCTTCATCCTTTTGCTACTCTTCTCAATCAATTCATCATTGTTTCTCCTGCTGGCTCCATATAACATATGCAATATTTCGCAAAATTAATAGATTTCAAATCTCCAATTTTCTTTAAATCTATATTATGGATATTTTCAAAAATAATTTTCCTTTCTTGATCATTTTTCTTCCATAATTTAGATGTAGGTAGATCTCCATCATGTCCTTTACAAACCAATCTCCAAACGTTAGAGCCACAAAGAAATAAATTATTTTTCATGTTTTCTTGTCATACCTTGCAATTTGTAGTAGTAAGAATTGATTTCCTTGGAGAACTTATTCTGAAGAAAAAATACAAATTTAGGTCAAAATATCCAACATCCACTCTCCAGCGATGAAGATGCAATAGAGGACCCTTGTCTATTACAAATTTTTGGAAACTATATCACTACTGAGAGAGGTGGGTGAATCAGTAATGAAGGCACTTATAAAATTTTCTCCAATTAATTATTTTGTAACCATGCATAAACTGAAACACATATTTAGATATTAGAGCATCAAACATAAACTAGAAACCATGAAAGAAATCAACACCATGGACACAAATATTTTTGGTGGAAAATATTCTCCAAGGAAAAAAACCACCCATTGCTACTATGGTGCTCAAATTCTATTATGTCAAACAATTATTTATATAGAGATATAAATATACCATAAATAGAGACTATTTATCATGCGGATCTATAGAATCCCATCTGCTAAAGCCCACCATGATCAACAACCCTCACATGGATACTCCTAAACTCTCAATTGACTCTACACACTCCAATCTACTTGAAGCCACCACAACTAATCAGCCTCACTTAGTTTATGTAGAATTATCCAATCACCATTAGATTAAGAAAAATTCTCACTTATATTGATTTTTCCTGAGTAACCCAACCCAACTCCTCTATGTGGTTCTTATTTCATACCTTTCCATATTGGCACTAAGAACTTCTCAACATGACCGCTATAACAACATATCATGAAGGCACACAAAATCCAAATCAAAACTACAACAAAAATTCCATCAACATCTCACCAAACACGTCCACTAATCCACACTTCATTCCCTCACTCAATAATCGCAAATCATGGTTGAAACATACTTAATCTAACTGTTTCTAGAAATAAAAATTGCTTCAAAAAATATGGATAGACAACTCACATAGTTTATACACAAATCTCAAAACGCATACTCACTCCACACTCAAGAGAATCAACCGTACTTTCATTGATCTATCTCCAATATATAGATGAATTGAGATGCTCAACTCAATAATTACTTAGAACAACTTAGCCCCAAAACTTTGTTAATATGCATGATTTGATCCAATTTTAGCTCATTGACTCTATGGAGCCACTAATTGTACTTTCCTTTTCATATTTTCAAATTTTATTAGTTTTTGGTGGCCCCACAAACCTTTCTGACGAAATGCTGAAAGGTTTCGGTTAAGAACATCACAATAATATAACAATTAGCTAAAACGAGTGAGGAATTCAGAGTATAACTCATGAAAACCCTCACTCACATGCATAACATAGTATGAACTCAGTTGGAACCTTGAATCACTCCCATAAGGCTATCTTCCTGTGACTGGAGCCTTTCAGTTGCTCCCATAGACTTCACTCCATGAGTCTGGGGCTAAGGATGAAGAAAACACAAAGTAATTAAGGTGAGATTACTGCCAAGATTCACATACACCTTCATCAACTCCAAAACACACCACCAAGCCTATTTCATGAGCTTACAACTGATGACATAGGCCAAAAACATCTACAACAAGTCAATGACATGAATTCCCTAGTATTCCAAACTCATCAAAACGAATACCTCCAAATCCTCAAGAAACAATCAAAACCTATCTAAAAACCTCTAGCACCTATAGCAACATCTCTAACTCCTGTAGAAACATCTCCAACTACTGCATAACATCATCAAGTCTTCCAATTACCTCCAACACTAGTAAAGGCACCTCCAAAGCATGCAACAATATCTCAACACATGTAGTAAAAACTTTAATGCTTCCATGACATGTAGGAGGATATGTAACACTTGTAGCAACATCTCTAGCATATGTGGCAAGTCAATCATAAACCTATTAGAATCCATCATATCATACATCGTATCGATCTCTACTCACCCTCCACACCTCCTCCACTAGTCATGTCATAACAAGTTTACATCGATGCCAACCATCAGGACCATCAAGCTGAACATTGAAATAACCAAATACTCATCACACATCATGAGGTAGACATAGGCATATGATGGACAACACCAAGACCATATTCCAACATTTTCATGATCTATCATTCTTGATGACTCTTTCGATGTGATTTATAATTTTTGTTGCATAGTTAGTTGTTTTAAGATGATCTTGTCGCTATGAGTGTAATTCTATTAGGTCCCTATACTACTAGTGTAACCCCTTATTGTTATTATTCTGCCCTTACATTATTTTTTATTATTATTGTACCCTTACATTATTATTGTTATATCAACTCTGAATATATTGTGACCCCTTAGACTCCTATATATAGAAAGGAGGTCATGTCATTTGTATCACGCAAGAATTGTTCATTTGTGTAATGTAAAGGAGGTTTCCCCCTTGAAGAGGCTTATTTCTAAGGCATTGATATTTGTTTTCTATCTTTTTGTGAGCTGGTTTCATAACATTTGCTATGAGAGCTTTGTATTCTAGGGTTTCCCTGCTCCAAACAAGTCATCGTGGAATTTTCTCTGTAACGTTTTTTATACAATGGTTCAGAAGCTAAAAAAATCACCCATTTGAGACGACATCATGTTGAACCTTGGGTCCAAATTTCAGATCTTGCCTCACTATATTTGTGGAGGTATGATCTGAGTAATTTAGGGTTTTTGCAAGCTCCAGAATTCCATCTCGAACAAGTCATTGTGGAATTTTCACTATAATTATTTTTCTACAACGTTTCTGACTCTAAAATTAAAACTCATTTGAGTAGCAATTGTGGTGAAGATTGGGCCCGAATTTCAGATCTTTTTTCGCTATATTTTTAGAGATACAATCAACAAAATTTAGGGTTTCTGTAGGCTCCTAAATTACATCCCTAATAGGTGACCTAGGAAAAATCATCATAACTTTCTCTCTGAGCATCAGATTGAAATTTAGTAAGAAGCTATAGAAAGAGGACTAACTGTACTTTCTTGTGTATTTCTTTCTGGTCTAAATGTCAAAACAGTAACACGTGGTACTTCATACAAGTTCACTCTACTAAAAAAGTATATAGGTAGGTCATCTTGCGAGATTGGGGATAACGCTTTCTTGGAGAATCCACTTTTGATCAAACAGATAGCATTGGAAAGATATCAGAAAGGGATACTATAGTTAGCAATTTTAGACTTTGGAGATCTAAAATTTTAGAGATACAACAGATTCCGGATCGAGATCCTAAAAGAAATAAAAAGAATTACTCGAGTCAAGAACTAGAAACACCTAGTAATCAAAATTGAATGGATGATTTGAAGAATGTGATCAAATCTAAGATAAATAGATTTATCTATGCCATGGAAGCTGATATTGATGGTATGACAGCATATTGGAAGAAAGGGATGGAATATTTCAATAAATTCATGGAACCTTTGAACAAAGGTGGGACAAAGCTACTAAAAGAAAGGCCTCCTAATGGTGGACATGTAGTAGAGGAAACTCATGATGAGAACGAAAGTAATGTTACTCATAATCTCAGAGAATCTAACATTGGATTGAATACCTAGTATATTCCAAAGATAGATATGAGGAAGTTTGATGGCAAGGATCCCGTAACATGGATACTATAGATGGAGAAATATTTTGATCTACATAATGTGAAAAACACCCAAAACGTATGTACTGAATATTTATATTGAAACATCCAAGCATATCGATATTTGGTATCATCATCTCAGGGACTGTGTGATGAGGAGGATCATGTTGTTGCAGTATATTTCGACCGAGGAGCAAGATGCTAGCATTTTGACTAAGGCATTGTCAAACTATAAATTCGAGTTCCATGCAGATAGGATCGGGGTCGAAGATAATCCCTTTCTTGTTGAGAGGGAGTGTTGAAATGTGGCAACAAGAATATTCCAATTTTAATTTGTCCTTGAATTAAAATTGAGAATTAAAATTCGAATTTAGTCTCACTAGTTGTTCGAAAAATAATTAATTAATTCATCTTGAGTTAATTAGTTGTAGAAATTCAAACATGAAGTCTTTGTGAAGTCATGCAAGATTCATCCCTTTGATTGAGGAAGTTATCCCTTAATTAAGGAGATAAGGATGAGTTGTATTCGAGTTGTAATTAGTTAGCTCAGTTAATTGAGTTAAGTCCACTTAAATTAGTTCCAAAATATTCGAGGAACTAATTATGAGTTTAGTTAGTTAATGCATGCATGCATGAAACTATCATAATCTAGATAACTGAGTACTCTGTCATAAATAACTCATGCATGTCACTTCAGACCAAGACCCAGTTGAGATTAAAGGCAAGGACAGTGTACTATCAAGTTCAAGAATTTTCCTATAAGAAAATATCTTGCATGCAGAAGGAATTCAGTCCTTGAGATTTGCATAGTTTTATAGTGTGTTGGAGTAGCGTGTGATATCAGTGTCACAGAAGGTTACAAAAGGAACACCTAGGGAAAAATACGCAAGGAAATAGGAGGCTTGGAGAGCAGAGGAAAGGCATATGAGCTGTTTATTACGTCTATGAGTAGTAGTGAGGGATATACTGAGAGCTAGATAGTTGTGAGAGCTAAAACTTTGTGTAATCTTGAGATATTTCCACTTGTATGATAATAGAAATAGTGACGTTTTTAGCTGAGGCTTTCCCCAAAGTATTCTTATTTGTTTCATGTGTATTGATTCTTCTTATTTGTTATATGTGTTCCAATTGATCTTTTCTCAAATCGATTAAGCTTCCGCAAGCTTGATTGTAGAAGTAGATTAAGTATTTTGGTTTAGTATATTGCATTATAAGGTAATCTACAGTGATAATTTCTACATGAATTCTTGCAGGATGTAAAAAATGATGAGAATAATGGTGGAATATAGTTCACGTGACTCTCTTTATGGATCATATAATCAGCAAGGAGAAGAGTATTCTACTAACATAGAAGATACACTAAGAAGTTTGAAAGTAGAAACCAAGAGTTGCATCGAAGATAAAAACATATTGATTGAGGCACAGAGAAGACTTGCTAGAGCATAGGAAAAGAAATCGGAGGTTAATGAAATCATCCTTCAGAGTCTATCATATTTGTAGAGATAAAGACTACTTAGTATCATTCATGGATAAGAGGAAAGGAATAATGGGGCATATGGCAGTAGGTCTCGATCAGGACACAGGATAGACAAACAGGACACAATTAGACGTGGTAGATATTTGGATATACCTGACAGGAGGGGTAGTGATCATGGGTTCTATTTTAATTTTGGTCTAGAGATACATCATCACCATCATTGCCATCATATGCAAAGCAAGAGTTAGAAGGATATTTTTTTAGAGGAGTACAAGAAATACAAGTCTCCTACATTCGATGGAGAGATGAAGAAGTCACAAGATGTAGAGGCATGGTTGTTGGGAATGAGGAAATTGTTTAGATCGAATCATTATTTAGATAATGTGAAAGCAAGGATAGTTTCCTTTAGTATCAGAGGGAAATAATGCACTTGGTGGGAATATGTGAAGAATGTCAGAGGTATTAGAGAAGAGGAGTTGGTTTGGGATGAGTTCGAGAGGCTTTTTAGGAAGCGATACTTATCTAAGAGGTACTATGATGATAGAAAAAAGGATTTTTATGATTTGAATATGGGTATGATAGCCAATGAAGAGTATACTAGTATATTATAAGAGTTGTTTAAGTATGTGGCTTATCTTAAGGAGGAGAAAGTAAAGATTCAAAAGTTCATTAGTCAGTTTCCAATAGCATTCAAAGATATCATAGAGTTTGATGAAACTATATCATTGAAGGAAACAAATAGAAATTTGAGGCATTGTAATGAACAATCAACAAAGAATATAAGTCTAACCAAGATTTGAAAGGTAATGAGAACAATGAGGGAACATTCTCTAAGAATTGAGAAAAACCGCACGATGTAGGTTAGTTGACGATGCATGATTCTGCAAACATTGCAAGTGGAAATCCCTGATGTGAAGTACCAATTAGTCCTCAAACCATTTAGTGTAGGAGTCCCATCCAGTCATACATCCCAACCACCATTGGATTGGTAATAAATTCCTTGGTTTCACGGACACAGGAAAACAGAATGCCTCTTTTGGTCAACAAGAATGTGAGCTTTATGATACTCCCAATGTAAGGTGTATGGTGGATACTTCCATGACTAGAGAGAGAAACAATCCACTTGTTATAAAATTATTAGTACTATCCTAAAGGGACACCCAGGGAAATGAGAGAGACTTGTTGAGTACAGAAAAATTAGTCCACATACTAAACAGTAATCGTCAAAAAATAACATCATTCATTCAATAATAGACATAGGTAAGAAACAAAATAGTTCATTAACTTAGTATGTGAATAAAACAACATATACCATACACATAACCAGAATAGTCCAACTACATCTATAACACATGTATGAAGGAATGCCAGCACATTGATATTTTAATAATAAGTGAAAGGTCCCAAGTATGCTATTACATGAGTTAATCATGGTATCTAATAGTGGAACATGAAGCCACAACTTACTTCTCCAAAGAATAATCTATCTCCCGTATCTTATTGAAAACAAGGGATTTCTTACCAATCAAAGATCGTCAATTCATATTACTAGATGGGACTCCTACAACAAATTATGTGAGGTCTAGTTGGGACTTTAGACTCGCGATATCCCTTTGCAATGTTGGCAGAATCCAACACCATCAACATTTATGGTCCCAGAAGGAGGACTCGATGCTCGAGATAAGCTCGTGAAGTCTCTTTGAATCTTTTACCTTTAATATCTTCATACCAAATCATAATCCTGAGGTGTTTTACATAATATTTAGATGTCTAAATCCTCGTGGACTTTCTCAATTATTTGTCATCATTTAAATTTGATGCCATGGGTAGATGAACCATTCTTGGGTATGGTGTTTAATTTGTTCAATTATTCTTCTTGAGTGGTGTTGTTTCAAATGAAATCATTGCACAATTGTTTATCATTGCATTGTATGGTCATTCAAAGAAATGGTGTTATTATTTACCAACTTCTTCTATCACATATTTCAATCACTTGGTTAATGAGCTTTATCTAGTTTTTGATAAGTATGAATATCAAGATGTTTTTGATCAAATTGGTCAACTCAGAATGGAATTGAATGAATCTCTTGAGTATTTTACTGGTTAGTTCCTTTATCTTTGTTGTTAGTTTCAGGTTGAGGACACGAACTGGTAGTTCTTAGATGAGAATTTTTCATTATTATTTTGTATGTCAAGGAAATACTTCAAATCATATTCATCATGTTCTCCTGATCGGGAATAATTTCAACATTTGAAGGAAGAATCATATATACTCTTTGTCCCATGTCCTCTTCCCTTTGATATTTTGTATGTCGGACCTAGACTGATTATTAAATAGGAAGATCATATTACAGACAAAGAACTTATATTTCTATCACATCGTTCATCTGATGATTATTCATATGAATTTATCAATCAACCATATTCAGATCTTGGTAATCCTCCTCTCAATCTTTCACTTAATAGAGATGAACCCTTAGATGATAATGATCCCGATGAATTTATTCTTTCTTAGTTTTATGGTCATGATTTTTCAAGTAATAGGGGTGGATATTTATTCCCACATCATGATATGGATTTGCAACATTTTCAAAAGGAGTATGACACAATTATAGAATATTTTCTTTTAGATATATCTCCTTTCAATCAAGAAGATGACATGCATATCATTGAAGAATTTTTCACTAGTCTTGAACATTTATCTTTTCATGAATGCCATGATTTAGATATTGAAACATTTTTTGATATGAAATTGACCGTTTTTTCTCATAATCCAAATTCAAGTCAGTTGATTAGGTCACTTCAACTAAGGTTGATGGTTATGTCAGGCCATTGTCACCATGGCGATATTTGTGATTTCGGCCAGTTTTTTATTTATCTCAAAAATGTTTTCTTTGATGTTATCACATGGGATGAAGATCCCTTCCTGAGGGATAGTTCCTTTATTCATATAAAACATTTCAACCCACTCGGAAGGAAATGTAATTAGGTTATTGAAATTCCACCTATTCATTCCATTTCAAGAAAATCTAAAATTTGTAGGGTAGAAAGAAAGAAGAATCTTAATCAATCTTTTTCATCATAAATCAAGTAATTTCATGCGTGTGATAGCCTAGATTATGGTCAACTTGATGACATGAATTACATGGGATTTACGTTGTATGTTTTCTCTTGTAGTTATTTCCTTAAAGGTTATTTCCATGATCCTATTGTGGATTCATTAGAAAAGTCTTTTCAGTTTGGGCCCATGTCTCACGGTCGATACATGCATACTCTCCATCGTGTCATATATGGTCATAGGCCTAATGTTTATCATTGTTGTAAATTTTAGCACATGATAGAATAGTTTATTGCAATACATTATTTTGGTTGCACTTCCTATTTTGGTCGGTCGTTGTAGATGTTTACAGAGTTCCACTTGTTCACTTCACTGCTTTTCAATTTTAATTGTACATGATCACATCCTTTTGTTTAAAGGTAGGTATCAACTTTTATGGTTGCACTAGAAGTTTCACTTTACATTATTCAACCTTCTATTACTTAATTTAAGCTAGGTTATGTTACATGTAGTTAGATGCATTGCAATGTCCTTTTGTTTTCAAGTTGCGATTTTATGTTTTCTATTTTCATAAACCGTTGAATAAGTTAGTTTTATATTTAAGATGGCTTGGATAATCATTTGTGGAAGGAAAGTTGTAAAACACACAACCATTGGCTTATCTCTCATCCTTTTTCTTGATCTAGTCTACATCTTTGAAGTCAATGATTTTCCGACAAAATATATGATTCTTCAACTGGGAAGCTGTAAGAATACCATGAAACCCTCATCTATTTAGTATTCTTATTCCCACACTCAGTTCTATTAATAATGTCATGTTCATTATTATCTATTTGTGTTGAATAAGATAAGGGGGGAGCTTTAAGTGATTAAAGCATTAAAGGTGTAAAACTGGTCTTTGAAGGAATAGCCTCTTATGCTCTCCATAGGTCAGGATACCTCTTTCACCCATTGAGAAATAATAATTCTCTATGCATAGTCATATGAAATAAAATAAAATATAAAAGGGTGAAATAAGAGAAATCGTTCTTACACAGGGAGGTGAAGCAAGTGACTTCACTGAGGTACTATCCAGGCTCACTTCAGGTGAAGCAACATTTTTGTTCTTCAAGAAACTCCATTGGGGTATTTTCTAGGCCTATTGGTAGCAGAGAAACGATAGAGATGTAAAACTCACTCTTTGATTGTTTTATTTCACTATACTATACTACCCTTACTTATATTGAAAATATATTGATGTGGCTCATTTAATATTTATGTTACACCGAGAAATGGAATAGGGAAGACTATATATTTAACCAAGTAGAGTGGGAAGCTAAAGGTAAATCATTGATTGAATCAATACTTAAATGAGACTTTGCGCTTACAATAAAACTATTTCAGAGAAGATGGGGTTCTCCCATTGTGTCACCAATGTTTTTGCTGTGACAACGACCCTCCAAATTATTTTCCTATGTCAAAATTTGAGCCTATGGTAGCTATCATTTGAAGTCCCCATGCTTTTTCATGTGGTTTAATTTGTTATTTGTATGTTTTTTCCTAATGTATCATCCTCCTTAGTCGATGTTTTTCAAGTGTCATCAGCTAACCATTATAATTTTTTAAGCTAGTAGGTTGCGGTTAGGGGAACTCGCGGTCTTTCTTCACATAGAATCCTTCCTTCTAGCCATATGTATAGTAAAAAAAGCACACAAAAGCTAAAAGAAAAAAGAAAAAAACAGAATAAAATATCTCACAAAAGCAAAAGTTCACTTTCAGTTGAAAAAGGCTTTTACTTGAGTTCAGTGCACTCCTTCACGCTAAAGAAGTGCATCCTACATGGGCACATTCATTTAGGTTGAGAAAGTGTACCCTACCTGGGTGCACTCTTTTGTGTTGAATATATGTGCCCTACCTAGGTGCATTCCCTCATGTCAAAGACATGTGCCTTGTCGATTTTCATGCATGACCCAACTTATTGCACGAGGGCACACTCCCAAAAAATATGAACCACCTTAACGCCTCCTTAATTAATCCTTTGATACAATGAAAAGTTCCACTCATGGAAGAATCTATTTTGAATGTCAATTTGTTTAAATAAACTTAGTTAATAATCCTTTCCCCATAATTTCATCTGAGTTGAGTGCACAACTGGAGAATCAAGAAGCCCTTCATTACTAGGTGTAGCAAGTAAGTTTGCATGCTCAATATTCTACTGTTTTTCATAATTTCACTATCACAACTTTCTTTTCTTGTTATCAATCTCTTGCTTTCTAGTTTGATTGTTGGCATTTTAGTTGAATCTTCATCATGCAAGTGTTAAATCATTGGCACATGGTAGAAAACTTTCACATTCCGGAGACCTTCCATCTTCCACCATGCATGTGACAACAACTATAAATCATTGTAGATCATTCTTCTCCTCATCTTAGCATCGAATCCTATCAATTAAACTTGTTTCTGAGCTTTCTACAGGTAGAGTGCACTTCTTGAGTACAAATCTCCTTCAGCCTTAGAAACTGTAGCTTGTTTGACCTATTTTTCTTTGTAAGTGCATGAGTGCATCACGAAGGCATGAAGCTCCATCCATTCAGACCTTCAGCATGTGGCTATGTGCTCTCCTTTTCCTTGATCAAATAAGCGCATTTTGAATATGTGAATCTTCATTTTCATCATCCTTAATTTTTTCGGAGTGTGATAGTGCACCCTCCTTGTCTGCGAAGGTAGATGGGCACATAAGGAAGACACGAAGGCCTCTTTTCCCATTCCTTTGACCATGTAGGGTGCTAAAATTCGCATTTGTTAACTGTTTCCTCTTTCTTGAGTGCATGATCACACTACAAAGCCCCGAATGACCATGCATATCCCCTTTGTGCTTCGAAAGTGGGCCCTCCTAGTTTGCGTGTATATTTTTCTTGCATGCAAGTTATTGTTGGCTCTCATTCATGTCTTCTCTATTCGAAACTAGATCACTACTAAGAGGTGGGGGGTGCATCAATAGTGTAGGCACTTATAAACTTTTCTCTAATTAATTGTTATTTAACCATGCATAAAATCAGACACATATTTAGATATTAGAGAATCAAACATAAACCAAAAACCATGAAAGAAATCAACACAATGGACACCTATTTCTGGTGGAAAATCTTCTCCAGGGGAAACAACCACCCATTGTTGTTAAGTCGCTCAAATTCTATTATGTCAAATAATTATTTACATATAGATATAAGTATGGCTACAATCATATGGAGAATATTTATCATGTAGATCTATGAACTACCATCTGTTGAAGGCCACCATGATCAATGATCCTCACCAAGATACTCTTGAACACTCAATCAACTCTACAGGCTCTGATCTATTGCAAGCCACCACAACCAAAAAGCCTCGCTTAGTTTTCATTGAACTATCCAACCACCTTTGGATTGAGAAAACTTCTCACTTATATTGATTTAACTTGAGTCACCCATCTCCACTCCTCTATGGGGTTCTTGTTCCATAAATTTTTATACTTGAACTGAGCACTTCTCAACATGATCACTACAACAATGTATCATCAAGGCACACGAAATCTAAATCAAAACTACAACAATAAATCCATCACCATCTCAATAAAAACATCTACCAATCCACCTTTCAATTCCTCACTCGGAACTCATAAATGATGGATGAAACATACTTCAACTAACTTCTACTACAAGTGAAAACTACTTCAGAAAATAATCATACAAAACTCACACAGTTTGCACACAATTCTCAGAACTCATACTCACTCTAGACTCGAGAGAATGAACCATACTATCATTGAACAGTCTACAATATATAAATGAACTGAGATGCTCAACACAATAATTACTTAGAACTACTGAGACCAAAAACTATGTTCATATGCTTGACTTAACCTCGATTCAACTCATTGACTCTATCAAGCAACTAAATGCACCTTCATTTTGATATTTTCAACTTTTATTAGTTTATGGATGCCCTACAAACATTTTTGACGAGATTTCAAAAGGTTTCAGTCAAGAACATCACAACAATACAAAACTTAGTTGAAATGTGTGACAAATGCAGAGAATAACTCATTGAAATCCTTGGTCACATTCATAACACATGATTAACAAGACTAGAACCTTCATTCACTCCCATAGGCAAGTATGCTAGTGACTGGAGCCTTTTAGTGACTCCCACAAGCTTGGATCCATGCGACTGGGACTAAGGATTAAGAAAACTCAAACTAATTCATCCCATATCATTGCCAAACTTCAGGGACAGGTTCATCACCTCCAAAACCAAACTCCAATCTTCTATTATAATTTCACAACTAAAGACATAGGCCAAAAAAATATACCACATGTCAATGTCATGCAGTCCCTAGTCTGCAAAACTCCTCATCAGGACCAACACCTCAATCTCCTCAAGCAGCAATTACAAACTTTCTAAACACTTCCAACACCTGTAGCAACATCTAACAACATATCCAACTCCTGCAGCAATGGCATCAAGTCATCCAACTGTATCCAACAATAGTAGAGGCACCTCCAACACATACAACAACATCTCAACACATGCAACAACAACTCAAATATTTCCATCACATGTAGAAGCATATGTAACACTTGTAGAAGCACTCCAACCACCTACAGTAGAAACATATCCAGAATATGTGCCAATTTAATCATCAACCTATGATAATCCATCATATAATTCATTGCATCCATCTCTACTGAACCTCCAAATCTCCTCCACTAGTCATGTCATAACAAGTTGACATCAATTCCAACCATCAAGACCATCAAACTGAACACTGTAACAACCAAACACTCATTTCACATCACGAGATAGACATAGGCATATGATGAACAACACCAAGACCTTTTTACATCAATTCCAACACTACAATTCCAACAAACACCCCCTTTGGAATTGATGTTAATGTCAATCCAACATGTGAGGTTGATCTCCAACTCTGTCCAAATTCCCTCCCTTTGACATCAATGGATAAGGGCCATACGAATACTAAAAAAAATGCCAATAATGTGCCAGATGGGAGAATTTCTCCCCCTATCACACTCAACACCATGCATATGTAAACATATAAGTATTTCATGTAAGATAAGCATGTTAAACAAAAAACTATGCTGTCAGCAAACCTCTATTCAATGCCATGAAATCTCTTAAAACTGAACGTGCTTCCCCTAAGCATATAATGAAGATGCAATCACACTCTCTTTTCTCATGAAGAAAGTTATTTGCATGTTGTAATAAACCTCCTTTCCAAAAGCAAGAGATTGCTTCTCGTTAACCGTGACTCCAACTGACTTTGAGAAATGATATACCATGAAATACAATATATACAATGCTTCATGGAGCAAATACATGGCTATGATAAGTACATTGAATTGACTATGACTCCAGTACACCTATCATCAACCAAGATTTCTATGCACCCAAGTTTACATCATGTACCTAATCAAAAGGGGCTACATCAATGATATACAAAATATAACATGACTTGGACACCCATTGACCCATACATTGCTAATGAAAGAACATACTAGACACCATGGGTCACTCAATGAGAAATACACCCAAAATATGACAGAATCATAATATATGGATTTTACTACTGCACATAATGGTTATTTCTTCTATACATTTGTAAAACATGAAATAACATGAGTACGTGGCATCAATAAGCATCAATATATGCTCCATATAACAACAATTATAAAATGAAATACATGGCATGTCCATCAAAACATAAGGCCTCCCTGACTAATGACATAAGCTCTCAATGTACAGTAGCAACAATAGGATAACTAACCAAACCATATGTGAGTTTATCGTGACTGAACACTTTGGCCATCACCATCCCAGAAATTATGATCATGCAAGAAGATCATAAATTCCACTAGCAACCACCATGCTCCAAATCTCTCCATAGGTGAACAATGTATCATCAATATGGCACAAGCAACAAACTAGTGAGCATAAAATCGTCACTGGAAACAACATGTATACTCCATATATTAGCAACAATATAAACTATCATGACTCATCCACATGAGTGTCCAACACATCATAAGAAAAAACATGCTCTCCTTCTCTCTCTCCATGCAATCGCAACATATAATTCACCAATATAATAAATTTCAGCAAAATACATGATTCATCTACACGTGAAAACACAAGCAATGAGGTACATATACTCTAGATGAACCAACTCTAACACATCACCAAATGTCCATGGTAGAAAAAAGTATAATAAATCATGCCATGAATATGATCTAGAAATGAAAACACTAGTATCATGCCAATGTTTCCATGCAACCATACTATCTCATCAAAATAGCAATGTGTGGTAGTAATAATAAAAACCATCCTACATCAAATCAATGTCATAACAAACTCCTCCATAGTGAACACAATGTCAAAACTCTTCCCATCCATTTTGAAGCAAAAATTCTCCCCCTGGATGTCTGATCCTCTATCACACCTTGACCATGCACATAAGACAACCATGCGGATGTCATACCTCCAAGGATATTAGGAACAACTCAACATGTAGTTGCACCAACAACCATTAGCAATAGATGTACATGGTTGGTCCAACCAAAATGAAACTATAACAGTAATAGATTTGAAATTAAAATAACACTTCAAACCTCATGAACTCCCCATGAAGATAATATACCTCATGAGCATACTGATCCTATGGACCTGAATATCATGGATGAAATGGATCAAAAACTCACTATTGTTGCTACTACTCAAGCTTCCAACAGTCCCCCTAAGACCAATCGAGTCTCATGCATACTACTATAGTTAAGAACATATAACATGCAAGAATGGACTATGGTAGGGACTGATCTCATCTAATTTAAATATAATGAGGAGGAGTACTCTCTTGATATCTTCTTTCTTTTCACACTTCCCTTAAACACATACACATTATTTGGGGTCTTGACTCCTCTTTCAATCACTCTCTTTCATCCTTCTTTCCGGATGATGTAACCTTTGGAGTTGAAAATCACTTCCTTACCTCCATCCACCATTTTGATCACACTTAATATATTATTCTTTAGTCCTTCAGTGAGACAAACATCTCCTGCATTTGTCCTCTTCTCACCAAGATTGGCTTTACAGCTTCCTAACACTCTAATTGTTTCCCTACATTCAAACACAACACAACCATTCTTGGTTTTATTGAGAAAATGAATTTTTTTCCTATCTCTTGAAATATCGTGTGAGAATCCACTATCTATATACCACATGTCATCCTCATCACGAGAAAAAAGTGCAATTCCACATCTTCCTAGTTGTTTCTCCTTCTTCCATGTGTTCCTTCATTGCACATTTTCCATTTACTACTTCTTTTCAACAAGTTGCCTCAAAGATATATGAATCCTACAATCCTTGGGCATGTGTACAAAATTATGGCACACATAACTCTCTATATGACCAAGATATGTGGCCAAAGGATCTGATATTTTGATACTCATGTTTGACTCCACCTTCTCAAGCTAGATCTGCAATCAATGGATTTATGCCCTAACAAGTTACATGCAAATCAATATCCATTAAATGAACTTGTATACCTGAAGGTGGTTCCTCCTCTTGGCTGATCACGCTATTGGATATATGTGCTCATTCTCCTCTTGCAAACAACTTCCCTATGGCCAAAATCGTGAAAATTGAAGCACTCAATCCCATCCATCAACATGGAATAGGCGATTTGACTTATCCTCTAAAAAATGCAACCTTCAACCATAGGAGAAAATGGTCTCCAAGATGTGAAATCTCCTTTCTCGTTGCTATTATTGGTCATGTTCTTTGTTACAGGCTTCTTTGATTTTTCCTTTTTATTCTTTTCTGCATGCGAAATTGTCTTGCCCTTTTGAAAATACTGCCAGATTTTCTCACTGCTATAGTTCTCTTCCTTTTTCCCAATTGTTGGTTCTTCTCATCAAGCTTCTTTCTCAACTTTTAAATCACATGTTCAAGTGCTTCAACATAATCCTTCCTATCATTTTTCTTGCTTCATTTGATTTCTTCTAATATTTTTTATTTTGTGAGTTGTGTTCTCAAGGTAGTGATTTCTTCCTTGAGATTTTTACTCTTTTCATCACAACCCTACAATGTCTTCTCATGCTCCTTTCATACATTTTTTAGTCTACCAATTTCACTAGAAAATTATTTAATAACTAAGATGAAAAAATCATACTAAACCTTAAGGAGAAAATAATTGTGATCATCATCTCTTTCACTAACTAAATTTGAATCATTGGCATTACTGCTATCAAAAATATAACTCAAAAGTATACCATTATGACTTATACCTTCAGATTTATTGTCATTTTTAGTAGTTGGTTTAAGTGGAGAATCCTTCATCCTTTTGCTACTCTTCTCAATCAATTCATCATTGTTTCTCCTGCTGGCTTCATATAGCATATGCAATATTTCGCAAAATTAGTAGATTTCAAATATCCAATTTTCTCTATATCTATATTATGGATATTTTCAAAAATAATTTTCCTTTCTTGATCATTTTTCTTCCATAATTTAGATGTAGGTAAATATCCATCATGTCCTTTACAAACCAATCTCCAAACGTTAGAGCCACAAAGAAATAAATTATTTTTCATGTTTTCTTTTCATACCTTGCAATTTGTAGTAGTAAGAATTGATTTCCTTGGAGAACTCATTCTGAAGAAAAAATACAAATTTAGGTAAAAATCTCCAACATCCACTCTCCAGTGATGAAGATGAAATAGAGGACCATTGTCTATTACAAATTTTTGGAAACTAGATCACTACTGAGAGAGGTGGGTGAATCAGTAATGAAGGCACTTATAAAATTTTCTCCAATTAATTATTTTGTAACCATGCATAAACTGAAACACATATTTAGATATTAGAGCATCAAACATAAACTAGAAAGCATGAAATAAATCAACACCATGGACAGACATATTTTTGGTTGAAAATATTCTCCAAGGAAAAAAACCACCCATTGCTACTATGGTGCTCAAATTCTATTATGTCAAACAATTATTTACATAGAGATATAAATATGGCTACCATAAATAGAGACTATTTATCATGCGGATCTATAGAATCCCATCTGCTAAAGCCCGCCATGATCAACAACCCTCACATGGATACTCCTAAACTCTCAATTGACTCTACACACTCCAATCTACTGGAAGACACCACAACTAATGAGCCTCACATAGTTTATGTAGAACTATCCAATCACCGTTAGATTAAGAAAAATTCTCACTTATATTGATTTTTCCTGAGTAACCCAACCCCACTCCTATATGTGGTTCTCATTTCATACCTTTTCATATTCGCACTGAGAACTTCTCAACATGACCGCTACAACAACATATCATGAAGGCACACAAAATCCAAATCAAAACTACAACAAAAATTCCGTCACCATCTCACCAAACACGTCCACTAATCCACACTTCATTCCCTCACTCAATGATCATAAATCATGGCTGAAACATACTTAATCTAACTGTTTCTAGAACTAAAACTTGCTTCAAAAAATATGGATAGACAACTCACATAGTTTATACACAAATCTCAAAACGAATACTCACTCCACACTCAAGAGAATCAACCATACTTTCATTGATCTATCTCCAATATATAGATGAATTGAGATGCTCAACTCAATAATTACTTAGAACTACTGAACCCCATAACTTTGTTCATATGCATGATTTGATCCAGTTTTAGCTTATTGACTCTATCAAGCCACTAATTGTACTTTCCTTTTCTTATTTTCAACTTTTATTAGTTTTTGGTGGCCCCACAAACCTTTCTCACCAAATGCTGAAAGGTTTCGGTTAAGAGCATCACAATAATATAACAATTAGCTGAAATGCGTGAGGAATGCAGAGTATAACTCATGAAAACCCTCACTCACATGAATAACATAGTATGAACTCAGTTGGAACCTTCAATCACTCCCATAGGGCTATCTTCCTGTGACTGGAGCCTTTCAGTTGCTCCCGTAGGCTTCACTCCATGAGTCTGGGGCTAAGGATGAAGAAAACACAAAGTAATTAAGGTGAGATTACTGCCAAGCTTCACAGGCACCTTCATCAACTCCCAAACACACCACAAAGCCTCTTTCATGAGCCTACAACTGATGACATAGGCCAAAATCATCTACAACAAGTCAATGACATGAATTCCCTAGTATTCCAAACTCATCAAAACGAATACCTCCAAATCCTCAAGAAACAATCAAAACCTATCTAAAAACCTCCAGCACCTATAACAACATCTCTAACTCCTGTAGAAACATCTCCAACTACTGCATAACATCATCAAGTCTTCCAATTACCTCCAACACTGGTAAAGGCACCTCCAAAACATGCAACAACATCTCAACACATGTAGTAAAAACTTTAATGCTTCCATGACATGTAGGAGGATATGTAACACTTGTAGCAACACGACAACCACCTCCATTAGCAACGTCTCTAGCATATGTGGGAAGTCAATCATCAACCTATGAGAATCCATCATATCATACATCGTATCGATCTCTACTCACCCTCCACACCTCCTCCAATAGTCCTGTTATAACAAGTTTACATCGATGCCAACCATCAGGACCATCAAGCTGAACATTGAAATAACCAAACACTCATCACACATCATGAGGTAGGCATAGGCATATGATGGACAACACCAAGACCATATTCCAACATTTTCATGATCTATCATTCTTGATGACTCTTTCGATGTGATTTATAATCTTTGTTGCATAGTTAGTTGTTTTAAGTTGATCTTGTCGCTATGAGTGTAATTCTGTTAGGTCCCTATACTACTAGTGTAACCCCCTTATTGTTATTAGTACAACCCCCTTGTTATATTTATGTGCCCATGTAGTCCCCATATTGTTATTATTGTTCCCCATATAACCCTATTATTGTTATTATTGTGCCCTTACATTATTATTGTTATATCAACTCTGATTATATTGTGACCCCTTAGACTCCTATATATAGAAAGGAGGTCCTGTCATTTGTATCATGCAAGAATTGTTCATTTCTGTAATGTAAAGGAGGTTTCCCCCTTGAAGAGGCTTATTTCTAAGGCATTGATATTTCTTTTCTATCTTTTTGTGCGCTGGTTTCATAACATTTGGTATGAGAGCTTTGGATTCTAGGGTTTCCCTGCTCCAAACAAGTCATCGTGGAATTTTCTCTGTAACTTTTTTTATACAATGTTTCAGAAGCTAAAAAAATCACCCATTTGAGACGACATCGTGTTGAACTTTGGGACCAAATTTCAGATCTTGCCTCACTATATTTGTGGAGGTATGATCTGAGTAATTTAGGGTTTTTGCAAGCTCTAGAATTCCATCTCGAACAAGTCATTATGGAATTTTCACTATAATTGTTTTTCTACAACATTTCTGACTCTAAAATTAAAACTCATTTGAGTAGCAATTGTGGTGAAGCTTGGGCCCAAATTTCGGATCTTTTTTCACTATATTTTCAAAGATAGAGTCAACGAAATTTAGGGTTTCTGTAGGCTCCTAAATTACATCCCTAATAGGTGACCTAGGAAAAATCATCATAACTTTCTCTCTCAGCATCAAATTGAAATTTAGTAAGAAGCTATAGAAAGAGGACTAACTGTACTTTCTTGTGTATTTCTTTCAGGTCTAAATGTCAAAACAGTAGCACGTGGTGCTTCATACAAGTTCGCTCTACTAAAAAATTATATAGGTAGGTCATCTTGGGAGATTGGGCATAACGCTTTCTTCGAGAATCCACTTTTGATCAAACAGATAGCATTGGAAATATATCACAAAGGGATACTGCAGTTAACAATTTTAGACTTTGGAGATCTAAAATTTCAGAGATACAATAGATTCCAGATTGAGATCCTAAAAGAAATAAAAAGAATTACTCGAGTCAAGAATTAGAAACACCCAGTAATCAAAATTGGATGGATGATTTGAAGAATGTGATCAAATCTAAGATAAATAGATTTATCTCTGCCATGGAAGCTGATATTGATGGTATGACAGCATATTGGAAGAAAGGCATGGAATATTTCAATAAATTCATGGAAGGTTTGAACAAACGTGGGACAAAGCTACTACAAGAAAGGCCTCCTAATGGCAAATAGGTAGTAGAGGAAACTCATGATGAGAACAAAAGTAATGTTAATCATAATCTCATAGAATCTAACATTGGATTGAATACCTAGTATATCCCAAATATAGATATGAGGAAGTTTGATGGCAAGGATCCCGTAACATGGATACTACAGATGGAGAAATATTTTGATGTACATAATGTGCAAAACACCCAAAACGTATGTATTGAATCTTTATATTGAAACATACAAGCATATCGATATTTGGTATCATCATCTCAGGGACTGTGTGGTGAGGAGGATCATGTTGTAACAGTATATTTCGACCGAGGAGCAAAATGCTAGCATTTTGACTAAGGCATTGTCAAACTGTAAATTTGAGTTCCATGCAGATAGGATCAGGGTCGAAGATAATCCCTTTCTTGTTGAGAGGGAGTGTTGAAATGTGGCAACAAGAATATTCCAATTTTAATTTGTCCTTGAATTAAAATTGAGAATTAAAATTCGAATTTAGTCTCACTAGTTGTTTGAAAAATAATTAATTAATTCATCTTGAGTTAATTAGTTGCAGAAATTCAAACATGAAGTCTTTGTGAAGTCATGCAAGATTCATCCCTTTGATTGAGGAAGTTATTCCTTAATTAAGGAGATAAGGATGAGTTTTATTCAAGTTGTAATTAGTTAGCTCAGTTAATTCAGTTAAGTCCATTTAAATTAGTTCCAAAATATTAGAGGAACTAATTATGAGTTTAGTTAGTTAATGCATGCATGCATGAAGCTATCGTAATCCAGATAACTGAGTACTCTGTCATAAATAACTCATGCATGTCAGTTCAGGCAAAGACCCAGTTGAGATTAAAGGCAAGGACAGTGTACTATCAAGTTCAAGAATTTTCCTATAAGAAAATATCTTGCATGCAAAAGGAATTCATTCATTGAGATTTGCATAGTTTTACAGTGTGTTGGAGTAGTGTGTGAGATCAATGTCACAGAAGGTTACAAAAGGAACACCCAGGGAAAAATACGCAAGGAAATAGGAGGCTTGGAGAGCAGAGGAAAGGCATATGAGTTGTCTATTATGTCTATGAGTAGTAGTGAGGGATATACTGAGAGCTGGATAGTTGTGAGAGCTAAAACTTTGTGTAATCTTGAGATATTTCCACTTGTATGATAATACAAATAGCGACGTTTTCAGCTGAGGCTTTCCCCAAAGTATTCTTATTTGTTTCATGTGTATTGATTCTTCTTCTTTGTTATATGTGTTCCAATTGATCTTTCCTCAAATCGATTAAGCTTCTGCAAGCTTGATTGTAGAAGTAGATTAAGTATTTTGGTTTAGTTTATTGCATTATAAGGTAATCTACAATGATAATTTCTACATGAATTCTTGCAGGATGTCATTTGCATCATCCAAGAATTGTTCATTTGTTTAATGTAAAGGAGGTTTCCCCCTCAAAGAGGCTGATTTCTAAGGCGTTTATCTTTATTTGATATCTCTTTGTGAGCTAGTTTCATAATAGATTCCACAAATTGGTCACTGTGTTATAAGTGTTCCAACGATATTGTTTTCTTTTCGAGACATGCCACCAATGTTCCTATATATGTCGACACTTAGTTTTTTATTGGAAAGATGATAAAGGTTACCTGGAGCAAGATCTACAACACATTCTTGTAGGAGAAGTTTCCAGAGGACTTAGAAGATGTTCATTCATATATCAACATTAATAAGTCCATAACATCGCATGCATATTTCCAATATTTCCATGTGTTAAATCTATTGAATGGATCATCACACACATGGATGACTCTCACCTTGCGCTCCACAGTGAGAGTGGTGACCACCTCGCCACGTATTATGGTGAGGATATAAATACATACTATAAGATGACTAAGACCAATGAGTATAAAAACGATAGTTTCTACACAAGATGGGATACCGTTGACATGAATGATGTTATTAAACAATGGTGTTGAGAACCTACCATGTTGTTCCATCACATATAAGTAGCTTATCCGACAAAGATTCTGAAACAGGTATATTTGTATTTGATGGCTATCTATTGTTGGATGTCTGTGGTTAAGAATGTTGAATTGTTCCAAGATAATTGGATATATAAGCTCAATTTGGTGGTCAACCATGGAAGAGAATTCAATTGGTTGGATATGTTACCATATGACCTACAATGATAGGTGGGGTAGGCTAAAGCATGTTTATAGGAAAATCAAGTTCAAGAATTCTACATGTCTGCATATCTCCTGGATGGGATTTGTGCACAGTATGTGTTCCTAAAACTATACTAGAACTAGACCTCTAAAGATAAATTGCTAGTTTTTTTCCACTACAAGGTGTTATTAGGAGGAATCTTTAGAGGAATGGTATGGCTTTCCAAAAAACTGATAACATATTTCTCCACAGATATTTTAAAAAACATATGATAGGCTGGCCAAACACTTCTTTGCAGGTGTTTTTCACTTGATATTTGACATCGTTCTGCCATGCATGTATGATCAAGTGAGGGATTTACTTCAAGATATCACAAACTAGTTTGGAGATACGGAGGGAACATATATTATATGCTTCAGATGTAAAAGATACTCTCATTTTATGTCACGATATGTGGAAAAAAAAATTACTCATGTAGGAATAGGAAAATTAGTTGGACAAGGCATTGTCAGGACTTCTTCACAAGAAGAAGAAAACCCCTTGGCTTACCTTTCCATTGAGGATAGGATTGTATGAATTAAAGATTCACAAGGCATTGGTATATGAGATAGAAGAGCTCAAGTGCCCATACTTTTCCACCAAATATTTCCATGCATATGATCCTAGGCGAATTGTTAGGTTATGTTGTCAAAGGGTTGGTCAAAACATGAGGTATTCATCAATGTCGAGACAAGAAGATGAAAAGATAAATAAATGGTAAAATTCCAAAATGAAGACACATCTAGCCACATAGGCTAGTTCACCTCACAACCCACTATATTAGGACTTACAAGATAAAGAGAAAGAGCAGGAGGAGGAGGAAAAAACACCTCAAGTAAAGAAGCTAGCTCGTAGAAAAAGGATTATGTATTCGTTGAGCGAGAGCAATAGGAAATGGAAGGCTGGTCCTTTAAACATGTGAGATACACAAAAATATATAGAGAGGAGGGAAGGAGAAGATGAATAAGAAGAGGAGGAGAATAAGATGTAGGATGAGTTTCTTAAGAAGCAACAAATAGAAGAAGAAGACAGAAGACAGATAAAGGAAGAGCAGCAGAGGCAGAATCATGAGGAGGAAGCAACCTAGAGGCCAGAAGAGGAAACATTGACTCAAGGGTTAAATGAGGAGTAGTTATAGGAAGAAGATACCATCCAACCCATGGATGAGGATCTCATAATCCATGTGAACAACCACTCATCGGAGGTCATATTCCATTCAGAGAGATGGGGATCATGCCTCCACTAGTAAATCAATTCATGGATGTATGCATCGTAACATTTGACTAGCTGAGGAAGAGGATTGTGTAGCAAAGGTATAGATACTTCTCACAGGATCCTCAAAATCGAGTCTTAGTAGTGACAAAAAATGTGATCACCTCTAACACTAGATGAAATATGAGGGTAGTTATGACAACAAATTTTGCATTCGTTACAATGACACATGATGAATAAAAATCATTTTTGAATGAGAATTCCAGGTTGAGAAGATAATTGGTTGCGATGAAGAAATAAGTAGAGCATATTGAAGTAGAGAACCAACGGTTGTCATCATAGAGTACCAATACTATAGAATAGAAGCTATCCATGCTTAAAGAGCTGGGAACAATGGAGGATACCATGACACGACTAAACGATGAAATTATACTTATACACTAAGATCATGGCCCCTCTCATTGGCTTTTAGAGGAATGCAGATGAAGTTGTTAAAATCCTTAGGATAGCAATCAAATCAGTTGACTAGACACAAGAGTGGATTGCAAAATATCCAGATGCTTCATAAAACTTGGAAAAGAAGGATAAAATTTCCATAGATATTGACAATGTGTAGTTGAGACTCCACCTACAGAATTACTCCCACCTTGTAGCACAGTAATTTAAGAACATGGCTACCTACAATCGACTACCCAAGGGGTTTGAGTCTCTTACACCGAATCATTGGATTCCCACCATCAGATCTCTTAAAGCAATCAAAGGCAGTCAGGTCATCTTTCAAGAGACCAAGGATTACATTGAACAAATCAAGCAAGTAAAAAAATAGGAATGCTTAGAGGTAACTAAGGACATTATTTAGCAGTATGCCTTTGCACCAGTCAAAGTGCACATGAAGCTTTCATGGTTGTGGAATAATGTGAAATCAAGCTCTAAGAACATACTAATAGAGGCACTGGAGGTGAAGATGCACTACAAAGGGGACTTTCCATATTAGATCAAAGACATCACAAAGAAGTTCATAGCATGGAAAAATTACATTGCAAATGAACTCCATGAAGAATAAAATGATTTATCCATTTTATCACTCTTTTTCCTTCCAGTAGACTTTTGTGATTAGGTCACCATCTCATTTGTAAATCATATTATGTAATAAATGTTATGTGATGAAGTCCAAGGGATACAAGTGGAATATGAATCACCAAACATTACAATATAATGAGTAATGTTAGAATATCAACAATCATATAAGTCAACGAATCACGAGGAAGCTCAAAATTCATTGTGCTTGTTATAAATAGCTCCTCATAATTCAAATAATAAGGATTTTTCCTACAATTTTGCAGGACTAGCCTTGACATCCCTTGTACTACATAAGAGATAGATTATTCTTTGGAGAAGCAAGTTTTGGCTTCGTGCTCCACTATTGGAGAGAATTATTCACTCCCATAATAATGCACTTGGGATCTTGCACTTATAATCAGAATCTCATTGAGATTACATTCACTCATACATGTATTTGGACTATTCTGGTTATGCATATGGTATATGTTGTTTTATTCACATATTAAGTTATTGAACTAATTTTTTCTTAGATATGTCTAGCATTGAATGAAGGTTGTTATGTTTCAATTATTGTTATTTACTATGTGGACTAATTTTCAGGTACTCAACAAGTCTCTCTCATTTCCCCAAGTCTCACATTAGGATAGTACTATTACTTTTCTAACTAGTGGCATGTTTCTCTCTCCACTCATGTAAGTCTCCCTCATACACCTTACATGGGGAGTCTAAAAAATTTCACATTCTTGCTGACCTAAAGAGGTGTTGTGTTCTCTTATGTCCAATTTAAACCATGGAATTTCTTACCATTCTAACGGTGGTTGAGTTGTATGACCAGATGGGACATCTACACTAAATGGTGTGAGGTCTAACTAGGACTTCACATTGGGGAGATACCCTTGGAATTTTTGTATAATTTAGCACCATTAACAATGTGATGAGGAGAATAAGAAGTTTAATGAAATTGACATGTTGTTTCTTTCACTTTGAAGCGCATTACTTGGGACCTGTTGTTTCCAATATAGGGATATTAGTGGACCATAAAAAGATTAAAGCTATCTTTGAGTCATTAAATCATAGGAATGTGGATGAGGACATATCATTCATGGGAATAACTAGTTATTATAGGAGGATCATTAGGAAATTCTCATGGATTGGTTATTCCATTACATATTTGTAGAGAAAAGGGAAGTTTGAATGCATAGAGGAGTGTGTAACAATTTTTAGAAGTTGAAGCATTTGCTTACAAATGCTCTACTATTTAAGATTTTTGATCGAGATAAAGAGTTTGTAGTTTGTAAAAATGCTTGCAAGGAAGGACTGGGTGGAGTCCTGATGCAAGAACAACAAGTGGTATGCTATGAGTCAAGAAAGTTGAATCAGAAAAAGTGGAACTCTGTGACTCATGATGTTGAGGTGGAAGCTATTATTCATGCATTGAATATTTGGAAACATTATCTTATTGGTAGGACATTTGTTCTAATGAGATATCATAGTGGACTGAGATACTTTTTTTACCAACTTAATATAGATTCCAGGAAACCTATATATTTGGCCACCCTCAGTGAGTTTGACTTCAAGATCAGGTACATCAAGGGTAAGGAGAATAGGGTTGTGGATGCTCTCAATAGGAGATTGCAGGTAAATCATGTGAAAACTATGAGTTCATATTTGAAAAATTTATAGGAGAGGATCTTGTTGGTAGGGAAGTGTTATGACAAGTATCAATAGTTGAAGCATAGGTTCTAGTGGTAGGGTGAAGGTGATAGGGACAAGGACTATCACCTCACCGTAGATGGCTTGGTTAGATTCAGGAATATGATCTATCTATCAGATGATAGTGAGCTGAATAAGCTTATCTTGAGAGAGTTTCAAGTCAAATTGTATTAAGATCACCCGAGATATTAGAAGACATTGAAAGTAGTTAAGAAGTTCTATTATTGACCAAGTTTAAAGAAAGAAGTGGTTGAGTTTGTTGTGAGATGTTTGGACTGTTAGCGGGTGAGAGGAGTGTAATTATCTAGTTGGTCTAGCACAAGCTATTTTGATTCTAGAATGGAAATGGCAGGCCATTTCCATGGATTTCATTACACATTTGTCAAGGAAATATAGAAAACATGATTCCATCATGGTTTTGGTTGACATGTTAAACAAAGTAGTTCACTTTATTGCAGTGAATTATACTAATTCATCTAGTGATGTAGCTCAAACATATATCAGGTAGATAATGAGATTTCATGGCATTCCTCAGAAGATCATATCATATAAAGATGCCAAGTTCACTTTTAGGTTTTAGAAGGAGTTGTTTATAGCTTTTAGCACAAAGTTAGACTTCAGTACAACTTATCATCTGTAGATAAATTGAGAAAAAAAGAGGGTTAACAGGGTCCTTGAGGACATGTTGACGATGTATGTCATGCATCAACTGAAGAGGTGGGAAGAGTATCCTCCAATGGTAGAGTTTTCTTATAATAATGGGAATCAGGAATCCTTGAGGATAAGTCCATTTGAGGCTCTATATCGTTTGTAATACTCCCATAAAATTGAGTGATCTAGTGAATAGGGCACTGATTGGAGTAGAAAAGTTGGCAAATATGAAATAGGAAATGTAGGTCATCACGAGGAATATAAAGGAAGTGTGGGATAGGTATAAACATTATCTAGATCAACATAGGGAATTTAAGGAGTCTCATATTGGGGATTGTTATAGACATTTTTGTGCCTTACAGCTTTGAGCATGAAATGTCCATAATCCAAGGGATACAAAGTCCCTAAAAGTGTTGTTCCTGCCCCTAAAGGAACAAGGTCAACCAATGACAGCTTCTCCCAGAAGTTCTCCACCAAAAACTACTCAGAATCAGTCAAATCAGGATCAATTCAAGTGCTCCACTAGCTGCTTGCGTTGCAAAGCACCCCAGTACACTAGCTAGGTGCGTTGCAACACACCTAAATGCACTACCAGGGTGCGCTGAGCGAGAAATGCCAAATGGCAGTGTCATTCCGCGAGGTGTACAAACAATGGAAGCTTCCAGAATCTTCCTCAATGACACTTGCCTCACTGAGTTCGACCAAGGATGAGTAAGAGGCTCTCAGCCTCCAAGTGGAAGAAAGAACTGACAGAGAGAAGCCACAAGTCAAAACATAAGCTGACTCATCCTCTCTGCTTACATCTATATATGGATCTCTCATCCCAGAGATCCAGGGGCTGGAATTTTGTACTTTGCAGAGAACTGTTGTTGGTTTGAGATTGAGATTAGTGCATTGGGTGATTTATGCTTTGTTGGAGGTGAGGAAGGGATTCCTTTGTTGGGGGGTAAATGCTGGATCAGGACTCACTTGGTTGTATCTCCTCTTGGACTTTCTTATCATATCAATAAAACTATTTGAGTTTCTCCTACATGCTGTGTATCAATTATGCGTTTTTATATTTGCATGTTTAGCTTAAATCTGATCCTAAGCTAGTTATGAATGTAAATCTATGTCTTTTGTGTAGTTTTCCTCTTCTGTGATCTTGTAGGAACTTGGTGAAGCTGGACCAGTAAGGGAGCAGGCAGCAGGAAGCGAACAAAGAGGAGAGCGATTGGACCAACAAACTAGCAAAAGACACAGGTTAGTTACATCCTTCCTCTTCGTTTACATTTCATAAAGAAGAATACGAAAGTAGTTTTCCTTGTTTGTTGCTAAGGCACTGTCACACCTTAGAGTGGGATAGGGGCATTCCGAATAGATACTTTTCCCAACAACAAAATGGCAACCATACTGGGGATCGTATCTAGTTAGTTTGTTTGTGTTTCTCTTATTGTTTGTTTCATAAACACAAAAGTAGCAATTGAACTGCACTTGTCATTATCAAGTGCAAAGTAGCTGCTACTTCAATCCTTTCACTAGGATTTGTTTATGATTTGAAAAGATGATCCACAAATGCTCTAACTGCCCTTTGTGATAGATCTTAGTCCTCCTTTAAATCATCCCTCTAATTGTACCTTACTGATAGCTTTTATCCGGCCAAAAACCATAGATTAAACTGCAAATCGTGACCCAGAACCCAAAGAAAATTCTCATTTCTGCTTCAGCGCAGGCTCTGTGAAGAGGTTCTACATTTCAACGCAGGTCCCGAGAGGGCTACCTGCGCTGCAATTCAGTTTCTCTGTGCAACAGGTGCGCTGATCAGCCTTTGCCCTGTGCAGCTGTGGTTCTTTGCTTCATTTTGATCAGTTTTATCTCTGATTTTTGTAGCCTGTTATCAGTGTGTGTACCTATCTGAAAACCCCTTTTATTTTCCTTAATTCCGCCTCAGTTGTATAAAAGAAAGTGTATTTGTTACATTATTTTCAGTTTCCCATTGCAAAAGTAAACTAGTCATACTGTCGCCCTTAGATCTAGACTTGTCGTAAGTGTCGTTTTGATCTTAGGAGTAAGTTTGTTTGCTGTTGACAGTTGATTACACTTTTACTTTTGTCTTTTAGTTTGAATTTGTGAATTTCTAGTGTCGAAGAAAGTGTTTAATTGAAAGTCATAAAGTGTCGTAATCGTCTTTTTGATTTCAAAAAGAAGCTTGTTTGTGTTTTTCACTTGAAATCGAATTCAAATTTGTACAACAACTTTCTTTTTAGGCATCAATATTAAGAAAGTGAAAACTAATACATGCATATGTGCATTTGCATTTTGACAGTTTGTATGGCTTTATTTAGGAAAAGTGCATTTATAGTGTGCTCTATGCTCTTTGAGAAAAGATTGTGTCTTTCTTTTCCCCTTGTAGCTAGGATTTTCATTGTTGAAAAGAGATAAAAGCTTGCTTATCATCTTTAGACTGCATTTAGGAATTGTATCTACATCTCGTGGTGATCCAAAAAGTCAAAATTCTAAGAAATATCAACCTAAAATAAATTGAATGAACTTAACAACACATTGGAACTTAACGCACAACATAGAGGTCTAGGCTAGAGACGTGTTCCGACGTCGTAAAGCCTGGTAATTGTTGTCCTCACTGTTGGTTGGGTGATTCCTCCACTGTGAGACGATAAGTGCTAGTACAGATTGTGCTCCCACGTATCGTCGAGTATATATTGGGAGACCGCTATAGGCATAAAACCTTTATCCATAGGAAGCCGTGTCGGTCACCCTACTGATCGCAATGCACTGAACACAACATTCGGGAAGATTGACCGCCCATACCTTAAAACGTATTCTGCGGTTTTGCGATTGGTTTGGCACACCCTCTACCTAGAACTCCAGAGTAGTCCCTTTCGTTCCTTTTCAGACTCCTTAACGGAAAAGGTCCATCTGAGCACTTGTCACTTCAGGCTCATTAAAAATCGAAGGAGACTAGAGTCATCTTTTGCTTTTTCTCGACTCTTTAAAATTGAAAATGCAAGTTGTGTCCAAGCATCATTAAAATTTATTTTAAACGGAATATTCATACCCTTTTTCCCGCGTTGATCTTTAGGTTGAGAAAATGGAGCCTACCAACCAAGGAATTCCCCTTGGTGGAAATCCTAGTCCCTTCTCCTCTTGGGGAGATGTTGGTGCGCCCCATATGGCCACATTGTCGCTTCCAGGACTGACAATTGGTTTGCCAGTATGGCTCTTCTCAACCAATGTCGTTCAGAACACCACTATTCCTGAACAGTCGAATAAGCAGTTAGACGAGTCCAAAATTTCCCACCAACCTTCTACTTCCTCAAATTATTCCTCTCTTCCTTCCTCTTCGCTTGACGGGATTGGTAAAGCTAAAAACCAAGTTCCTAAGGAGAAGAAGGAAAAGAAGAAGAAAGTGAAAAAGAAGAAGGAGATAAAGGAAAATAAGGGAAAATAAGTGTCGTCTAATGAAAATCCACACACAGCACTGACCAGGCCTAAATCGCCATGTGTCATTTGCAGAGGAGACCACTTTCATAGAGATTGTCCTTGCATCCCCCGGATACTAAGGGACTGGTCTCCTCGTTTGCACAATCCGGTGTCGTCAACCTCTGATGGCCATGTTGAAAGCACACTGTCAACTAGCGAAAGTGAAGTTCCAGGACAAAAAGGGAGGGCTAGACCTCCCTGTGGACTGTGCGAAGGCGACCATGCCCTCCACCGTTGTCCCTTCTTATACAAGGCTAAAAGTTTCACCGTTACGACTTCCTCCTGGATATAAAAAACTCTTGCCGAGTCCTTCCTTAGTTGAGAATCCAGCTGGCCCACTCAAGTGGTCAGCTGAAGCATCTATCATTGAGGATAAACCAACTGATTCCATACCAGACGAAAGTCGAAAGGTCGAGGCGGCAGTCGACCCGGTTTTGCCTTCAGAGGCTTTATCTTCGAATGATACAGTCACTGAAGAGGATAAGGATGACACCATCCAAATTCTCTTCATCAACACAGACTCCGACGAGCACGGGGGCAATCCACCCATTCCTTTATCGCAGGAAGGAAGTTCGTCAGAGCCATACCCGACCGTCTACTCGGTCCCACCACCAAGCAACCTGGTTGTATCCTTCGACTGGAACCAACTAGGCAGACCACGTTTGCCAGTAAGCATACCATTCCGAATTATCATTCAAATATATAGAATGGTCATGGCTGGCACCATCATAGATGAGGGGGCATCTGTGAGTATCCTTTCCTCTATTGCTTGGAAAGCGCTTGGCTCGCCATCACTGTTGCCTGAAATGAGAAATCTGACAGGCTTTGATAAAGGAACCAGTTGACCTTTAGGGATCCTCCCCAATGTGCCCATAACATTAAAATGGAAGACCGTTCAAATGAACGTGATGGTCGTTCAAGGACCCTTAGATTATAACCTACTCCTTGGACGAGACTATATATATTGCATGGGAGCCATCGTCTCCTCACTCTTTAGAGTAATGTGTTTTCTGCATGAAGGAAGAGTGGTCAAGCTCGTGGACCAGCTTTCATTTCCCGAATCACGCATCGCAAATAGTCATATACCATCCCTAAATGGTCTCTTCACGCAAGAAATGTCTCAACCTATGGTTCGTCCTCCCGATGAACGCGAGTGATTCGGAAGGATATGACTGGAACCCAGGGGCCATGCGTCCTGGTCTGCTTCGGCAGGAAAACTTTGGGTATAGAGTAGGTTTCTGCGGGAGAATATGACTAACCCGTACCTCGTCCGTGATTGGAAGAGGGGTTGTTCTAGAATAAGATTCTTTTGTCAAAGTTATGTGTTTGGCGCTCATTGTCACACCTTTGTTTATCTTGGTAGACATCGTCGAAGAAGTGTTTTGTTTGCTGTGCAAATGAGACAATCTTTGGTAACCTGAAAGAGGTAGGCCTTTCCTGGTAGAACAAATGTTTTATCTGCAAATTGAGGGGTAACCTTGAAATCGTATTTTATACCTGGGGGCATGCAAACCTTTTGGAGTGCAAGCAAGGGGTGGCTATTTGTTTTTTAAATTTTTAGGACCTCTAACCCTTTAAACTCATAGGATTAGTCATTTCCGAACTTGCATAAAGAAAGGATTCCGGGGAAAAGCTTTGTAAGGTGCAAGCTCCATAAAAAATGGCATCTTGAATGTGACATTCTTATCATATGACTGGATTAATCGAGCAGTTTTAGCACATAGTTCATGCTCGTTAAAAAATAAACATAAGATCGAGCAAGTGTTTCAATCCACATTTAAGCTCGTTAAAAAATGAACTATCCTCCGGTAAATAACCACCGTGAATGTAACATTATCAACCATTAAAGCCTTGGTCGTGTTTGCACCGTCACCTCCACTTTTCATTGGCTGATCATTCACCTCCATTTGATTGTTTACCCATTTTGAGGAATAGTTGCGAAGATTTATTTCACTAGCCATCCTTGTGACACTGCCGTGATTGGAAAATTCCAACCCTTACCTGGAATCAGCTGCTACCCATTTTATCACTCGTTCCTCAAAAGATGAGTCTTCTTTAAGCTCTTTTCATCTGACTCGTAAAATATGAAAAGATTGCCGAGTTTTGGCCTTCCAGCTCGTTAAAGCGACCGAAAGTACTATCCCTCCTCTATATTTTAATATTTTTGGACCTGATGGATTATTGCACAAAAAGATCGAGTGATTGTTTTGTTCGCCTCGTTAAAACTATCGAAAATTCATCCCTTTTGTATTGTTTTATACTTTTTCGGGCTTAAGGGATTAGATGACCAAAAAGGACTTCCGGAGTTATCTTTACGTACCTTTTCAGACTCTCTAAAAATGAGAAGGACCGAGTTATCTTTGTCGTTAGACTCGTTAAAAAGATTAATAGCGACAAACTTGTCTTTAGGCGAGAACGAGTTTCACTATCGCTAGGCTCGTTAAAACATAGCGATGGGTTTACCCGAAGGGCAAATTATAGAACAAGCATATGTTATCCTCCTCAAGTTTGACAAAAATAAAGAGGTACTGGTCAGCAATGACAAGGGAAAAATTGGGAAGAAACTCAAAGAACCTTTATTGGTAGCAAGTTGCTCTTGAACATGACACTTCCACTCCGTGGCTGAGTCGGGTTGGGTTGTTTCATTCACCGGTCACATCACCATGGTCTCACCATACCATCTACCTTTGGGGTAAATGCTACCAATCCATCATATAAGTGTCGCCGATATGTTCAAGAGAAGTCATCCAGAGAATTCACCCATGTCCCATCCACTACCATACATTACACTTCATTCTTTTATGACCGCCACCGTGAACCATATATCATCAGATCGTTTTCACCTCCATCAAAATCAGTTGCTCCGTTCCGTGTCATTGATTTGGGATTCATTAAGGCCCTCCTTTGACGGATCGCTTCTTGTCGACATCAGCTCATTATCCAAGAAGTTGATCTAGGAACACCCCTTCAGTACTTTGAAGCTTGCATGCCTCAATGGCAAGTTTCTCGCTTCTGGCGACAGGTATACATCAATGACCTTCGATCGAAAGATTTTGCATGGTGTTCGATGCCAAGTCCTTTATTCACACCACCTGAATTGTACTGCAGTACCTTGAGGGTCATTATCATTATCGGTGATTCCTCTCGCGCTTGTTAACAGTTTACATCATTGACTGGTAATCAAGCGATGTCTTTCCATGTTCGATTTCAAAGCATTTCTCACATGGATCGACTTGTACTTAGAGTGAAGATCGGATGAGATTGAAGACCCCGGATCTAGTTTCATCCATCCAAGATGTGATATAAATTCAGGAAAAATAAAGACATTGACATGTACAACATTGCAGCACAGATAATCATCCTACCAAAAGGATGATGATTTCATCAAGATCATCAGTCTACCATCAGATGATTGTCTGTCCTATGTACATAAAAATGAATTTATAAAGCTGAGCATGGGAATGCTCGCCTCAGCTAGATCATGAAAACAGGATGAAAATAATGTATTGTATTGTATCTTATTACAGGACTCCTCCCAGCATTGAAAGAACTTTGGATCCTCCTAATAAAGCATTTCACCCGATAAACGGCCTCATACTTTAGGGGGCAACTGTTATAGACATTTTTGTACCTTACAGCTTTGAGCATGAAATGTCCATAATCCAAGGGATACAAAGTCCCTAAAAGTGTTGTTCCTGCCCCTAAAGGAACAAGGTCAACCAATGACAGCTTCTCCCAGAAGTTCTGCACCAAAAACTACTTAGAATCAGTCAAATCAGGATCAATTCAAGTGCTCCACTAGCTGCCTGCGGTTCAAAGCACCCCAGTACACTAGCAAGGTGCGTTGCAACGCACCTAAATGCACTACCAGGGTACGGTGAGTGAGAAATGCCAAATGGTAGTGTCATTCCGCGAGGTGTACAGACAATGGAAGCTTCCAGAATCATCCTCAATGACACTTGCCTCACTGAGTTCGACCAAGGATGAGTAAGAGGCTCTCAGCCTCCAAGTGGAAGCAAGAACTAACAGAGAGAAGCCACAAGTAAAAACATAAGCTGACTCATCCTCTCTGGTTACATCTATATATGGATCCCTCATCCCAGAGATCCAGGGGCTGGAATTTTGTACTTTGCAGAGAATTGCTGTTGGTTTGAGATTGAGATTAGTGTGTTGGGTGATTTATGCTTTGTTGGAGGTGAGGAAGGGATTCCTTTGGTGGGAGGTAGATGCTGGATCGGGACTCACTTGGTTGTATCTCCTCTTGGACTTTCTTATCATATCAATAAAACTATTTGAGTTTCTCCTACATGCTCTGTATCACTGATGCCTTGTTATATTTGCATGTTTAGCTTAAATCTGATCCTAAGCTAGTTATGAATGTAAATCTATGTCTTTTGTGTAGTTTTCCTCTTCTGTGATCTTGGAGGAACTTGGCGAAGCTGGACAAGTAAGGGAGCAGGCAGCGGGAAGCGAACAAAGAGGAGAGTGATTGGATCAACAAACTAGTGAAAGACACAGGTTAGTTACATCCTTCTTCTTCGTTTACATTTCATAAAGAAGAATACAAAAGTAGTTTTCCTTGTTTGTTGCTAAGGCACTATCACACCTTAGAGTGGGATAGGGGCGTTCTGAATAGATACTTTTCCCAACAACAGGGATAATGTGTACTTGCACATAAATCCCAGGAAGATCTTCTTGAGGATTGGATCATGTGCCAAGTTGGCACCTTGGTATTATGGGCCTTTCGAGATCCTTGAGAGGATTAGACTAGTGGCCAATAGAATTGCACTACCATCAACAATGAAATTCGATAATGTTTTCCATGTTTCATTTCATAAGATATATGTCAAGGATGTTGATCATGTGATTGATTGGTTTATATCATAGGTGGAACTAGAGGGAGAGTTCCAGGTAGAACGCCAATTCATTTTGCAGTGAAAAATGCTCATGCTTTGGAACCGATAAATCGAGCAAGTAAAAGTGGATTGGAATAAATTTGGTCCCCATGAAGCTACATGGGAGATGGTTAATTAGATGTTTCCTATGTATCCTTCATTATCACGGCTTCAAGAAAATGCATTTTTGGTGTGTGTGTGTGTGTGTGTGTGTGTGTACCACAATGAGTTATGTTATAAATCTCCAATATGTTGTATGTTTGTTTTTATTTTCACCAAGATATTATTGTAAATACTATATCGAGATAAGTTATAAAGCTCCATGGTCAGTATGTTTTGGTTTTCAACGGTTTTTTAGGTCATAGCTGTAATAAAAAACTGACGACAATGTTCCCCCAAGGGGAAGGGGTTTGTTACAACCCTTAGTTATTTTTCATGTAAATAAAATAATACCAAGGTCATGGAACGTGTATTCCAAGTTGAATGGTGGGGAAAACATAGTGATGGGCATCACTTGTGAATTATTTATGGATATGGAAATTGGAAAATGAATTGGCAAAGGAAAAGTGGTGTTAATTGGCATTAAATTATGAAAATAAAGTGAAAAGGAGATGAAGAGACACAATTTTTCATGAGAGGGAAATAAAATGAAAAGAGAAGGAAAATGAAGAAATTAGAGGCATCAATGATAAAAGGGTTTCAGAGAAACAATTACTAGCTTTTTGACAGTTTTAGTGTTGAGCTTTTGTTCATTTTCTCTCTCCCTCTCATACTCTTGCACACTAAGAGAGTTATTAAATCCTTGGAGAACTCTAGTACTCAATTGAATTAGATAAAGAAGGAAAAGGGAATAAAGGAAGTGTGAGGAGACAACAGGATCAATAGTGACAACTAGATTACTTTGTAGGTAACATGTTGCATGTATGATCTTCTTGCTAATTTTTGGATGCATGGTATATACATGTGATTATATGTTTGTTTTCATTAGCGCTAATGTTTTCCTATATTAATAGTGGTTTTAGTCTTGGCTTGCCATTTCCTGGATAGCTATTATTTTGTGGGTTTTCTCCACTTGTTTTTATTATTGTTTCTCAGTTTTCCCTATGGATATGGGATAGAACAAACACTTTGGAGCCATAGATCAACTTGGGTTGAGTTACTAGTGTTGGAGCCTAGGTTGAGACAAATTATTTGGAGCCCTTGGTGGGTAGAGTTACTAGCCCCTTGAGCTAGGTTACAAATGCTCTGGAGCCCTGTGACAATTTTGGGTTCAATTACTAGTTACTAGAGCCCTAGACAACTTGGGTAGAGACTGATATGGTTATGGTTAGTGATTTTCTAATCATGGAGGTGGAACCAATATGGTTGAGGGTTGAGGTGGTTTTTCCTCTCGAAGCCCTGGATGGTTGTGTTTTGGTTTACCCTTATGATCCCACATTCATGCTTGGAATATGGCACTGGGGTGATTGGATGAAAGAGAGACTTGGTTCAGCCCAGTCTATGGTCAGGTGGTACGTCAGAGTCCCTCACTTGATTTGGATTTTCATATGTTAATATGAGATATTATGCTATTGTGATCTATGAGCATATATGTTGATTATGATGGTTATCTTATGGCTTCTTTTCCATGGTGTCCACTCATATTATAAGTTGGTTATATGATGTGCTCTATTTATGGCTTCTTACATGTCGTGATATGATAATTAATAGTTGATGAATGCATGAAATATAAGTGTTATTGAAAATACATGGAGCGGGCATAGAGTCTTCTTGATGATTCTCTAGTGAGCTTATTGAATCAATGAAAAGATATGTATTTATGACCTACATGTAATATGTACGTAGAGTGTTTATATAAATGAGTAATTTGGACCTCCAACTTCATGGGGTCGTAACTTTGGTATATGATCTCCATTTCACTATCATAATACCTCATTTCAAGGATCTCTATAAGGAGGAAAAAAATAGAATATGCAAACAAGTTTCGACACTTTTCCAGCCTATTTTTTTCCATGAAAATGTCATTTAGGCCTCATAAATGGCTTTATAAGTTTAGAACTCAATAAATTTCCAAAAATAGAATGTTGTGTTAAATTTAAGGAAGAAGACTGAAACAAAATCGTGTTAGGTCAAGCTTAGATGATAACAATGTGATCATGTGTCGCTAAGTGTTTGCAGTTAATTCTCGACATGTGGACCCTATTTTCCATAAGTGCATCTTGGAAATCAGGTCTCATATAGTAACTCTCATCTCATGTTTACCCTAGTGAGCAAGTTCAAGTGGGTAAATAATGTCAGGACTGTTACACCACTCTCTTGATTTTTTCTGGAGTGTGGTTTTCCTCTAGTCTAGGATGCTTAGTGGTTCTAGTTGGAACTCTCCCTCAGGTTCCACCTATATCATATAATAGTCAACAATTTGATTAGAATATTGTGCATCCTTCTTATGAAAATAATTATGAAAAAACATTTGTTCATTCATTATGGGTGGTAAGGCTATATTATATGCCACTCGCCCCTCTTTATAAGATCTAAAATGGTCAACAAAATTTGGCTGACAAATTGGAATAATGCCCCAATTTTAGTGAGATATTCGTTGTTTTGATTCAAGGATACACATTCTCTCCCACTTTGAAAAGCTTGTGCATCATATGTAGCTTTTCATAACTATTTTTCCTATCCTCTGTTTCCTGTAATTTATTTTTGATATTGACCACTTCCTACACCATTTCCTTCAACATATCTAGTCCAAGAACTACTCTATTCATTTAGCCATCCCAATTGATAGGAGTGTTCTATTTTCAGTGATTCAATAGCTCAAAAGGGCTCACCCCCAATAAATATTGATATCCACAATTGTTGGTGTCCCAAATTTCCCTATTTCTACCCCATTTCCATAAATATTAGCCTTTGTTTTATCTCAAAATAGAACCCTCTTTCCTACACTAGCCCAAGATAACTTCCCATTCCTGCAAATGCTCATATTTTACATTAATATTTATTATAGTGCTTTATTAATAACTTTTATATGGATTTCATGCCTATTTACATACCTCTTCTAACTCATGTTAATTTTGTAGAGTAATTGTGGAACTTAGTATTAATTATGAGTGAGTATGACTAGTGCAGGTAGATTCCTACACTGCCACGAACATTGTCCGAGATTTCCCTGACCCAAATCTTCCACGAGCACAAGTCTCAACCCATGACTCTGAATTTAGTTTTTGATGAACTGAAGAAGGATACTGGTGGCGCGTAATCATGGATTTTTTTTTCAAGTTTAGTGTACGACCAAGTGAGATACATGTTTCATTATAACTACTGGCTGATTTTGTAAATTCAGTTTCTAGTGTGTTCAGCCGAAAACCCTTAATAAGAAAATTTTTGTAATTAGAGAAAATGGATAAAGCTGAAGGGATGTATAAGATATAGATCATAGGTAGGATTAGCTAGCGAACCATCAACTTTAATTTCACTTTCATGTAATCTAGGTAATGCCTCAACTTTGGGGCTGGACTTGCACTTCATGTACATTTTCTAAATCGAGTAATACAAGAAATCTGCCATGATTTTCTTACAAAACGTTTAATTTATCTTTGATGCATATTTGAGTGTTGAGCCTTTTAGTTTATTAGATGGGAAACGAGTCGTTTGGCTAGGGCCCAACCAACCTAGCTCGTTTACGCCATGTGCTTTCATTATTCTGAAAGACAGTGTGAATGCTTTCTTTGCAGTTGTGTGATGTTACAGTTTTAATATTTATTTCTCAAATTATAATTTAAATTTATTTTATAGTTAAAGTGTGAAACATATCCATGGTTTAAGAGTTAGCTGAGTTTATTTCGTTTATGAAATTCTTTTCTCGCATTTTCTTTACTCTCAATCCTTGTCTTAATTCACTTTCGATCGGATCATGCATGAAGCTCTTTCATGCACCAGTGCATGCAGTTTCTTGCACTTTGGTTCAGTCATTCATTTTGGAGAAAACATGGAATTACTTACTTGCATATTATTTCTAGTTATTTTCCAAGTGAATGAATCGTTAACTTTAGTAACTGTCTTCAACATTAAAAGTACATCTTTAGAGGATCTGGAAGCAGTTGCATAAAATTATCATGAACATGTTATATTTGCAAAGAACATAATCACTTTGAATAGAAAACCAAATTTAATAGACACATGCAAGTCACTTAGGCTACTGTTTGATTCCTTTGAGTTGCTTTTAATTCATGAAGTTTATTTATTTTGCAAGGTTTAATGAATTAAATCATTTTCTTATATATATAATCTACTTCAGTATTTTATTTAGAGTTGCAATTCTTTTTCAGCACATCTTTTAGTCCTTTCGACAGTAATTTGAAAATTGTGTGAAAGGAAACTCTACCTTGGTGCAAGAGCTAGTCTCTTGTCGCAGAAACATAGTGATCTAAGCCTTGAAGCTTAGAGCACTTTCACAAAGACATAAGTCTTCAGTAAGGAAGGTAAAGTATACTTTTACAAAGAGACACTATACCTACACTAGTGCAAGCAGATTGTAACATTGTGTTAAGGGATAAAGTCCCCTAGGGCTTTGGGTCAGAACCCTAGCAGAGCAGGAGTAATTTGTAGCAAGAAACAAGAATATAACTCAAGAAAACTGCTTAAACAAGCAAACTATGTGAGGATGTACATACCCGGGTGTCCTTCGTTCGGATACTTCCAACCAGGTTCCAAACCCTCTACAACTCCTCACGATCTTCGAACCTGCAAAACAACCAATTCAAAGATGCACAACAGCATATAGATAAAGCGTTATAGTGAAATCAACTTTATAACATACAAGTAGATGGTTAGTTATACATTGAAATAGTAATTCATATATAAACCATAACAATAACATCAAATGCATGAACAAAGTTGATATCAGGAACAAGACATTGTTTCTTTTTATTACAGATAACCATAATAAAACATAGAAAGAGTTCACCTAAGTCTTCCTCTTCTAGCTCCAAGTGGAACCATCTTCTAGGTCCATCCAGTCCCGGTCTTTAAAAGGTTCCTTCCATAACCAATACAAGGATATCTCCAACAAGTGAAAGGATGTCAACTCTCAAGGAAAAAAGGGTTTCCTGAACTTGGGGAAGTGCTTCAAGCACAGGGATCTTCAGACTTGATCAGGGGATAATTTCAACAGAGTAATTCTCTATTTTCTCTCCTCCTTAAGGCCTTCCCATTGAAGTCTTTCTATACTTTTCCCAAAGTAATATTTTATATGGGAAATAGTTGGGAACAGTTGGGTCATGGGCACTAATAGGTAATGAACAGGTAAAACCCATGATCTCCACCCATAATTAAGGAAATTTAATTTTTTAAAGTGTTTTAAGATATATATGTGGGTTGGGTATATGCTAACTCGCGTGTACACGCATGTAATACAGGGAAAAGTCATGTACAGGGAGTAAAACATTGTTTTTAAAATATTTGGACAAGTCTAAAAGGAGGGGTTTCCCTAGGCCATAAACCAAGCATCAAAAATACATAAGGTGATATTTGGAGCTTTAACAGATGCCCCCTAATATATGAGGTCAGAAGGGGAACATGATGGCCAAAATGTATTAAGTATATGGAAAGGAAACCTATCGAAAAACTGAGAAGGACTTCACCACATTTCAGCCTGCCAAGCCAACAAAAGAAGATTATAAGGAAACAATTGTCTGAGGAGGGCATACCCATGCTCAGAGAAAGTAAGGCATGTCTACATATCAAGTACAAGCAGATCCACTATGTATACAAGTATAAAGAACTAAAAGTACATAACGTATCATCTAATCACAATCGAACAACTACATGTCTGAATATCACATATAAGAAGATGATCAATGAAGCTGACAGATGAAGCTAATCAATGACGTCAAAAACTGATCCCAATAGTAAAAAATGAACATGATGGAATAAGATGGTACTACACCGCAACTCGGATGCCAGCATATAAGATGTCGCTGTGAAGGACTGCAACATATAATGTGGAATGGTGTCAACTAGTAGCAACAGGAGCAATTGACAAGTGACCCAAAGAATGTTGATGCAACCTGAGTTCTCCACTGACCACCGTGGTACATTTCTAGATAATGGGATTAAATGACCTGAAGTCGACCATGTGAGAAATCATTTTAATACCAATAATTGATGTATACTGTTAACAAACTTGAGACTACTCACCGATGATGATAATGAGAGTCAAGGTATCGAGTACAATCTAACAAGTGTGAATAGATGAGCTGAAGTGAAACACCTGTAAGAATCTATCAATCAAGAGACAATGATGGTTTCCCACTGTTGATAGTGAAGGATCTACCATTGATGGCTACAAACCCCAAGGTACTTACAAATGGACTCTAGACCTTTGCCCCAGAGCAATGAGTCATAGTCGATAGGGAAAGATCCACTAGAAGGAAGGCATTAAGGCATCCTTTATCAACCTAGCGTGAGTGTAACCTGTAGGTCAATAATGTGGAAGGAATCGGATGAAAAATATGTAGTAACCCGATGAAAGCATGTTTCTAGCATACACAAGATGTAGCTAGTGCATGACAGAAGCCCTCTGAACCAACCAATAATGAAAGTTGACACAGAGGCAAGGTATCCACCAAAAGGGCCAAATGGAAACCAAGGTACTACACAAATCCCAATGTGTGATAATGAGAGTTGATTTCGAACACAAGGGAAACCATTCAGTGAAAGACCCATGATACTGATCGATGTTGAGCATAAGGTGACGTATCAATAATGAAAATAGGGCTAGGGTGTGGCTATAGGCCTGTCCACAAAGACAGATGTCATCGGTGATAAGGACATAATCCACCAACAAGAAGTTAATGGAGACCTTCTCAAACCGGCATGAGTAAAGGACCAATATAATTGATGTGATGATAGACAAGAAACTGACAACCAGGGATGTTCAACTGAAAAATAGGTCAAGAGACACTGCAGAGAGGCTGACTCAGGCTTACCTCCCTTGAACAAAAGCACGACTCAAATGATGACTATGTGGCAGCATTGTTACAGGGAAAAGTGTCTACTTAGAGCTGCTTATCCCACTAAGGTGTGATAGCTTCCTTAGAAACAAACAAAGTAAAGATACTTTCGTTTTTCCTTTATGAAGTATAGATAGAGAGGAACAAAGACCAACCTCTATCTTGCGCTAATCTCCTGGTTCGATTCCTCTCTTTCTTGATAGTCTTTCGCTACTTGTTCCCTTGCATGCCCAGCTTCACAAAGTACCTGTAAGATCACAGTAGCATAGCACTATACAAGAACATGGATCTATAATCATAAACAATCTAGGATCAGATATAAATTGACCATACAAATGCAACAAACATAAATTACACAAGAGTATGTTGGAAAACTTGAATAGCTTTTATTAATAAACAAGAAAGAGCTAAGGGGAGTTACAACCAGTTGTTCTGACCCAGCATCATCCTCTCAGCAAGGAAGCCCCTCTTCACCTCATAAAAAGCTTAGATCACCCAACAATCTGATGTTTTGTCTCAGGAAACCAACAACAATTCCTTACAATATGCAAAATTCCAGCCCCTGGATCTCTGGGATGAGGGATCCATATATAGATATCTGTAAGGGAGATGAGTCAGCTTGTGATTTGATTAGTTTCTTCCCTCTGATATTTCTTTCTTCCAATTGGAGATTGATGATCTCTTACTCATCCTTGCTCGAATTCAAAGAGGCAAATGTCACAGGAGAAGTTTCTGGAAGCTTCCATTGCCTCTCCATCTCGCGGAGTGACACTGCCATTTGTCATTTCTTGCCCAGCACACCCCATAGAAGGGATTTTTGAAATGCAACACACCCACATAGTGTATTTAGGTGGGATGCAATGCACTTGGCCTGTGGAGCAGCTGAAATGATCCTGTTTTGACCAATTCTGAGAAGTTTTTCATGGAGAACTTCTGGGAGAAGCTGTAATCAGTTGACCTTGTTCCTTTAGGGGTTAGAACAACACTTTTAGAGACTTAGGAGCCCTTGGTTTATGGACATTTCATGCTTGGGGGTGTAGTGCCCAAAAATGTCTATCAAAGTTTCCCCCTAAAGCATGAGGTCGTTAATCTTTTGATGTTGAGTGAAATGCTTTATTATGAGGATCCGAAGTTCTTTCAAGCTGGGAGGAGACCAGTAATAAGATACAATACAATACATTGTCTTCATAATATTTTCATGATCTAGCTAAGGCAGGCATTCCCATGCTCAGCTTTATAAATTCATTTTCATGTACATAGGACAGACAATCGTTTGAGTGTAGACTGATGATTCTGGTAGAGACATCATCCCTTTGATTGGATGATTATCTGTGCAGCAATGACGTACATTTGATGTCTTTATTTTACCTGAATATATATCGCAGCCCAGATGGATGAAACTAGATCTGGGGTCTTCAATCTCGTTCGATCTTCACCTGAAGTACAAGTCTATCCATGTGAGAGATGTTCTGGAGTCGAACATGGAAAGACATCGCTTGATTACCATCCAATGATGTAAGTTGTTAACAAGCGTGAGAGGAATCACCGATAATGATAATGACCCTGAAGGTACTGCAGTACAATTCATGTGGTGTCAATAAAGGACTTGGCGTCGAACACCACACAAAATCTTTCGGTCGAAGGTCATTGATGTAAACCTGTCACCGGAAGTGAGAAACTTGCCATTGAGGCATGCAATCTTCAAAGTACTGAATGGGGTGTCCCTAGATCAACTTATTGGATAATGAGCTGATGTCGACAAGAAGCGATTTGTCACAGGAGGGCCTTAATGAATCCCACATCAGTGACATGGAACGGAGCAAATGATTTTAATGGAGGTGAAAACGATCAGATGACATACGGTTCAGGGTGGCGATCATGAAAGAATGGAGTATGAATGTATTGTAGTGGGTGACACATAGGTGAAATCTCTGAATGACTTCTCTTGAACATATCGGCGACACTGACATGATGGATTGGTAGCATTAACCCCAAATGTGGATGGTGTGATGGGACCATGGTGATGTGACCGGTGAACGAAACAACCCAACCCGACTTGGATGCGGAGTGAAAGTGTCATGTTCAAGAGCGACTTCCTACCAACAAAGTTTCTTCATGTTTTCTTCCCAATTTTCCCCAGTCATTGCTGACCAGGACCTATTTATTTTTTTCAAGCTTGAGGAGGATAACATATGCTTGTTCTATAATTTTCCCTTCGGGCAAACCCATCGCTATGTTTTAACGAGCCTAGCGATAGTGAAACTCGTTCTCGTCTATAGACAAGTTTGTCACTATTAAAATTTTAACAAGTCTAACGACAAAGATAACTCAGTCCTTTACAATTTTAGAGAGTCTGAAAAGGAACGTAAAGGAAACTCCAAAATTCCCTTTTCGTCATCTAATCCCTTAAGTCCGAAAAAGTATAAAATAATACAGAAGGGATGAATTTTCGATACTTTTAATGAGCCGAACAAAACAAGCGCTCGATCATTTTGTGTAATAATCCCTTAGGTCCAAAAAGATTAAAATTTAGAGGAGGGATAGAACTTCCAGTCCCTTTAACGAGCTGGAGAGGCCAATGGCTCGGCAATCTTTTCATATTTTACTATTCAACTGAAAAGAGCTTAAAGGAGACTCGTCTTTTGAGGAACGAGTGATAAAAATGGGTAGCAGCTGATTCTAGGTAAGGTTTGGAATTTTCCAATAATGGCAGTGTTACAAGGATGGCTAGTGAGATCACTCTTCGCAGTTGTTCCTCAAAAACGGGTAAACAATCAGATGGAGGTGAATTATCATCCAATACAAAGTGGAGGTGATGATGAGAACACAACCAAGGCTTTTAAAAGGCTGAAATACTACATTCACGATGGTTATTTACCGGGAAATCGGTTCATTTCTTTTTTATTGAGCTTAAACACTGGGGGGAAAAATTTGCTCATGACTTATGTTTATTTTTTAATGAGCTTGAACTATGTCCTAAATTGCTCGATTAATCCAGTCGTATAATAAGAATGTATCATATATAAAAACGGAAATTTTTAGATATTTTCCCCACATACTTCCTTTATGCAAGTTAGGAAATGACCAATCCTACGAGTTTAAAGGGTTAGATGACCTACAAATTTAAAAAATAAATAGTCGCTCTTCGCTTGCACGCCAAAAGGTTTTCATTCCCCCAGGTATAAAATAGAATTTCAAGGTTACCTCTTCTTCCTTCCGTTAGAACATTTGTTTTATCGGGAGAGGTCTACCTCTTACAGGTTACCAAAGATTGTTCTATTTACGATGTAAACAAAACACTTCTTCAGCGATGTTTATCGAAATAAACAAAGGTGAGTGGAAATGCCTGCCAACCCACATAAATTTGACAAGAGAATCTTATTCCAGAATAACCCCCTCTTCCAATCACGGACGGGAGTACAGACTAGTCATATTTTCTTGCGGAAACCTACCCTATACCCGAAGTTTTCCTGCCGAAGCAGACCAGAGTGCATGCCCCCTGGGTTTCAGTCATGTCCCCCGAATCACTCGCACTCATCAGGTGAACGGACTGGAGATTGATGAGACATTCCTTGTGTGAAAAGACCATTCAGGGATGGCATATGACTATTTGCTCTATGTGATCCAGGAAATGAAAGCTGGTCTACGAGCTTGACCACTCTTCCTTCGTGCCGAAAACACATTACTCTAAAGAGTGAGGAGACAATCGCTCCCATGCAATAAATATAGTCTCGTCGAAGGAGTAGATTATAATCCAGGGGTCCTTGAACTACCATTATGTTCATTTGAACGGTTTTCCCTCTCAATGTTATGGGCACATTGGGAAGGATCCCTAACGGTTGACTGGTTCCTTTGTCAAAGCCTGTTAGATTTCTCATTTCAGCCAAAAGCGATGGTGAACCAAGCGATTTCCATGCAGTCGAGGAAAGGATACTCGCAGAAGCCCCTTCATCTATGATGGTACCGACCATAACCATCCTATATATTTGAGCAATGATGCGGAATGGTACACTAGCCGGTAAGTTGATTCCAATTGAAGGAGACAACTAGGTTGCTTGGAAGTGGGACCGAATAGATGGCCGGGTATGACTATGATGAATTTCCTTCCTACGGTAAAGGAATGGGTAAATTGCCCCTATGTTCATTGGAGTTTGTGCTTACGAAAAGAATTTGGATGGTGTCATCCTTATTCTCTTTTGTGATTGTACCATCTGAAGACGGAACCTCTAAAGGCAAGACCGGGTCAACTGCCACCTCGACCTTTTGACTTTCGTCTGGTATGGGTTCAGATGGTTTTTCTTCAATGATAGATGCTTCAGCCAACCATCTGGGTGGGTCAGCCGGTTTTTCAACTAGTGACAAACTCGGCAAGAGTTTTTTTATATCTAGGAGCAAGTCGTAACGGTGAAACTGGATGATCGTCCAAAACTCTTTTCGCTTCGTCTAAGAAGGGACAACGGTGGACAACATGGTCACCTTCGCACAGTTTACAAGGAAATCTATATTTTCCTTTTTGTCCTGGGGCTTCACTTTCACTAGTCGACGGTGTGTTTTCAACATGATCATCAGAGGTTGACGACACTGGGTTGTGCAAACGAGGAGACCAGTCCCTTAAGATCCGAGGGATGCAAGGACAATCTCTATGATAGTGGTCTCCTTTGCAAATGACACATGGCGATTTAGGCCTGGTCCGTGCAGTGTGTGGATTTTCGCTAGACGACGCTTGGTTGCCCCATTTCGCTTTTGGCTCCTTCTTCTTCTTCTCTTTCTTCTTCTTTTCCTTCTTCTTCTCAGGTACTTGATATTTGGCTTTACAAGCCCCATCAACCGAAGAGGAAGGAGGAGAGGAACAATTGGATGAAGTAGAAGGTTGGTGGGTAACTCTGGACTCGTCTAGTTGCTGACTCAATTTTTCAGGAATTGTTTTGTTCTGAATGACAGAGGTTGAAAAGAGCCATACGGGCAAGCCGATTGTCAATCCTGGAAGCGACAATGTGACCATAGGGGTGCACCAACATCTCCCCGAGAGGAGAAGGGACTAGGATTTCCTCCAAGGGGAAATCCTTGGTTAGTGGACTTCATTTTCTTCAACCTAAGATGAACGTAAGAAAGGGTGATGATTATTCCATTTAAAATAAATTTTAGACGCTTTGACACAACTTGTTTTTTCAATTTTTAAGAGTCGAGAAAAAGCAAAAGATGACTCTAGTCGCCTTCGATTTTTAAAGAGCCTGAAGTGACAAGTGCTCAGATGGACCTTTTCTGTTAAAGAGTCTGAAAAGGAACGAAAGGGACTGCTATGGAAATATAGGTATAGGGATTACCAAACCAATCGCAAAACTGCAGAATAATTTTTATGGTACAACAGTCAATCTTCCCGAATGTTGTGTTCAACGCATTGCGATCGATAGGGCGGTAGACACGGCTTCCTATGGATAAAGTATTAAGCCTATTGTGGTCTCCCAAAATATACTCGACGGTACATGGGAGCACAAGTTCGTACTGGCACTTGTCATCTCAAAGTGGTGGAATCACCCAACCATTAGTGAGAACAACAGTTACTAGGATTTATGACGTCGGATACGTCTCTAGCCTAGACTTCTAAATGTTGTGCGTTAGGTTCCAAAGCATTGTTAGATTCATTGAATTTATTTTATAGTTGATCTTGTTTATGAAGTTTTCCTTTCAGGTTCACCGTGAGATGTAGTATAATTCCTAAAATGCAACCTAAGATGATAAACAGTCTTTTTATCTTCTTTGTGCAATGAAAATCCTAGCTACTAAGGAAAGAAAGACAGAACCCTTTCACAAAGAGCAAAAAGCACACTCTAAATGCACTTTTCTAAATCAAACCAATCAGACTGTGTAAATGAAAATGCACATGCATGTATTTTTTTTCGACTTTCTTAGTATGAAAATGATAAAAAGAAAGTTGATGCACAACTCTGAATTACTTTTCAAGCAACAGTTATCAACAAGTTTCTTTTCGAAATAAAAAATGGAGACAATCACAACACCTTACGATTTGGAAATGAATACTTGTTTTTGACACTAGAAAAATTACAAATTCAGACCAAAAACAATAGCAACAAGATAATTGATTATCTACAACATTCAAACTCTTTCCTATGATTGAAAATGACACTTGCGACACTTTCAAATCATAGGACGACAGTGCGATTATGTTACTTTTTGCAAAGGAGAACTGAAAATGACTCAACAAACACATAAAAACATTTACAGTTTATTTGTACAAAGGAGGCGGAATAACAACAAGGAAAAGGGGTTTCAAACAAAGATATACTGATCACAGGCAGTAAAATTCATGAATAGAACTGGAAAGAATGAATCACAGAAACCAAAACTGCACAATGCCTAGTCTGATCAGTGCACTTGTAACACAGGGAATTTGAAATGCAGTGCACCTACTACACTCGGGAAGTGCGTTGAATTTCAGATTCTCATAACAGTACCTACGCTCGGCCAAAGACGAGAATTTTCTTGGGTTCCGGGACACAGTTTGCAGTTCAGTTCATGGGTTTTGGCTGAGCAAATGGTAATCAATAATGCAACAATCAGGGGTAGATCTAAGGAGGATCTAAGAGCTACCACAAGGGGTAATCAGAAAGTTTGTGAATCAGTTTAAATCATAAATAGATACCGGAGATTGACTGAAGCAGCATTTATCTACTTTACATTTGCATAGCAAATGCAGTTCTAAAGCTACCTGGCACGACTTCAGACTCTGTCTGTAAGTTTATGAAATAGACAGCAAGGAAGATAAACAAAAAAATTAATTCGTCCCCAGTGGAGTCGCCATTTTGTTACAAGGAAAAGTGTCTACTCAGAACTGCTTATCCCACTAAGGTGTGATAGCTACCTTAGAAAAAAACAAAGTAAAGCTACTTCCATTTTTCCTTTATGAAGTATAGATAGAAAAGAACAAAGAAGACCAACCTCTGTCTTGCGCTGATCTCCTGGTTCGATTCCTATCTTTCTTGATAGTCTTTCGCTAATGTTCCCTTGCATGCCCAGCTTCACAAAGTACCTGTAAGATCAAAATAGCATAGCACTATACAAGGACATGGATATATAATCATAAAAAATCTAGGATCAGATATAAATTGACCATACAAATGCAACAAACATAAATTATACAAGAGTATGGAGGAAAAATTGAATAGGTTTTATGGATAAACAAGAAAGAGCCAAGGGGAGTTACAACTAGTTGTTCTGACCCAACATCATCCTCTCAGCAAGGAAGCCCCTCTTCACCTCATACAAAGCTTATATCACCCAACAATCTGATGTTTTGTCTCAAGAAATCAACAACAATTCCTTACAATATGCAAAATTCCAACCCCCGGATCTCTGGGATGAGGGATCCATATATAGATATCTGTAAGGGAGATGAGTCAGCTTGTGATTTGATTAGTATCTTCCCTCCGATATTTCTTGCTTCCACTTGGAGATTGATGATCTCTTACTCATCCTTGGTCAAATTCAGAGAGGCAAGTGTCACAGGAGAAGTTTCTGGAAGCTTCCATTGCCTCTCCACCTCGCGGAATGACACTGCCATTTGTCATTTCTCACCCATCACACCCCATAGAAGGGCGTTTTGAAATGCAATGCACCCACACAGTGTATTTAGGTGAGATGCAACACACTTGGCCTGTGGAGCAGCTGAAATGATCCTGTTTTGACCAATTCTGAGCAGTTTTTCGTGGAGAACTTCTAGGAGAAGTTGTATGTTGTGTGTGGAGCATGATTGTTCAGAGGTCTTTGTTTCAGCTAGATGTATACCCCAGGAGGATTGTACACCCCTCCACGGAGGGGGGTGCTGATCCCCCCCAGCTGGGGGGTGTGGGGCCCAGCGGTCCCCTAACGGGGGCTTGGGGGCAGCGCCCCCGAAGCTAAAAAAAGATGTAAAATTGCCTTGTAAAAGTATAGTAATTTCTAGTCAATCTGGGCCATTCATTAGGTAGATGATCTGATAGTAGAACTTATGTTTAGTTTAGGTTTTTTTGCCCTAGAAGGCAACCCCTCTCTTTGTATGAGGGTATTGTCTTTTGAGGCTGTGAAATAGATGTGTATTCGGTGAACGAGAAATAGAGAGGTGAGACTGTGAGAGAAAACAAAGGATATTACAGTGGATTTGTTGTAGGTTGTGTCTCTTCATTTTGCTAGATAACAGAAAGGAAGGACTAGCTATTCGGGGTGGATGTAGCCCAAACTGGGTGAACCACGTATATCTGTGTCTCTCTTGTTTTCTGTGTTCTCTGTGTTTATATTTCTGCAATATTTTATGTGTTCCATTGCTCCGTAATATATAATTTTCAAACAACTAGTATCAGAGACGAAGGTCTATTTGGCTGATAAACGCGTAGGAAACAAGGGTTCCTGGTTCGAGTGGGAGCGATGGCGGAAGATGGTAAGTTCACGGTCGAGAAATTTAACGGCCAAAACTTCTCGCTGTGGAAGATGCAGATGGAAGATTATCTGTATCAGAAAGATCTATACCTACCATTGGGCGGAAAAAGAAAAATGACGACGGGTATGAAAGACGAACAATGGAACCTTATCGATAGAAAGGCACTCGGAACAATACGGTTGTGCCTTTCTACATCAATCACCTTCAACATTTTGAAGGAAACCATGACAAAGGGTTTGATGCATACGTTGTCGAAACTATATGAAAAACCATCAGCCTCAAACAAGGTATTTCTTATGAAACGGTTATTTAATATGAATATGTCGGAAGGTGGATCTGTTGCAAACCACTTAAATGATTTTAATACAGTTACAAGTTAGTTAAGTTCTGTAGGGGTAAACTTTGATGATGAAGTTAGAGCTCTGTTATTCTTGTGCTCATTACCAAAAAGTTGGAATGGTTTGGTAATGGCCATTAGTAACTTCGTTTCTAGATCTAGTACTTTAAAGTTTGATGATGTTGTTGGTGCTATCCTTAGCGAGGAAATTTGAAGGAAAAGCCCCGGTGAGACATCGGGAAATGCTTTGAGTGTAGAGTCTAGAGGAAGAGAAATGGAAACAGGAAAGAGCTTAGGATATCGCAGTAAATCAAGGAAAGGCAGATCCAATTCTAGATCGGGGACAGTGTGCTGGAAATGTGGAAAGAAAGGACACCTGAAGAAAGACTGTAGATCTCGAAAGGGAAAAGAAGGAGATGCACAACAAGAAAAAAATCATGAAGCAAATGTGACAGGTGAGGTGTTACAAGATGCTTTGATTCTTTCTTTCGAAAATATTACTGATTCCTGGGTGGTAGATTCAGGGGCTTCATTCCATGCCACACCTGATAAGAAATAATTTCATAACTATGTTCGAGGAGATTTTTGACAAGTTCATCTGGGTGATGATAAACCCTGTAAAATCGTTGGAATGGGTAAGGTTCTTGTAAAACAGCAAAATGGAAACCAATGGCTATTAAAGGAGTTAAGGCATGTTCGAGATCTAAAGAAAAATTTGATTTCAACAGGGCAGTTAGGCGGTGAAGGTTGTGTGACAACTTTCACAGATAAAACTTGGAAGGTCACCAAAGGAGCCCTGGTAATAGCAAAAGGCAAAAAGGTTGGTACGTTGTATTTATGCAATGGTATTTCTAACTCTATTAATGCTTTAACTTCCAAAGGAGCAGATGCAGCATTATGGCATCATAGGCTTCGACACATAAGTGAAAAGGGGATGAAGATTCTTCACTCAAGGAATTTGTTGCCGGGTTTGAAGAATGTTGGTTTGGACTTCTATGAGAATTGCATTTATGGAAAACAGAAGAGAGTCAGATTTCTCAGAGTTGGGAAAGAAAAGAAGAATGAAAAATTAGAGCTTGTGCATACAGATGTATGGGGACCTGCTCAGGTATCATCTCTCGGTGGCTCTCGTTATTATGTTACTTTTATTGATGATGCAACTAGAAAAACTTGGATTTATTGTATTAAGAATAAATCTGATGTATTTGATACTTTCAAGAAATGGAAAGCTTTGGTCGTGATTGAGACAGAAAAGAAATTGAAGTGTCTTAGATCAGATAATGGAGGTGAATATTGCAGCAAAGAGTTTGATAGGTACTGTTCAGAGCATGGAATTCGCAGAGAGAAGACAGTTCCAAGAACACCACAAGAAAATATCGTGTCAGAAAGGATGAACAGAACAATCATGGAGCGTGCAAGGTGCATGAGATTGCATGCAGGATCGCCTTTACAGTTTTGGGTAGATGTTGTAGATACTATTTTTTATATAATAAACAGAGGGCCTTCAAGTTCCTTGGATGGTGGTGTTCCAGAGGAAGCATGGACAGGTAAAAAAGGTAAACTACTCCTTTTAAAGCCTTTTGGTTGTGAGGCCTTTGTCCATATTGATAAAAAAAATAGAACAAAGCTTGAGGCAAAGTCAAAGAAATGTACCTTTATTGGATATGGTGTTAATGATTTTGGTTATCGCTTATATGATTACAAAAATCACAAAATCATTAGGAGCAGAGATATAATATTCAATGAAAAGGTCTTGTATAAGAATCAGTTGCAGGAAAAGAAACATGAAAAGGAAAATAAGGAATACCTAGTTCTTGATGAAATCACTGGAAAAGGAAAGGTGCCTGAAAATAATAATAATCAACAACCACAACAACAGCAACCACTGTTGGCATTATGGTTCAGGTGTTGTCCTTGATGGCAACCCATTCAGGTGGTAGATCACTGTTCTTCATGTCAGCAGCAAAGATTGATGATCAGCCCTTAATTTATTGAAAAATTTAAGAAGGACGCAGGTACACCTTTTAGAAAGTGCGTACACGCAGGTAATCCATGCATAGACCGCGTCCAGGGACGCAGTCCAGCCGTTCAGAAGGTGCGTCCACCCAGTGCACACTTTTTAAGGCAGAGAAAAGCAGACGTGGGGGTTTCTTGTGATTTACTCCTGGTATCTAGCCGACGGTATTGTGTTTTTAAGGTGTCAGCTCGTGGCATTGTTCCTTGATTTGAGGAGGAGCTTGCCTATATAAAGCAAAGGAGATCATTTGGTTTGAGTATGTCTTTGGTTGAATATCTTATTGGGTGAGATCTAGTCTAGATCTAATCAAGGCGAATCTATTTATGGACCGAGATCTCTTGGCACATGTTCAGATCTGTGGATCTGATTGTCTGGGTTACTTCTGAAGTCTTGAAATCATCTATGCCCGGAGGGACGCAGGTGCAGTAAGGGTTCAGGTGCGTCCGGGACGCAGGAGCGAAGCGTCTCAGGTGTGCCGGGACGTAGGCGCAGAAGGGTTCAGGTGCGCCGGGACGCAGGCAGTTCAATAGACTCAGTGCGAGGGACGCAGGCTAGCAGTTGAGTAGGGTGCGTCCGGGACGCAAGCTAGCAGTTGAGCAGGGTGCGTCCAGGGACTCAGGCCAGCAGTTGAGCAGGGTGAGTCCGGGACTCAGGCTAGCAGTTGAGCAGGGTGAGTCCGGACTCAGGCTAGCAGTTGAGTAGGGTGCTTCCTTCTCTTAAAATCTTTGTTTATCACTTTTGTGTTCTAGGTTTGGTCCTATTATTGTTGATCTGGTTACTACAGTTGATTGGGTAATTCTCTTACACTTGATGATCAATTGATGCTTATGGATCCAGTTTGAAAATTTATGAAAAGTGGTCCTTGTATGAAAAGAAGTAGGGGGTTGTAGCTCCCTTCCAGGAGAAACTGGAAAACGAGAGAGAGTTGTAGCTCTCTGCAGGTTGCAGCCTGCGTACTGGTAAAGGACTGCACCAGTACAAATCCATTGTAAAAGAATTTTTCTAATTTGAAAGAAGATAGAGACATATTGCAGCAGGTGGTTTTTTCCCCACATTGGGTTTCTACCTTACATCTTGTGTTCTTTGGTGTGACTATCTGTTTTCTTTTGTTCATGCTCATTATTTTATGGTACTGACATGCAAAAATAATTCAAAGAACAAATGAAGAAGATTTATTAAAAGAATTATATAATACTGATTCACCCCCCCTCTCAGTATTATTTCCAACAATTGGTATCAGAGCAGGTCCTTCAGAGAAGCTTGATCGCTTGAAGGTAGATCATTCATCATGAGCAACTACGAGAGAGAAGCATCAATCAGGCCACCGGTTTTTGATGGGACAAACTTCAACTATTGGAAGGTAAGAGTTACTGCATATCTTCAATCTCTTGGTACAGAAGTTTGGGACATTGTAGAAAGAGGCTACGCTTTTCCTTCAGCTACTCCTACAGATCCAGCTGAGAAGAAGAAATATGAAACAAATGCAAAAGCAGTCAGTACTCTATTAGGAAGTATATCCCAAACGGAATTCATGAAGGTAATGCACTTCAAATCAGCAAAAGAGATATGGGACAAAATGGTCACGAGCTATGAAGGAGATGAACAGGTAAAGCGAGCTAAACTTCAAACTCTCAAGATTCAGTATGAGACTCTCAAGATGTATAATGATGAAAGTGTGGCTAATTATTTTCTTCGGGTAGATGAGATTGTTAATTGTATGAACAATTTGGGTGAAGAAATAAAAGAGGCTATAGTAGTTGAAAAGATTCTAAGATCATTATCCCCCAAGTTTGAATCTAAAGTATCTGCAATAGAAGAAAAGGAAAATCTCCGAATTCTCACTATGTCTCAGCTACATGGAATTCTAACTGCTTAAGAAATGAGAAAGGGAGGTCCATCTGACAGAAGGGAAGCTTCTTTCAAGGCATCAGCCAAAGAAGATTACTATGAAGCAAGCCATGTTCCAGAAGAAGAGGAAGAAGAATCAAATTTCGTCAGAAATCTTCAAAGGGGTTCTGGAAGGTTTAGAGGTAAGCTACCTTTCAAATGCTTTGCTTGTGGAAGAGTAGGTCATTATGCTGCAAAATGTCCCTATAAGGATAAAGGTAAGGAACCTGCTAGATGGAACAGGAAACAAAGTACAAATAAGAAAAGCTACTACACCCATGAAGACAGTGATGGTTTATCAAACAGTGATGAAGATGAACAAGGTAATAAATATAAGTTGTTAATGGCATTTGAAGATGATGATTATGAGGATGCTGTAGATGTGAATAACCTCTATGATGAAATTACTAGACTCAAGAGATGTATAGAAGAAAAGAATGTGATCATTGATACTCTACAATTTCAAATTGATGAAAACGAAAAACATCTTGAAAAACTAGAAGGTGAAATTGTTGGTCTCAGAAAAGAAATTGAGAAAACAAAAGCTATTAATCTTAAGTTTGTCAAAGGATCTGAAACTTTGGATGAGATTATCAATGTGCAACGGTCTCCTCTAAACAAGACAGGTTTGGGTTATAATGGAGAAACCTCTCAAGCATCCACCTCAAAAAGTTATCTTGATGCGGCAAGAAGAAATGAGCAGAAGAACAATGAAGATAATCAGGTGAAGCAGGGACGAAATACAAACATAAACTATCAAGGGCAATCCATCTTAAGGGTGAACAAAAGCTACAACCAGCCACAGGTAAAATCTTCTCAGTTTGGTTCAAGAATAGATGAAAATAGAAATTACAATCAGTTGGCAGGTAGATTCAATAACCGCAGAAGCTTCTTCAATGGACAATGCTTTTCTTGCCATAATTTTGGTCACAAAGCAACTCAATGTGTTGCATATAAAACAATCATGACTAGGGAAGCTCAAAAACAAAGAAGCATGACAGGGATTACAAAAAGGATCTATAACAACTTTTCGGCTCTTGAAAATGAAGTTGAATGTTCCATTTGCAATAATTTTGGTCATGAAGACTCTGAATGCAGGAGCACGTTTCAGGAGAGAAAGGAACAAGAGCGGAAAAAGGAACAAGCCTCAAGCACCAAAACATGGAGAATAAAGGAACCTCAAACAGAAAGATGTGGGATAGCATTCTATGCAGAGGGACAGGAAAATCTATGGTACATTGACAGTGGATGTTCGAAGCATATGACAGGTGATAAAGAAAAACTTGAGTCTTATTCTACTTTAGAAAAGGGAAAGAAAGTCTCTTTTGGAAATGATACTCCTACAACTATAAAAGGAAAAGGTATTGCTCCTTTAAAAGAAATGGTCAAGGCTGGAAATGTTTTGTATGTTGATGGATTGAAGCATAATCTACTAAGTGTCAGCCAGATGTGTGATCAAAGAACCGAGGTTATATTCAGATCAAATGGATGTCTTGTTCGTGATCTTGATACTGGTAAAACAGTTCTCAAAGGGAAAAGAACTCCAAATAATCTGTACATATTTGAAGAAGGACAACAACAATTCTATCTAAACAAGGATGAAGAGCACTGGTTATGGCATCGAAGGTTGGGACATCTAAGCTTCTCACAAATAAGGAAAGCATGCAAATATTAGGCAGTTCACGATCTTCCAGATATCAAAATTCCTGACAACACCATATGCAAATCATGTCAGTTTTGAAAACAAACCAGAACTAACTTCCCAGAGAAAGAAGGATCAGCTAGCATGCCTCTTGAGCTAGTACACACAGATACATGTGGTCCCTTCAGAAAAAGGACACCTCAAGGAGAAGAATACTTGATATTATTCATTGACGATTTCTCCAGGTTTGTTTGGTTAGGACTTATGAAGCACAAAGATGAAGCATTCGAAAAATTTAAATCCTTCAAAGCCTTGGTTGAAAATGAATCAGGTCACAAAATTAAGTGCCTCAGATCCGACAGAGGTGGGGAATTTACTTCAAATGAATTTTTCGATTTCTGTGAAGAACATGGGATAAGAAGAGAATTCTCTACAGCAAGAACTCCTCAACAAAATGGAGTTGTGGAAAGAATGAACAGAACAATCCAACAGATGGCTCGTGCTATGCTTGATGAATCAGGAACTCCCGCAACTTTCTGGGGTGAAGCTGCACATGCTGCGGTTATTATTCTCAACAAAACAAATGTCCGGGTGAACAGTACTCAAACTCCTCATGAGCTCTGGAGTGGTAAGACTCCTTCGGTAAAACACTTCAAAATCTTTGGGAGCAAATGCTATATCAAAAATACTGATGAGCAGCTTGGAAAACTTGAACCTAGAGCAGATGAAGGCATTCTTCTTGGTTACTCCCCACATAGCAAAGCATACAAATGCTACAATAAAAAACTTGGCAGAATTGTTGACAGCATTGATGTAGTGGTTGATGAGAAGGGATACATTCCTAGGCAAGTACATCATGAAGACATTGAAGAAGATGAATTCTACCCCCAACGACAGAATGATGAAGAAGAAGAACCTCAAGAAGAACCAGAGGAGCAAACAAGAACAGAAGAAAAGACTCCATCCAGATATGTTCAGAAGAATCATCCAGAATCTCAGATTATGGGGCAGAAAGAAGCAGGTGTACAAACAAGAAGAACAGTTGCAGAAGCTTCAAGCTATTTGGCATTACTCTCCTCTACTGAACCACAAAATGTGAAAGAGGCATGCAAAGATGAATGTTGGGTGAAAGCAATGGATGAAGAACTTGAGCAGATCGAAAATAACAACACTTGGGAGCTGGTTCCTAGGCCAAAAGATAAGAATGTTATCGGGACAAAATGGGTCTTCAAAAACAAATTAAATGAAAATGGAGAAGTAATTAGAAACAAAGCCAGACTTGTTTGTAAAGGGTATGCACAGCAAGAAGGAATAGACTTTGAAGAAACCTTTACTCCTGTTGCAAGACTTGAAGCCATCCGAATGTTCCTTGCTCTCTCAAGTTTTCAAAACTTCAAAGTATTTCAAATGGACGTGAAATCAACCTTTCTGAATGGAGACTTGGAAGAAGAAGTGTACATTGAACAACCAGATGGGTTCATTCTTGGAAATGATCCAAATCTTGTATGTAGATTGAAAAAGGCTCTCTATGGTCTCAAACAAGCTCCAAGGGCTCGGTACTACCGTTTGGACAAATATCTTCATCAACAAGGTTTTTCAAAAGGATCAGCAGATAGCAATCTTTATATAAAACTTGAAAATGACAAATTGCTAATACTTGTTGTATATGTAGATGACATTATTTTTGGGAGCAATGAAGAAGCTATGAGTCAGAACTTTGCCTCTGTCATGCAGAAAGAATTTGAAATGTCCCTGCTAGGGGAACTGACATATTTCCTTGGTTTGCAAATCCAACAAAAAGAAGGAGGAATCTTTTTATCTCAAACCAAGTATCTCAAACAGATTTTGAAGAAATATGGTATGGAAGATGCAAAACCAGTATGTACACCCATGGTCACAGGATGTAGCCTCAGTGCAAATGATGAATCTGCAGCAGTACATCAACCAACCTACAGATCTATGATTGGAAGTTTACTTTATTTGACAGGTACCCGACCAGATATCATGCATGCAGTTGGAATAGTTGGAAGATTTCAAGCAAATCCGAAAGAGACTCATCTTCAGGCAGTGAAGAGAATTTTCAAATATCTTCAAGGGACTCAAAATTATGGCTTATGGTATCCTAGAGATACAGATCTTACACTTCATGCTTATACAGATGCAGATTGGGCCGGAAGCGTGGATGACAGGAAAAGCACAAGTGGTGGTGCATTCTTTATGGGTTCCAGACTGGTATCTTGGTTCAGCAAGAAACAAAGTTCAATTGCCTTGTCTATAGCTGAAGCGGAATATGTTGCTGCTGCATCTTGTTGCACTCAACTCCTTTGGATGATGCAGACTTTGCAGGATTTTCAAATCACTTGTACACCACCAATCCCTATCTTATGTGACAACACAAGTGCAATCAGCATCTCAAAGAGTCCTGTTATGCATTCAAAAACCAAGCACATACCAATCAAGTACCATTTTCTCCAGGAACAAGTACTTGAACAAAAGATCAAGTTGGAGTATGTTCCTTCTAAGGAACAAGTTGCTGATATCTTCACCAAACCATTGCCCAGGGACACTTTTGAATACCTCAGGCAAAAGCTGGGGGTTGTTGATGCATCATCTTATTGTTGAACCTCTTCTTATTGGTGATACAGGCTCAGGGGGGGCACATAATGCATTGTTGGCATTATGGAGGATGGTCAGAAGGAGATCTTGGAAATTGCTGCAATATGTCTCTATCTCTTTCATGGTGGATTATGGTTCGTCGCTGCAGATCTGGTTCATATTCAGGAGGAGCATGATCTTAGGGGGAGCATACCCTTTGCCCTTGATGTCAAAGGGGGAGAATGAAGCTGAAGATTATGAGGTTGCCATCAAGTCCAAAGGGGGAGATTGTTGGCATTATGGTTCAGGTGTTGTCCTTGATGGCAACCCATTCACGTGGTAGATCACTGTTCTTCATGTCAGCAGCAAATATTGATGATCAGCTCTTAATTTATTGAAAAATTTAAGAAGGACGCAGGTACACCTTTCAGAAAGTGCATACCCACAGGTAATCCATGCATAGACCGCGTCTAGGGACGCAGTCCAGCCGTTCAGAAGGTGCGTCCACCCAGTCCACACTTTTTAAGGCAGAGAAAAGCACACGTGGGGGTTTCTTGTGATTTACTCCTGGTATCTAGCCGACGGTATTGTGTTTTTAAGGTGTCGGCTCGTGGTATTGTTCCTTGATTTGAGGAGGAGCTTGCCTATATAAAGCAAAGGAGATCATTTGGTTTGAGTATGTCTTTGGTTGAATATCTTATTGGGTGAGATCTGGTCTAGATCTAATCAAGGCGAATCTATTTATGGACCGAGATCTCTTGGCGCATGTTCAGATCTGTGGATCTGATTGTCTGGGTTACTTCTGAAGTCTTGAAATCATCTATGCCCGGAGGGACGCAGGTGCAGTAAGGGTTCAGGTGCGTTCGGGACGCAGGAGCAAAGCGTTTCAGGTGCGCCGGGACGCAGGCGCAGAAGGGTTCAGGTGCGCCGGGACGCAGGCAGTTCAATAGACTCAGTGCGAGGGACGCAGGCTAGCAGTTGAGCAGGATGCGTCCGGGACGCAGGCTAGCAGTTGAGCAGGGTGCGTCCAGGGACTCAGGCCAGCAGTTGAGCAGGGTGAGTCTGGGACTCAGGCTAGCAGTTGAGCAGGGTGAGTCCGGACTCAGGCTAGCAGTTGAGCAAGGTGCTTCCTTCTCTTAAAATCTTTGTTTATCACTGTTGTGTTCTAGGTTTGGTCCTATTATTGTTGATCTGGTTACTACAGTTGATTGGGTAATTCTCTTACACTTGATGATCAATTGATGCTTATGGATCCAGTTTGAAAATTTATGAAAAGTGGTCCTTGTATGAAAAGAAGTAGGGGGTTGTAGCTCCCTTCCAAGAGAAACTGGAAAACGAGAGAGAGTTGTAGCTCTCTGCAGGTTGCAGCCTGCGTACTGGTAAAGGACTGCACCAGTACAAATCCATTGTAAAAGAAGTTTTCTAATTTGAAAGAAGATAGAGACATATTGCAGCAGGTGGTTTTTTCCCCACATTGGGTTTCCACCTTACATCTTGTGTTCTTTGGTGTGACTATCTGTTTTCTTTTGTTCATGCTCATTATTTTATGGTACTAACATGCAAAAATAATTCAAAGAACAAATGAAGAAGATTTATTAAAAGAATTATATAATACTGATTCACCCCCCCTCTCAGTATTATTTCCAACAACCACCACAACAACAACAGGCACCCCAAACATCGGAAAGTGGTGTTAGAAGATCTACCAGGATAAGTAGACCCCCTGAACGATACTCTCCTTCATTATCTTATTTATTTTTGACTGATTCCGGTGAACCTGAATGTTATAAAGAAGCAATGTAGGTTGAAAGCGGGAAGAAGTGGGAGGTAGCCATGGAAGAAGAGATGGACTCCTTAATGCATAACCAGACTTGGGATTTAGTCAGGTTGCTTGTAGGAAAAACTACATTGAACAACTGTTAGTTGGGTTTCAAAAATCCAAAGTGTTGTTGTACTTTCAACAACAGAAGCAGAGTATGTTGCTACTACAAAGGCTAGTAAAGAAATGATTTGGTTACAAAGGTTTATGGGTGAATTAGGTAAGGAGCATGATATGGGCACATTATACAGTGATAGTCAAAGTGCCATTCATCTTGCAAAGAAATCACCATTTCATTCTAGGACTAAACACATACAGCTCAAGTACCATTTCATACGATCAGTGTTGGAAGATGGAGAGTTGAAGCTGGAAAAGATACACACTAACCAGAATCCTGCAGATATGCTAACAAAAGTTATAACCAAGGAGAAACTGAGAATATGCTCAGTTTCAATTGGTCTTCAAGGATGACGATGAAGATGAGAAATAGCCAAGTCCAAAGAGGAGTCATTGTCCAGAAAATGAAGCAGCAGTGGAGTTTCTACAATTATTCTCCAAGTGGGAGATTGTTGTGTGTGGAGCATGATTGTTCAGAGGTATTTGTTTCAACCAGATGTATACCCCAGGAAGTTTGTACACCGCTCCATGCGGGGGGGTGCGGGGGTCCGGGGGCTAGCGGTCCCCCGGCGGGGGCTCGAGGGCAGCGCCCCCAAAGCTAAAAACAAATGTAAAATTTCCTTGTAAAAGTATAGTAATTTCTAGTCAATCCGGGTTGTTCATTAGGCGGATGATCTGATGGTAGAACTTATGTTTAGTTTAGGGTTTTTTGCCCTAGAAGGCAACCTCTCTTTTTGTATGAGGGTATTGTATTTTGAGGTTGTGAAATAGATGTGTATTCGGTAAGCGAGAAACAGAAAGGTGAGACTGTGAGAGAAAACAGAGGATATTACAGCGGATTTGCTGTAGGTTGTGTCTCTTCATTTTGCTGGATAATTGTTGTGGGGAAAAGTATCTGATGCGGATGACCCTATCCCTACTCTAAGGGTGACAGTCTTTAGCAACAACTGAAAGTAAAGCTTTGATGATTTCCTTTATGAAAGTACAGAGAGAAGGAAAAGAAGGTCAACTAACCTGGTGTCCTTCGCTTAGTCGATCCTTGTCGTCTTTCTTTGTCTCTTGTTCCCAGTTCCTTGCTCTCTTTGCCGGTCCAGCTACACACAGATCCTGCACAAAACAAGAGAGGAAACTACAAGATACATGTACTCATAACTGAAGCATGGATTAGGGTGAATCAAATATACATGTAAATACAATACATCAATGCAATACAAGTATATAGGAGAACATGCAAAACTTTATTGATAGAAGTAACAGGGTTCTGAGAAGGTTACAACCAATGATGGCTCCAATCCAGCAGCACCTCCCCAGCAGCAAGAACTCTCCTCTTCACCTCTAGTAAAACAATCACCCAATAGCTCTAACTGTAATCCAACAGCACCTCCTTGCTTAACACAAAATTCCAGCCTCCTTAGACCTCATAGAAGAGCCCTATATATAGGAGAGAAGAAGAGAGGATGAGTCAGCTTGAGACTGACATGAAGCTGCCTTGTGTCCTCTCCCTCTTCAGTTCATCTTCAGTTCTTGAGTCCACTTGGAGATCCTTGCTTACACATGGTGATCAAGTACCTCTTACTCATCACAGGGCGAATCTCATGAACCAAGTGTCAGTTTGGAAGCTTCCTGGGCAGTTGACACCTTGCAGGATGACTGTGCCACTTGGCCAATCTCGCCCAGCGCAGGTAGCCTTCATTAATCTTGACTTCCAACGCAGGTACAAGGAGGGACAGTTGCATTCCAGCGCAGAAGCTCAGTGGAGCAGCTGACATGATCCAAAATAAGCCTGTTTTGAAGTGTTTTCAGGTGGAGAACTGATTGGAAGTGTTGTTGTTTGATGACCTTGTTCTTTTAGGGGTAAGAACAACATGTTTAGGGACTAAAGATCCCTGTAATTATTGACATTTCATGCTCCATGTCGCGAGGCACAAAAATGTCTATAACAGTTGCCCCCTAAAGTATGAGGCCGTTTATCGGGTGAAATGCTTTATCTAGAGGATCCGAAGTTCGTTCCAGTGCTGAGGAGAGTGCCCTGTAATACAATACAATACAATACATTATTTTTCATTCTATTTTTCATGATCTAGCTGAGGCGGGCATTCCCATGCTCAGCTTTTATAAATACATTTTGGTACATATGACAGACGATCGTCTGAAGAAGACTGATAATTTTCTGCTGAAATTATCATCCTTTGAATAGGATGATCATCTGCTGCAATGATGTACATGGCAAATGCTTTTATATTTCCTGAATATATATCGCAGCCCGGATGGATGAAACTAGATCCGGGGTCTTCAAACTCGTTCGATCTTCACTCTAAGTACAAGTCGATCCATGTGAGAATTGCGCTGAAGTCGAACATGGAAAGACATCGCTTGATTACCGGTCAATAATGAAAACCGTTAACAAGCGCGAGAGGAATCACCAATAATGACGATGACCCTCAAGGTACTGCAGTACAATTCACGTGGCGTGAATAAAGGACTTGGCGTCGAACGCCACGCAAAATCTTCTGGTCAAAGGTCATTGATGTATACCTGTCGCCGGAAGTGAGAAACTTGCCATTGAGGCATGCAAGCTTCAAAGTACTGGGGGGGTGTTCCTAGATCAACTTCTTGGATAATGAGCTGAAGTCGACAAGAAGCGATCCGTCAAAGGAGGGCCTTAATGAATCCCACATCAATGACACGGAACGGAGCTAATGACTTTAGTGGAGGTGAAAACAAACTGTGACATATGATTCAGGGTGGCGATCATGAATGGATGAAGGATAATGTATGGCAGTGGATGGGACACAGTTGACAATTTCAGAATGACCCCTCTTGAACATATAACGACACTGATGCGATGGATCGGTAGCATTACCCCAAATGTGGATGGTTTGGCGAGGACCATGGTGATGAGACCGGTGAATGAAACAACCCAACCCGATGTGGTACGGAGGAAAAGTGTCATGTTCAAGAGTGACTTGCTACCATTAAACTTTGAATGTTCTCCCAATTTTTCCCCAGTCATTTCTGACCAATACCTCTTTATTATTGTCAAGCTTGAGGAGGATAACATATGCTTGTTCTATAACCTGCCCTTCGGGCAAGCCCATCGCTATGATTTAACGAGCCTAGCGATAGGGAAACTCGTTCTCGTCTAAAGACAAGTTTGTCGCTATTTAATCATTTTAACGAGTCTAACGACAAGGAAAACTCGGTCCTTTTCATTTTTAGAGAGTCTGAAAAGGTACAGAAAGTTAACTCCATAATTCCTTTTTCGTCATCTAATCCCTTAAGTCCGAAAAAGTATAAAACAATACAGAAGGGATGGTTGTTCGGTACTTTTACGAGCCGAACAAGACAAGCGCTCGATCTTTTTGTGCAATAATCCCTCAGGTCCAAAAAGATTAAAATCTAGAGGAGGGATAGCTTTCGGTCGTTTAACGAGCTAGAAGGCCAAAAAACTCGGCAAACTTTTCATGTTTTACAAGTCAGTGAAAAGAGCTCAAAGAAGACTCGTCTTTTGAGGAATGAGTGATAAACAGGGATAGCAACTGATTCCAGGTACAAATTGGAATTTTCCAATCACGGTAGTGTCACAAGGATGGCTAGGTGAAATCACTCTTCGCAGCTGTTCCTCAAAATAGGTAAACACACATATGGGGGTGAATGATCGGCCAAATGATGGTGGAGGTGATGGATGAAAACACGACCAAGGCTCTTATGGCTGATGAATTTACGATCTCAAAAGGTTATTTACCGGTTCATTTTTTCATGAGCTTGAACTCTGGGGGAAACTTTTGCTCACACTTTTCTATTTTTTAACGAGCATAGATTCAGTCATAAAACTGCTCGAATTTTGTGTTTATTTTTTAACGAGCATGAACTATATGCTAAAACTGCTCGATTCATGGTCAAATTTAATTTTTTACTTTTACTAGCTTTTCTCTTTTCAAATGTAGTACTTCATCTTCAATTGCTGCAACAAATTTTGTTAGAAATGGACAATATTTGCATGAAAACGAGATTATCACCCTAATATTTAACTTTAAACTGTGTAAAAAGTCATAAAAGGGGTTTTTACCTCTCATTTACCATTTCATTTGCATTTTGCTTGTTGGAGCTCTGGAGGTGCCTCTTCTTCCTTGATTTTCACCAGCTGATTCCGGGAGATTCTGTGGACGATTTTCGGCGCCGTTTGGACCAGGTAGGAGCTAAACCTTAGCCCTTCACTTTCATGGTTTCCTTTTTTAGTTTCATGCATGTTTTTCAGAGTTTCTGGGCCCCAGGGGTTTCATTAGGGCGCCCTGGCATCAGCGCAGGTTCCCCTTTCGAAATCTGCGCTGTATTTCAGGCAGCCTTAAGGCAGACTGGGTTCCAGAGCAGGGGGAAGACTCTCTGCCTGCGCTGGGCCTAAAAAAGCTGATTTTGCATGAGTTTTTTCATGATTTTTCGCCAGATTTTCATCAAAATCAGGAACTTACTCCTTCTCTTGTTTGATTGTAGGGAACTTTGGACAAAATGTCCCTTACATGGCGAGAACGAGAACATGAAGCAGAGGACATGGTTGCACTCCATGATCCAGTCACGGTGAGCGCACTTCGGAACTGTGGCCTGCTGAAGTTCTTCCGTATCTCTAGCATGAGAGCACAGATTTCTTTACTGCAGTATATGCTTGATGCTTGGGATCCTGTTAACCAAGTATTCCAGATTAGGGGGAAGTCCTTCCCCTTGACCATAGAGGACATGTACTTCTTGACTGGGTTGTCAAGGCGGGGTGCTCCCATTTCTTTGTTAGGTACGGCTCGAGGGACTACTTCCACCAGAGACTATATCCGTCAGTATTGCCGGGAAGGTTCACAGCCGAGCAAAGACGGCAAGATCAATATCCGTGACATTACTGACAGGTCTCTCAGGTCCATTCTGTTCACCATTGGTAGGATGGCCGGTAGCGCAGCTTTACATGTTGCCAATAGATCTTATATGCAGCACGCCTTGGAGTGTCTCCAACCGAAAGTGTTTAACTGGTGTGATGCAGTACTTATCCAGATGAAAAGTCAATTGACCAAGGTAAAGGACGGGGGGCTGAAGAACTTTGGATTTGGTTCTATTTTGACTGCCTTTGTCTTGGAGAAAATCCCATTGATGCAACCTCAGTACATCTTGCTTGATGTGCCTTCTCCGACCGAGCCACGCATGCAGAGGTGGGTTGACCATATGTCCCGGCATGCTGGTCAACCTCATATTACTTTCACTGAGTCCTTCTTTAGGTGGTTCGAGCGTCAGGAGATGGCATTTTCTGAGTATCCATACGTGGGTATGGACTACCGAGGTGATCCGGACTTGGTGCTTCCGGATGGCGAGCAATGGGGCGCTATTGGTAAAATCTCTGACCATATCACTGTTTATTGTTTTCATTCATGATGTTCACTGTTCGAAACTGATCAAACTCTTGGGTGCATGCAGATGTTGCTCCTGTTCGTCCAGTAGCTCGTCCACGATTGCCAGTTACTGCCCCAGCAGCAGAGCCTGCTAGGAGAGTTGTTATTCGCGACCTTGGTGATACTGAGATACTTGCAGTTGTGCAGGAGCAGGTTGAGAGCCTTACTCGTGGTCTTCCGGATGTACAGATTGACGAGTTACCTTTACAGTTGCAGCGGCACACCATCGGCGTGCCTAGACGATGGACTCGTCTCTTGCGCATGATCGCACAGACCGTGACGTACTTTCATGAGCACCACTAGGCTAGGGTGCCCCCTAGCATCTTTTTGAGTTCTAGGTCATATGACCAATTTTGTTTTGATTACAGCACATTATGTACAAACTATAAACAGCTTTATATATTTTGATTTTCGGAGTTTATTTCAGTTGTATTTGTGATCCACTTGCATAGCACTGATGCATCTCTTTTTATATATGTTGTAAATGTCTATCTAATACATAGTTTGCCAATGAATCTGTTAATGTGTTCAAGTTTCTGGAAATATGCTGGTATTGAATTGAATCAAACTCTCTTTCCAAAATCTTAACTCTTAGAAACATACGATAAATAGCTGGATTGCGGACTGAATATATACCAGTGAGTTGTAGTATCACAAGTTGTGAGTCTAGCCTAACAATTAGTCGGCGTATACCATGAGCGATGGTATCAGAGAGGAGTTCGATCAACGCACTATACTCAGCGATATTGTTTGTTGACCGTCCAATACACACACCTCTGAAACTCACTAACTCGCCGCTTGGATCAAAAATGGCCCAGGCAGCGGAGGATAAATTCCGCGTACTACGACTCGCTCCGTCGGCATATCCCACATATGTATCAGAATAATTTGACATCTGCAACAAACGAGAAGGGTGGATTACTACCGAAACAAACATTTTAGCGAAAACAAAATACAACAAAAGCACTCAGGTTACTATTTAGGCATAGTAACGCTTGAGGTACAACCCGTTACGGGGTTGCGCCAGTGGTATTCCGTCATAATCCATTAACTCGTAGGCTCCTTTTGCTAACACCCTTTTAACAATATAGGGACCCATCCATAAGGACTGAAATTTTCCTGCTCCTAATTTATCGGATTCTTGGTCGTAAAGCAAAACCAAGTCACCCTCAGAGAAGACACGAGGTTTGACATTTTTGTCGAACTGTGTTTTGACTCGTTTCTTATGGGCCTCATTCGCCAAAGCGGCATCACGACGGCTTTCATCCAACTGGATCAATTCCTGGAAACGAGCCTCTTCTTCTGAGGTTCCGGGGAGGAGGTCAATTGCGAGTTTAAGAGATGAAATTTCGCACTGGATCGGTAATACTGCCTCTAGGCCATACACCAATTGGAATGGTGTGAACCCAGTGGCGTTCTTTACCGAGGTTCGGTAAGCCCATAATGCTGAGTACAGGATTAGATGCCATCTTCTTTTGTGAACCCCTATCATCCTTTGCAACATACGCTTCAGGACCTTGTTGATTGCCTCAACTTGTCCGTTGGCTTGTGGATAATACGGGGTAGAGCTGTCGTGCGATAGCCCTAGTTTGGCAGCTAACTCAACCATCATGTGATTGCGAAAATGCGATCCATGATCTGTCACTATAGCTTGCGGAACACCGAACCTGGCGACTACATGATTGAAAAGGAAAAGGGCAGCTGTTTCACCAGTGTTATCCAATGTAGGCATCGCCTCGGCCCATTTGGTAAAATAGTCAACAGCGACTATAATATACCCATGCCCCCCGGTCGAGGTGGGGTTACATTGCATGAAATCGATGCCCCACTTGGCGAAGGGCCCAACAGCAACTATCGGCTGTAAGGGTGCGGGTGGTCTTCTGGTTTTGCTATCAAAGATCTGACATGCATGGCAACTTCTGACAACTATTATGCAATCTTTAAACATAGTTGGCCAGAAATATCCTGCTCGTAAGATTCTTTGTGCTGTTGCATATCCAGATTGATGCCCCCCGCACGTGCCTGAATGACAATCATTCAGGGCTTTTTCGGCCTCCTCATGGGTAAGGCACCTCCTCAGAACCGTATCGATTCCACGACGGTAAAGTGTATCACCGACGATCATGTAGTCTTTAGATTGGTATCGTATACGTTTCCGTTCCGAGTGTGAGGTATTAGGCCTGAATTTTTGGGTTTGGAGATAAACAATGATGTCTCCATACCACTCATCGCTTACTGATATCAGAAACAAATTTTCATCCACGATTGACTCTTCTGATGTTTCATCGTTGGACGACGATGGGAGATCGCATAATAATTCCGCGAAAACTAGAGCTTTCTTCGATTTGGATTTTACAAAATCTAAATCAAACTCTTGAAGGATGGCTATCCATTTTGAATATTTGCCCCCAAGCAACTGTCGCGACAGTATATACGTCATGGGATTGCAATCTGACAGAACGGTAGTTTTCCTAAAGAGGACATAATGTCGAAACCTTTGAATCGCTTGAACAGCAGCAAGCGCTAGTTTTTCAACATAGGAATATTTACTTTCTGTATCATTTAAGTTTTTACTTAAATAATAAATAGGATGTTCGATTCCATCGACTTCTTGCACTAAGACCATCGCAATGGTCGTATCTGCTGCAGCTAGATACAGGTTAAAATCTCTTTGATAGTCCGGGGCGTACATTAATGATGTTCTTACTAGACAATCTTTCAGAGCGTCAAAGGAAGCTTGCGCAACCTGGTCCCAGACAAAAGGTACATCCTTTTTCAAAAGACGAGTATAACCTTTGGCAAGTTCTGCGTAATTTGGAATGAACCTCCTCAGAAAGTTTGCTTTCCCTTGGAGTTTCTGAATCTGAAGCAAATTTGAAGGTGGAGGCAAATTAATGATTGCCTGAACCTTACAGGGGTCGAGACGAATCCCATCCTTAGAGACAACAAAGCCAAGTAAACGACCAGAACCGACGCAAAACACACACTTGTGCGGATTGAGTCTTATCTTGTAATGTCGGCAACGTAGAAATATCGCTCTCAAATGTCGCGGATGATCAGTCCGCTTCCGCGAATGAGCCGGAAGATCGTCGAGGTAAGGTTGAACAATGTTCTTGATGTCATGGAAGGCATAATTCATTGCCCTCTGAAACGTCGCCCCTGCGTTCTTTAAACCAAAGGGTAATTTTCGATAAGCGAATGTGCCCCACGGACAGATGAATGCAGTCTTAGACTGGTCCTGTGGGCGGATATTTATTTGATTATACCCGGAAAATCCATCCATAAAGGAAAAGATTTCACATCCGGCGCATTCATCAATTATCTGGTCGATGAAGGGTGTAGGGTAGTTGTCCTTTGGACAAGCTTTGTTTACATCCCTATAGTCGACGCACACTCTTATCGTCCCTTGTTTTTTCATAACAGGGACAATATTCGATACCCAATCGGTTAGAGGAACCGGGTAGATGAATCCAGCATGGAGAAGTTTTTCAACCTCCGCCTTAATGGCAGCGGCTTTCTTCCGATGTACCTGCCGAAGCCGTTGTCTTACTTGTTTGACATCAGGATACATTTTAATTTCATGTTCAACTATGCTCGAGTCAATGCCTGGCATTTCATCATATGACCATGCAAAGACATCTCTAAATTCGCGAAAGAGAGCACTATATATTTCCAGTTCTGAAGGGGAACAACTTTTGCCGACATGAATATTCTCAACAACATCAGATTTTGTCGAGATGTTTATGGCTATAGTCTCTTCAATATTGGATAGGTTTCGCTCTGAATCCACCGTATTTACAGTATTTGTTAGGAATTCAAATACTGAAGGGTGATATAGGTCGTGATGAGTTTCTTCTTCACACTCTGGAAGAAGGGAACGATGGTGGTGATCATTCCATGGTGCCCCCTCAATCATCATTGATTGTAAGATTCCTTCGTCAGTCCCATGAACTTTTGACCATGGATCTAATGGGGTACCATATTCTTCGGACCTATCTACCCAAACGCTTGACGAGCGTTCATTTGGGCTCGCCTCCCATGCCTGAAACATTGATTGCTACAATATTTCAATGGGGCTAGGAGGCAATACCACTTGATGATCCATGACGACTTTGTCTTCTGCGACCTTCGATGAAGATATCATGTTGCATGTTGCTACAAACGGGATATCCACTATATGGAAAGGAGGTGGCAACGCGAAAGTTCCCATCATTGTGGGATCTTTTAGCAAGCCTACTCCGATATCTTTTATCGAATGGTTGCTCCCATGGATCAGGGGAATGCTTCCAGTAACTTGTGAACCATTAGGGAGGAAATTCTGTTGGTCGACGATCGTAATCCCTCCTTCAAATGGGAATGCGATCTTCCTAAAATATGTCGACACTACAGTTGCCATGGCATATATCCATGGTCTTCCCAGTAGGATGTTATAGTCAAGATTGCCATCAATGACTTCAACATCAATTTCTACTGTTTTTCCTCCTAGTTCAACCTTAAAGTTATTTAGGATACCGTACGGAGTGTACGACCTACCATCAAATGCTTTCAATGTCGTCGAAGATCGCGACAAGGTTGGAGATCCAAGAGTTTTCAAGCAACTCATCGACATGATACATGTCGATGCGCCCTCATCAATAATCGTTCTATGAACAGTTTTGTTGAGTGCTTTCACTTGAATAAGGAAAGCTAATTGCGCTGGTAACTGAGGATCATATCCTTTGTGATCAAAGGATACAAGATTGGAATCTTTAGGATCCACTCCACCAATTGCTGATAACAATGCTTGTCTTTGGGATGGGCAATTTTGTAGTACCTCAAGAGTCGACATAGCAGATGGCGATTGGGCCAAATCCTCCACTATATTATAGTGTTGCGCCGCTCTGGCGCGAGGGTTGAATGTCGACTTGTGGACTACTCCCTTAGGCGGCTTTATTGTTAATTCATGCGTGAGGGGGGGTACAACTTCTGCCGAAGTTGTTGTCGAACTACTGGGTTGATCTTTCCCTTTGTCGTTCGACACCGGCGGATTCCCATAATCTTTATTCCTAGTCGAGATCAAAGCATCATTTTGCTTAGAAACCGACAGCATAAGCACTTGAGACGGGGAAGCATTTCCACTATCAACCATATTTTGACCTGGGGCGGGAAATGGATCAGTCAACACAGCTGAAGTTTGGGAACTTTTAAAGAACCTCTTTAACTCAGCTTTGAACGGACAGTTCTTTGTTGAATGATTTTCATCGCATATTTGACATGGAGGAAATTGTTTCCTTTGCCCAGGAGGGTTTGAAGAAGTTTTTTGAGGGGATGACTCACCTTGTTTCTTCTTCTTCCCTTTGTTTTGTTTCTTCTTGCTTCCTGGTTGATTGGAGTTTTTGTCTTTATCCGTAGATATAGCATTTACCTCCGAAGCAAGAATCTCTTGATTTGCTTTTTGATTCGAAGTCTTACGGGCTTTCTTATTCGAATCCCTTGTCGACTTAGCGTTTGCAGTTCCAATCACGCCATCACCGGCATGAGAGTCACTATTCGATCCGGGAGGAGGAGGGATTGAAAATTCTGGTCTGGGGGCATCAGGTATCTTATCATAGAGCGTGCCCGACTGAGTATATACTAAGTCCAAATATTGAGCACGAGCAATAACTTGCTCCTCTGTTACGACGCCTCCCTTGGCCACATCTTCTGTTATTGCCGGCAGAAGCGACTTTATAAACCACTCAGCTAATAGCTGATCTGGAACATAGGTTTTTACCATTCTGCGACGACGACGCCACTCATGTATATGATCAGATATATGTGTGGCAGTTGTCTGCTTGAAATTGGTCAAGATCTCTGTTCCAGTTTCGTACCTTATAGGTAACTGAAAGTGTGTTAAGAAAGTCGTGGCTAGGGAACTAAAATTGTCGAAAGAGGCTCTAGGTAATTCAATATACCATTTGGCCGCCGGACCAGTCAATGTCCTCTGGAAAAGACGAAGCCTTATCGAATCATCATTCAAGGTATTCGACGAACACCACAGATGGAATGTCATCACATGATTCGACGGGTCTTCGCCCGGATTTCCATTGAATTTAGGAATGTCCGAAGGAAGTTTGTGAGGAATCGCTGGCCACCAATGGGCATAGGCGATTGGATCGTTCGTTAATCGATGTAAATCTGGTAATTCTAAGGTCGCCACGAATGGCAACTGCTGATTCAGGTTTGGCGAGGCGTACCCAGGATACGATGGAATCGCCTGAGCAGTAGGCCTTTGCACGCTAGCATAATGCAACTGATGTTGATATGACTGATATGGCTGGTGGGCTTGGCCACTGTAAAGTGGTTGATTTAACTCGTTCTGAATATAGGGTTGCCCACTATTCGCAAAGATCTGTTGCTCAGATCCTTGGTACACCTGTTGAAACTGAGGTTGTTGGTATTGCACCATCCATGGTTGTGAAGCCATGTTTTGCTGTGCGACACTAACCGACGGACCAAGATGCGAGGTTATGGTTCCCGTTTGTATCTGTGTCGTCCCGGTAGTTGGCGATTGTGGTTGTGTTGCAGGGTCAATAGGCTGTTGTATTACAACTTGGGGTTGACATACAACAGGCATCGATTGAACTTGCGACACGGTTACAATTGTTGGCGTCGTCGGGATACTAGACATAGGTACACATTGTTGCATAGAATATACAACTCTTGGTTGTTGGGGTAACATAGGTACCCAACCACTCGTCGTTACTTCAGTCAAACCTGAATGTGGTTGAAAACTGCCGTATGGGTATCCTCCCGGAAGAGGAAGTGAAAGGGCATATTGCCCCCCATACGGTAACAATCCGGAGCTCAAGGGTATAGATGGCCTTTGAGGACTGGATGGCCCAAAATGATTCCCAAAGGGATCAATTTGTCTAGTTTCAACATAAGAATTACCGGGTATTATACCGGAAGAACAAACTGGAACAGACCAAGTTGTCATAATAGTCCCTGGGTGGACTCCTTCTAGCTGATGAGAGCTAGTCGGGACGGCTGGTATGCCGGCAAACATCGTTGGATTGGCAGCAGGAACTTCTGCTGTCGCTGTGTCGTTTGGCACAGTTCTAGATGTCGACGGTTGTTCAGACATTTTAAGTCTATCCAATAAACTTCCTAACGATTCTTCAGGAACTTCCAGTGGCGATGGACAAACTTCTGATGCAGAAGGAAAAAGAGTGGTACCTACTCCAAAATGAATTGGAGTATTTGCTTGCTGGTCCTCTACGATTTCCTCTATTGCAATCAGACCAGGAGGAAGAGGAAGACCGTCAGGTCCGTAAAAGATTTCTGGTGCCGAAGAAGGGGTTGCTTTGACAGCGACAGTTGTTTGAACAACAAGACTCTGTGGACCGGTTTCAGATGGAACTGGTTCAGTTATGCAAGTACTTGTCTTCAGACTAGGATCAGTACAACTGTCCTTCTGTTGCCGTGGAACTTCTTCAATAGAGGCAGGGATTCCAGAAATATTGGGAGTGACCAGAATCTCAGATGTTGTTGGAACTTCCGTTCTAACTTTAAAAGGAGATTTTGACCTGGTCAAGCGAGTTCGCTTCGTCCGTACTACTCTCGGTTCCGGAGACAAAGGTGGTTGACTCGCAAGTCTCCCCGAACGACGGAGTTTTAATTGACTTTCCTCCACGGTTGCGGATTACTTGATCAACTAAAATACAAAAAGGGGAATTATGTTTCCGTATTGAATGAATTTTATTAGACGCTTTTAGACACAACTTTGCTTTTTCATGTTTTAAGAGTCGAGAAAAAGCTAAAGATGACTCTAGTCGCCTTCGATGTATTAACGAGCCCGAAGTGACAAATGCTCGGTTGGACCTTTTCAGTTATAGAGTTTGAAAAGGGCCAAAAGAAACTGCTCTGGAGATCTAGGCAGAGGGTGTGCCAAACCTTTCGCGAAACCACAGAATACGTTTTACGGTACGGGTGGTCGATCTTCGTGAATGCTGTGTTCACTGCATCGCGATCAGTAGGGCGGTCGACACGGCTTCCTAAGGATAAAGGATAATTGCCTATAGGGGTCTCCCAATATACGCGACGGTACGCGGGAGCTCAAGTCCGTGTTAGTGCCACCGACTCTCAGGAGGAATCACCCACCTTCGTAGAGATCGACAGTCACTATGTTTAACGACGCCGGAACACGTCTCTACCTAGACCTCTATTGTGAGCGTTATGTTACAATGCGTTTTTAGATTCATTCAATATATTTTAAGTTGATCTTGTTTATCAGTTTGTCTTTCAGGATCACCACGAGATGTATTGGTACAAATTCCTAAATGCAGCTAAAATGATAAGCAAGCTTTCACAATCTTTTTAGCTTTGAAAATCCTAACTACTGAGGGGAGAGAAAAACAATATCTTTCCACACAGAGCACCAAGCACAAACTAATGCACTTTCTCCTAGATCAGACACCCAAACTTATCAAAATGCAAATGCAAGATGCATGTATTTCTTTTCTTTTCCTTTAATGTTGATGTAGACAAAAGGAAATTGTTGTATAATTTTCGAATTCAATTTGAAGCGTAAACAAACAAGTATTGTCTAAAATGAAAAGACGCTTTACAGGTACTTGTTTCAACACTAACAATGTATGAATTCAAACCATAAAGTGAAAAACAAACAAACTCAAACAGCCATGAACAGTAACAAAACTAACTCTTCAGATCACAAAGACACTTTTACAGTTCAGGATCTAAGAGGTCACAGCTATACTGGTTCGCTTTTCACAATGGGAAACTGTAACTGAAACAAGAAATACTGAAAGAACATTCACAGTTTCATCACACAACTGAGGCGGAATAATGTCAAGGAGAAGTGGTTTACAGCAAGTACAATGACCAGCAAGCAATCAGCAAAAAACAAGTGAAAACAGGGCTAAGACACAAAGGGAAAGCTGAGCAAGACAATGGCTAACTGGACCAGCGCAGGTTCTAGTCTGCCAGTTTGACTCTCAGCGCAGTTCCCGAAGGGAGCACCTGCGCTGTAATGCAGACTGCCTGTGGACAGCCTGCACTGACTCACGAGAGTTTCGTCTACAAAGAATTCCGGGTCATAAAAAGCTCAAAAATGCACTGTTTTTGCTGAAATAAAAAGCTATAGGTCAAGTACAGGCTAAGGGATGATCAAGAGGATGAAGATCTATCACAAAGAGTAAAGAGTCTTTTGTAGATAAGCTCTTCAAATCTTGAATTTGCTCAGCAAATGAGCAAGAGTAACAGTCCCTCTACTTCGCTTTTGATATAGTCAAAAGCTTTTCGATTTGGTACTCTTTTCTTCAAGAAATGAATAGCAAAATACTACAAACACCAACAAGATACTAGGCTCCCCAGCGGAGTCGCCAGTTTGTTGTGGGGAAAAGTATCCGATGCAGATGACCCTATCCCTACTCTAAAGGTGACAGTCTTTAGCAACAACTGAAAGTAAAGCTTTGATGATTTCCTTTATGAAAGTACAGAGAGAAGGAAAAGAAGGTCAACTAACCTGGTGTCCTTCGCTTAGTCGATCCTTGTCCTCTTTCTTTGTCTCTTGTTCCCAGTTCCTTGCTCTCTTTGCCGGTCCAGCTACACACAGATCCTGCACAAAACAAGAGAGGAAACTACAAGATACATGTACTCATAACTGAAGCATGGATTAGGGTGAATCAAATATACATGTAAATACAGTACATCAATGCAATACAAGTATATAGGAGAACATGCAAAACTTTATTGATAGAAGTAACAGGGTTCTGAGAAGGTTACAACCAATGATGGCTCCAATCCAGCAGCACCTCCCCAGCAGCAAGAACTCTCCTCTTCACCTCTAGTAAAACAATCACCCAATAGCTCTAACTGTAATCCAACAGCACCTCCTTGCTTAACACAAAATTCCAGCCTCCTTAGACCTCATAGAAGAGCCCTATATATAGGAGAGAAGAAGAGAGGATGAGTCAGCTTGAGACTGACATGAAGCTGCCTTGTGTCCTCTCCCTCTTCAGTTCATCTTCAGTTCTTGAGTCCACTTGGAGATCCTTGCTTACACATGGTGATCAAGTACCTCTTACTCATCACAGGGCGAATCTCATGAACCAAGTGTCAGTTTGGAAGCTTCCTGGGCAGTTGACACCTTGCAGGATGACTGTGCCACTTGGCCAATCTCGCCCAGCGCAGGTAGCCTTCTTTAATCTTGACTTCCAGCGCAGGTACAAGGAGGGACAGTTGCATTCCAGCGCAGAAGCTCAGTGGAGCAGCTGACATGATCCAAAATAAGCCTGTTTTGAAGTGTTTTCAGGTGGAGAACTGATTGGAAGTGCTGTTGTTTGATGACCTTGTTCTTTTAGGGGTAAGAACAACATGTTTAGGGACTGAGGATCCCTGTAATTATTGACATTTCATGCTCCATGTCGCGAGGCACAAAAATGTCTATAACAATAATAGAAAGGAAGGACTGGCTGTTCGGGGTGGACGTAGCCCAAACTGGGTGAACCACATATATCTGTGTCTCTCTCTGTAATATATAATTTTCGAACACTGTAATCAGTTGACCTTGTTCCTTTAGGGGTTAGAACAACACTTTTAGGGACTTAGGAGCCCTTGGTTTATGGACATTTCATGCTTGGGGTTGTAGTGCCCAAAAATGTCTATAACAAGCATATGATAACTCAATATAAGCTTGTCATGCAGGAGGCACGAAAGAACTCTCCATATGATTGGAAGAGGCATCCAATCGAAAGAGAATTTACTCAATAACAAGGTTAAGGCATACATAAGTCAAGCTAAATCCTACCCAAATGAAGGAGATACTTTTTTCAAGGGCGACATGACTGACTCTAGTTGTGAACAATAAATGGAAATGTTGTCCCATTCTCGCTCTTTTTTGAATATATAATTTTTTTGTCTTTTTATTTAAGCTTGAAAAATAAAAAAAGAATGCTATATTATAATGGAAAGAATGAGTGTCAATGAAACATATGATCTAGTTCCTGGGATAGGAACAATCCTATGCTTAATGCAGGGAGGTGAAAGTGGTCAAGGACACTCAAAAGCATGTTTCTTCTATGTGTCTGAGGGTGTGTCAAGTTGCAGAAGCTATGGGATTGCAAGTTTGATTTTACAGATGTCATGGTCAAAAAGTGGCTTAAACACGAGTCCAAGTGAAGCTGGCTCAAGGCCAAAAGGTGCAAATGGTCATAATGCAATGCAGTAGTACAACTCAACACACAGGAGACTCTAGGGTATAAGGCTAGAACAAAGCGAAGAAACAAAGAGGAATGAGTCTTCAATGCACAAGTCATGGCAGGACTAGAGAGGACACCCGAGCCTACTCAACGAAGTAGCATGGACAACCAATGTCAGTGAGGTTTTAACTACTATGCCCATGAAGAGGATGGCTCTGCCATTGTATCATGATGTAAAAGTCGGTCAGTGAAGATGGTTTACGAACCATAACATGATGGGATTGACCCTATGGCAAGTGTATCAACAAATGGAGGCTAGTATGCAAAATGCAATGGAAAAAATGGTTTCCCTAACCTATATGTCAGTGTGTAAATTATACTTGCCATGACAGGTCAACAGTGATGGAATAGTCATGAAATTTCTGAAAAAGCGTCCAAAATGTCCTAAAAAAAGAACCTATTATAGACAATCCAAGCTCCCAAGTTAAAAGATTCACGAGATGAAACAAAATCAAGTTTTGAAAAAATTTTACATTTTCAAAGCTTATAAAATGATTTTTGACTCATCATTTTTACCATTTGTGTTGAGAGCAAAAGTTGGGGAGAAAAAGAAGCAAACTTGCCCCTCAAATAATCCAACCGTTCAAATTGGCTCAAAATCAATTGGTAACCCTCAAATCTAGCTTGCATCAATTTGTGATCGTTTTCAGAAATTTTAATTTAGGTTTTACCATTGGAAATTATGTAAAAAATTTCAACATGGCATATACGTGGGTTGGTTATGAGAAACTCGCATATACGCAGTTTGAAATTAAAACATAAAATACTAACGATTAAACTTTCGTTTCTTTCAAGATGACAATCACCTCGAGGGAAAGGGAGCATGATACTATTGATGATGAGTTTATGAATGATCATCGGGCCTTAGATGCATTGAGGGGATGTGGTTTATTAAAAAAAATTAAAATGCCAAATGTGAAGGCAAACACCTGCTTTCTTGAAATGTTAATCCACTATTGGAGTATTGAAGATGATGCATTCATGATTGATCAAATGCCTTTAAGGATAGAGATAGAAGATATTTACTTTATCACTAGTCTCTCTCAGAGAGGAGAAGTTGTACATTTGACAGGCTAGTCATGAGGTAGTATTTCAGTGGACGAATACGTACACATATACTATTCGAGGCATCTAGAGGAGATTGGAAGCTAAATTCCATCAAACATGTAGAGAGTTTGTCCCTGAGGATGATATTGTTCACAATAGCTAGGATAAATGAATCAACCTCATTGCACCAAGAATCGTGACTATCCATGAGTTTGGCTGTAGACAGTCTCACTACTGTGTTTCACTGGTGTACACCTCTTCTAACCAACTTGGAGAGTTAGCTATCCTCCATTCAGAAAGGGTAGACCAAGAACTTCAGATATGGGACAATTTTTTATTCATTCTTCTTTGAAAAGGTTCTAGGGTTATGTCCTAGAGTATCAGTTCCTATCAGTAGCCCCTGAGATCCTCGGATGGGTAGGTGGGCCGACCTGATAATACACCTTGGAGGCGAAGACGTACCAAGGATTGCTTTTGACGATGATTTCTTCTCTTGGTGGGAGAAGAAAATCATTGTTTTGGGTGACTGTCCCTATGCTGGCATGGATTTTAGGGGAGATCCAGATTTGGTGTTGCCACCAAATGTAACATGGGGAGAGATACGTAACCATTTTTTAAAGTTTTATCAATTTTTATTATTTTTATGTTTTTCAAATATGAAAATGAACTTAAAGATATTTTTTATGAGATTAAATGATTGATATAATGATCATGTTCTAGATGTGGGTCCGGTACGACCAGATGGATCTTCACGGCACAAGCATCGTAGAAGAGGTGCCAAAGAGGCAGCTGCAGAGACTGAGAGAGTTTTATATGCAGTCCAGAGAATCTTTATGAGGTTGACCCACCGAGTACCAATGGAGGTTGTAGAAGATCTACCAGAAGATATGCAGCATTGCATCGTAGGAGTGTCATGCGACTGGGTTTTCCTTTTTCGGCGTGTGGCCAAAGTAGTGGTCACCTACTTAGCCGCTCATCCTGAGCCAGGTCATTAGATGTACTGGACATGATTATGGACATTTTAGTCCCAATTTTGTATATTATTTTTGAAACACTTTATGTACACATGGGCGATTTTATGATATATATATACAGTTCCGGATTTTTGATGTTTTATTTTTATCTTGATGAATGAATGATGTGCCAATCTAAAGCTTGATTAGTGATAGAATCTGCTAATGAATTATCAGATCATGCAATGTGTAAATAAGTAATAGAAACAAATGATCTTTGCAGCTCACTCACTCTCAAATATTGGTAATATAAATAAGGATCCAGAACCCGATAAATGTTATTTAATTGTGACATTACCAGTTGTAAATCAATATAGACTACCAACATATTGATTCCATAAGAAATAGCTTCAGATAGTAAATTAATGACGGTAGTATACTCGGCAATATTATTTGATGCAGGACCAATACATACTCCACTTGATACCATCAATTGACCAATTAGATAATATATCACCCACACTGTGGAAGCGAGGTTCTGAGTGTGCTGACTAGCACCATCAGTAAATCTGAAATAGACCAAGTCATCCATCAACACCTGCCAAAGCAGATCGAAAAAGTGTCGATATCACAAAAACTCTCGATAAGATATGTACAAAAATGCATGATATACAAAGAAGCCATTGCTCGACCGTAACCTAGGAAAAGTAATTCTTGAGGTAGAGCCCATCAGGGGGCTCTGCCAGCTTTCTCCTAGAGATGTTTATAGCTATAGTAATTGAGCCAATCAATATATTACCTTCGGCAGAAAACTGTGTTGAAGCCAAAAGAACCGTACAAACATGGCTAGTAGGAAAACTGGAGGACCTAGATTTGACTTCATCCAAAGGAGGACAAAAATATGAACTAGGATGTAAATCTTCCAATGGTCTATCTTCAGCCATCATTGCTTCGAATACTACTTCGTCAGATGGAAAAAATCAATCTAAGCAATTCAAAGCAGAAGTGGAATCAAAGATCCAAGTAGGGGCCACATCACCATGGAACTCCTTTTCTGAAGAAGGAGTAGGAAGGTCATCTATAGAGTTATTGATAGATTCATATCTAAGATTTGTTGCAGACATAGGAGATTCTATTCCACCTGCCTGACCTTCATCTGATGTGGTCACAGATGAAGGTAAGGTCCTAGGATCTGAAAAATAGTGAGTTCGAACAAACTCTTTCCATAAACGCTCTTTGGAGGATGAAATTGCATCTATTCTAGCTGTAGGAGGGGGAAGATCAAATACACCCATCAAGGAAGAGTACATTCTGACTACTAGAATCTCAATAGGTTGAAGGGGGTTATCCACCATCGGAACAGTAGAATCCAAAGTTACGCGAGGGTTAGCTGGAGAATAATCCAATCAATCAACCTTAACAATTTCCCCTTCATGAGGAAAACAAAGGACTCAAAATAGAGTCGAAACTACAACATCCATTTCATAAATCTAATTATGTCCTAAAAGGAAATTGTAATTGAGGTTGGCATCAATGACTTCTACTACGACATTAATGACCTTACCTCCAACACATATAGGAAAGGTAGGGATAATCCTGTGTGGTCTATGAGAATGTCCATCAAATCCTATCAAAATAGTGGGTGAAGGAACAACTGCAGGTGATCCAATGGCCTTCCAACATGACATAGACATTATGCATGTGGAAGCTCCCTTATATATAACTATTTGAAAAATCTTAGTTTTCTAGTAAGTACACTTTATTTGGAAAACCATATGATGAGGAAGTCTCTTTTTGACATTAAGCATATCAAAATTGAGCACTAAAGAATTGTTTTAATCAACTACCCCTATTGTTGAAAGCAAAGAACTTCATTGAGCTGGATGACTGGAGTACCTCTACAGCCGACATAGCACATGGACTTTGAGCCAAATCTTCTACAATGGAGTAGTTCTGGGCTGCCCTAGCATTAGTGTTCATAGTCGCGCATTTGGCGGAACCTTTCGGTATCTGAGGTATGTACTCGATAGAGGGTCGCTCAATATGAAGTGGATCCATAGTTCTGGGAACAGATTTGTCCTTGGATGTTTTATCTTAACCATAATCATGTGACCGTGTGGCCACATTGACGTGAGAACCCATCATTAAAACATTTGAGGAATTTTCCCCCTCCCGGTTTCCCCCTGTAGAGGTACCAAGGTTTAAATTCGTGCTAGCAAGAAACTGTTATCCTTAGGGGGAAGGGTTAGTTAAGACAGTTTGGGAGCTAGAAGACCCTTGCTGCACTAACAAGCACTGAGCATCTTGAATTTTTGGGCAGAGATGAGTCAAATGGTCTCCACTGCATAGCTTTCATCGAACCTTAACTTTCTTCTTAAACTCTTTTCCAGCCTCACCATCATTATTTTCGGGCTTATTTGCATTACCCTTCCCATCTTGATTCTTCTTTTTACCTCATCCCTTCTTCTACGCATTGGAATTTTGATTTCCTTTGGGGTTAGAAGCCTGAAAGGCGTTTATAGAGGAAGGTTGAGAAGGTGAAGTAGTAGAAGGTGTAGCCTTATTGGAAGAAGCTGTTTGTATAGACAACTGCTGAAATTGGCTCAGAAGGTTCACCGCATTCACATCAGTCGATTCAACAATACCGTCAGCATGCGGGCATGGTCTTTGTTTGGCTACAAAAACCATGGACCTACGAGCATTAGGCAAGATCTTTTGAAGGGTCCCAGACTGAGAATATATTAGTTCTAACTGCTAGGTGTGAAATATATCCTATTCTTCGGAATAAAATACAGACATAGAAAATCCCATGGAGATCTCTAGTTGTAATGATTTTAAAACCATTTGAGATGGAATTCAGGTGGAATTTCGGCTTTAATGAGCCTCTTTCTCTATCTCCATTCCTAGATATGATCCGAAATGTGAGTAGCCATGTTGTGATGAAAATTGGCCAGAAGTTCAATTCCAGTTTCGTAAAGGATAGACAACTAAAAATGGTTTAAGAAAATGTTAGCCAAATCGGCGAAAGATGTAAAAGTGCCCTCTGGCAACTCTATATACCACTTAGCCACATTTCTAGTTAAGGTGCATTGAAATAGTCTCAACCTAATTGAATCATCGATGAGGGAGTTCGATGAGCACCATAAATGGAATGTGGTTACATGGTCACCCAGGTCTTCACTGCTCTTCCCTTCAAATTTTGGAATATCTTTTGGAAGTTTGGTTGGGACCAGAGGCCAAGCCTAATTGTATCTAATCAGATCATTCGTCAACTTAGTCAAGTCTAGCAGATTGAGCATGGCCAAAAAAGGAAGTCTCGGAGGACCTTGAGGATTCCACCCAGATTGAGCGAGGTTCCCGAAAAGCTGAAAAGAATGACCTAGATTTTGAAAGCCACCAGGTTGCTTGAAGTAACTGGTAGAATCTGCTGAACCAAAAGATGACCCTTATGGTCCAGAAAAACTCAGAGTGTGACCAACTTTAGCTAAAACACCTCCGTAACCGACAATGTTTCCCCCTAATGAATTATTATAAGGAGTGGAGAACCCTTGGTAAGGGTTCCAAGAATTAGCTAAGGGTGGAAAACCTCGAAATGAATTGACTCAGGAGTACAACACATTCCCTTGTTGGCCATAAAATAGATTCCTAGCTCCTATGCCACTAACCACAGGATTAGTCCAACCCTGAAAGGGATTGCTACCTTGACTCATGAAAGAAAAGGGCATAGATCCTACCATCAGATTGGAATGTGGTATATGACCACTTCCAAAAGGAAAACCCTGAAAAGAAGCAGATTCACTCATCCTGGACGTGGAGCAGTTAATGGTACATTAAACGGAGCTGAAGGTATACCCGGAGAGTGCATTCCAAAAGGGAAGAATCCAAAACTAGATGCATGCGCTTGGGAACTTCCACTCGTCAACGGAATGGAAGTAGACCCAAACAAGGATGTGTTGGAAGTAGACCCAAATAAAGATGTCGAAGGGATGGAAATAGCTCCTCCCCCTTGTACTAATATAGGAGTCGACATACTTGTAGCACTCATAGTGGATGCCATGCTTCCAGCAGTGGTCATCGAAGGGATGTGTGTGTGTGGACCTAGACTTGAAGGTCTATGTGTCAGAGTCCCAATGTATAACAATACGTTGAGATGATCAGATGTTAGAGGAGAATTCAGAGCCGCAAAGGACTCTGAGAGTTATTCTACCTCAATATTATCTTCTGACTGGAAGAGGACTCGAGAAAGAACTGGGGTGTTCCTCTCTGGCTTTGTGGTAGTATCAGGCCTATCTTGTACACTAATTCCTCCAAGTGGAGGATCAATCTCCAATGCGCTGGTTGCCATAGAGTGAAAACCACTTGCAGTATTGCTCCTACGCCTTCTAGGAGAAGGCTCTAGACTTGCATGTGAAAGCCTACGAAGTCTAGGGACCATCTAAGCAATCGGTCAGCCACTTTGAATTTTTTAATAAGATCTACTTAAAGGCTCAAGAAATTGAAAGCTAGGCCAACTAGGAGCATAGAACACACACTAAAAATGTCCCTAAAAGAATTCAACAATCAAACAACTTCCAAGAATTTCTGCTTCAGGTGATTAAGACGGGACACCAAAATACAAGAAAGTGAATAATAAAGACCTTCCAAAAATAGACTGGGGAAATTACGCCCCAAGTTTACTAGAGAAGGTATCAGAGGAAGTTACGCTGAACTCCAGACAACAGCCTTTGCTGGTGCAAGCCCCCAAGCTTCATGAGGGTGCCCTCTAGAAGTATCATTGAAAGTGATGCAAGATCAACCTAAGGTTCTATGGGATTCCCCTCCACAACCACCTGTATATATCCCTAGGATAGGCAACTAAAGGTACCAACTTGTATCAGAATTTGGGTGAAACAGTCCTGAGGTAAGATCCGACAAGTAAGAGAGGGGGTATCTCTCGTCCTTATCTTCAAAAACCCTCGTGCTTAACTCCCAGTCATAGAGATTTCCCAGTCTCCCTAACACTATTGGATTTTCACTCTTTGTTTAGACTTCTAAGTTTGACAATTTATAGCGGCCTCGGAGAGTTTACTCTCCTCTCATTTAATCCAAGGCCCTAAATAACCTAAAACTCGTTCGTGTACTTATTTACAATATAAAAAGTTCTACTTTATTTTATTAGCGCTTGATTTTAAGTGGATGTTCTCTTTAAGTCAAAGGGACAATACAAAAGTGAAATTGATGGTGCTCTTATGACACAAAAGAAATTAATGGAAAACTAACTTATATGCAATGCACTTTTTTTCTCTTCGATGAAAAGCAACTTCTACTTGGGTTCTAAGAAACTTCTATTGAAGAAAAAAACTTTTTTCCTTTTCTTTTCATGTAACAAACATCACACTCACAAAAACTAAAAGACTATTGATGCTATAATGATGCAAAACTACACCAATGCAAGGTGTACATGATAATGCAGAAATTCTAGATTATTATAAAAAGAAAATGAATGTAATTTGTTTTATAATCCAACTTAAGTGTTTTGAAAGGAATAATAATTTTGAACACAAAATCTTTCCCAAAACAGTAAGGACAAAAAACAAAGATCCCAAATCTCTCTAAAAAACCAAAAGAAACCAAACTCAGGTTCGACAAAGAAAGAAAAAACAATTTTTTTGAAGGACTTTTCTTTTTCAAAAAAGTAATAAAAGTAACTTTTCAAATGTACTCAAAATGCTACTAAAGACTTAAAGACCGAAAGGAAATCACAAGGAAACTTTGCAAGTTATCAATTCAACACGAATGAAAAATTAACAAAATAGGTGTTTCAAGATGCACTAAATGATCCAAAAGCAGCAAAAAGAAGTTTGAGACACTGATTAAGAAATCCGGAAAGGAAAACTTTCAAACTTGTCAACAAAACTTTCTAAAAGCAAGAAGAAGTGAATGGCCAAAAAATTAACGGGAAGCAAAGCAAGCAAACCATAAAAATGAAATTTGACACAAAGATTGCAATCAATATTATGTTCCAGAAGACCAGAACAATCAAGAACCTCTATAAGAAGCCTTGTGTGTTCAAACACAAATGATAAAAGTCACTGTAAAGAAAACCGAGACCAAAGCTCTTCAAAGCAGGAGAGAACTTGAAACAATAAGCTCACTGAAAAACTAAAATCTGAAAATAAAAACTGACCACTTAAGAAGCACACAAGCCAAGAAACAAATCTTTCAGGATAAAAAGACTTGAAAAGATAATGAAAAACAAATGTATACGTGACTGTGTCTCTACACAGTTGTGTGTACACGCGCTTCAGCAAAAAGAAACCCGCATATGCACAGTTTCAGTTCAGAGAAACTAGTGTGTATACACTTCTGTAACCTAACGAAGGTGTGTATATAAAGGTTTACAAGAAAAAATAAAAAATGAGGCTTGATGGAACAGATCAGACTTGAAGTATGAGTTCTTACAGGAGTAGACAATACAATCACAACAATAAAACTGATAGTTGAGCCCTAACTGCCACTAAATAACCCAAACTATGAACAACAATATTGTTTTCCCAAGTGGAGTCACCAATTCTGTTAAGGGATATGCTACACAAAAATATCATCACCATGATTATTTATAGTCAATATGGGCCTATCATCACTTGTACTGTCCTCCTAAGCAAGTCTCAGACCTCAGCTCTTCAAGTCAAGATTTGAAAATGAGAGAAATACATTGAAAATCAATAAAACTCTGGTTTTGCACTTTCTCTCACTGTCACCTGCGGTACCACACCTTCATTTTACAAAAACCACGGACTTGCCCGCTCTGTCCCTAATGGTGTGGGTGCGGACCCCTGTGAAAGTCAAAAGGCGCAATTTTTATCTTAAAAAACTCACTTTGGGTTAATTCTAGAGGATTCTAGAAGGAATTTTGACGTGGATTGTTCGCTCTGAGGTGGTTCATGCATCCCAAAAGAGAAGGATCTAATCCCTTGATGAGAGGAGTTATCCCTTTGAAGGAGGACTTAGTAACCTCCCTCCATTGCACTATAAATATAGGCATTGGGCTGGTTACTGGGGAGGTTAGAAGCTAAACATTTTTTAGGGTAAATGCTGGTGAATTAATACCTCCTAGTTGAGCTTAAGAGGAGAGATCACATAACTTTTTGGCTTCAAATGGGAAGAGGGTGAAACTTGTCAAAGTATAGGAGACTTCTTGCTGGACCCTAGGAGGAGCTTGTACAACGTCAAGGCACAGGTTGTAAAGTTCTTCTTCTTTTGAATTAATACAATCAAACTCATTTTTCTCAACAAGTATCTCATGTTATTTGTTTCATGAACTCCTTGACTTTCATGTTGAATATGTTTTATGATATTGGATTTTTAGGTGCTATTTAATTTGTTTGCTTGCTTGTGTTTGCAGATCCACAACAAAGGAGCTCATTTGGATCAAAGGAGCGAGGGCATCCACAAACTTGTGTCGGACCTAAGGTAGGCCCTAAAAACACTTGTTTGTCATTGTTTATAAAAGCATATTTATAGAAAGATAGTGTCTGGTTGGTTTGCTTGTCATTAGGTCTTCTTTAGATTCTAGGAAGGTCTATCTTGTCTGCAAGATCGACTTATTCTTGACTTGCACTTGATTGGTTCTTAGATTACATTAGATTCATCTTGTGTTTGAGAATTCTCTTACATAGATCACATTTGCATAATTAGAATTCTCATTTTCAGAATATGAATGAAAAATGTGCATATATTACATGTGCATACTTTTCAAGTGAATTGTGCATATATTAAAATTGCATAGTTTAAATTCTGAAAAATTAATCGTAGATTTAGATCAGCTTTCTTTGATTTGAATTTACATATTTTTATTCTTTTTTTTAACATACAAAAAATAAAAATAAAAATAAAACTGTTTTGGAATTGATTTGCATTAGTTTTTCTTGATAAAATTAGTGCCTTAGAGAATTTGTTATATTTTCTCTTAGTGATCAATTTTTTGCATTGTTGGAAGTGAATGGAAACTCTCTCCTTACTTTAGTTAGGATTCATTGAATTGAAAGGATTACATTATCATATTCGATTACATTTAGTTTTGAGTCGAGTCATAACACCATTGGTTTCGTATCCATTTACCCTTTTGAGTAATAACAGCCTAAATAACATAGCGCTTAATTAAAATTCATCTAGTAATTTTTACATTTTTAGGGCTCTTTCCACCAATCTAGCTTAGGCTAGTGTCTTGGAATAGGTTTTAGTTAACTCTCCAAGACAGTAAAACAAACAAGTAGCTGTATCTTGCGGTAGGGAGGAATTCCAACTGCTACATCTATGCTCTGGGAAAGCTCCTCTTAAAGGAGAAGCACGAGATCATATCTGAACCAGTGAGGTAATAAATCCTTCCTCATTAGGAACGATAGAAGATATTCACGTATTAAAAATAGTAAACCTCGGATTGACCATTGTCGAGGAGCCTGGGGTCACTTGTTGGTAAACCTTGGATTATGCCAAGGAGCCTTCAAGGGGATTGAGCTTGTTACTCTGCCCTTGAATGCGTATCGTATCGTAGACTATTCCCCCAGGTATATTTGTTCCCATTGGTAACCTTAGTGACCATATTCTATAGGATTCTTTCCTAAGGTGACGGTGGAGGGAAGATCCCACTGTACCTAGAGCAGACGTCGACTAGACTCACTTGGATTTTCTTGGGTTTTCTCTTCACTCAAGACGGTTTAGTGGAGAAACTTATGCCAATCTATTCATTAAGCAAGTTATCAGGGTAATTGTTCCAACCGCCATTTCTTTATTGAACTCTGCGACGTTGGATTTCATCACCAACTAGTATTTTCAGTATGGAAAGTTACTATTTGCGTGTGGTTTGACTCCTACATTTGATAGCGCGTGTTAATTTGTTTGTTTTTACTTTTAGAGACCATAGGTGTGAATTGTGAATTTTAATTGTTAGGTGTGAATTGTTAATTTTAGTTTTAAATTCACTGAAGTTGAATATAATGGCAAGTGTTCTGGAATTTACCAACCAAGGAAACCCTCTTAACGAGAATCCTAGTACCTTTCCTTATTTTGGAAATGCTGGTCCTCCTTATATAGCTACTTTGTCATTACCTGGATTTACAATAGATTTACCGATATGGTTATTTTCAACTTCGTTGGCCCCAAATACTCCAATTGTTCCACCTCAACCGAATGCTTCACCTCAATAGAGTTCACCATCTCAACATCACCAACCTTCTATTGACCCTTTACCTTCTTCGCCTAATTTTTCTTCCTCCATTTCTTCCTCTTCACTTGGTAAAAGCCTTGATGCTAGTAACGAGGTGGCTAAGAAGAAGAAGAAAGGGAGGAAGAAGAAGAAGAAGAAGAAGCAAGATAAGAAGGAAGTCAACCAACCAACCATGACTATAAGTGTTAGTTGTGTTGAGGAAAACTCTGACATGCATCGTAAACCCAAATACCCTTGCAGGCTTTGTAAGGGTGACCACTTCCTTATCAATTGTCCTGGTATTCTAAAGGTCTTGGAAGTATGGTCAGAAAAATCTCATCAACTTTTTGTTGATCCATCAACCAGTGATAGTCAGGTTCCTGGGAAAAAGGGTAAAGTTAGGTTTCCTTGTAAGTTATGCAAAGGGAGTCATCAAACTCACATTTTCCCTCACATGGATGAAGCCTCAAAATTGTTGGAAAACCTTACTGTTCCACAGCAAGAATTTCCAACTGGTTACCATAAACTTTCTCCCAACCTACCGTCAACTGACGGAGTGATTGATCTAATTCCAAGTACAGTCAATCACACTCTTCCATTGGAGAGTGAAACTCATGTCACTCAGGTTGATGATCCATTAGTTGATCAAGTGGTCGATTCAATTTCACATTTGGTCGATCCCACTTTCCCTTTAGAGAGTGAACTTCATACAACTCAAGTTCTTTTTCTCACATCAGATTCTTCTATGCCGGGGGAATTTGACCTATTTCTACAGAACCCTCTCCAAGTACTGACGTCTTTTCCTTTGATTGGAATAGACTGACAGAACCTCGTCTTCCTTCCCCCATCCCTTTCCAGATCATTGTTAAGGTTGGTGGTAGGGACATGCACCGCACATAGGTAGATGAAGGTGCTTCTGTTAGTATTTTATCCTCAATTGCTTGGAAAGCTTTGGGTTCCCCTCAGCTTGTGCCTATTACGCAGAATCTAAAAGCTTTTAACAGAACCATTAGTGAAAATTTAGGGATCCTTCCTAATTTTTCCATTACCTTGGAAGGTAAAACTGTCTATATTGATCTTATGCTAGTTCAAGGTCCCTTGGATTTCAATTTACTCCTTGGGTGAGACTATGTTTATGCAATGAAAGCTGTCATATCGACACTCTTTCGTGTGATGTCTTTCCCTCACAATGGAAATATTGTGACTGTAGACCAGCTTTCATTCCCTAGTCTTGTTTCAACTACCAATAATATGATAGCCCTAAATGTTCATGATTCTAAAGTGGTATCTACCCCGCCACGAGTTAATTATGTGGCAACTGGTCCCATGTTTTCAGTTACTGATGTAAGTGAGCCTCTCACTATTTCCTCTTCTTCCTTTGATTTAGATCTGGTAACTGACATGGAGAACTCTATGGGATTACTTGAATGCGATGTTATTATCCCTTTTGAGTCCCTTGACATGTGTTCCTTCCAACGAACTATTCTTCCTTCTGATGAAGACTTTTTGGGAGCCATGATCAAGGTGTGTCCATTGACATGTCTTTCTTCCAATTGGAAGCCATGAGCAGTGAGAAGCGAGGATAGTTTTTTCCTGTATCAACCTTGTTAAAAAATGAAACAGGTCGTCATGAGGATAGTTCTTTTCCTATGTCAACCTCTTTAAAAAATGAAATAGGGTCTTACGAGGATAGTTCCTTTTCCTGTACCAGCCTCGTTAAAAAATGAATCAGCTGTGAGGATAGTTTTGTTCTGGTATCAACCTCATTAAAAAATGAAATAGGATGTTTTGAGGATAGTTCCTGTTACTGAGTCAACCTCGTTAAAAAAATGAATCAGGTCTAAGGACAGTTCTTTTCTTGTGTCAACCTCGTTAAAAAATGAATCAGTTGGTTAGAGGAAAGTTACTGAGTCAAACTCATTAAAAAATGAATCAGGTGTGAGGATATTTTTGTTCTGGTATCAACCTCATTAAAAAATGAAACAAGATGTTTCGAGGATAGTTCCTGTTACTGAGTCAACCTCATTAAAAAATGAATCAGGTCTGAGGATAGTTCTTTTCTTGTGTCAACCTCGTTAAAAAATGAATCAGTTGGTTAGAGGAAATTTACTGAGTCAACCTCGTTAAAAAATGAATCAGGTATGAGGATAGTTCTTTTCTTGTGTCAACCTCCTTAAAAAATGAAACAACTCCCTTTTCAAGTTAAATCTTGAAAGTAAACCTTCATTCCATCCACATGGTTGAATTCAATGAAGCTTGGGGGCATGTGCCTCGCTTTGCATCATTATGTTGGGGGCATGCGAACTTCTAGAGCATAGTTCCTTGTCTTGTGTCAAGCTCGTTAAAAAATGAAATGAGTCTTGAGCATGGTTCCTTGTCTTGTGTCAAGCTCTTTAAAAAATGAAACAAGGATAGGTTATATAAGTATATTGTAGAGAGTAGAAGCGAGTATAGTTTTGTTCCTATGTCAACCTCGTTAAAAAATGAGACAGGGTGTTAGAGGATAGTTCCTGTTACTGAGTCAACCTCATTACAAAATGAATCAGGTAGATTGTAGGTTATATAGGTAGATTGTAGAGAGTAGTTATGAGCATAGTTCCTTCTCTTGTGTCAAGCTCGTTAAAAAATGAATCAAGGATTTTATGAGCATAGTTCCTTGTTTTGTGTCAAGCTCATTAAAAAATGAATCCAGAATTTTAGAGCATAGTTCCTTGTCTTGTGTCAAGCTTGTTAAAAAACGAATCAAGGTTTTTTAGAGTATACTTCCTTGTTAGGTAGATTGTAGAGAGTAGTTATGAGCATAGTTCCTCATCTTGTGTCAAGCTCGTTTAAAAAATGAAACAAGGGTTTTGAGGATAGTTCTTTTCCTGTGTCAACCTCACTAAAAAATGAAACAACTCCCACGAGTCTTTCCATGATTTCGAAAGTAAACCTTCATTTCATCCACCTGGTTGAATGCAATGAAGCTTGGGGGGCATGTACCTTGATTTGCATCATTATGCTGGGGGCATGTGAACTTATAACAAGCATAGTTTTTTGTTTCAAGCTTGCATAAACATGAAACTGAATCCAAGCATAGTTCTTTTCCTGTGTCAAGCTCGTTAAAAAATGAAACAAATCCTCCTCTAATTGAGTCGAGAGTTTGACTAGATCTCATAAACATTAAGTTGTATATTTAGGTTAGTTATTTCAGTTTTTTGCATAATTTTCTTACAGTTGTTGGTCAAGTCTTTCAAATGATCTTGTAACTGAACCTTCATTCCATCCAGCTATTAATTAATGTACTTAGTTGAATGAAATGAAGCTGGGAGGCATGTGCTCTAGCAGTTATGCATAGGGGGCATCAAGCACAGTTTTCTCTCTGTTTCAAGCTTGTGTAAAAATGAAACTACTTTGAAGCATGGTTTTTCTCTGTTTCAAGCTTTTGTAAAAATGAAACCTATCTCGAGTCAATTTCAGTTATTTTCAAGACTCGTTAAACTCATGAAAATACCGTGATTATCTTGCTATCTTTCATTCTCATAAAACAAATGAAAATGCCAAGTTCTTTCCATCTTTTCCTGCTCGTAAATTAAATTGAAAGTCGGCCATATGAGTACATTTTTATCATTTCTTCGAACTCATTAAAACTTACAAAAAAGTGAAAACCATGAGTACATTTTTATCATTTTTTTGAACTCGTTAAAACTTACGAAAAAATGAAACCTTAGAGTCACCTTTAAGCTCTTTTCTGACTCCTAAAACATGACAAGATAGCCGAGTTTTTCTTTTAAACTCGTTAAAATGGAATTAAAAGACAGTCCACTTACAGCTCTTTTTTGACCGTAAAAACATGAAAAGATTGTTGGATTTTTGTCATTTCAAATTCGATATTGGTTATAAAACGACGTGCTATTGATCGCTTTCTTAATTTTTTGGATCAAGGGCACTAATTACGAAAAGTACTCCTTGGTCGTAAAGACCAAGTGGTTCTCTCAAGTATTATTTTATACTTTTTCGGGCTTGGGAGACACAAATTTACGAAAAAGGTCAACCCTGGAGTTTTCTTAAGTTTTTTCAAACTCTCTAAAATTGAAAAACGCTGAGTTTCTCCTATACTGGAATCGTTAAAATTTCACAATAAACGACCTGTTCAATTACAAATAGGAACGAACCACTTCTTCTTAGGGTTTGAATTTAAACTAAGTTGGACTCATCTGAAGGATGAGCTTATAATCAAGAAAATGTTATCCTCCTCAAGCTTGTTAAAAATAAAGAGGCACTTGCCAGAAATGGTGGGGGAAAAGAGAGAAAAATGAGCCTGTTTGTCATACTTTGTAACCACTCTTGAACACGACACTTTTATTCACCTGGGTTGGGAAATACTTTGCCTAACAGTTGATCAAACCACATTGAAAGTCTTCAGCCGGTTTTTGCGTATTAAATTTGGGACAATTGTCACCAAGCCATCTGTTGTTTCGTTATGTGTTCAAGAGGTCACTTCCAATAAGCCATTCATCTGCAAAATATCTTTCATCCATCTTGACCATCACTGAGTCAGTCCTTGCAACTAAATTTCTTCAACTTGATCTATGATTTCGTGTTGTGATCTTACCTGTGATGGATCGCTTTCTATTGACTTCAGCTCATTATCTAGAAAGGTGATCTAGAAATTGTCAGTACCTTGGGTCTGCATGCCTCAATGGCAGGTTTCTCGCCTTTGATGAAAGGTTACATAATTAACCTTCGATCAAAGGATTCCGTGACATGTTCGACATCAACACATTTATTCACATCTCATGGATTGTACTGGGTACTTTGAGAGCCATTGACATCACTGGTGGTTTCTCTCACACTTGTTAACAGTTTGCATCATTTACTGGTAATCAAGTGGTTTCTACCATGTTCGACATCAACACATTCATTCGCATGGATAGAATCATACTGTTTCAGGAAGTAGAAATGAAGACCCTGGATCTAGTTTCCACAATACAGGCTGTGAGGAATTTTATATTCATTATATAATGGACTATTCATAAACAGATGGCTGCGTCCATACTGTGTCCACATGAGTCTATACTTGTGATGTATTACAAGATCATTCTTGTATCAGAGAAGTAGTTAGTTTTCTAAGTCAGTTTTGATCTGAGTATGGGAATGCCTACCTCAACGATGATATGATCTCATATATGTATCTTGCATTGAATGTTTTTATAGGTTCCAACCGGGCTCTCCACAAGATGATCCTTGAAATGATAAAGTACTTCACTCTTCCTAAATGATAAGTGAAATCCTCATCTATTACAGACTTCACACTTTAGGGGGCAATCTGTTACACAAAAATATTGTTACCATAATTATTTGCAGTCAGTATGGGTCTATTATCACTTGTAATGTCCTCCTAAGGAAGTCTCAGACCTCAGCTCTTCAAGTCAAGCTTTGAAAATGAGAGAAATACATTGAAAATCAATAAAACTCTGGTTCCGCACTTTCTCTCACTATCACCTGCGGTCCCGCACCTTCTGTTTACAAAAACTGCGGACCTGCCCGCTCTGTCCCTAATGGTGTGGGTGCAGACCCCTGTGAAAGTCAAAAGGCGCAAGTTTTATCTTAAAAAACTCACTTTGGGTTAATTCTAGAGGATTCTAGAAGGAATTTTGACGTGGATTGTTTGGTCTGGGGTGGTTCATGCATCCCAAAAGAGAAGGAGCTAATCCCTTGATGAGAGGAGTTATCCCTTTGAAGGAGGGCTTTATCCCTTTGAAGGAGGACTTAGTAACCTCCCTCCATTGCACTATAAATACAGGCATTGGGCTGATTGCTGGGGAGGTTAGAAGCTGAACATTTTTTAGGGTAAATGCTGGTGAAATTAATACTTCCTAGTTGAGCTTAAGAGGAGAGATCACATACCTTTTTGGCTTCATTGGGAAGAGAGTGAAACTTGTCAAAGTAGAGGAGACTTCTTGCTGGACCCTGGGAGGAGCTTGTACAGCGTCAAGACACAGGTTGTAAAGTTCTTCTTCTTTTGAATTAATACAATCAAACTCATTTTCTCAACAAGTATCTCATGTTATTTGTTTCATGAACTCCTTGACTTTCATGTTGAATATGTTTTATGATATTGGCTTTTCAGGTGCTATTTAATTTGTTTGCTTGTTTGTGTTCTCATATCCGCGACAAAGGAGCTCATTTGGATCGAAGGAGCGAGGGCATCCACAAACTTGCGTCGGACCTAAGGTAGGCCCTAAAAACACTTGTTTGTCATTGTTTATAAAAGCATATTTAGATAAAGATAGTGTCTGGTTGGTTTGCTTGTCATTAGGTCTTCTTTAGATTCTAGGAAGGTCTATCTTGTCCGCAAGATCGACTTATTCCGTGTGACAGGATAAATTCCCCTAAGGCTTTGGGTCAAAACCCTAGTAGAGAAGGAGTAATCTATAGTAAGAAACAAGCATATAAATTAGGTAAAATGCTTAAACAAGCAAACTGTGCAAGGATGTACATATCCGGGGGTCCTTCGTTTGGGTAGTTCCAGCCAAGGTCCAAACCCTCTACAACCCCTCATGATCTTTGAACCTACACAAAAACCAATTCAAGGACGCACAACAACATATAGATAAAGAATTATAGTGAAATCAACTTTATAACATATAAATAGATGGTTACTTATACATTGAAATAGTCATTCATATATAAACCATAACAATAACATCAGATGCATGAGCAAAGTGGATATGAGGAACAGGACAATGTTTCTTTTTATTGTAGATAACTATAATAAAACATACAAAGAGTTCACTTGAGTCTTCCTCTTCCGGCTCCAAGCGGAACCATCCTCTAAGAATGTCCAGTCCCAGTATTCAAAAGGCTTTCAACTCTCAAGGAAACAACGGTTTTCTGAACTTGGGGAAGTGTTTGAAGCACAGGGATCTTCAGACTTGATCAGGGGATAATATCAATAGAGTAATTCTGTATTTTCTCTCCTCCTTAAGGCCTTCCCATTGAAGTCTTTTTATACTTATCCCAAAGTAGTTTTTTAGTTGGGAAACTATTGGGTCGTGGGTATTAATAGGTAATCAATAGGTAAAACCCATGATCTCTGCCCATAATTAAGGAAATTTAATTTTTTTAAGTGTTTTGAGACATACGCGGGTTGGGTATATGCGGACCCGCATGTACACGCGTTTAATATAGGGAAAAGTTGTGTACAGGGAGTAAAACATTGTTTTTCAAATATTTGGACAAAGTCTGGAAGGAGGGGTTGCCCTAGGCCATAAACCAAGCATCGCAAATAGATAAGGTGATATTTGGAGCTATAACACATTGTAAGAATAGGTTGTTTGTGTGGAAGGAAGATCAAGTAGAAGACATAACTTTGCAAAGGCCCACTTATCAAACTATTAGCCATCCACCTAAAGATGAATATAGCATTTCATTCCAGCATTTAAGATTGTTTCAGTTGTGTGAAATTCCTTTACTTGCAAATTGTCTTTTACATTCCATCACTAGAGTTTCCTTGGTGTCAATTTCCTTTATGATTGTTTTTTGTCTAATTCTTAAAGAATTTCCTTTGAGAAGTAGTATTACGAATAGGAAAAGTTCATACCACTTCTGGCATTACCTGTGCTTCATCTCTATTTTTACTAAACCCTCAGGTTGACAATTTAGTGTCGAGGAGTTTGGTGAAGCACAATTCTTGCACCGAAATTTTTGGCACCGTTGATGGGGAGGTGATTTGAATTGGTAATAATTTTCCATTTTCTTGCAATAGGGGTAATTTTGTTATTATTTTTTTCTACAGTGTGCTTCTATTATTTGAAGTAATTTATAGATACTGATTTATTTTTTGAAAATTGCAGTTTTTATTTGAATTTCATTTCGTCATTTTTGAAATGAATTCCTAAAATAGGTAGGGGTTCAAAGCCCACTAGGGGCCAAAAAAATACTAAAAAATATGAAATGAAAACTCATATTGGGCTGTCTTTTGTACGAAGAAAGTCCAAACAAACTCAAACTCATCACGCAGGAGCAATCCACCTAGGCTCTGGCAGTAGTGGTCCGGGTATGACACAACCCATAAAGGGGAAGAAAGGGACTATTGGAATCCAACATTAGCCTTCTTTGTGTATTGAGAGTGGTTCGTGTGGAAGAAAAACAATGGCAGATATGGAAGACCATGTATAAGGAAGCGGTGAAAATCAGGTAAATGAGGAATAACCCACTTTCGGATTCCTGATTTTGGATCCTCATAGACAAGTAGAGATGAAAAATATTTCACCATCAAATATTTCTCATTTTCATGGTAAGTTAAATGAAGACCCATACTCTTTATTGTTTGGGTTTGATATTTTGTGTAGAAGTTATGATTATTCATCTGATGCCCAGAAGATAAGGTTGTTTCCTACAACTCTCAAAGAAGCAGCACTCTGCTGGTTCATGGGACTAGGAGGAAACAATATATCTTATTGGGAGAAAATGAAGAGTGTGTTCTTGTCAAAATATCAGGAATATTTTAAAACTAGAGATATTCAAGATGAAATCTTTACTATTGTGCAAAATGATGATGAGACTCTAGAGGACTACATGGAAATATTCATGTATATCCTTCAAAGGTCAAAGCACAAATTTGATCCAAGTACCATTAGAACCTTGTTCTTATGTGGCCTTACTTCTGATGCTAGAAATAAATTAAATCTGTTAGGACAAGGGGATATTGCTCAAAATACTTTTGATTAGATATGTGAATTGTGCAGGAAATTCTCAAGGAACCAATGTAGGTCCAATCAAGGAATTCAGAATAGAAATAGGAAAACAAAATCTATTGATGCTATGATTGTTGGATTAGAAAACAAAATGGACAATATGAAAATTGAAAAAATGAATATTGTAAGTGAATAGATAGACTCTTTTAAGTTTGAGCAAAAACTTATAGAAGAGTAAGAGACAATTTCTATTTACTATCCTAAATGTAGAAGAAAACATCATTTAGGAGAATGTCCTCTTGATATTAAAGAAACTAATAAATGTGAAATATGTGCTAATAACCACGCTATAGAGAAATGACCCTCCATACCTGGGTTGAAAGTTGTACTTGAAGGGGGACAATCTGAAGCTGAATCACTATATGCTATGGGATCACGAAGAAATTGGCCTGAGGTAAGTGTAGGTACGGTTCCTCAACCTCCACCATATTTTTTTGGTTATAATGCACACTCATATTCCTATCCTAATGCTGGTCACTCTCAACATTGGCAACATGGGAATGAATATCAGTATGCACAACCCTCCCAATCTTGGCAACAAGGATAGAGCAACAAAGTTAATGATGGGTTGTATGCACATGGAGAAATATACCGACCCTGGGAATCCTGTTATCTCTGTTCAGATGCATTATGTCCTTGTCTCCAATGTACTTATAGACCTAGGGGTAGCCATTAATGTTATGACCAAGAAAACCATGGATCAACTTGGATTGGTCCATATTCATCCTACTCCCACTGTGTTTGAACTGGCAGATAGATCTAAAATCAAGTCCGAAGGGGTGTTGGATGATCTGGTTGTTTCCCTATATTCTTCGGAATATCCTGTAAAACTCATTGTGATTTAGCCAAAGAACCATATGGGAGGGTATCCCTTGATCTTGGGATGACCATGGCTTACTACGACTCATGCTTATATCGGATGTCGTTCTCGTGATATGTATATTTCCCTTGGAGATTCCAGAAAGAAAGTCACCTTATATCAACCCGCTTGATCCATTCAGTAGCTCTGAGACACGTTATGGTTAGACTACAGTAGTGATGAGGACACTCATCATATTTCCTTGATACATTAAAATGTTGAGTCCTCACAGGAGGGTGAGATTCAAGACTTCCTGAACAATCTAGACACCATGCCCAATTTCGAGTCATTAAGTATATTTTTAGTCTAGATTTTCAGGAAAGATATGACTCTCTACATCCATCACCACCATCTCTAGTGACACCTTTGTGTACTCTTGAGCCTGATACTACTCTTGTTGAGATTAGTCCAGGTAAATCCTTGTATATTAGTTCAGACTTGGATCCTTCTTAGCAAGAGCAGCTTGTGATTTTTTTTCAAAACCATCTTGATGCCTTTGCATGGGGTTATGAAGATATGAAAGGCATCCCTCCTGAAACTTGTACACACCATATCTATATTCAAGATGGAGCCTGACCTGTCTGACAACCCCAAAGGCGAATGAACCCAACTCTAAGAGACATTGTAAAGGAAGAATTGAAAAAACTCTTACATGTTGACTTTATCTATCCCATTTCTGATAGCCAATGGGTCTCTCCATAAGTATTAGTCTGAAAGAAAGATGGGAGATGGTGCATTTGTATTTACTACAGAGAATTGAATAAAACCACTCTCAAAGATTACTTCCCCCTTCCTTTCATCGATTAGGTACTCGACACCCTTGATGGTAAGAAGTACTTTTGTTTTCTAGATTGCTTTAGTGGATACAACCAGATACAAATAGCACCCGCCGATCAAGACAAAACCACTTTTACATGTCCATGGGGTACATTTGCTTACCGAGTGCTTCCCTTTCGGCTATGTAATGCTTCAGATACCTTTCAAAGGGAAGTCTTAGTTATTTTTGCCGACCTTGAGTGTGTAGAAATCTATGTGGATGATTTCTTTGCATTGGGTCATTCATTTCAGGAAGTCGTCAAGAATCAAATTTGTCTCCGCTACCAAGAAGCCCATCTCACCTTGAGTGAAAAGAAATATAGATTAATGTGCAAGGCAGGAGTGGTTCTTGGGCATCTTATTTTCGACAAAGGTATCCAGGTTGACCCTACAAAAATAGAATTCACTTTGAGTCTTCCTACACCCAAAACTCAAAGGGAAGTGAGAGGTTTTCTAGGACACTGAGGATACTATAGGATATTCATTGAGAATTTCTCAAGGATAGCTATCCCCCTTTTCCATTTTTTGGCTAAAGAGAATGAGTTTTCTTGGTCCACAGCTTTCCAATAGTCCTTTGAGACACTGAAGCAAAAAATAGTCCAGGCACCAGTTTTGAGAGGACTAAACTGGTCCCTACCATTCCATATTTCCTCTAACGCCTCAGATACTTCTATTGGCATAGCTTTAGGAGAAGAAGAAGAAAAACAACCTTATGCTATTATTTCATTAGTAAAAACTTGTCACCCACTGAACTCAATTTTGCGATTACCTAGAAAGAGTTTTTAGCTGTAATTTTTTCTATTAATAAATCTAGACATTATATTGTAGGATATGAAGTCTTTGTACATACTAACCATTCTGCAATAATATATTTGATGAATAAGCCATTAACTAGTGGTAGAGTGACTAGGTGGTTGCTATTATTACATGAATTTAATATTATTATTATTAATAGACCAGGAAAATCAAATGTAGTAGAAGATTATCCCTCAAGATTAAATAATCCTGGTGAAGCAATTCTTATTGATGATGATTTTCCTGACAAACATCTTTTTTCTGTGTCAACAAAATCCCTATGGTTTGCTGACATAGCTAGATATTTACTCACCAGAAAATTACCACCTCACTTATCTGCCCGTGAAAACTAGAATATTATTCAGAAAATTGTTGCATCTTCCTGGATCCAAGGAGACCTCTTTTACACCAGAGTAGATCTCATTATCTGTAGATGTGTAAGAGAGGAAGAAGTGTTTAATATCTTAAAAACTTCCCATGGTGAACCTTGTGGGGGTCACTTCTCTGATAAGTAGACTACATACAAAGTGTTACGAGCTGGCTATTTTTGGCCTTCCTTGTTCAAGAATGCCAAACAATATGTCAAGCGGTGTGATAGCTATCAGTGAGTTGGATGGCCTAGTCAAACCAATAAAATTCCTTTATGTTCTCAAGTTATGATTGAGCCTTTTGAAAAATGGGCCATTGATTTCATATGACCAATAAATCCATCATCATCAAATAAAAAACATATTTTGGTTTGTACATATTTTGTTATAAAATGGGTAGAAGCTAAAGTTGTTTCTTTTTCTACTGAAAGAGTTGTTGTTTATTTTATTTTTACTGAAATATTTACTAGATTTGGTGTGCCTAGAGAAATCGTTTCTGACAATGGACCGCAATTTTTTTCTAATCTAGTACAATGTGTGATGGAGCAGTGCAACATACGACATAGGAAATCTACATCGTATCACCTACAAGAAAATGGTCAGGTGGAGTACATGAATAAGGTGATTGAGTACATCCTCACAAAGACGTTAATCATGCACAGAAAGGATTGGGCTGACAAAATACCTAAAGCATTATTGACCTATCAAACCAGTTGGAGAAACAACACAGGACACACACCATATGAGCTACTATATGGGAAACAAGTCCTCCTACCAGTCGAATTCCTTATAAAGACTTTTAGGAGTGCAGTCCAATTGGGACCATATCTCTCTGAAGCATAGAAGCAGTGTCTTCTACAATTAAATGAGTTAGATGAATTCCAAATGGATGATGTTTAGCAGAACATCTTGGTTCAACAACAGTGCAAGAAGTGGCATGACAAGTCCATTTAGAAGAAGTAGTTCCAACCAAGTGATGGGTTACTCCTTTACGATTAGAGATTCAAATATTTTAAAGAAAAATTCCATACACATTGGATGTGACCCTGTGAGGTGGTCAAAGTGTTCGAAAATGGAGCGCTAGAAATCAAAACTATTGATGGATGGAATTATGTGTTTCTGGTAAACGGGCATAGATTGAAGGTATATTGTCAGCCCCTTACTAAAGGAGATTTTATGTAGCAAATCCAAAAACCATTTGAAAAGGAGTTGGTAGGTGGTAACACCAGCCTCTTGAAAATTTGATTCCGTCTTATCCTTATTGAAAAAATAATAAAAGAAAAAATAAGAAAAAAAATTACAAAATTAAAAAGTATGAAAAGAAAAATATTTCTTGTAATTATGAAAATCAGTTGACTGAAATGATTGCAGAAGGATCAACCCGAAAACCAGCATTGTTATAGACATTTTTGGGCCCTACAACCCCAAGCATGAAATTTCCATAAACTAAGGGCTCCTAAGTCCCTAAAATTGTTGTTCTAACCCCTAAAGGAACAAGGTCAACAGATTACAGCTTCTCCTAGAAGTTCTCCATGAAAAACTGCTCAGAATTGGTCAAAACAAGATCATTTCAGCTGCTCCACTGGCTAAGTGCATTGCATCTCATCTAAATACACTGTGTAGGTGTGTTGCATTTCAAAAATCCCTTCTGTGGGGTGTGATGAGCGAGAAATGACAAATGGAAGTGTCATTCTGCAAGGTGGAGAGGCAATGGAAGCTTCCAGAATCTTCTCCTGCGACACTTGCCTCACTGAATTCAACCAAGGATGAGTAAGAGACCATCAATCTCCAAGTGGAAGCAAGAACTATTAGAGGGAAGACACTAATAAAATCATGAGCTTACTTATCTCAATTACAAACATCTATATATGGATCCCTCATCCCAGAGATCCAGAGGCTAGAATTTTGCATATTGTAAGGAATTGTTGTTGGTTTCTTGAGACAAACATCAGATTGTTGGGTGATCTAAGCTTTGTTTGAGGAAGAGGGGCTTCTTTGCTAGGAGGTTGATGCTGGGTCAAAACAACTGGTTGTAACTCCTCTTGGCTCTTTTCTTGTTTATCAATAAAAGCTATTCAAGTTTTCCTCCATGCTTTTGTGTCATTGATGCTTGCTACATTTGCATGGTCAATTTACATCTGATCCTAGATTTTTTATGATTATAGATCCATGTATTTGTATAGTGCTATGCTTTTGTGATCTTACAGGTGCTTTGTGAAGCTGGGCATGCAAGGGAGAAGGTAGCTGAAGACTATCAAAGAAGAGAGGAATCAAATCAGGAGATTAGCACAAGACAGAGGTTGGTCTTCCTGTATAGTTCATAAAGGAAAAATGAAAGTAGTTTTTTTCTGTTTGTTTCTAAGGCAGCTATCACACCTTAGTGGGATAGAGCAGTTCTATATAGACACTTTTCTCGGTAACAAAATGGCGACTCCACTGGGGAGATAATTAGTTTGTTTGTTTATCATTCTTTGTTTTCTATTTCATAAACTTACAGGTAGCATTCGAACTACATTTGCCATAGCAAATGCAAAGTAGATAACTATTACTTCAATCCATCTACTGGATCTGTTTATGATTTAAACAACTGATTCACAAACTATCTGATTGCCCTTGTGATAGCTCTTAGATCCTCCTTAGATATACCCCTAATTGTTGCATAACTGATTGCTCTTTTACTCGGCCAAAACCCAAGAACTAAACTACAAACTGTGACCCGGAACCTGAACAGAGTCTCGTTTCTGGCCCAGCGCAGGTACTGTTCAGAGAATCTGAATTTCAGCACACTTCCCGAGTGGACAAGCTGCGCTGCATTTCAAATTCTCTGTGTTACAGGTGCACTGATCAGACTAGCTCTGTGCAATTTTGGCTTCTGTGATTCATTCTTTCTAGTTCTATTCCTGAATTTTGCTGCCTGTGATCAGTATATGTTTGTTAGAAACCCCTTTTCCTTGCTGTTATTCCACCTCCTTTGTACAAAAGAACTGTAGATGTTTTTGTGTGTTTGTTGAGTCATTTACAGTTCTCCTTTGCAAAAGTAGCATAATCGTACTGTCGTCCTTTGATTTGAAACGGTCGCAAGTGTCAATTTCAATCGTAGGAAAGTGTTTGATTGTTGTTGATGGTCGATTATCCTGTTACTATTGCTTTTGGTCTGAATTTGTAATTTTCTAGTGTCAAGAACAAGTATTCATTTCAAAATCGTAAGGGGTTGTGATCGTCTCCATTTTTTATTTCGAAAAGAAACTTGTTGATATTTGTCGCTTGAAAAGAAATTCAGATTTGTGCATCAACTTTCTTTTTAGCATTCATATACTAAGAAAGTAGAAAACAAATACATGCATGTGCATTTGCATATAGACAGTCTGATTGGCTTGATTTAGGACAGTGCATTTAGAGTGTGCTCTTTGCTCTTTGTGAAAAGACTCTGTCTTTCTTTTCCTTAGTAGCTAGGATTTTCATTGCACAAAGAAGATAAAAAGTTTGTTTATCATCTTAGATTGCATTTTAGGAATTACATCTACATCTCGCGGTGAACCTGAAAGGAAAACTTCATAAACAAGATCAACTTAAAATAAATTCAATGAATCTAACAACGCTTTGGAACTTAACGCACAACATTTAGAAGTCTAGGCTAGAGACGTATTTCGGCGTCGTAAAGGCTGGTAACTGTTGTTCTCACTAATGGCTGGGTGATTCCTCCACTTTGAGACAATAAGTGCCAGTACGGGCTTGTGATCCCACGTACCGTCGAGTATATTTTGGGAGACCCCTATAGGTTTAATCCTTTATCCATAGGAAGCTGTGTCTGCCGCCCTATCGATTGCAATGCCCTGAACACAACATTCGGGAAGATTGACTGCCATACCGTAAAAAGTATTCTGCAGTTTTGTGATTGGTTTGGTAATCCCTCTACCTAGATTTCCAGAGCAGTCCCTTTTGTTCCTTTTCAGACTCCTTAACGGAAAAGGTCCATCTGAGCACTTGTCACTTCAGGCTCATTAAAAATCGAAGGAGACTAGAGTCATCTTTTGTTTTTTCTTGACTCTTAAAAACTGAAAAAACAAGTTGTGTCAAAGCGTCTAAAATTTATTTTAAATGGAATATTCATTACCCTTTCCTACGTTGATCTTGGTTTGAGAAAATGGAATCCACCAACCAAGGAATTCCCCTTGGAGGAAATCCTAGTCCTTTCTCCTCTTGGGGAGATGTTGGTGCACCCCATATGGCCACATTGTCACTTCCAGGATTGAAAATTGGTTTGCCTGTATGGCTCTTCTCAACCTCTGTCGTTCAGAACACTGTAATTCCTGAACAATCGAATCAACAACTAGACGAGTCCAGAGTTACCCACCAACCTTATACTTCCTCTAATTCTTCCTCTCCTCCTTCCTCTTCGCTTGATGGGGCTGGTAAAGCCAAAATTCAAGTACCTAAGGAGAAGAAGGAAAATAAGAAGAAAGAGAAGAAGGAGCCAAAAGCGAATGGGGGCAAACGAGGGTCGTCTAGCAAAAATCCACACACTACACCGACCAAGCCTAAATCGCCATGTGTCATTTGCAAAGGAGACCACTATCACAGAGATTGTCCTTGCATCCCTCGGATCTTAAGGGAATGGCCTCCTCGTTTGCACAACCCGGTGTCATCAACCTCTGATGGTCATGTGGAAAGCACACCGTCAACTAGTGAAAGTGAAGCCCAAGGACAAAAAGGAAAATATAGATTTCCTTGTAAACTGTGCGAAGGCGATCATGCCATCCACCGTTGTCCCTTCTTAGAAGAAGCTAAAAGAGTTTTAGACGATCGTCCGGTTTCACTGTTATGACTTCCTCCTGGATATAAAAAACTCTTACCGAGTTCGTCACTAGTTGAAAATATAGCTGGCCCGCTCAGGTGGTCGGCTGAAGCATCTACCATTGAAGATAAACCATCTGAACCCATACCAGACGAAAGTCGAAAGGTCGAGGCGGTAGTTGACCCAGTCTTGCCTTCAGAGGTTCCATCTTCAGATGATACAATCACTGAAGAGAACAAAGATGACACCGTCCAAATTCTTTTCATAAGCACAGACTCCAACGAACATGGGGGCAATTTACTCGTTCCTTTACTGCAGGAAGGAAGTTCGTCAGAGTCATACCTGGCCGTCTATTCGGTCCCACCTCCAAGCAACCTAGTTGTCTCCTTCGACTGGAATCAACTAGGTAGACCCCATTTACCAGCTAGTATACCATTCCGAATCATTGTTCAAATATATAGAATGGTTATGGCCAGTACCATCATAGATGAAGGGGCTTCTGTGAGTATCCTTTCCTCAACTGCTTGGAAAGCGCTTGGTTCGCCATCTCTTTTGCCTAAGATGAGAAATCTAACGGGCTTTGATAAAGGAACCAGTCGACCTTTAGGGATCCTTCCCAATGTGCCCATAACATTGAGAGGGAAAATCGTTCACATGAACGTAATGGTAGTTCAAGGACCCTTGGATTACAATCTACTCCTTGGATGAGACTATATTTATTGCATGAGAGCCATTGTCTCATCACTCCTTAGAGTGATGTGTTTTCCGCACAAAGGAAGAGTGGTCAAGCTCGTAGACCAGCTTTCATTTCCCAGATCACGCATAGCAAATAGTCATATACCATCCCTGAATGGTCTTTTCATGCAAGAAATGTCTCAATCCCCAGTCCGTCCACCCGATGAGCAGGAGTGATTCAGGGAGACATGACTGAAACCCAGGGGGCATGCACCCTGGTCTACTTTGGCAGGAAAGCTTCGGGTATAGGGTAGGTTTCCACGACAGAATATGACTAGTCTGTACTCCTGTCTGTGATTGGAAGGGGGGGTTATTCAAGAACAAGATTCTCTTATCAAATTTATGTGAGTGGAGTAGCCTCCTTCACTCACCTTTGTCTATTTCGGTAGACATCGCCGAAGAAGTGTTTTGTTTGTGCTATGAATAGAACAATCTTTGGTAACCTGAAAAAGGTATACCTTTCCTGATAAAACAAATGTTTTGTCAGCTCGAATAAAAGGTGACCTTGAAACTCTGTTTTATGCCTGGGGGCATGTAAACCTTTTGGCTTGCAAGCGAAAAGCGACTATTTATTTTTTAAATTTTTAAGTCCTCTAACCCTTTAAACTCGTAGGATGGGTCGTTTCCTAACTTACATAAAGAAAGGATGTGGGGCAAAACTCTGAAAGTTGTCATTTTTATATGAGACATTCTTATCACACGACTGGATTAATCGAGCAGTTTTGGCACATAGTTCAAGCTCGTTAAAAAATAAACATAAGCCATGAGCAAATGTTTCCTCCCACGTTTAAGCTCGTTAAAAAATGAACTATTCCCCGGTAAATAACCATTGTGAATGTAGTACTTCAGCCATTAAATCCTTGGTCGTGTTTGCACTGTCACCTCCACTTTTGCGTTGGCCGATCATTCACCCACATTTGATTGTTTACCCATTTTGAGGAACATCTGTGAAGAGTGATTTCACTAGCCATCCTTGTAACACTGCCGTGATTGGAAAATTCCAAACCTTACTGGAATCAGCTGCTACCCATTTTATCACTCGTTCCTCAAAAGACGAGTCTCCTTTAAGCTCTTTTCAACTGACTCGTAAAATATGAAAAGATTTACGAGCCATTGGCCTCTCCAGCTCATTAAAGGGACAGGAAGTATTATCCCTACTGTAGATTTTAATATTTTTGGACCCGAGGGATTATTACACAAAAAGATCGAGCGCTTGTTTTGTTCGGCTCGTTAAAAGTATCGAAAATTGATCCCTTCTATATTGTTTTATACTTTTTCGGACTTAAGGGATTAGATGACGAAAAAGGAATTTTGGAGTTACCTTTACGTTCCTTTTCAGACTCTCTAAAGTTGAAAAGGACTGAGTTATCTTTGTCGTTAAACTCGTTAAAAGTATAATAGCGACAAACTTGTCTATAGACGAGAACGAGTTTCACTATCGCTAGGCTCGTTAAAACATAGCGATGGGTTTGCCCGAAGGGAAAATTATAGAACAAGCATATGTTATCCTCCTCAAGCTTGAAAAAAATAAAGAGGTACTGATTAGCAATGACTGGAGAAAATTGGGAAGAAAACTTGAAGAAACTTTGTTGGTAGCAAGTCGCTCTTGAACATGACACTTCCACTCCATGTCCGAGTCGGGTTGGGTTGTTTCATTCACCGGTCACATCACCATGGTCCCATCATACCATCCACATTTGGGGTTAATGCTACCAATCCATCACATCAGTGTCACCGATATATTCAAGAGAAGTCATTCAGAGAATTCACCTGTGTCTGATCCACTACGATACATTTATACTCCATTCTTTCATGATCGCCACCCTGAACTTTATATCACCAAATCGTTTTCACCTCCATTAAAATCATTTGCTCCGTTCCGTGTCATTGATGTGGGATTCATTAAGGCCCTCCTGTGATGGATCACTTCTTGTCGACATCAGCTCATTATCCAAGAAGTTGATCTAGGAACACCCCATTCAGTACTTTGAAGCTTGCATGCCTCAATGACAAGTTTCTCACTTCCGGCGACAGGTTTACATCAATGACCTTCGACCGAAAGATTTTGCATGGTTTTCGATGCCAAGTCCTTTATTCACACCACGTGAATTGTACTGCAATACCTTGAGGGTCATTATCATTATCGGTGACTCCTCTCGCGCCTGTTAACAACTTACATCATTGGTTGGTAATCAAGTGATGTCTTTCCATGTTCGACTCCAGAACAACTTTCACATGGATCGACTTGTACTTCGAGTGAATATGGAATGAGATTGAAGACCCCGGATCTAGTTTGATCCATCCGGGCTGCGATATATATTGAGGGAAATAAAGACATCAAATGTACATCATTTCTACACAGATAATCATCCAATCAAAAGGATGATGGCTCTATCAGAATCATCAGTCTACACTGAGACGATTGTCTATCCTATGTACATGAAAATGAATTTATAAAGTTGAGCATGGGAATGCCCGCCTCAGCTAGATCATGAAAATATTGTGAAGATAATGTATTATATTGTATCTTATTACAGGTCTCCTCCCAGCATTGAAAGAACTTTGGATCCGCATAATAAAGCATTTCACCCAACATCAAAAGATTAACGACCTCATGATTTAGGGGGCAACTGTTATAGACATTTTTGGGCCCTACAACCCCAAGCATGAAATGCACATAAACCAAGGGCTCCTAAGTCCCTAAAAGTGTTGTTCTAACCCCTAAAGGAATAAGGTCAACAGACTACAACTTCTCCCAGAAGTTCTCCATGAAAAACTGCTCAGAATTGGTCAAAACAGGATCATTTCAGCTACTCCACTGGCTAAGTGTGTTGCATCTCACCTAAATACACTATGTGGGTGCGTTGCATTTCAAAAATCCCTTCTGTGGGGTGCGATGGGCGAGAAATGACAAATGGCAGTGTCATTCCGCAAGGTGGAGAGGCAATGGAAGCTTCCAGAATCTTCTCCTGTCACACTTGCCTCACTGAATTTGACCAAGGATGAGTAAGAGACCATCAATCTCCAAGTGGAAGCAAGAACTATCAGAGGGAAGACACTAATAAAATCATGAGCTGACTCATCTCCATTACAAACATCTATATATGGATCCCTCATCCCAGAGATCCAGAGGCTGGAATTTTGCGTATTGTAAGGAATTGTTGTTGGTTTCTTGAGACAAACATCAGATTGTTGGGTGATCTAAGCTTTGTTTGATGTGAAGAGGGTCTTCTTTCCTGGGAGGTTGATGCTGGGTCAGAACAACTAGTTGTAACTCCTCTTGGCTCTTTTCTTGTCTATCAATAAAAGCTATTCAAGTTTTCCTCCATGCTTTTGTGTCATTCATGCTTGCTACATTTGTATGGTCAATGTACATTTGATCCTAGATTTTTTATGATTATAGATCCATGTATTTGTATAGTGCTATGCTTCTGTGATCTTACAGGTACTTTGTGAAGCTGGGCGTGCAAGGGAGCAGGTAGTTGAAGACTATCAAAGAAGAGAGGAATCAAATCAGGAGATTAGCACAAGATAGAGGTTGGTCTTTCTGTTCCTCTCTATCTATAATTTGTAAAGGAAAAACGAAAGTAGTTTTTCTCTGTTTGTTTCTAAGGTAGTTGTCACACCTTAGTGGGATAGATTAGTTCTATATAGACACTTTTCCTTGTAACAAGCATGCTAGTAGGAAGATTAAAATTTTAATAAAAATGGAATGTTACTTGATTTTTAGATATATTTCCTAGCACCAAGAATAAGCAGGTTCATGAAACTGAGCACTTACCCAAGTTTGGGGTAACTAGAATGGACATTTTTATCCAAGTAAACACTTACCTCCCGCTAGAGTTATTTTTTCCTGCACCAGTGTAGGAAAATTTCAAGGTACAAATGTTGTCTTTCTTCTATTTCCCATTTCAAAAATTCCCACTACTTTCTTTTCTAAAAATCCCTAATGAATTACCTTCCTCTTTCTTCTAAGAAACTACCCTTGCCCGATTTCGTAAAATCCCTCTTTTCCCTTGAAACATTTTCCACATCCCATTTTGTTTATCCCTCTTGGTGATATTGTTTCTGAAATCGTTGTTGTAATATTCCTTCCCATTCTAAATTTTTTTACCCCATTCCCACTTCTTTATTCCCTCATAAACTAATTGCAGGATTTGATGCAGTCAATCTAGAAGGCATGTCCGAGAAACACCAAAGGAGGGCGAATAAATTTTTCTTGTATAATGAGGAAAAAAAAATTAAGTCTTGCTACCAAAATATGTCCTATAAGATTCTTTGTTTAAGTCTCTGATGCAAGCACAACGTAGTGCAAGCAGGTTTAGTGCAAAAACATAACTGATTATGAAAGCAACTAAAATTTACACAGTCCTGGAGTGGTTTATCAAGGATATTTATGGACCTGTACTTTCCTGTACATGTGTATTTATATATCATAGCATTCCATGTTTTAATTGATACTTTGTTTCATTATTTACTAACCTAGGAAAAATATTTAAAGTGCAAGATGTACATGGTTTGAAATCTAATCTTTTCAATAAGTGTTGAAGTATTTCTTGATTAGATTATGATCCTGACTCTAGGATGGTACCATCGTTTGATAACCTGCATTCACCCTCCTTGAAATAGTTCTGCATTGTCTGTCCATTATTACCTTATCCGTAATTCTATCATTGTAACCATTGTGCCACTGTTGCCTATACCTCCATTGCACCTAATCATTATGATTCACCCGTAGCAGGCTGACACGAATCAACACTTGATATGGGGGGTTGTTCCATCATAGCCATGTGAGTGGGTCTGAAAAATGGAGGGCGATGAACCTCTGGCATAAAACTCTCGGTGAATGTTGGAGTCACTCAGAAATTCCTTTGTGGGTATGATCATAGATGGTGAAGTGTAGTTTGAAATGGCACTTGTGAGGAGTGAGCCACTATATTTGCAGAATATTGAGAAAAACACAAAGTATAGGAACAATCTTTCACTATTGCAATAGTCTAGGTTCCTGCCATTCCTACAGAAGTTTGACGAGTTTGAAATGGCTGTGGTATTGGAGTTCACAAGGACATTCAAAGGAGGTCAAGCCAAGGTCGGGTCATTAAAGTGTAAAGTTACAAAGGAGTTTATTTCACAAGCCATAAGCTTTCCACTTATGGGAGAGCACTCATTTAAAAAGGAGCGGCTCACAAAGAAACGTTGGCACCAGTTCATGGTTGACAAGAAAATTGAGGTTGACTGGAGGAAGGGACTTCCACAGATTACCAAGGTCAGGAAGTGGCAAGACCTATTGTTTAAACTGCAGAAATTTGTAACTGTGGAGGGACACTATACATTAGCGTTTGTATATGACCTTCGGTTGTTTCTACATTTTGAGTCAGGAAATCTGATTAATTTCTCCTACAACTTGTTCAGGAGTATTGAGAAGATGGTGAAGGGCGTGCAGAGTGGAAATGCAAGCCAAGTTGCAACCAAGCTCTACCGTCATGGGCTTATCACGATTCTAGTCAAGGAGAGTTTGGAAGAAAATGGAGTAATGTGGGAGGAATTTCTGAAAGAATTTCAAACGAGGGGTGCAGAAAAGTCTACTAGCATAAGTACAAGTAAGAAGAGGAAGGTAGAGACATTGTCTCCTAATAAGCAGAGAGGTGAAAGTAAACCAATGCAAGCAGAGAAGAAGGCCATTTAAAATACTCCACCTGCGGCAAAGAAGAGAAAGACCAAAACCTCGGTGAGGAGGAAGACTGTCTCCCAAGGGACTAACCAGTCGAGTTCCCTTATCGTAATCGATGAATCATCCCAAGTTTCCCCTACAGTTCATAATATCTCGGTGCTTCCAGATGTAATGGCACACACAGCGGAATATGAAGGGAACGTAGAGGATGATGTATTGTTGTCAACCTTTCTCAACAAGTTGAGGAGCAAGAAGATGACATCGAATACTGGTGAAGTCAAAGCAGAGGGTCATGAGGATGAAGAGGAAGAACATGTAGAGACCCTTGATATTTAAATTATCTAGACATGAAGACCCTCAATGATTTCAAGGAGTGGGGTACTAAAGCCCCTATTGTTTTAGAAGGTCAGGGTACTGAAGACCCTGCGGTTTTAGAAGGACATGGTACTGAATCTCTCGCGGTTTTAGAAGGACAAGCTATTAAAGCCCATACTGATTTGGAAACATAGGGTGTTGCATGCCTTGAGAGGCTGGAAGAATAGGGTGTTAAAAGCCCTAAAGAATTGAGTGCACAAGGTATTAAAACACTTGGTACAAAGAAAGTGAAGGGCATCAAAACCCTCGATGACAAGAAAATTGCTAGTGTAGAAACTCTCGCCGATGTCATAATGTAGACATTTGACAGCCTTGACCTTAATGACGATGGGACCTGTTACGAGTCTATTGTAGAGAATACATTCACACCTAAAGATCTTAGCATGACACCCTCCACTCTCTACCTCAGCAGCTGAATAGTAGATTTTGAGTAGCAAGTTCATGACCTGGAGGCTTTGAACTAGGTCATGAAGGAGCAAAGTTGGTAGAAGCATAACGAGGTGGAGTTACTTGCAGAGGTAAAAGGATGAAAGCAGAAAGTAAAGGTATGGAAGCATCGGGCTTCAAAATGCTATAAATTCCTTAATAAGGTGACTAATAACCTATGAAGAGCCTGAGACAAGAAGACAAAGACAGTGAAAGTAGGAATAAACATTGAAGTTCAGGATTGAGGAGCTGGCCATTCTTTTTTTAGGATTTCTTGCAGAAGGTAAAAGGTTGTGTGACGACACACAACAACTTAGGGATGGGAGGATGTTGGTGTCCCAAATTTCCCTATCTCTACCCCATTTCCATAAATATTAGCCTCTATTTTATCTCAATATAGACCCCTCTTTCCTGCACTAGTCCACGATAGCCACCCATTACTGCACATGCTCATATTTTTTATTAATCAATTTTATATGGATTTCATGCCTATGTACATACCTCTTGTAAATCATGTTACTTTCTAGATTAATTGTGGAACTTAGTATTAATTATGAGTGAGTATGAGTAGTGCAAGTAGATTCCTGTACTGCCACGAAGACTGTCCGAGATTTCCGTGAGCCATTTTTTCCACAAGGACAGGTCTCGATCCTTGAATCCAAGTTTAGTTTCTAGTGAACTGAATAAGGATACTGGTGGCACACAATCAGGGAATTTTTTCCAAAGTTAGTTTACAGCCAAGAGAGATACATGTTGCATTATAATTGTTCACCGATTTTGTAATTTCGGTTTCTAGTCTGTTTGGCTGAAAGGCCTAAATAAGAAAATGTTTTTAATTAGTGAAAATGGCTAAGGCTGAAGGGATGTATAAGATATAGATCATAGGTAGGATTAGCTAGTGAATCATCGACTACAATTTCATTTTCATGTAATCTAGGTATCGCCTCAACTCTGGGGCTAGACTTGCACTTCATGTACATTTGTTGAATCGATTAATACAAGAAATCCACCATGATTTTCAAACAACGTTTAATTTATCTTTGATGCATATTTGAGTGTTGAGCCTTTTCATTTATTAGACAGGAAATGAGTTGGTTGGCTAGGCCCTAGCCCATCTTATTTACCTTGTGTGCTTTCATTATTTAGAAAGACAGTGTGAATACTTTCTTTGTAGTTGTATGATGTTACAATTTTAATATGTATTTCTCAAATTATGATTTAAATTTCTTTTGCAGTTAAAGTGTGAAACGGATCTGTTGTTTGAGAGTTAGCTGACTTTATTTCATTTATGAAATTTCTTTCTCACATTTTCTTTACTCTCAATCCCTTTCTTAATTCTCTTTTGATCAGATCGTGCAAGAAGCTCTTTCCTGCACTAGTGCATGCAGTTGTTTGCACTTTGGTTCCGTCATTCGTTTTTCAAGCGAGTGAATCGTTAAATTTAGTAATTGTCTTCAGCATTAAAAGTACATCTTCAGAGGATCTGAAAGAAATTGCATAAAATTATCATGAACATGTTATATTTGCAAAGAACATAATCACTTTGATTGGATTACCAAAGTTAATAGACACATGCAAATCACTTAGACTACTATTTGATTCCTTTGAGTTGTTTTTATTTCATGAAGTTTATTTCTTTTTCAATTTTTAATGAATTAAAGCATTTTTTTTCTCTCGATAATTTACTTTAGGATTTTATTTACAGTTGCAATTCTTTTTCAACACATCTTTGAGTCCCTTCGAAAGTAATTTGGAAACTACGTGAAGGAAACTCTGCCTTGGTGCAAGAGATGGTCTCTTGTCACAGAAATAGAGTGCTCTAAGTCCTGAAGCTTAGAGCACCTTCACTAAGACATAATTCTTCGGTGACGAAGGTCAATTATATTTTTACACAGATACATTGTACTTGCGCTAGTGCAAGCAGCTTACAACAGTGCAAGAATAGGTTGTTTGTGTGGAAGGAAGATTAGGAGGAAAACAGAACTCTGCAATGGCCCACTTGTCAGAGTGTTAGCATTACACCTGAAGATGAATATAGAATTTCATTCTAGCATTTAATACTATTTCAGTTGTGTGAAATTCCTTTGCTTGATTTACTTGCAAATTGTCTTTTACATTCTAGCACTAGAGTTGCCTTGGTGTCAATTGCCTTCACGATTTTTTTCTATCTGATTCTGCAAGAATTTCCTTTGAGAAGTAGGATTACAAATAGGAAAATTCCATATCACTTCTAGAATTACCTGTTCTTTGTCTCTAAGTTTACAAAACCCCTAGGTTGACAATTAAGTGTTGAGGAGCTTTCTTAAGTGCAATTCCTGCACCCAACAATAATTATAGGAAAACTCCACCTATGGTAGGAAATCTTCTCAATTATTTGGCTGATGCATGAGACAAATTATTAGGATATCCTCAAAAAATCTATTCACTCTTTCTATATGGTCGTATATTTGAGGATGATAGGTGGTACTAAAAGCCATTTGGGTTCTGAAAATAACAGAAAGTGACTTCCAAAAGTTGCAACTTAACTTACCATCTTAATATGATATAATATTCTTAGGCACACTATGTGATCTAAATATTTCCTTCATGAGTATCTAGGCTATATCAATGGCTTTGTGAGTGGACTTGACAATAATAAAATAGTTTCCTTACTCAACTTTTCCACTACTACCATAATGGCATCATGTTGTCTAGCTATATTTGGCAATCATGTAATGAACTCCATATCTATGACTTCCCACTTCCATTAAGGGATTATGATTGATTGCAAAAATAATGTTGAATTCTACATTCTACCTTTACTTATTGGAATTAACAACATTATGAAATTTTCTTAACAACGTCCTTCTTCAATCATGTCCAATAATATATCTTCTTTATGGATTTTATCATCTTCTAATAAGTAGGATGACTTGACTAAGGTCATTTTTATTCTCATCCATGATGATGCTCCTCGGATTAGCTACATTAGGAACATACTTCTATTTTTAAACAACAACATACCTTCATTAATGATCCAATTCTTCTTTCTCATGGATCCATCTAGCTCCTTCTACCAACATTTCTTTACATACTGCTAGTGTTCAAAGTGAGACAATGTAATTTTAATCTTCTCAGAGAGTTCTGTAGGAATTTACAGGGTAAGTTCCTCAGAAAGAACACCAAAAGGACACCGTTCACAACCAGATCTCAAATCAATACACCAATATTTTTGACGTGGTTAAAACCCTCAAAGAGGGAAACAGTCCACGGCCTGAGCCAACGTGGCCACTTCAGGCAATTTATTAATCAAAGAATGAAAATTTACATAATCTTTCTCTCATAGACGGATTACCCAAACAATGACCCTCCATGCGCTTTAAATAGAACTCATGGACCAATCGGGTGTCAAGCCATGGATCAATTATCGGTAATACCGAGGAGAGAGTGAACCATCGGATCACTACATATCATGACCGTCTGATTGTAAGTTACAAAATGTACAACGGTAAAGAAACACACTTTACCTAACTCTATACCTAACTCTATACTAGACCAAGTTGAACTTAACTATTTCCTATGTGTCGGAATATCCTAACATCCCCCCTTAAGAACAACTTGGGATAGGATTGAAGGATTTACAAATATGACACGATAGGAGAAGGAAGGAGGCACTAGAGCCTACCCCCCCTTAGTGACAACTTCCTGAACTCCAAGCATATATCGAAGTTTAGTGAACTTCGCCTCTGTGAGAGCCTTTGTGAAGATGTCTGCAACCTGATCATCTGTTGAACAATATTGCACTTCAAGAACATGGTCATGAATGAGCTTTCTGATAAAGTGCATGTGTAGTTCAATGTGTTTGCTGCGCTGATGCTGGACTGGATCTTTGCATAGCTGAATGGAACTTTGATTATCACACCAAAGTGTGGTTGGATGCTGCTACTGAAAGCCAAACTCTGATAGGATCTGACGAAGCCACAATGCTTCCTTACTAGCTTCCACGGCACCACGATACTCTGCTTCTGCTGACGAAACAGAAATGGCAGCCTGTTTCTTACAAGCCCATGTAATAGGTCCTGAACCAAGAGTGAAGACATAACCGACAGTAGACTTCCAATCATCAGGGTCACCAGCCCAATCAGAATCAGTGAAACCAACTAATAGAGGAGTTGCTTTGGCACTATAATGAATCCCAAACTGTACTGTACCTCGAACATAACGAAGTATTCTTTTAGCTGCTTTCCAATGACTTTCATGGGGGTTTTGCATAAAACGAGCAACAAGGCCAACAACAAAGGAAAGGTGAGGACAAGTATGTGGAGGTTTTCCGTTACACCAAAACCTCCAGGTGTTGGTAAACATTACAAGCCAGTAACTAGGATCCCCAGGGTGGAAATTACGAATTCTATAGAGGTGCGGTGATTCTTGCAACACCCCCCCTCAAACGCAACTTGGGGGAATCGACCCTGGGTCCAAGCTCTGATACCATGTAGGAATTTACAGGGTAAGTTCCTCAGAAAGAACACCAAAAGGACACCGCTCACTACCATATCTCAAATCAATACACCAATATTTTTGATGTGGTTAAAACCCTCAAAGAGGGAAACAGTCCACGGCCTGAGCCAACGTGGCCACTTCAGGCAATTTATTAATCAAAGAATGAAAATTTACATAATCTTTCTCTCATAGACGGATTACCCGAACAATGACCCTCCATGCGCTTTAAATAGAACTCATGGACCAATCGGGTGTCAAGCCATGGATCAAGTGTCGGTAATACCGAGGAGAGAGTGAACCGTCGGATCACTATATATCGTGACCGTTAGATTGTAAGTTACAAAATGTACAATGGTAAAGAAACACACTTTACCTAACTCTATACCTAACTCTATACTAGACCAAGTTGAACTTAACTATTTCCTATGTGTCGATATATCCTAACAAGTTCAAGTACAGAAGTACTCAATACTACCAAATGAACCTCTTGTAGACCTCTATTGAATGCATATGCCACTTTATTTTCTTTTTTACTGATGTTATTTATCTCATAATCAAATTCACTAATTAAAACCAACCATATCATTTTTTCAACATCCATCTTATACTGATAAAATAGATATCTCAATCCCTTGTGGTTAGTCATCAATACAATGTTTCTCTCAAATAGATATTACCTCCACATTCTTAAGTCATGAAATATTTCTAGAAGCTCTAAGTCATGGGTAATATACATCTTCTCATATTCATTTAGCTTTATCGATTGATAGAAGGCCACATATGCTTATTGCATCATGACTCCACCAAGTGATTCCTTGCAAGCATCCATGCAAAACACAATTTCCTTGTCCAGATATATTATTATTAAGATAGCTCTAGATGTGACTAATTTTTTATGGTGCTCAAGATTTGTTTCACTTTCTTGTTCCCATTGAAATTTTAATCTTTTCATTTGTGAAATATTTATTGGATGCCTAATCCTTGAGAAGTCCTGGATGAACCCTCGGTAATATCTAGCTAGACCCATGGAACATCTGACCTCTGCAACATTCCAAGGAGTGGGCCAATCCATTATAGCCTTGATATTTTCTGGATCTATAGCAACTCCTTTCAAATGATATGCCTGAATTAGTGAACCTAGGTTTGGAATAATTGTCACTTGTTGAGTTTTGCATATAATTTATTCTCTCCCAGTAATTGTAATGTTGATATAGGGTGGTATTCATTCTCTTCCTTAGTTTTTGAATATAGTGAGAATATCATCTACAAATAATATTTTTTTTTATCCAAATAGGGTTTGAGAACATTGTTCATCAAACAAATTAATGTATTTGGGGTATTTATAAGCCAAAACAACACCACTGCAAATTCATAGTGGCCATATCTACTTTTCAAGTTTGTGTTGTGAATGTATTTATCTTTAATCCTAACTTCATGGCATCCAAACCTCAAATATATTTTGGAAATCACAACATAGCCTCTTAATTAGTCGCATAAATCTTTAATTGTGGGAAACAGGTAGTTTTTCTTCATGGTAGCCTTGTTTAGGTATTGGTAATGAATACACAATGACAATGTTCCATCCTTATTTTTATGAAATAGTGGGGGGTTCTCTAGGGTGATACATTGGGCCAATATATCCCTTTTCTATTGTATCCTATAGTTGTATATTCAATTCCATGAGTTTGTGCATACTCCTACTATATGGATCCCTTTCTACTACTACTATTCCAAGAATTAGTTAAATAGTAAAACCAATATCTCTTCTAGGTGGTAGCCTAGGAAATTGTTTTAGGGAAATGTCACTAAATTCTTTTAACACCGGGTAGCTTTCAAATTGGCTCGTACTACTCTCCAATTCCTTGGCCATGTGTATGGCATACAAAATATAGACCGTTTTATTGCATCACTTCACTTCAAGAGTAGTTATTTTTTTGAGTGTCGTTAGTCTCTTTAATCATTGAAACATTACCTTTCCACCAACATCATTGAGGCATTCCAATGCTTTTTTGTAATAATTAATACTGGTTTTCTGTTCTTCGAGCTAATCCATGCTAATTAAAACATCATAAGATCCTAATGGTAATAATATTAGAGTATTCATGGTGGTCATACCACAAATATCCACCAAGAATGACTCCGCTATGTCTTTCAACCACCTTTTTGTTCCCATGGTTAGCCAAACAAATGATGATTTTCTATAAGATTTATCTGGAAATTTAAATTTCTCTGCAACCATTGGGCTTGAACTCATGTCCAATAAAATTAAAACATGTTAGTTGATGACCATACCTTCCATTTTGTTTACTACAACTTTCTAGTTTTCTGGTCTATTATCTACTACACCATAAATTTGAGATATGTTGTAGACCACATAATTCACTATTGTTGCTTCTTGTACATTGTATAAATTTATGTTGTTCTTCTCTCACTCAAGACAGTTCCTTCACACGTTTTTTTCCACAATTCGAACATGCTAAAGGACCTTTCCTAGACCCATCAACCTCCTCATTTACTGATTTTTGGGGTTCATTTCTATTGAACGTTATGGATTTTTGGTTATATTCATTTACAAAGAGAAATTTTGAACTTCCCCCTCTTCCCTCCTTGTTTATATCATGATCACTTCAATCCTTTTCCTTTGAATTTTATATTATCTTTCTTATTCCAATTTGTTTGAACTTCAATATTGTGTTTGAAATATTCATATCAATACCTCATCTTTCAAATGGCATCCTCAAGGGTTTTTTGTTCATGAAACTCTATTTTGTCCTAGTAAGCATGTGGAAATACACTAAGATACCTCTGGATCTTTGTCTTGTCATCCTTGATGCAAACCACATACCTTAATAACTCCAAGAATATACTTGTGTACTCATGATATATCAATTATCCCATTTTTTTATCATAGAAATCTTTGGCCTCTCTATCATAGTAATTTTCGGGTAGGTACTTCTCCAGAAGTATTCCTTGAACCTTAATTTTGTCAAAGTATTCATGCATCTTAGATTACTTCTCCATCCCTAGTAGTCTGACCTCTTCGTCTTCATCCTTGCTTACCTCTCCATCAAAGGTATGGGGATTCACTTTCTTGAAATCCTCTAGAATTGACCTTTGAATGCTTCTTCATTCCTAATGGTATTTATTAATTACAATATATAATGATCATCCAGGACTACTTGACTCTCTTTCTGGAGTTTTGAGTAGAAACATGCCTTCATTTATATGCTTATCCCTTTTTCTTGATTTGGTTCCTCCTTCCATATTTTTTCCCCTCTTGTGATTTTGGACTTTTGATCAGATAGGCTTGATATTATTCCTGTATACATAGTTGGCACCAAGATTTTGTTGTTTTTTTCCTTTGCAGGTCTATTAAGATTTGCAATATACCTCTCCTTGCCTTTCTTGCATTCTGACAATCTTTTCATTAGTTTCTTTGAGACTTCTCAATTTAGCACTTATGCTCTAAGGGTGTCAATCCAATCAAAGAAGTATTTTCTCCAAAATGAATCTTCTTCTTGATCATTTTGGTATTTATTTGTGCCATATTGTTCCATCTTGCTACTCATCCTTTCTGTCTCTTATTGTTCCTTTATGTTTTGTTATGTCTCTTATTGGATCCATATATAGATATTTACAGGGGGGGTCACTTACCTTCTGGGATTTTGATTAGTGTCATTTCACTGATATTTCTTGGTTCCACTTGGATATTTCATGATCTCTTACTCATCTGTGGGTGAATTCAGAGAGGCAAGTGTCGGTTGAGCAGTTTCTAGAAGATTCTCTGGGTTTCCACCTAGCAAACTGCCTCTACCATTTGTCTGCACTCTCTCATCACACCCTACAGAAGGGATTTTCAATATGAATCGCACCCTTTGTGTGTAGTAGGTGATATGCATCGCACCCTTAGCATGGAGCAATTTGCATGGTCCAGTTTTGACCAGTTCTGAGCAGTTTTTCAGGGAGAACTTATGGGAAATGATGTGATAAATTGACCTTGATCCTTTAGGGTATGAAACAAAACCTTTAGGGTTTTAGAAGCCCTTGGTTTATAGACATATGTGATTGGGGTTGCAGTTCCCAAATATGTATATAACAGTTGCCCCCTAAAGCATGAGGTCGTAAATCTTCTGATGTTGGGTGAAATGCTTTATCACGAGGATCCAAGGTTTTTCGAACTGGAAATGTGACCTGTAATAAGATACAATACAATAAATTATCTTCATAATATTTTCATGATCTAGCTGAGGCGGGCACTCCCATGCTCAGCTTTATAAATTCATTCTCATGTACATATGACAGACAACTGTTTGTGTGGCAGAATAATGATTCTGGTAGAGCCATCATCCCTTAGCTTGGATGATTATCTATGTAGCTATAGAGTACATTTGAGGTTTTATTTTCCTGAATATATCATAGCTCGAATGGATGAAACTAATTCTGGGGTCTTCAAACTCATTCAATCCTCGCTCGAAGTACAAGTCAATCCATGTGAAAAGATGTTCTGATGACGAACATGGAAATACATCACCTGATTACCAACCAATGATGTAAGCTATTAGCAAGTGTTAGAGGAATCATAAATAATGATAATGACCCTCAAGGTACTACAGTACAATTCACGTGGTATGAATACATGAGTCGATGTCGAACACCACGCAAAATCTTTCGGTCGAAGACCATTGATGTAAACCTGTCGCTGGAAGGGAGAAACTTGCCATTGAGGCATACAAGCTTCAAAGTATTGAAATGATTGTTCCTAAGTAAACTTATTGGATAATGAGCTGATGTCGACAAGAAGTGACCCATCGTAGGAGGGTGTTAATGAATCTGACATGTACAACACAGAATGGAGCAAATGATTTTGTGGAGGTGAAAACGGTCTATTGATACAAGGTTCAGGGTGGTGATCATGAAAGAATGCAGCGTGAAGGTATTGCAGCAGATGAGGCGTTAGTTGGGTTGGTGAATTCTCTGAACGACTTCTCTTGAACATATCAGTGACACTAGAATGGATTGGTAGCATTAACCCCAAAATGGATGGTATGTAGGACCAATGGCAATATGACCGGTGAACGGAATAACCTAACCCGACTCAATCATGGTGATGGAGTGAAAGTGTCATGTTCAAGAGTGACCTGCTACCAATGAAGTTCTTCAAATTTTCTTCCCTTTTCCCCAGTCATTGCTAACCAGTACCTCTTTATTTTTGTCAAGCTTGAGGAGGATAACATGTGCTTGTTCTATAATTTTCCCTTCGGGCAAACCTGTCGCTATGTTTTAGCAAGCCTAGCGACAATGAAACTCGCTCTTGTATGTATGGGCAAGTTTGTCACTATTTTTTTAACGATTTTAATGACAACGATAACTCAGTCCTTTTCCGTTTTAGAGAGTCTGAAAGGAGACGGAAAGGAAACTCCAGTAGTCCTTTTTCATAGTATAATCCCTTAAGTCTTAAAAAGTATAAAATAATACGAAAGGGATGACTTTTCCGATCACTTTAGCGAGCCGAAAAAGACAAGCACTTGATCATTTTGTGTAATGATCCCTCATGTCCAAAAATATTAAAATATAGAGGAGGGATGGCACTTCCAATCACTTTAACGAGATGGAGAGGCAAATTGCTCGACAATCTTTTCATATTTTACAAGTCTAAAAATAGCTTAAACGAGACTCATTTTTTGAGGAATGAGTGATGTTTACGGATAGCAACTGGTTCCACGTAAGTTTGGAACTTCTCAATCATGGCAGTGTAAAGAAAGTGGCTAATAGAATCACTTGTCACAATTGTTCCTCAAAAGGGTAAATAATCAAGTGGAGGTGTATGATCAGTGAAAAAGTGGAGGTGATGGTAAGAACGTGATCAAGGCTCAAAAGTTGATAGAAATGCGATCACAAAGGTTATTTACCAAAGGTGGGTTCATTTTTTAATAAGCTTGAACTCTAGGGGAACATATGCTCATTGCTACGTTTATTTTTTAACAAGCTTTAACATCATGGAAATGTGCTTGTTGCTAGGTTTATTTTTTAACGAGCTTGGAATTCACGGAAATGTGCTCATTGGCAGGTTTATTTTTTAACGAGCTTGAACCTTGTGGAAACATTGCTCATTTTCCTTTTTATGTAAGCTAGGAATGACCAAACTATAAAGCTAAAAAGCTAAAAAATGAAATTGGTCGTTTGTGCTTGTATAAAAAGGTTTGCATGCCCCCAGCATAAAAAAAGTCTTCAATAACCATATGGAAACTTACTGTGGTTAGGAAGGATGAATTTTTGTCAATACTTAGACAAAAAAACTTCCCACACTTTGTCTGCCAAATAGACAAAGGTGAAAGGTCACTCGGACCGATCACATAACTTAGAGGGAAACTTATCTCTACAGCTGGGTTTGTCCGCAAAATAGACAAGGGTGCATGCCCCCTAAGCTTTGTTACATTCACCAAACTACTCTCGGTAATTAGGTGGATGGAATGAAGGTTCCTTTATGAGATCAAGTGAAAGACTCGACTTGGAACTTTTCTCAACCTTGTTTCATTTTTTAACGAGCTTGACACAAGACAAAGAATTATGCTCATATATTTGGTTTCATTTTTTAACAAGGTTGACACCAGTCAATGAACTATCCTCTAGTGACCTTTGATCACAACTCATGAGGGGTCATGAAGGAAAGATCTCGTTCCAATGCCCCCAGTACATAATGTACAACATCACTTAATTGAGTCATGTCAGTTGGATTTTCAACTATGAAAACCTCACTGTGACTGACACTATCAAAATGGTCTGAGTCCTTCTTAATCTTTGATGATGTAGAAGATATCATATGATAGGTTTCCACTGTGGCCACTTCCTCCATATTACTTGGAGGTAGGAGGGAAAAAGTGCCCATTAGGGATGAGTCTATTAGGAGACCTACTCTAACTTGTTGAAGTGATTGAGTACTTCCATGGATCAATGGAATGCTTCCAGTAACTTGCGAACTATTAGGGAGGAAGGTCAGTTGGTCAATGATTATAATTACACCTTGAAAGGGGAATGCAATCTTTCTAAAATATGTTGACACAATAGCAGCCATAGCATAAATCCAGGGCCTGCCCAATAGGATATTGTAGTCAAGGAATCCATCAATGACCTCGACTTCAATTTCTAGTGTCTTTCCCCCCAGTTCGACTTGCAAGTTACTTAATATCCCATATGGAATGTATGTTCTTCCATTGGACATTTTTAATGTCATTTATGATTGTGACAAGTGTGGAGAACCTAAAGTTTTCCAGCAACTCATTGACATAATATAGGTAAATGAGCCCTCATCAATGATTGTTCGATGAACATCTTTGTTGAGGGCTTTTACCTGTATGAGGAAAGGGAGCTAGGCCAGTAACTGAGGTTTGTATCCTTTATGATTAAACACCACTAGATTGGAATCTGCTGGATCAATCCCACCTATCACTGATAACAAAGATTGCTTTTGGGAGGGCCAATTCTATAGTACTTCAAGTGTCGACATAGTGGATGGCGATTGGGCCAGATCCTCCACTATATTATAATTCTATTCTACTTAATCACGAGGATAAAATGTCGATTTATGTACTACTCCCTTAGGTAGTTTTATTGTTAATTCAAGAATGATTGGTGGTACAACTTCTGGCGAAGTTGTTGTCGAACTATTGGGTTGATCTGTCGCCTTGCCATTTGACAACTATGGAATTCCATAATATTTATTCCTTGTTGATATCAAAGCATCATTTTGCTCTTTTGAGATGGATAACATAAGCAATTGGGATGGGGAAGCATGATCACTAGAAATCAGGTTGTTTCTCGGTTCGGAAATGGATTAGTCAACACCACTGAGGTATTTAAAGTTTTTAAAAATTTCATAACCTTAGCTTTATGTGGACAATATTTTGTGAAGTGCTCATCGTCGCATATGTAACATGGATAAAGAGGATTCTTTTGCCCAGTAGGGTTTCCAAAAGATTTCTCAAGAGTCAAATCTTCATGTTTCTTCTTTTTGTTTGTCCCTTTCTTCTTGCTCCCTGGTTGCTTAGCATTTTTTCCTTTGTTGGTTGACATGGCATTGACCTCCAAGGTGAGAGGTTCCTCATGTGCCTTTTGACTAGAAACTGTATGGGCTTTCTTAGATGTAGCCTTTTTGGTTTTCGTGCTTGTCATACCTATCATGCCATCGCCAACATGAGAGTCTTTATTTGATTTAGGAGGAGGAGGAATGGAAAATTTTGGTCTAGGAGCATCAGTAATTTTGTCATAGAGCATGCTAGACTGAGTATAGATCAAGTCTAAATATTTCACACGAGCAATGACCTACTCTTCTGTAACAACTCCTCCCTTGGCCACATCCTCTATAGTAGAGGGTAGCAATGACTTTATAAACCATTCAGCTAAAATCTGATCAGGAACGTAGATCTTCACCATTCTTCGATGACACCGCCACTCATGAATATGATCAGATATATGAGTGGCTATCATTTGTTTAAAGTTGGTAAGGAGTTATGTCCCTATTTCGTGTTAGAAAATTATATATTACGGAGCAATGGAACACATAAAATATTGCAGAAATATAAACACAGAAAACGCACAAAACAAGAGAGACACAGATATACGTGGTTCACCCAGTTTGGGCTACGTCCACCCCGAACAGCCAGTCCTTCCTTTCTATTATCCAACAAAATGAAGAGATACAACCTACAGCAAAACCGTTGTAATATCCTCTGTTTTCTCTCACAGTCTCACCTCTATGTTTCTCACTCACCGAATACACATCTATCACAGCCTCAAATACAATGCCCTCATATAAAGAGAGGGGTTGCCTTCTAGGGCAAAAAACCCTAAACTAAACATAAGATCTACCGTCAGATCATCCGCCTAATGAACGGCCCAGATTGACTAGAAATTACTATACTTTTACAAGGCAATTTTACAGCTGTTTTTAGCTTCGGGGGCGCTGCCCCCCCCTGGACCCCCCATGGCAGCGATCATTTTACGGGCGACGTTGCCGCCCCATTTTGAACTGGGGTCCAAAATGCCGGTACTATAGAAGATAATCAAGCTCCACACCCAACATTTCGTACCTTATGGGTAACTTAAAATGGCTTAAAAAGGTAGTGGCAAGGGTACTAAAGTTGTCAAACGAAGCTCTACGCAATCTTATATACCATTTAGCTGCTAGACCTATTAATTTTCATTATAAAAGGTGAAGCCTAATCGAATCATCATTCAAGGTGTTGGATGAACACCACAAATGGAAAGTCATCACATGATTCGATGGATCTTCACCTAGATTTCCATTGAATTAAGGAATATCAAAGGGAAGTTTATGAGGAATCGCAGGCCACCAAGGGGCATAAGCAATTGGATCATTTGTCAGCCGATTTAGGTTTGGTAATTCTAGAGTTCCTACAAAGGGTAACTGCTGATTCAGGTTAGGCGAGGCATACCCACGATAACATGGAATCGCCTGAGCAGTAGGTCTTTGCATACCAGCATAATGTATTTGATGTTGGTAACTTTGATAAGGTTGATGGGCACAATCATTATAGTATGGTATCACTTTGGAAATGCGGTCGCCCATTACTTACAAAGACTTGTTGCTTAGGTCCTTGGTATGATTGTTGGAATTGCGGTTGTTGATATTGACTAGCCATGGTTGTTGGACCATTTGTTGTTGTCCAATACTGGATGATTGACCAAAATGTAGAGTCATAGTGCCTGTTTGAGCCTGAGTCGCTCCATATAAGGAGGCACTAACCTGAGGTTGTGATTGAATCGCTGAGATGAGAGGCTATTGTATTGCAACCTGAGAAACTTGAAGTTGACATACAACAGGTAGTCCTTGTACTTGTGATACAGTCACAATAGCAGGTGTAGTGGGAATATTTGACACAGGATAGATTGGTTGCATTGAATATACAACCCTTGGTTGTTGAGACAGTATTGGTACCCAACCACTGGATGTAATTCTAGTTTGACCTGAACTTTATTGTAAACTCTGATATGGTTGTTCTCCAGGAGGGAACAATTAAAAGGCATACTACCCCCCCCATATGGTTGTAATCAAGTACTTAAAGTGTATATTGGTCTTTGAAGACACATTGGATCAACTTGTTGAGTTTCAACATAAGAAATACCAGATGAGAATCTGGATGAAAAAATAGGAACTAACCATGTCGTCGAAACAGTCCCTGATTAGACTCCAACTTGTTGTTGATAACTTGCTAGGATAGATGGTGTACCAAAAATCATTGTAGGAATGGCAGCAGGAAGCTCTGTCGTAGCTATGTTGGTTGACACAGTTGTCAGGTGGAAAGAGTCGATTGTGCGGACACAACCAACCTCCCTAGGAGCCTAAGACTCTCTAGTGACAAACAAGACAAACAAGAGCAATCCTTCTCTAAACATGCATTTACTATATGGGAAATCAAGTGTTTAGATCCTACCTGTAATCCAACGCTGTTGTAGCAGTCCAGCCCCGCTGATCCAGATGAGCTCCTCCTTCACTTTGAAACCTGCATACACTAACAATCAAACGATTAAATAGCACTTGATAATCTCATAGAATAAAACATATTTAACACATAGACCAAGGAGTACATGAAACAACTCATAAATAACAAGTTATTGAGAAGAATGGACTCATTTGCATTAATAGGTAAAAAAAGGAACAAATACAACCTGAGCCTTGGTGTTGTGCAAGTCCCTCCCAGGGTCCATCAAGAGTTCTCCTTTACTTTGACAAAGCTCACTCACATCCAAATAGAACAAGCAAAGATGGCAATCTCTCCTCACAAGCTTCTAAATGGGAGTCCTAATTCCTACAGCATTTACCCTTAGAAATGTATAGCTTTCAACCTCCTCTCCTTCTGGCCCAATGCCTGTATTTATAGTGCTCAAGACGAAGTTAATCAGGTCCACCATCAATGGGATAATCCCCTCTTTGGATGGGCTAGCTCCCCTATTGATGGGATAAGTTCCTCTTTGGTAGGAGTGCATGAACCATCTGGAGGCGCTCAATACACATCGAAAAACCTTCTAGAATGCTCTAGAAATGACCACAAGTGACTTTTTAAAGATGAAACTTGCGCATTTTAACCTTTACAGTGGGACGCACCTGCCCCTTTACATACAGAGCATCCAAAGACGCAGCTTTTGTGAACATTGGGTGCGTACCTGCAGGTAAGGTTGAGAGAACCTGTGTCCCCAGAGATAAATACATTTAGAAAGACTTTCTCTCTTTTTTGGAGTTTGAAATGGAGAGCAGAGGCATAAGACTTGCCTAAGAGGGTAGCATGACTGTTGATAGAGCCATATTAACTGTAAAAAGTCATGGTGACATTTTTTAGTGTAACAGATTGCCCCCTAAAGTGCGAAGCCTGAAATAGATTATGGTTTTGTATTATCTAGGAAGGGTGAAGCGCTTTATCATTTCAAGGATTATCTCGTGGAGAGCCTGGTTAGAACCTGCAATTTTCAACACAAAATACATGTATAAGATTATATCATCACTGAGGTAGGCATTCCCATACTCAGATTAAAACATTAACTAACAGACTAACTACTTTAATACAGGAATGATCTTGCAGTACATCATAATCATAGACTTTTGTAGACACAGTATGGGCGCAACCATCTGTTTATGATTAGTCTACTTAGATAATGAATACAAAACTCCTCACAGCCTGGATGGTGGAAACTAGATCCAGGGTCTTCATTTCTACTTCTCGAATTGGTACGATTCTAGCCATGCGAATAAATGAGTCGATGTCGAACATGGTAGAAACCACTTGATTACCAGTCGATGATGTAAACTGTTAACAAGTGTCCATCAGAATCGAACGCCGTCTCTTCCAGGTATTTTACAACATCCTACTCTTCAATTTCATCCAATTAAAATTGTATTTTAGGTTTTAGTTTTGTTTTTTGGGGGGTTTTAGGTTTCAAAATGCGCTCTGCGGTGGACGCAGGTGCCCTTCGGGTGACCTGCGTCCCCCGACTTTTTCCTATACAGGAAAAAGGTCGGGGGACGCAGCCCACCTTCAGGCCAGCTGCGTCCCGACGTCCTGTGTTCTAAACGCGGGGTGCGTCCTCCGTGAAATGCGGAATTTGAAACCCCAATCCTCACAAATAACCATTCAAATTTTCCCAAATTAATTCTAATCATTGTTTCTTGGTGTGTAGGGCACTCACCATGTTGGATTGGAGAGAAAGAGAGCACGAGGACGTTGATTTAGCTGCAATTGAACATCAACCTTCCATTGATGCCCTAAAAGCATGCGGGCTATATAGATACTAGGCCATACCTGGCATGAGGGCTCAGGTGAGATTCTTAGAATGGCTGGTTGAGAGATGGAACGTTCAAGAGCAATGCTTTTACATAGGAGGGCACCAGCTCGAGATAGAGCCCTCTGATGTATACTTTCTCACTGGCTTGCCAAATAGAGGCGAGCAACTCAATCTAGCCGGGACTAGGCCGGGTGGCCAATCCCTTGCTAGTCTCCGGGCAGATTGGTGCACACCCAATGCACACCATGCGAAAGGCGTGGAAATCAAACACATCTCTCTGCGTGAACTCAAAGTTATAGCTTTCACGGTTACCAGAATTTGCGGTGCAGCCGCTTTACATATTGCTTCCGGGTCCCAAATGCGGATGGCGATTGACTGTTACCAAGGCACCATTTTCAACTGGTGTGATGCTGTGTCGGCTAATATGAAGAGCTAACTGATTAAGGCAAAGAACGGATGACTGAAGACCTTTGGATATGGGCCTCTAGTCGTGAGCTTTTCCTTAGAGAGAGTTCCGATGCTGATCCCTCAGCAACTCACTGTTGATATCTTGGGTCCTTAGGAGCCAAAGCTGGTACGATGGGTTGTGGTGATGGCCCGACATCCTGACGAGGGCACGGCGGTTGTTCGATTCACTGATAGTTATTTTCACTGGTTAGAGGACCAGGTTTTTTCAATCCAGGACTTTCCGTATGCTGGAGTAGATTTTCGAGGTGATCCGGACACGGTTCTTCCACAGGGAGAACAATGGGACGACAGAGGTACTTTACTTTTCACAAGTTTTCAAATTATGTATTTTTTGTTTTTTATATATATCGTCTCAAAATTGACAGAAAAAATTTTCAAAATGCAGATGTTGGTCCACAGCGCCCAGCCAACCTCCGACCTTTTGAGAGGAGACATCCAGTTGCACCGGTACCGGCCCCACAGGACGCGGCTGCAGAGACACTAGCTGAGTTGGAGCAGGATCTAGAGCGTCTGACAGCGGATATGCCTGAGACTACCATGGATGATATTCCTATCAGACTTCAGCGCTATGTAGTCGCAGTCCCTGGACCGTTTAGGAGATTTTTGCGTAAGGTAGCCCGTGCAGTGGTGTCGTATAGGGAGCACCACCAGTGATTGGCTAGTCACTTTGTAGACACATGCGACATTTTTGACTTTTTGTACTTTATCATTTTTGCCGATCATAAGGTGTTTTTCAACCTATGATCGAAGACGATGTATATTTTTTGACACACTCCTATATATATATATATCACTATTACCGACTTATCTTGTTTAACATATGTGATGAAATGTTTTTAAATTTACTTGCATGATTATCGTAAATGTCTATCCAACACTCGAGAAGCAATTGCATCTGCTAATGTATTTAAAGACCTTGGAATATGTTGATATTCAATGTAATCAATATCACGTTCCAAGAGACGCACTCTCAAAAACAACCTTAATAACACAGGATTTCTAATGGCATAAACTCTATTAAGCTGTAATACAACAAGTTCAGAATCTAACCTCACTATCAAACGTCGAATTCCAAATGAAATAGATTCGGATAATAATTCAACCACTGCACTGTATTCTGCAATGTTGTTCGTTGTTTGACCGAGGCTTACCCCATGCATAGAAACTAACTCGTCAGAGGGTGAATAGATAACCCAAGCTGCGGAAGAGATATTCCATGTACTACGACAAGCACCATCAGCAAATCCAATGTATGTTTGGAGAGGCGTCGACATCTGCAATATCAAGAGTAAAACCAAGATAAGCCAGAATAACGACGAAAAACACACTCTCTAAGCTAAGCACACTGACTAACTAACAAACATACTAGCTAGAAAGAAAACCTAACCTAACTAAAAATTCTCCATACCCACCATTTAAGCATAATGCCTCTTTAGGTAAAGTCCATTTCTGGGTTTACCCAAAGAGTCCCCATCAAAATCTACCAGCTCATAAGCCCCTTTTGCTAGCTTTCGCTTCACAATGTAGGGTCCATGCCACATAGGAACGAATTTTCCAGCACCTAGCTTATCGTTAGCTTGATCATATAATAGCACTAGGTCTCCCTCCGAAAAACTTCGAGGGGTCACATTTCTATCATACTGAGCTTTCATTCGCTTCGCATGAGTCTCGATTGCCAATGCAGTGTCACGTCGAGTCTCATCTAATTTAGCTAAGTACAATAAACGTTTCTCCTCTTCAGAAGTAGCTGGGAGTAATTCGACAACCATTTGAAGTGATGGGATTTCGCATTCAATGGGTAACACAGCTTCCAAGCCATAAACTAGCTGGAAAGGAGTGAACCCTGTTGAAGTTTTCACTAAGGTTCGGTATGCCCATAGCGCCGAAAATAACATGTTGTGCCAATTCGACCGATGAATACCAATGGTTCGTCGGCTCATGATAACTAGAACTTTTTTGATAGATTCAACCAAACCGTTAGCTTGCGGATAATAAGGAGTAGAGCTATCATGGCGCAAACCACGCTGGCTTGTAAGCTCAGTCATCATGATGTTTCGAAAATGGCTCCCATGGTCAGTAATGATTGCTTGTGGGACACAAAATCTAGTTATAATATGATTGAATACGAAAACTGCAGCTGTTTTGCTGCTTGGGTCGAATGTAGGCATCACCTCGGCCCATTTAGTGAAATAATCAACCGCGAGGATGATATATGCATGCCCCCCGGCCGAGTGAGGGTTACAAGTAATAAAGTCGATACCCCATTTGGCGAATGGACCAACGGCAATTATAGGGTGGAGAGGAGCAGGTGGTGCGCGCATTTTGCGATCAAACACTTGACAATTGTGGCACTTCCGGATGGCAATGATACAATCTTTAAACATAAACGGCCAGAAATAGCCAGCGCGCAACACCTTCTGAGATGTGGCATACCCAGACATATGACCGCCACATGCTCCAGAGTGACAATCATTCAAAACCCTCTCAGCCTCTTCGTGAGTTAGAGAACGTCGAAAAACTAAGTCTGCCCCACGGCGATAAAGTGTATCTCCAAGAATTTTGTATTGCTGGGATTGAAACCGAATTTTTCGACGTTTCGCCTTTGAAGCTTCAGGCCGAAAGGTTTGGGTTTTGAGATAGATGATTATATCCCCATACCACGGATCTAAAGTACTGATAAGAAACAAATATTCGTCCGCAATGGACTCCTCTGCCGCAGTCTCTGTGTCAGCACGCGGGAAATCACACATCAATTCCGCAAAAACTAAGGATTTCTTAGACTTGGACTTCTCGAACTCCAAGTCAAACTCTTGCAGGATAACGATCCATTTAGAGTACTTGCCCCCTAGCAGTTGTTTTTTCAAAATGTAAATCATAGGGTTGCAATCCAAAATAACAGTAGTTTTACGGAGAAGAATGTAGTGACGAAAACGCTGGACAACTTGAACGGCTGCCAGGGCCAATTTCTCCACATGCGAATATTTTAGCTCAGTGGGATTTAAGGTCCTACTGAGATAATATATCACATGTTCCACTCCGAATTCATCTTCTTGAACTAACACCATTCCAATGGTGGAATGCGAAGCTGCGAGGTATAAGTAGTCCTGGTTGTAGTTGGGAGGATGCAAAAACGGTGCATGGGTCAACGCGTGTTTAAGTGCATCAAAAGATTGTTGGGCAATCTCGTCCCAAAAGAATTGAGCGTTCTATTTCAACAACCGTGTAAAACCTTTAGTGACCTCGGCGTAGTTTGGGATGAATCGGTGTAAAAAATTCGCTTTCCCTTGCAAACTTTGGAGTTGGCGCAAACTCGAAGGAGGAGGCAATTTGATGATAGCTTCGACTTTCGAGGGATCGATGCGAATGCCGGCTTTTGAAACAACAAATCCCAGCAATCGACCTGTTTCTATACAGAAAACACACTTGTGGGGATTCAACCGAATTCGATAATGCCTACACCTCATAAAGATTGCTCGTAAGTGGACAAGGTGATCAGCTCGATGTAATGAATGAGCAGGAAAATCATCGAGATACGGTTGCACAATGTGCTTGATATCATGAAATGCATAAGACATCGCCCGTTGAAAAGTGGCCCTGGCATTCTTAAGCCCAAAAGGTAATTTGCAATAAGAAAATGTCCCCCATGGACAAATGAATGTCGTTTTTGGTTGGTCGGCAGGTAGAATATTGATTTGATTATAGCCCGAAAAACCATCCATGAAGGAAAACATTTCACTTCCGGCACAATCATCAATAATTTGATCGATATAAGGCGTAGGATAGTTGTCTTTTCGACAAGCTCGATTGATATCCCTATAGTCGATACAAATTCTTATTGTTCCTTGTTTCTTGTTGACCGGAACAATATTCGATACCCAATCCGTTAACGGGATCGGATAAATGAAACCTGCTTTCAACAGCTTTTCGACTTCTGCTTTAATCGCAGCTGCTTTTCGAGGGTGAATCTAACGCAACCGTTGCCGGACGGGTTTAGCATCCGGGTAGGTGTTTATTTCATGAAAAACAATGGCAGGATCGATTCCCGACATTTCCTCGTAAGACCAAGAAAACACATCGCGGAATTCTTGGAATAGGGCCTTGTAAGTTTGGATTTCATCTTCTGTACATGCAACACCTATATGAATGTTCTCCTCAATTCCGGGCTTCACTGAAATATCAACGGGAATAGTGCGAGAAATATTCCCTAAATTCAACTCTGAATCAGAATGTTTCGTTGGATCCTGAGCGTCTTTGACATATTCAGTCGTAAAGATAGATGAAAAATAATTTTCAAATGCATCATCCTTAGGTATAAACGAAGATCTATGATGGAGATCTTCCCATGGTAGATCGTCTACACTTAGGATTTCGCGAAGTTGTTCGTCAAATGACACGACTTCGGGAAACACTATCCGTTCTAAGGTTGAGGTGAAAAGTGATTCTTCACTGACCACATTCATTTGGTCGATCTCAGTTGAACGAGAGTCGGTAAAAGACATGACAGCTTCATAAGCAATTTCATATGGACTCAAAGGCATAGCATCACCGAATGAGTCTATCTCAGAGTCAGATGGGACAATCCAAGGATCATCATAAATAATGTTTTCTAATGTAATCATATGAATTGTTGCAAATGAAGGTTCTACGCTGAGTGGATGGAGAGGAAAAGTTCCAAGTAAACCAGAATCCTTAACTAAAACTACACCAACGTCCCTATAAGGGATTGTCGTCTTACCGACATGCTGGATACTCTCTGAAGAGGCTGGGTCGGATGAAAAGTATGTCAGCTGATCAATAGTCACGATCTTACCGTTATGTGGAAACTTAATTACTCTGAAGACCGATGAAACAACCGCCGTCATAGCATATGACCAACTTCGACCCAAAAGAAGGTTGTAGTCTAGAGGGACATCAACCACTTCCACATCCAGACTAACGGTTTTACCTTCTACCCCTATAGGCAATTCCTGTAGAATACCAAACGGACGGAACCCACGACCATCAAAGGCCTTAAGGATGGTGGGAGATTGGTTCAACGAAGGATAACCAAGAGATCTCCAACATTGAATCGACATAATACACGTAGAAGCTCCCTCATCAATCACAGTCCGATGAATAGGCCTGTTTTTTACTATCACTGGGATTTGGAAAGCCATTTGATGGGGGAGATGCGGTGTACTATTTTCTAGATCGAAGATTATTAGATTTGGGTCTTGAACATCAACAGCTCCGATAGCCGACAAAAGTAATTTTCGTTGTGCTGGGCATGATTTCAGCACTTCTAACGCCGACATTGCTGAGGGTGAAACAACTAAGTCCTCAAAAATGTTGTAATTCTGGGCTGCTCTCGCATGTGGATTGAAAGCAGACCTTCGAAGTACACCCTTGGCGGGCGGTTTAATTACTAAGTCCGGGTTAGGTTTCTCGATCTGTAGTGGATCAGAACCAGGAGCTGAGGTTGATGGGTTAGAGTGAGAAGATTCTGCTTCCTTACCATCAACAGGATTCTTACTACCATAATCTTGCGATCGAGTCGCAATCCTCACATGAGACATCATCAAAATGGGTTCTTCACTGGCATTCGAGGAAGAACCTATCATCTTATTCTCCTGCTTCGGAAATGGATTTTTTAACACAGCAGGAGTGGGAGAACCTTTGACTATTTTCACAACCTCGGCCCGATGAGGGCAATCTCTCGTAAAATGATCCTCTTCACAAATAAGACAAGGATATCGAGGTTTGCGCTTTTCGTCATTGGTTTCCGACTTTTCTGTTTTCTCCTTCGGAGCCTTGTCTGCTTTAGCCTTCTTCTTTCCTTTCTTCTTTCCGCCGTTTTTTTATTTGGCCGTAGATGACTCTACAACATGAATATCGGCGATCGGTTCAGGAGAAGACTCTCATGTCGGGGAATCAGGCAAAGTGATAATAGGAGTAGTTGAAGCCTTGGAAGACTTCTTCTTGCTCTTTGTATTCATGATACCAATCATGCCATCAGTGGCATGAGATCCCGAAGGAGCAGCAACGATTTGATTCGACTTTGGAAGATCCAGAATCTTCTCGTGTAACGTACCCGACTGAGTGTAAACTAAGTCAAGGTATTGTGCCTGAGCAATGACTTGCTCCTCAGTAACTACTCCGGCCTTAGCTACATCTTCAGTTATCTTCGGCAATAATGATTTAACAAACCATTCAGCTAAGATTTGGTCCGGGATAAAAAATTTCACTAGCCTTCTTCGACGTCTCCACTCATGACTGTGATCAGAAATATACGTGGACGTTGATTGTTTTAGTGAAGTTAATAACTCCGTGTCGTTATCGTATCTGACCGGAAACTGAAAGTGAGTTAAGAACGAGGTAGCTAACTGGCTAAAATTGTAAAAAGAGGCCTGTGGTAACTCAATGTACCACTTGGCCGCGAGACCAATGAGTGTACGCTGGAAAAGACGTAAGCGGATCGAATCATCCGAGATAGAATTTGAAGCACACCAGAGGTGGTAAGTCATCACGTGATTGGATGGATCCTCTCCAGACTTACCTTCGAACTTGGGTATATCACTGGGCAACTTATTTGGCATTGGCGGCCAGAACAGAAGATATTGAATTGGATCGTTCGTTAGGCGCGTCAAGTCTGGTAAATCCAAAGTTGCGATAAACGGTAACTGCCGGTTAGGATCTCTAAAACTCTGGGTCACAAGACCAGTCCCAGGAGGAGGATATCCAGGATAACTAGGAACAGGGGTCGCATTTGGGATATTATATCCTCCTAGAAAACCAGGATTAACCGGACCGTACTAGGGTTGTTGATAAGTGTACCCAGGATACGGTTGATACTGGTAAACCGGTTGTTGGACAGCTTTCCCAGGTTGGTACTGTCCCTGGTATGGTTGGTGAACAAATTGAGGTTGAGTAGTGACAACTGTACTTATACTAGTCTGACCTGCAGGCATCTGGACCGTGGTTTGAATTGTAGATCCAGACAACAGTAAAGATGTCTGAGGGGTGGTTACAGAGACAGTAGAAACCAGAGCCATCGATACTCCAGAAGTAAGTATGGTAGATGTGGCGGTAGTTGCAGCAGTCATTTGAGATGGAGTACTAGGTGCAATTGGCGGCTGAGTAACTACCGAAGTTATAGAAGTTTGAACATTTGACTGGACAGGTTGCGGTTGCTGGGGTGGACCAGAAACTACGGGTTGTCCAGCTTGAGGTACCAACTGTATACTTGGCTGCAACACCTGTTGACCTTGTGACGGATCCCACACTAACATTCCAGGGTATTGACCCGTAACAGGTTGAGGATGTTGAGATCCATAACCGGATTGAGGATAGGATTGATAATTGTAAGGTGCAGTTCCCATACCTTGACCATATGATTGACCTTGAGGTGGTTGATAACCTTGACCTGAGTATTGACCGTGAGGTTGATAACCTTGAGGTAAATATGGATACTGGGGTTGACCTTGACCTTGAGGTTAGTACCCTTGAGATTGATACCCTTGGGGTTGATACCCTTGGGGTTGCCATCCTTGAGGTGGCCATCCTTGAGGTTGATATTGATACTGAGGTTGACCATGGGGTACATATTGAGGATGGGGTTGACCTTGAGGTATGTATTGCACCATAGGCGCATACTGACCTTGAGGTTGCCCCCCAGACACAAATGGTGTACCTTGAGGTTGCCCCCAGGCGTTAACTGAGGCTGCCCCCCAGGCGGTAATTGGCCACCTTGAGGTTGGGAAACGGGAACTGAACCTGACATCATGTAAATGTCTCCTACACCCAATGGTATATTACCACTGTTTCCAACTAATAACCCATGATCAACGGGTTGAGGAGATGCCCCCGCAAAGGTACAAGAAAGAGATTGATACCCAGTGGGAACAAAAGGACCGCCATGTAAGAAAGATTTAGGACTTTGAGTAAACACGGACGATGGACCAGCCATATTGACAGGAGTATGAATACCTCCAGGTGGAAAAGGAGTATGAGGTGTAGAAAAACCTACCCCAAAATTGTCTAAATAATTGGTTAACGAAAGGTACCAAGTAGTACTTCTAGGAGGACTGTAAAAGATAGATTCACGCTCCCTTAGATCAATAGTAAGTTGATCTTCAAGGTTAGAGACGCCTATTTCTTCCTCTGGAGCAAGTTCTTCGATAGCAATCAAACCAGTAGGAAGATTTTTGGTGATAATTCTTTCTATTCTCGGTGAATCAGGAACACTAGAAGTCGGAGTAACAGGTTCAGATATTTCTGGTTCTTCGCCTGTATCACTAGCAGACGAAAAACTACCAACAAGCTCAGAAACTGTAACAGCTTCGGGATTATAACCTGTCTCTAAGCCTTGGTAATCTGAATGGACTACCAAGGAAGATTCTCCTTCTTCAGGTGAACCTACTCTACTGCCACTAGGAGGAGTTACAAGGACCTTTAAACCTTCTAGATTACCCGGGTCGTCTCGAGGAGGTGATCCCCTAAGCCTATGGGATCTTCTCAACAATTCGACCACAGAAACAACTTCAGAAGACTGGCCCCGAAGTCTACGGGACTGTCTCGGTAATTCCGCCACAGCTAAAAACTTTTAACTACTACACACGAAAACAAAATAAAATTTCAAATCAAACCACCTAAAGTCTCTAAAGAACCAAACAAATTTTACTAGGGCGTCAAACCAAGCACAAACAGTAGCCTTCCAGACCGAAAGCGCTAGTTGGTGATGAAGCCCAACATCGCTGGATTCAGTACAGAAGTTGCGGCTAGAACAGTTACCCCGGCAACCTGTTCAATGAATAGACTGGACCAAGTTCCTCCACTTTAACCGTCTCGAGTGAAGTGAACCCCCCAGAAAATCCAAGTGAGTCTAGCCGACGTCTGCTCCAGGTACAGTGGGATCTTCCCTCCATCGTCACCTCGGTAGAATCCTAAAGATAATGGTCACTAAGGTTACCAACCGCAACAAATGCACCTGGGGGAAAAGTCTAAACTCCGACAGCACGCAAGGGCAAAGTAGCAAGCTCAATCCCCTTGCCGGCTCCTTGACAATAATCCAAGGTTTACCGACAAGTGACCCCTGGCTCCTCGACAATGGTTAATCCGAGGTTTACCGTTTGTAATACGTGCGTGTCTGGCGTCGTTCCCAACGAGGGGGGATTGATCCCCTCACTGGTTCAGACACGAGCTCATGCTTCTCCTTTAAGAGGAGCTTTCCCAGAGTACAAATGAGACAATTGGATTTATTCTATCACAAGATAAGCTACTTGTTTGGTTTTTTTGTCTTGGAGAGTTAATTACTCACCTACTCCAAGACACTAGCCTGATCTAAATTGGTGTTTCAGAGCCCTAGTAAATAAAAGTTACTACGTCGATTTTACTTTAAGCGTTAATTTTATGGTTTTTCTTAAAGACAAAAAGTAGCGGAAGTGAAACCAATGGTGTGTAGACTCGAATCAAACCACTACAAAGATGCACCTAAGATGATTTACGCTACTTTCCTTTTTCAATGAAATTCTTAACTAAGAGAGTTGAGAGATGCAAATTTTATAGAAAACCACTTCCTTAGAAAAGACAATCAAAGAAACAATTCTCTTTACCTTTTCAAGCATACAAACATTACCACTCCTTACGTGCATGAAAAAACTCGTTTTCTTTCAAAACTTTTCAAAGCTACTTGAAAAAAAACTTTTCAAAGGAGATGTTTTTGTATTTTCTCTTTTTAATAAAGCATATAAACCTATCTTAACAAAAAACAATCTCAAAAGCTATAAAATCTATGAAAACTTGACTCACAAGCAAATCGAAAGGGAAATTACTCTAAGCAAACCTAACAAGGCAAAAGCTCACAAAGATGATTCTAGGTTGTTTTACTTGACCAAAATCAAATCAAGGACCAGCTAATGCAGAATCAAAAGACTAGTCAAAACAAAACTCAAATCTTTTTGTTCTTTTTGTAAAATGGAATTCAAGACTCAATCAGCAAGCACTTCGAAATTTTCCCAAAGAGACAACTCAATGGTAAGTTGCTCTCACAGGTAGACTTTATGACAGGTCTGACTTCTAAGAATGCTAACAAAACCAGAGAGATCTAAGGCTTGACAACTTCTACCGCCAAAGTCACTACAAGACCTACTCAAAAATCAAACCCTAGGGTTTAAACTTCCATGAAATCCACTAAAACACTCAATGCTATCGAAACAAGTTCAGGTGAAAATCTTTGACAAGGGACTAATGAATCTGGGCAGTAAAAACTAAGAAAAAGCAAAATGTAAGAGCAAAAATGCAAAAAATGGAATTTTTTCAAATTTTAGCAGGGGATGCAGGCGACCCGTTAGAACAGGTGCGGGCCCGCTCTATGCACACAGCGACAGTGCGTCCAGGGACGCACTGTGCAATACTCAGAGGGTGCGTCCTACTGGAAAACTCAAGAAAAACCAAAATGAAACTAACCCTAAGCTAACCCACCCAAAGACAAAGTCACACAGCCAAAAACCAGAAAAATAAACTAATTTTCTCAGAGCAAAGTTAATACAAGGGAAAAGACTTTTCACATCAATGGAGTCCCTAGTATGGTCGCCAATTTTTCAGGCGGAAAGAGTCGATTCTGCGGACACAACAAACCTCCCTAGGAGCCTAAGACTCTCTAGTGACAAACAAGACAAACAAGAGAAATCCTTCTCTAAACATGCATTTACTATATGGGAAATCAAGTGTTTAGATCCTACCTGTAATCCAACGTTGTTGTAGCAGTCCAGCCCCGCTGATCCAGATGAGCTCCTCCTTCACTTTGAAACCTGCATACACTAACAATCAAATGATTAAATCGCACTTGATAATCTCATAGAATAAAACATATTTAACACATAGACCAAGGAGTACATGAAACAACTCATAAATAACAAGTTATTGAGAAGAATGGACTCATTTGCATTAATAGGTAACAAAAGGAACAAATACAACCTGAGCCTTGGTGTTGTGCAAGTCCCTCCCAGGGTCCATCAAGAGTTCTCCTTTACTTTGACAAAGCTCACCCACTTCCAAATAGAACAAGCAAAGATGGCAATCTCTCCTCACAAGCTTCTAAATGGGAGTCTTAATTCCTTTAGCATTTACCCTTAGAAATGTATAGCTTTCAACCTCCTCTCCTTCTGGCCCAATGCCTGTATTTATAGTGCTCAAGAGGAAGTTAATCAGGTCCACCATCAATGGGATAATCCCCTCTTTGGATGGGATAGCTCCCCTATTGATGGGATAAGTTCCTCTTTGGTAGGAGTGCATGAACCATCTGGAGGCGCTCAATACACATCGAACAACCTTCTAGAATGCTCTAGAAATGACCACAAGTGACTTTTTAAAGATGAAACTTGCGCATTTTAACCTTTACAGGGGGACGCACCTGCCCCTTTACATACAGAGCATCCAAAGACGTAGCTTTTGTGAACATTGGGTGCGTACCCGCAGGTAAGGTTGAGAGAACCTGCGTCCCCAGAGATAAATACATTTAGAAAGACTTTCTCTCTTTTTTGGAGTTTGACATGGAGAGAAAAGGCATAAGACTTGCCTAAGAGGGTAGCATGACTGTTGATAGAGCCATATTAACTGTAAATAGTCATGGTGACATTTTTTAGTGTAACAACAGTCCTAGATGTTGATGGTTGTTCAGACATGTTTAGTCTATCCAAAATATTTCCTAGTGATTCGACAAGAACTTGTGATGAAAAAGAACTAACTTCTATAGTAGAAGCATATAAGTGGATCCCAGCTCCAAAATGCATTGGAGTACTAGGTGGAAGATCCTTTAATATCTCTTCTATAGCAATCAATGCAGGTGGAAGAGGTAGACCATCAGGTCCATAAAATATTTCTAGAGCTGAAGAAAGTGTAGCTTTCACAGTAACAAATATTGGAGGGGTGAAACCTTCTGAATTCTAGAATTCAACTTCTAGATGTTCAGGTAAGTGAACTTCAATTTCTTGATCAGTCCTAGGAGGAGTTAGCTTAGGAATAGAGGTGTCTACTGTTACACTAGGATCAGTTCTAATGTCCTCTTGTAACTGTAGAACTTCTTCTGTAAAGGTAGATGTACCAGAGATAATTGGAGTAACTGTAGTATCTGATGATGTTGAAGTGTAATTTTCAAATAAATCAAGTGAATTGGACTCAGTTAAACGCGAATTCTTTGCCCGGGATGGTTTTGTTTTCGGGGTCAAAGACGGTTGACTCACTAGTCCCGTGAACGACGGGGTTTTGATTGACTTTCTTCCATGATTGTGGATTACTTGATCAACTCAAAAATCAAAGGGGAAAGTGTTATTCTAATTTATATGAATTTTAAGACACTTTTACGCAACTTTCTTTTTCAATTTTTAAGAGTCGAGAAAAAGCTAAAGTTGACTCTAGTCGCCTTCGATTTTTAATGAGCCTGATGTGACAAGTGCTCAGATGGACCTTTTCTTTTAAGGAGTCAAAAAGGAATGAAAGTGACCACTCTGTAATTCTAGATAGAGGATTTACCAAATTGATCCTAAAACTGCAAAATACACCTTGGTGATAAATGATAGAGAAATTACCAAGGACTTATGTACGGTAGTCAATCTTCTCGAATGTTGTGTTCAGTGCATTACGATCGATAGGGCAGCAAACACGGCTTCCTAAGGATAAGGGATATTAGCCTATTTGGTCTCCCAATATATACTCGATGGTATGGGGAGCGCAAGTCCGTACTGGCACTTGTCATATCAAAAAGGAGGAATCACCTAAACTACAATGAAAAGCAATGTTGATAGCTTTCTAAGAATTTATTCACAATATCAATTTTCCCATCGAAATGAGGATGGTGAGTTGATTTGTGAGCCAATTGAATACCTAAACAAGAAAATAATTGAATCCAAGATTTTCAAGTGTAAATTCGATCTCTTTCACATAAAATAATCTTTGGTATTCCATGTGGCTTTTGGATTATTTCTATAAATGCTTCTATTGATGCACCTACTTCAAAATGATAAGAAAGAGAGAAAAATTGCGAATATGTTTTCCATTTGGTGTACCAGTGCCATAATGGAATTATTTTGTTCAATTTATTTAATCCTATAATAAAATCAATTAATACTTATTCCCAACACTAGCTTGATATGAATAATGGTTGTATGTTGGGTCCCTATAATACTAGTGATTAGAACATTGCTATTATAGTTATACCCCTTATTAATATTGTTGTGCCCCTATTTCCCCCATATTGTTATTATTGTGCCCCATAGAATCCCTCTATTGTTATTTTTGTGGCTTTATATTATTATTGTTAGGTCGACTGGATTATATTGTGACTCCTTAGACTCCTATATATAGAAAGGAGGTTTTGTCATTTGAATCATCCAAGAATTGTTCATTTATGTAATGTAAATGAGGTTTCCCCCTCAAAGAGGCTGAATTATAAGGCGTTGATCTATCTTTTCTATCTTTTCTTGAGCTGGATTCATAACATTTGGTATCAGAGCTTTGGATTCTAGGGTTTCACTGCTCCAAACAAGTCTTTGTGGAATTTTCTCTATAAATTTTGTTTTGTGACGTTTCAGAAGTTGCAAAAAAAACCCATTTGAGAAGAAATCGTGCGGAACCTCGGGTCCAAATTTCAGATCTTTTCGCGCTATATTTGTGGAGATATGATCTGAGGAAGTTGGTATTTTTGCAGACTCCTGAATTACATTCCAAACAAGTGACCTAGGAAAAATCATCATAACTTTCTCTCTGGGGATCGGATTGAAATTTTGTAAGAAGGTATAGAAAGAGGATGGAATGTAGTTTTGTTTATGCATTTTTCAGATCGAAAGGTCGAAACAGTGACTCGTGGAACGTCTTACATTTCGCTCTACTGAACTAATCTATAATCAAGTCACTGTGGGAGATTTCGCATAACTCTTCCTTGGAAAATCCAATTTGGGTCAGACTTGTGGCATTGGAAATAGCACACAACGGGCTACTGCAGGTAAGAAATTCAAAACTAGATGATCAGAAATTATAGAGATACATCAGAGGAAATATCGAGCTCCTACAAAGTAAAAAAAAGGTGTGTAGTTTTTTAAATTTTTTGCATAAGATTGGTTTGAAAAATTAGTTTGAAGGAATTCAAAGGGCATAGTAAAGCATTATTATTGGTAATTGATGCCCTGAGGAAAGAAAATGAAAACACCTAGTATGAGTCCTGAAATTTCTAGCATGACCCATGAAGATGAGGAAGAAATGCAACATGATATATCAAAATTACGAGACCAAGTGCAACAATTGTCACTTGCACAAAAGGAATAGAATCTAAGATGGATGGTTTAAAGAAAGATGTAGAAGCTAAGATGGATGATTTAAAGAAAGGCATAGAAGCCAAGATGGATGATTTGAAGATAGATCTGAAGACATACATGGACGAATTGAAGATAAATTTGAATAAGTTGCTACAAGAAAAGGTCACTAAGGGTGAAAGGGTACTAAAGGAAACTCATGATGAGAACAAAAGAAATGTTAATCATGATTCCATAGACTCTAATGTTGGATCGAAGACTCACCATATTCCAAAAATCGATATGAGGAAGTTTGATGCCAAGGATCCCGCCACATGGATATTACAGATGGAGCAATTCTTCGATCTCAATAATGTGCAAAACACACAAAAGGTACGTACGGAAACTTTATATTTGGAACCAAATCTGTTTGTATGGTATCAATGGCTTTTCTCTCATAAACAATTTATCAGTTGGGCAATTTTTACGGAAGAATTGATAGCACATTATGAGGATACAAAAAGCAACACTTTTTTTAGCCAATTGAAAAGTCTCAAACAAAAGGGTTCAATAATGGAGCACATTGAGGAGTTCCAAAAATTGAACATAAGGGTAAATATATTCCAGAGGAGCATAGGTTTGATGTGTTCATAGGGTCTTTAAAGGATAATATCCAACATGATGTTCGCCTTTGGGTACTTGATTCATTCGAGAAGGCATTCAGGTTAGCAAGAAAAATAGGAAGCAAAATTATGGCGACCAGGAAGCATACCATTCACAACTATAAAGACGGAAGTGTTGTTGCCCCTAGTCTTCCACAACCTATAAGGTTGACACCATAACAATTGGAAGAAAAAAGAGCAAAAGGGCTTTGTTACAGTTGTGATAGCAAATACACTAAATGTCATAAGTGTGCTGAGAAGAAATTATTCTACATAGATTATGAAGAGGAAGAAGAAAAGGAGCAAGAAAGGTCAAAAGAAGAGGATATATTCCAGGAACAAAGGCCAGATGAAGAAAAAATAAATCTGACCATATCTTGTAATGCATTGGCGGGAATTACCGCTCCTCAAACCATCAAGATAGAAGGAAAAATCAAGAAGAAAAAGGTAATAGTGTTGATGGATTTAGGAAGCACCCACAATTTTATTCATTGTAAGGTAGCAAAAGGATTGAATTTCTTCCTATATCTAGCACCAGAGCGTCAAGTGATGATTGCAAATGGAGGAACAATAAATTTCTCGGGAAAGTGCCATAATATCAAGCTATCCATGGGAGAATATGTATTGACTAGCCCAATGCTTTCCATTCTAATGGGAGGTGCTGATGTTGTACTAGGAGTCCAATGGCTACAATCCTTGGGTACAATAGCTTTTAATTTTCAAGAACTTTTTATCAAATTTTGTACGGAAGGAAAGGAAGTTGAATTAAGGGGTATTGCAGGGAAACCAGGAAAGATAATAAACTCTAATGGTATGACAAAGCTTCTAAAAAAGGAGCAAAGAGGTGTAAATGCACAATTACGTTCGCTAGATGTTTCCACATCGGAATCATCTATTTCTCCAGATCTCCAAAAAGTCCTGGACAATCATTCCAAGGTATTTGAGACTGCCAAAGGTCTCCCACCTATGCGTAATAATGATCATGCTATTCATCTGAATCCAGGAAGTGTTCCTCCAAACATCAGGCCGTACAGATATCCCTATGTCCAAAAGAGTGAAATTGAACGTATGGTTGCAGAAATGCTAGAGGCTGGTATAATTCAATCGAGTCAAAGTTTTTTCTCTCCTCCAGTAGTATTGGTGCACAAGAAGGATGGATCATGGCGCATGTGTCTGGATTATAGGGAGCTCAACAAGCTCACTATTAAAGATAACTTCCCCATTTCTATCATTGATGAATTATTGGATGAATTGCATGGATCAATTTACTTCACCAAGTTGGATCTTCGTTCAGGATATCATCAAATCAGAATGAAGACTGAAGATATTCCGAAAACAACATTTACAACTCATGAGGGTCATTATGAATTTTTGGTCATGCCTTTTGGCCTTACCAATGCACCTTCAATAGTTCAAGGTTTGATGAATTCAATATTCAAACCATTCCTTAGAAAATTTGTGTTAGTATTTTTTGATGATATACTAATCTACAGCAAGTCATTGAAGGATCATGTTGAACATGTTGATAGGGTGCTACAACTATTGGAGGAGAAACAATTATATGAAAAAAGATCCAAATGTTTCTTTGGAGTCCAGGAGGTGGAATATCTGGGTCATATTGTATCTCATGAAGGAGTTAAGGTGGACCCTAGCAAAATTAAAGCCATTAAGGAATGGAAAATCGCCACATCCATAAAGCATCTGCGAGGATTTCTTGGGTTGACAGGGTATTATTGCAAGTTTGTTAAGAATTATGGGAGATAGTAGCACCTCTAACAACATTATTGAAGAAATACGCATTTTCATGGACCCTAGAAGCAACAGAGGCCTTTGAGCATCTTAAAGAGGCAATGTGCCAAGCACTGGTCTTAGCTACACCGAACTTCACAAAAACATTTATTGTGGAATGTGATGCTTCAGGAAATGGAATTGGTGTTGTTCTAATGCAAGATGAAAGACCCATTGCTTTTGAAATTTGACCAATCAAGGGAAAGTTTTTAAGAAAAGCTATTTATGAGAAGGAAATGTTGGCAATACTCCATACACTTAAGAAATGGCGACCCTACCTAATGGGAAGACACTTCAAGGTAAAAACGGATCATGACAGCCTTAAATACCTTTTAGAACAAAGATTTGTTGGGTTGCATTATATTCTTTCCACGTAGTTAATAGGGGGTTTGAAGGGCACCCGTAACCCCACTTTATGGGGTCTGGGGCAGTGCCCCGGAAAATTTTGGTTTTCGACCATATGTTAGGTTGGGGAGACCCACCTATGGTTTTGTGCATGATTTTCGCACATGTTTTTTGGACGCGATGGTTTTTGGTCCATGGTATTGGATGCTTCGGCATGTATAAATATGTATTGTAACATTGAAAGGAAAATAATGAAAAATCAAGCTGGTAGTCCCAGTTTTTGGATCCAGGGAAAAAATCTTTGTGCATATGTGTTTTATGGGTTATGCTCTCGCATTGTTTATTTTCTTTGTTTAAGAATTCGTATGCAAGTAATTTCTGTACAGGGTTAAAACCTACATTTGGTATCGGAGTTGTTTTGGCTTCAAGGGGACGCCTTTGTTGCTGAGGGGTTTCGCTCGAGCCTGTGGTATACCCTGTTCAGTGGGACATCTGCAAGATCGATTCTGGTGGTGAAATAATATGGAAAGCAGTGGAAAGATAGAGATTGAGAAGTTCAATGGTCAGAATTTTGAGTTGTGGAAACTCAAGATGGAGGATCTGTTGGTGGATAAAGATCAGTGGATCGCGGTAGATCCGGGTACTAAACCATCGGGAGTGACCGATGAAGAATGGAAGAAGTTGGATCGGAAGGTAAAGAGAAAAATACGATTGTGTGTCTCGGATTCAGTATTGCTGAATGTATCAGGGGAAGCTACGAAAAAGGATTTGTGGGTCAAGTTAGGGACTTTGTACCAATCTAAGTCTCTGGTGAATAAACTGTTCCTGCGGAAAAAGCTGTATAACCTAAGGATGAAAGATGGAGACTCGATGACAGAGCATCTGAATGCGTTTAATACTGTGGTAAGTCAGTTATTATCTGTTGATATTAAAATTTCAAATGAAGATAAGTGCATCAGTATGTTGTGTTATCTACCAGATTCGTGGGATAGTCTGGTTATTGCAATAGGTAGCAATGCAACTGCTTTGCAGTTTGATGAAATAGTCTCAGCCTTGCTGACGGAGGAGATGAGACGGAAAAATATGGACAACCAGAATGGTGATGCCCTGTCTGTACGAGGACGGTCCCAGAACATAAACAAAAATAAGTCATCGAGTGGGAGATCTAAATCTAGAGGGAGATCTAAATCTCCAGGAAAACCTACAAAGGTGGTGTGCTGGAAATGCGGAAAGGAAGGGCACTTCAGAAGGGATTGTAAATCTAAAGCTCCTGATAAAGGAAAGGGATCTGATGATGCTCCTTCTGCAGAGGTGAAAACCACCTCAGATGAAGGTGGGGATGTGTACTTGGCTTCTTCAAGTACACATGTAGATCATGAGGCATGGTTGATTGACTCAGGTGCATCCTTTCACTTCACTCCCCATAGAGAGTGGTTCTGCGAGTATGAGAAATACGATGGTGGTGATGTCTTCGTAGGAGATGATAGGAAGGCTAGAATCATTGGTCGGGGAAAATTAAAGTTGAAGTTGCAAGGTGGAAGGGTTAGAACACTTCCGGGTGTTCTACATATTCCTGCATTGACCAGAAATCTGATTTCTGTAAGCAAGTTGGATGATGCAGGTGTAAAGACGGTGTTCGAGAAAGATACCTACAAGATGGTTCGAGGAGCACTGATATTAATGTGGGGAGTTCAGATTGGAACTCTATACAAGCTGCAAGGTAGCACTGTTGTTGATGGGTGCAATAGTTCTATGGTTCCTGAAAATGGAGTAGAGAATCTAGTGGTCTCTGGAGAGAAGACCATGTTGTGGCATCAAAGGCTTGGACATATTGGAGAGAAGGGCCTTCGAATACTTCATGGTAAAGGTATGGTAGAAGGTATGAATAATAGCTCTCTGGATTTTGATTTCTGTGAAAATTGTGTATATGGGAAGCAGAATCGGGTGAGTTTCCCCTCTGGTGGTAGGAGGACGAAACAAATATTAGAGCTTGTGCACAGTGATGTGTTTGGACCTGTGAAGGTTCCATCACTGGGTAAGTCTGCGTACTATGTAACATTCATAGATGACTTCTCAAGGAATACATGGATATATTTTCTTAAGAAGAAATCTAAAGTCTTTGACAGGTTTAAAGAATTTAAGCCTCTGGTGGAAAATCTGACAGAGAAGAAGATAAAGGTGCTAAGGACAGATAATGGTGGAGAATTTTGCAGCAAGGAATTTGAAGAATTTTGTAAGAAGTGTGGTATAGCATGGCAGAAGACTACTCCATATACACCTCAGCAAAATGGAGTCGCAGAAAGAATGAACAAGACGTTGATGGAAAGGGCAAGAAGCATGCTCAGTGGTGCCGGGTTAGGACAAGAATTCTGGGCAGAGGCAGTGGATACTGCATGTTACCTGATCAACAGATCACCTTCATCAACGTTGGAGGATAAGACTCCACAAGAAGTATGGACTGGTAAGAAACCCTCTCTTTCACATCTAAGGGTATTTGGATGTGATGCATATGTACATGTTCCAAAGGAGAAACGAACCAAGTTGGATAGTAAATCTGAAAAGTCCATCTTTATTGGGTATAAGGATGGTTTAAAGGGTTATAAGCTTTGGAACCCAGTCCAACGGAAGGTTGTGTACAACCGAGATGTGTTGTTCACAGAGGTAAAAGATGTTATTCAACATGAAGTCCTACCAAAGGAACCTGAGAACATAGAGTTTGAGCCAAAGGAGGAAGAATCAGACTCTGCAGTAGAGGAGGAATCAGAAGATGAAGAGCCACAAACTCCGGCTGTGAGAAGATCAGTTCGAGAAAGAAGGCAGCCAGAAAGGTATAGTTCATCTGCTTTCAGTTCAAATTTTTCTTTGTCCGTTATTGATAATGATCCCAAAACTGTGAAGGAAGGAGTGGATTCAGAGGATGGAAAACTCTGGAAAGAGGCCATGGTCGATGAAATGGCATCTTTGCACAAAAATGAGGCTTAGGATCTCGTGGAGTTGCCGACTGGAAAGAAACCCATTGGCAACAAATGGGTGTTCAAGAAGAAGACAATTGCAGAAGGAAAGGTGGAGACATACAAAGCTCGGTTGGTAGCAAAAGGTTATTCCCAGGTGTCGGGAATTGATTTTGGTGATATTTTTTCTCCTATTCCCAAGGTAACTTCTATTAGATTACTTTTATCTATTGCTGCTCCTTTTTATTTTGAGGTAGAACAGACGGATGTGAAGACAACATTTCTTCATGGGGATTTGGAAGAGGAAATCTACATGAAGCAACCTGAAGGCTTTGCGGTGAAGGGTAAGAAAGAACTGGTATGCAAGTTAAAGAAGTCTCTGTATGGGTTAAAACAGTCACCAAGGATGTGGTATCAAAAATTTGATACATTTATACGGGGACTTGGCTTCACCAGAAGCAAAGCAGATCATTGTGTGTATTTTAAATTAATTGGTGACCGTATTATTTATCTAGTCTTGTATGTGGATGATATGTTGCTGGTTGGAAATGACAAAGAAATTATCCAGGATTTGAAGACCCAATTGTCCTCCAAATTCGACATGAAAGATCTTGGTGCTGCAAACTATATTTTGGGCATGGAAATTAAAAGAGATCGGTCAAAGAGGAATCTCTGGTTAAACCAGAGGAAGTATGTTGAGACAATACTCCAGAGGTTTAATATGCAGGATAGTAAACCAGTGAAGGTTCCTATTCCTGTAGGTGTGAGGTTATCTGCTGAATAGTGTCCCAAGACACAAGAATAGGAAGAGGACATGTCCTGTGTTCCATATGCAAGTGCAGTGGGTAGCCTGATGTATGCAATGGTCTGTACTAGACCAGACATTGCACATGCAGTGGGAGTATTGAGCAGGTTTATGTCAAAACCTGGGAAGGAGCGCTAGACAGCAGTGAAGCAGGTTTTCAGGTATTTGCCTGGCACTAGTGATTATGGTTTGTGCTACCAAGGAAGACCAGGATTGGACAGAGTGTTGGATATTCATGGCTTTGTTGATGCAGACTGGGCTGGAGATCTGGATCATAGAAGATCTAAAAGTGGGTATGTGTTTAACCTATTTGGAGGTGCAGTCAGTTGGATGAGTAAGAAACAATCTGTAGTGGCACTATCAACTACAGAGGCAGAATACATGGCAACCACTCATGCAAGCAAGGAAGTAGTTTGGTTGCAGAGATTGTGTTCAAGTATGGGGTTAGTACAGGGAGCTATAAGAATAGACTGTGACAGCCAAAGTGCAATTTTCTTGGCAAAGAACCCTGATTATCATTCAAAGACACAGCACATTGATGTTCAATATCACTTTGTGAGGGATATGATAGAAGACAGAAAGGTGTTGCTGGTAAAGGTGGACACTTTGAAGAATATTGCAGATCCATTGACAAAATTTGTAAGCTCTGAGAAGTTCTCTTGGTGTAGAGAAGCAATGGGAATCTTAGGGCTGAAAAATGACTAAGCTCTCATGTGGCCCCCTGTGGAAAGAAAACAACAAGTGGGAGATTGTTGGGTTGTGTTATATTCTTTCCACGTAGTTAATAGGGGGTTTGAAGGGCACCCGTAACCACACTTTATGGGATCCGGGGCAGCGCCCCAGAAAATTTTGGTTTTGGACCATATGTTAGGTTGGGCAGACCCATCTATGGTTTTGTGCATGATTTTCCCACATGTTTTTTGGACGCGATGGTTTTCGATCGATGGTATTGGATGCGATGTTTTTCGGTCCATGGTATTGGATGCTTCGGCATGTATAAATATGTATTGTAACATTGAAAGGAAAATAATGATAAATCAAGCTGGTAGTCCTGGTTTTGGGATCCAGGGAAAAAATCTATGTGCATATGTGTTTTATGGGTTATGCTCTCACATTGTTTATTTTCTTTTTTTAAGAATTCGTATGCAGGTAATTTATGTACAGGGTTAAAACCTACAAGATTATCCTCTGAAGAGCAACAAAAGTGGGTCACAAAGATGTTGGGTTATGACTTTGAAATCATCTACAAAAAAGGGAAGAAAAATGTGGTGGCAGATGCACTCTCAAGAAAGGATGAGGATGTGGAAGAATTGTTGAGCGCCATTTCTATTATCCAACTAGATTAGATAAACGAAGCAAGGGAGGAATGGAAGAATGACGAAGAAGTGTGGGCACTTATTTGAAAGTTACAACAAGATTCCAGTACGTCTGATACATTTAGCTAGCAAAATGATTTGTTATGGTACAAAGATCGCTTATACCTCTGTAAGAATTCCCAGCTTAAACAAAAGATTCTTATGGAATTGCACACTTCTCCCTTAGGAGGGCACTCAGGATTTTTAAAAATTTACCACAGGGTTAAGAAGGAATTTTCTTGGAATGGCCTTAAATCAGATATTCAAAAGTTTGTGGCGGAATGTTTGGTTTGCCAACAAGATAAAGTTGAAACAATTAAGACACCTGGTCTATTACAACCTTTATCCATTCCAAGCCAACGTTGGGAGAAGGTTTCAATGGATTTTATCACAGGTTTACCCATGTCTGAGGGAAAGAGTGTCATCATGGTGGTAGTTTTCAGACTTACCAAGTATGCACACTTTTGTGCATTATCACATACATTTAAAGCCAGTGCAGTTTCTACTGCATTTATAGAAACAATTCAAAAGCTACATGGAAACCCAAAGATTATTGTAAGTGACAAAGTTCCCATTTTCACTGGAAATTTTTGGATAAAATTATTTTCTTGTCTTGGTACTCAGTTAGCTCATAGCTCATCTTATCATCCTCAATTTGATGGGCAAATTGAGATAGTAAAAAAATGTTTGGAAGGATATCTTCGTTGCTTTGTATCTAATAAACAGACATAATGGGTCAAATGGTTGCCTCTGGCTGAATGGTGATATAACACTTCCTTCCATACAGCAACAAAAATGACCCCATTTGTGGCACTTTATGGGTATCAGCCACCATCCATCACATCATATTTAAGAAAAAATTCTAAGGTTCAGGCGGTGGAACATCACATCGAACATCAACAAGTCCTCCAACTCTTAAAGGATAACCTTGTGCTGGCACAGAATAGAATGAAACAACAGGCAGATCAACATTGCAGTGAAAGAAGTTTTGATGTAGGTGATTGGGTATTCCTACAGCTACAACCATATAAGCAAATTCCCCTCAAGTAAGCTAAGAAGGATAATAAATTATCACCAAAGTATTATGGTCTGTACAAGGTGTTTCAAAAGATTGGTACTATGGCATACAAATTGGAGCTTCCTGCGGCTTCTCGATTGCACCTAGTTTTCCATGTTTCATGTTTAAAGAAGGTTTTATTGTTAATTCAAGAATGATTGGTGGAACAACTTCTGGCGAAGTTGTTGTCGAACTACCGGGTTGATCTGTAGCCTTGCCATTTGACCACTGTGGATTTCCATAATCTTTATTCCTTGTTGATATCAAAGCATCATTTTTCTAGATTGAGATGGATAACATAAGCACTTGGGATGGGGAAGTATGATCACTAGAAATCAGGTTGTTTCTGGGTTCAGAAATGGATTAGTCAACACCACTGGGGTATTTGAAGTTTGTAAAATTTTCATAACCTTAGCTTTATGTGAACAATCTTTTGTGAAGTTCTCGTCATCGCATATGTAACATGGATAACGAGGTTTCTTTTGCCCAATAGGGTTTCCAAAAGATTTCTCAAGAGTCAAATCTTCATGTTTCTTCTTTTTGTTTGTCCCTTTCTTCTTGCTCCCTAGTTGCTTAGCATTTTTGCCTTTGTCGGTTGACATGGCATTGACCTCCGAGGTGATAGGTTCCTCATGTGCCTTTTGACTAGAAACCATATGGGCTTTCTTAGATGTATACTTTTTGGTTTTCGTGCTTGTCATACCTATCATGCCATCGCTAGCATGAGAGTCTTTATTTTATTTAGGAGGAGGAATAGAATTCTAGTCTAGGAGCATCAAGAATTTTTTTAATAGAGCATGCCAGACTAAGCATAGATCAAGTCCAAATATTGCACAGGAGCAATGACCTGCTCTTCTATAACAACTCCTCCCGTGACCACATCCTCTATAATAGAGGGTAGCAAGGACTTTATAAACCATTAAGCTAAAATCTAATTAGGAACATAGGTCTTCACCATTCTTCGATGACACCGCCACTCATGAATATGATCAGATATATGAGTGGTTGTCATTTGTTTAAAGTTGGTAAGGAGTTATGTCCTTGTTTCGTACCTTATGGGTAACTGAAAATGGCTTAAAAAGGTAGTGGCAAGGGTACTGAAGTTGTCCAAAAAAGCTCTAGGTAATCTTATATACCATTTAGCTGCTAGACTTGTTAATGTTCGCTAGAAAAAGGCGAAGCCTAATCGAATCATCATTCAGGGTGTTGGATGAACACCACAAATGGAAAGTCATCACATGATTGGACAGATATTAACTTGGATTTCCATTGAATTGAGGAATATCATAGGGAAGTTTATGAGGAATCACAGGCCACCAAGGGGCATAAGCAATTGGATCATTTGTCAGCAGGTTTAGATCTGATAATTCTAAAGTTTATACAAAGGGAAATTGTTGATTTAGGTTAGGCGAGGCATACCCAGGATAAGATGGAATCACCTGAGTAGTAGGTCTTTGCATACCAGCATAATGTATTTGATGCTAGTAACTTTGATAAGGTTGATGGGCATAACCATTATAGTATGGTTGTTGATAATCACTTTGGAAATGCGGTCGCCCATTACTTACAAAGACTTGTTTCTTAGGTCCTTGGTATGATTGTTGGAATTGCGGTTGTTTATATTGAACTAGCCATGGTTGTTGGACCATTTGTTGTTGTCCAATACTGGATGATTGACCAAAATGCAGAGTCAGAGTACTTGTTTGAGCCTGAGTCGCTCCATATAAGGAGGAACTAACCTGAAGTTGTGATTGAATCGCTGAGACGAGAGGCTGTTGTATTGCAACCTGAGAAACTTTAAGTTGACATACAAAAGGTAGTCCTTGTACTTGTGATATAGTCACAATAGCAGGTGTAGTGGGAATATTCGACACAGGATGGACCGGTTGCATTGAGTATCCAACCCTTGGTTGTTGAGACAGTATTGGTACCCAACCACTGGATGTAATTCCAGTTTGACCTGAACTTTATTGTAAACTCTCATATCATTGTTCTCCAGGAGGGAATAATGAAAAGGCATACTGCCCCCCATATGGTGGTAATCAAGTACTTAAAGGGTAGATTGGTCTTTGAAGACACATTGGATCAACTTGTTGAGTTTCAACATAAGAAATACCATATGAGAATCGGGATGAAGAAATAGGAACTGACCATGTCATCAAAATAGTCCCTGATTAGACTCCAACTTGTTGTTGATAACTTGTCGGGATAGATGGTATACCAGAAATCATTGTAGGAATGGCAGCAGGAAGCTCTGCCGTAGCTATGTCAGTTGACACAGTCCTAGATGTTGATGGTTGTTCAGACATGTTTAGTCTATCCAAAAGATTTCCTAGTGATTCGACAGGAACTTGTGATGAAAAAGAACTAAGTTCTATAGTAGAAGCATGTAAGTGGATCCCAGCTCCAAAATACACTAGAGTATTAGGTGGAAGATCCTCTACTATCTCTTCTATAGCAATCAATCTAGGTGGAAGAGGTAGACTGTCAGGTCCATAAAATATTTCTAGAGCTGAAGAAAGTGTAGCTTTCACAGTAACAAATATTGGAGGGGTGAAACCTTCTGAATTCTAGAATTCAACTTCCAGATGTTCAGGAAAGTGAACTTCAGTTTCTTGATTAGCCCTAGGAGGAGTTGCTTCAGGAATAGAGGTGTCTACCGTTACACTAGGATTAGTTCTAATGTCCTCTTGTAACTATAGAACTTCTTCTGTAAAGGCAGATGTACCCGAGATAATTCGAGTAACTGTAGTCTCTCACGATGTTGAAATGAAATTTTCAAATAAATCAAGTGAACTGGACTCAGTTAAACGAGAATGCTTTGCCCGGGATAGTTTTGTTTCCGGGGACAAAGATGGTTGACTCGCTAGTCTCCACAAATGACGAGGTTTTGATTGACTTTCTTCCACGATTGCAGATTACTTGATCAACTCAAAAATCAAAGGGGAAAAGTGTTATTCCAATTTAAATGAATTTTAAGACACTTTGACGCAACTTGCTTTTTCAATTTTTAAGAGTCGAGAAAAAGCTAAAGGTGACTCTAGTCGCCTTCGATTTTTAATGAGCCTGAAGTGACAAGTGCTCAGATGGACCTTTTCTTTGAAGGATCCGAAAAGGAATGAAAGTGGCTGCTCTAGAAGTATAGACAGAGGGTTTACCAAATTGATCGTAAAACTGAAAAATACACCTTGGTGATAAATGATAGAGAAATTACCAAGGACTTATGTACAGTAGTCAATCTTTCCGAATGTTGTGTTCAGTGCATTACGATCGATAGGGCAGCAAACACGACTTCCTAAGGATAAGGGATATCAACCTATTGTGGTCTCCCAATATATACTCGACGGTATGGGTAGCACAAGTCCGTACTAGCACTTGTCATATCAAAAAGGAGGAATCACCCAACCTACAATGCAAACGATAGTTACCAGGTTTTATGACGCCTGGGCACGTCTCTAGCCTAGACTTCTAGATGTGTTGCGTTAGATTCCAAAGCATTTTTATGCTCATTGAAATTTATTTTATGTTTGATATTGCTTATAAGTTTGTCTTTCAAGGTTCACCACATGATGTAGATTTGAAACTCCTAAATATGAATCTAAAATGATAAACATTCATTTATGTTATTTTAGCAATGAAAATCCTAGCTACAAGCGAAAGAAGATAATAATTTTCTTTCAATAGAGAGCATAGAGCACACACTAAACACACTTTCCTAAACAAAATTTCGCAAGCACTCAAAATGCAGATGCACATGCATGTATTTGTTTTCCGCTTTCTTAATGTATGAATGACAAAATGAAAGATAAGTACAGATCTGAACTATTTTCTTTCAAAGCGACAGTACTAACAATTTTTCTTTTCAAAAATGAAAGGAAGACTAAGACAACACTTTTTGACTTCGATTTTAAAACTGTTTTTGACACTTAAAATACTAATAATTTTAAAATCAAGTACAATGAAAAAAGTACAATCAACTATCTAGAAGAGGAATACTTTACGAAACTCTTCTTTTGAGGCTGAAATAATGTGAAGGAAGATGGGTACAACAAGAAGGTACTGATCATGAATAGAAAAACTACTGAATAAAGTTGAAAACAAAGAGAAAAACCAAATTTCAAAGAAGAAAAATAGTTCACTCAAACATCGCACCTGCAACACAGGGAAACATGGATGCATCTTGCCTGCAACACACGGGAGGTGCGATGCATCGAGGTTGCATAGTTACAGACAATGCGATGGGCCAGGGAGTGAAACTGAGCTTGGTTTTTGCTCAAAACTTGCAGCTAAGTTCAGTGATTTAGGCCAAGTAATGATGGACAATAAACACAGAGCATAATTGTAGGATCGGGTGAGGTTCTGAGCTACCACAAGGGCACTTAAGATGCTTTGTAAGTCAAGTGTTTAGTTCATAAACCAACCGGGAGATTGACTGAAACAGCATTGATCTACTTTGCAGTTGCATAGAAAAAGCAATTCAAAGGCTAGCTGGCTTAACTTCAGGCTCGATCCGTAGTTTATAAAGCAAACAACAATAACAAATAAAAAAACTATTCGCTCCTGTTATAGACAATTTTGTGCCTTACAGCAACAAGCATGAATTGTCAATAATCCAAGGGATCCAAAGTTCCCTAAACATGATGTTCCTACCCCTAGAGGAACAAGGTCAGCAAACCAACAGCTCTCAGATCAGTTCTCCACCTGAAAACACTCAAAAACAAGCAATCCTGAAATCAAAGCAGGTGCTCCACTAGGCTTCTGCGCTGAAACACAACTGCTCCATGGTGTACCTGCGTTGCAAAGCAGGTAGAACAAAGCCCACCTGCGTTGAGAGAGTTTGGACATGTGGCACACTGAGTCATTGCTCTGGAATCTTCCAAAAATGACACTTGGATCAGGGATTTTGCCTTGTGATGAGTCAGAGGCTTTGTTTCTCCAAGTGGAAGCAAGGTTCACCAAGTGGACTCAAGAACTGAAGATCAACTAAAGATTAACTGAAGAGAGAGAGGACACAAGGAAGCTACACATCAGTTGCAAGCTGACTCATCCTTTCTCAATTCATCTATATATTGAGCTCTCTCCTATGAGCTCAGGAGGCTGAAATTTTGTGCAAAGTAATGCTATGTTGTTGGTTTCATTCTTGAGTTATTGGGTGATTGTTTGAGAGAGGTGAAGAAGAGCAATTCTTTCTGCTGGGAGGTGTTGCTGGGTTGGAGCCTGCAATGGTTGTAATCCTCTCAGAACCTTTATTTCTTCATTAATAAAAGCTATTGAGGTTCTTCTATGTGCTCTTGTTTCAATTGTATATTGTGATGATTGCATATTTGGTTTACACTAATCCATGAACCAGTTATGATTTCATGCCTCTTGTAGTTTCCTTCTTTGTTGTTTTGCAGGATCTCATTGTAGCTGGGCGAGCAGAAGGACAAAGAGCTAGGAGCAAGCGGCCAAAGAAGAGAGTTTGGATTCGACATTAAGCGCAAGGCAATAGTTAGTGCTTTATCCATTCTCTTTTGCTTTCATAAAGAAGAAAACCTTCAGTAGTTTTCTTTACAGTTGTTGCTAAGGAACTGTCACCCTTAGAGTGGGTTAGGGTCATCCGAGTCGGATACTTTTCCCTACAACAACTCCCCAGTGGAGTCACCATTTTGTTTCATGGAAAAGTAGTTTCCATTTAGAGCTACTAGTCCCACTAAGACAAGTAGCTATCTTAGAAACAAACAATTCAAAGTAACTTGTGTTTTCATTTATGAGAGATAGATGAGAGAGAAGCAGAGAGTACCAACCTTAGTCTTTCACATGGGTCCTTGCTTGTTTCCTCTCTCCCTTGATAGAGCTTCACCACTCCTTTCTCACTTGTCCCGCTTCAAAGAACCCCTATAGATTCAAAGTAGCAAAACACCATCAAAGCATAGAGTTCTATAACCATAAACAATGTAGAAACGGATGTGCATTAACCATCCAAATGCATACACAAATACAAGATTTAGAAATATACAAGTATATGGAGGAAAAATCAAATAGCTTTATTGATAGAAGTAGTAGAAGAGAGGATTACAACCTAGCTATCTGATCTAGCATCATCCTCCCAGCATGAAAGCCCTCTTCATCTCATGAAAATCTAGATCACCCAACAATACAATGTCTCAGAGGAATTCTACAAGGTAAGCATAAGAGCTGGAGAAGCCCAGGATACAGATGAGAGGGTGGCTAGATAAATGAATGGTCTTAGGATGGCTATTCAAGATGAGATAAGTCTATTGTCTCCTAAAAAAATAGAAGAAGCTTATCAAGTAGCACTGAAAGCTGAAGAAAAACCCAAGAGGAAGTAGTCTGCCAGACGAAGAGGTACTTTCTGAGGAAGGGGAAGTCAAGGTGGTAGAGGAAGATCTACAACACCTAAATATGGAGCTAGTAGTATCTCAACGAAATATGCACCCACAGGAGGTGATGCAAGAGGCAGAGGGAGTTTTTCTAGAGGAAGAGGAGGTAAAGGAAGAGGAAGAGAAATAAGATGTTATAGATGTAAAAAGTTGGGACATAGAGCTTTTGAGTGCCCAAAAAATGGAGGAAAAAAGTCAGAGGAATGAAATTGTTGCTCCAGTTGAGGGAGAAGCACTAGCAACAGTAGTGACAGAAGAAGAAAATATATCAGAGAGAGGAGAATATTTGGTAGTTAATAAAGTTTTTCTCAAGCCGGCAAAGGAGATAGTTGAACCATCACAAAGAAAGACTTTATTTAGAACAATGTGTAAATTCCAAGGGAAATGATTCTAGATGATCATTGATAGTGGTAGCACTGGTAATTTGGTCTCTACAAAAGTGGTGGAGAAATTGAAGCTGAAGACAATGAAACATCCAACACCTTACAAGGTGTCATGGTTTCAAAAGGGGCATCAACTGTTGGTAAATGAATAGTGTGAAATAGAATTTTAGGTGGGAAAATACAAAGATAAAATTATATGTTATGTGATGCCAATGGATGTGTTTCACATATTGCTTGGAAGACCTTGGCAATATGACAGAGGAGCCATGCATGATGGGAAAGGAAACACCTACAAGTTTGGAAAGGATGGTGTCAATCATACGTTGCTACCTATGGATGAAGAAGATGTACCAGGAAATAATATTGATCCAAAAACTCTACTACTTGGAGTTGTTATCACCTAGATTGACCTTAGGCTGAAGGGAGGCAATTCTAGGGTAATCACAAACCATGCTTAACCTAGCAGCTAGCCCTAATAGGTCGGGAGAGGGCACTCTCCTAATGGATCTCAGTCAAGATGACTGAATCATGAACAAGATTTTATGCTAGGTATAGTAACGCAAGGATTTTGATTGAATTTGTTGGTATTTTTGCCAGATCAAGAGGAGTTGGGCAATTTGGGTCTAGGAAACTAATTCAAAATTGCAGGGGATTCTATGGGGTAAGGTAGGTATGATCTTCAACACCTTAAAGCTTGATGGGGTGAAAGGCTAGATTGGTGAGGAGCTAAGAAGGGTATGTGCAAGTCAAGAATCCTTCCTAAACAAAAGAAAACATGAAATACTGGTGTTTTCCAAGGGCAGAGCATTAAAGCCTAATGTATTCCACCTATCTGACTTGAAAACAACCAATCATAAGCAATTATATGAAAGAGACATACATAAATAGCATGAAAACATATTAATAGAAGAAGAAACACATGCTAAATGCCATACCACAGGTATCCCATAAAAATAGTTGCAACTTTATTAGTTTCCTACCACAACTGCTACAAAATGATAAGTGTTCAGAACATGAGCATCCAGCTGAATCCAACCCTTGTAAATGACAAAGAGAATACATAATATAGACATATAAACCACTCATCCTATCCATCAGGGGTCAAATCCATGAGAAGAGGGGTTGTTTCAACCATTTCCCAACAAAGAACTGAAATGTAGGCAGTCAAACAACTTGCCTCTAAAAGAGGGGAAACTAATTCATTTGCCTCAAAACCACCTCTAACTAATGAATCTACCACATAACATTGTTTTACCATTACATTTACATGGCATGTCATCCATTACATCATTGAAATCATCCATGATGAGAGAAAAATAAGATTCACAGTCAAAACATGTGAATTTTAGTTCCATGAGCAAAATGGCCCTAAGTGCACTGCCACTAGTCGTAAGCACAGTGCCACTTTCCACCTGATTTTGGAGGCCTTTACCTTATCCAAATTGAGGCCATGATAGCTCATTGGAAATGAATTCAAGTATAGTTTCTGGAACACTTGGAATTCTTGAATTTGGAGGTCATTTGGCCCCTCAAAAATTGACTCTCCCAAGACTTCTTTTGTGTGTCCAAAAAGAGATAGAAAGGTCATTTTTTGGTAGTTTTTGGACCGTATGGTGAGCCAAATCTACTCCAAAACATCTAAAAATATCTAGGGTGCATGTCCTCATCATTCTACACCCAAAAACATCAAATGTTTCTCCAATGGATGCCCAGGAAAAGGCCGGTGCTGCGCTTCTGGACAAATTTTTTGTGTTGTGAATTTCAAACTTTCAAAACTATGAAAACTTCTCAGAATTTGCCCAAATTTGGCATGGAGAACCACCATCAAGTTATTTGGTTTGCTAAATAGGCTTCAACCAGAATTTGAGTCTATGTTTCTCTTTCTTTCCCTCTAGGTCTCTCCTCAACCTAGCTTTCATCCTCTTCATTCTCATGTTGTAAATTTTGTTCTGTTTCTTGTAGTGATAGGCTATGTGCCTCATCATTTGGCTATCTCTGTTGACCCTTTGAAATAATAGATGGTTATGTTGTGAAAGTTACTCCAGCTAGTGTCACTTGATATTTATGCAAGTGAGCCACAAAAATTCTAGCAAGCTCATGATGAAACTAGACCCTCTCCACTAGCTCACAAAATTCATAACATCCAAGGTGCCTAAAACATGAAACTGCGAGTGGAAAGGCTTGAAATTCTCTTTAATTTTTAGGCTCTTCTCTTATGATTTTGCTTTCCTTATGAGGATTTCTCTGTTTTCTATGTCCCTCCATTGAACTATCACTTTCTGTCTCCTCATCATACTCAAAATCACTTCCTCTGTCGATGTTTTAGTTAGATCTCTTAGTTTGCACAGTTTTGACAATGTATGAGATGAATGGTATGTGCAATGGCTTGGAGGAATGGGAGTGAGTGAAGCTATGGGAAGAACATAAGAATGAGGGGGTTTAGCGAGTGATAAATGAGTGGTACAATGTGATAACGGTGGTCGGGACAAGGGTTTAGTTATGAGGTGAGTGGTGGGGAAAACCAAAGAACTAGGGTTTTATTGTGAAAGTTAGGGTTTTATATAGAGAGTGGAAACTTATGAAAATATTTACATATGCAAACTAGACTGCAAGGAGAGGAATAATACTTACTTTCCAAGTGTGGAATTGGAGGAGATTTGACATAAATCTGACGTTTGGGAGAATTTTTTGGCTGGCTGGCCTAAACGCAATGCTTCTACCTAGGAGCATAGCGCTATGCCCTAAGCATAATGCCTGTTCAAAAATATACTAGCAGAAAACTCCCTACGTGCAGTGCCTCCTTCCCTAAGCACAGTGCCACTTCAAGATGACCTTTGACTACCTTCCCGATTTCCAAATTTGGCATGGGATAGTTCGTTGGTAGGCATGTGGAGTCTACTATCCCGAACAACTTGAATTTTGCAATGTGAATTTTATTTGACCTATCAAAAGTCCAATCTCCCAAGACTGGTCAAAATGTGTCGAATGAGGCTCCCAAAATGTAGAGTGTTGTTTCAGTCAATGTTTAGAGGTCTTCCTAAACTCCAAATTGAGCTCATGATAGCTCATTGGAAAGAGTTTTGTGTCTAGTTATCATTTGACTCATGAAGAAAATCATTTGGTCACCTTAGCTAGAATAAATATTGATTTCCCTAAGGTCACTCTAGAAGTGCATCAACTCTTTTATAGGAACTGTATTTCTGAAATTTGTCTAAAACCATGAGACCTGTGTACAAACTGAAGGAGGCTTTTCTTCCCATGTCTATGATGAAGAAAAAACTCTCTCACGTTTTTCAAATTTATCCTTTCTTGCTCAAAAACAGAGTTTGAAGAAAAACCATCCCTTATGTGTGGTGAATGGATTGTTCCTTTGAATGACTTCTTGACAAATGATGGAGAATTTATGTTTGATGATATGAAATGGCCTCATAACTTCTGATGCCCATTATGACTCCTCTAATCAGATATCTCTGATCCCATAGCCAACCCTAACTCAGTGGGAGAGGAAATTAGGGTTTAGTGTTTGTTCTCTTTTGCTTTTGCAGATGGATTTGTGCTCATGATAACATGATTTTTGTAGTGGAAGGTGCTTGGCAACATCACAAGATGATTAGGAGCAGCTGGGAACCAATATTACATATGAAAACATAAAATTACGTCATTAATGGAGACAAAACCAAAATACCTTGTTTTCACCTCAAAACAAGTTTTGAGGTGAGAACTACATTAGGCTTTCAAAATGATAAATTATGGCTTTGCAAATCATTTTTGGCCTCCTTATGTCTTTGCTGATCATTATTGGCATGTAATTATTGGATTTGACCATTGTGGGACCCTAAAACCTAATGAGACCAAACCCTAAGACCTAATGAAATGAATTCCAAAGGGAACATGCGCCTTGACGTAAATATATTGAAGAGGATCAACAAGTACAAATCATGAGGGAAAATTGAAGTAAACCCTACCATCAGTGAATCCATGACCTAATGGAATGCAAACTCATCAGTATGGGACTCCTATTATGAAATGGAAAAGATTATATTTTGATCACTGATGGAAGTGTGAAACACTGACACTAACATTGGCTCTAATGGGGATGGTAGCTCCTTGGAGGTGTCAAGAACACCGTAGACCAAGTAGCTTTATCCATTGGGCATGGAGTCATAAACTCAAACTAAAATGCGTGACTGAAAAATGATGACTTGACAACACAAACTGACTTTTACTCAACTAAAAACTGACTTGATACTAAAACGCAACTAACAAACTAGAAAAGATGCTCAAAATGGAGCTTATTCAATAAAACCTACTCTAATTGTTCCATTCATCACCTGATTAAGTGAAATGAAACAACCAATACAACCAAGTAAGAATTTTGGCTATTGTTTGAATTCACCGCAAGTGCTTGTTTATGAGAAAGAAGAGAGAACTACTGAAATGCAACTCCCATGAAAACTTGTAAACAGATATAAATTAAATTCCTAAATTGAATAATATGGATTCTCTATCTGACTCCAAAAATACTGCATAAGGATCTTGAAATTCATGTGCACTGGGACTTAGCTCATCCAATGGATTACTTTTCCTCTCTGCATACCATGAATGCAAACTTTCATCTGAGCTTAGTGACAAGACTCCTGCTGAAAATGACAAAGAAACCAGCTGGCAGATCAAGTTTGTATCAACACTTTTTTCAAGCTCATAGTTAGCTAATGGGGAAGGACTTTGACTGCAGACATCGTCCAACACATTAGTTATTGGATCATGAAAAACTTGAAAAGATTGTTCTGACCCATTTTCTATTGGCTCCAATGATAATGCACGATTTTATACAGGGTTCTCATTTGAAGATATACTATATGAAATTCCCTTCAAAAACTAAAATGATTCAAAATAGAATGGTACGAAATCATCTTGCATCATTTGATCATATGTTCCAACTTCCAAGTCTTCATCTGCAACCTAACATTCAATGGCATTCGGGGGCTACAAATCGAGATATGAGAAGTCTTGAACAAGGATTTCATTACCCTCAAGATGGTCCAAATAGAAACTTATTGACGGTTGATTTTTGGTTTCACGAAAGTTGTATCTGATGAACTAAAACGAAGTAAAACAAAAATGCAACGATCCTTCACTTCAAAATTTGCTGCACTTTCCTCCTGACTTCCATAGCTGATATGTAACAATTGATCATTGTATTTAAGTTGCTAAAAGTGAACTTCCTCCTTCCACAAACTAGTAATTTATTTGTCTGCAAGATTAGTTTCTTTATGGAGAACATAGTCATCATCTTACTGATCAATTTTAGCGAAATCATTAGTATAAAACACATCATCAAGCATACATGTCATATCAATAGATCTATCTTCTCCAAGTTGATCTATAAAACAATCATTATCAGATCTATGACAAATGGGATAAGAAAGAAAATGTTTTGGATCAACAACTTATTCTTCCTCAATCAGTGACCCATGGTCTTGAACATCATACTCATTCCTTGTGGTGATCTTTTGCATCATATCTTCCACTGTACTTACCAAAATGTTGAGCTTTACCTCTAAAGATGTTGATTCCTCTCGATCTATGTTCTTCCTATCTTTTTCCTTCAACTTTGCCCTTCTAATCAACAAATTAGCCTCTATATCTACTACACTATTTTGCATCTCTTCAAGTGTTGCAAGTTTTCTTTCTCTTAGTTGAAACTCCATTTCTAGATCAAAGGCTTCCCGGTAGTGTAAGAGAGCAGATCTAGAAGGAGGTCTTATAGTAATAGGCATTGAACAATAAACTTGGTTAAATTAGGTAGAAAACTGATGTACTGTCTCCCCTGGTAGTCTTCTCAACTCGTTATACTCTTCTAGAATCAAGAAATGGTTCTACCTAACCACCCACTTGTTGAGAAAAACTTTGAGAAACTGCTGGAGATCTGAGATGCACACATTAGGCATGGTTTTGAACCAACTCTTGATTTTTCCTTGCAAAGAAAGAGCAAAAAGACTAATACTGACATCCTCTTCATCAACTTCAAAAAGGTCAAGAAAAGACTCAAAATTCAGTACATGTCTCTCAGCAATGATTTTTCCACATTCACCATCAAATCTTGGTAGATATAGGTAATGATTTTTAGGGAAACCATGGGATATAGGAGGTAAAATCAGAGGCTTATATCTATCTAGAATTTTACAAGGTATAGGAGTATATACAAGAGCTGTAGAATCATTCTTGGTCTCTTTAATCTCATCAGTTTGAATATGGCCATCATAAGATTCGAAAGAAGGGTCTTGATCAAGGTAAAAGGCACGTGAACATTTTGTATTCAGAATCTTCAAAGGGAAAGAATCAAATGCAGGTCTAGGATCTTTTCTCAAATATAGTGTACTTTGTAAACCCTTCTTAACATTCTTGGGAAAAGAGAGGAAATAATTTATAACAAAGAACACAATGTCTTGGATGAAATTCAAACTTGAATACTCGATCTTTCCATTTTGTCCTTTCATGCTTCTGCTGGTCAAGTTCATCCTCCAGTGGAGTCCTTGGATCTGATCTCAAAACTGATTTGGAGTCGCCAGGTGAATGATTTCAACCTTCGGGTGTCTGATTGTTGTCCACCATCAAAAATTAGATCTAAACTTGATACATTTTACTGAGGAACATAAAACTACCTCCCAATTATGGTCACCACTATGTTATCACCTAGATTGACCTCAAGCTGAAGGCAGGAATTTCTAAGGTAACCACAAACCATGCTTAACCTAGTAGCTAGCCCTACTAGGTCGGGAGAGGTCTCTCTCCTTTTAGATCCCAGTCAAGATGACTAGATCAAGAATAAGATTTTATGCTAGGTATAGTAGCTCAAGGTTTTTGATTGAATTTGTTGGTATTTTTTCCAGATTAGGTGGAGTTGGGCAATTTGGGTCTCGGAAACTAAGTCAAAATTGCAGGGGATTCTATGGGGCAAGGTAGGTATGATCTTTAGCACCTTAAAGCTTGATGGGGTGAAATTCTAGACTGGTGAGGAGCTAAGAAGGGCTTGAGCAAGTCAATAATCCTTCCTAAATAGAGGAAAACATGAAATACTGGTATTTTCCCAAGGAAGAGCATTAAAAACTAATGTATTCCACCTATATAACTTGAAAACAACCAATCAGAAGAAATTATATGAAAGAGGCATACATAAATAACATGAGAATGTATTGATAGAAGAGGAAACACATGCCAAAGGCCATAGCACAAGTATCCCATAAAAATAGCTGCAACTTTATTAGTTTCGTGCGACAACTGCTACAAAATGATAAGTGTTCATTACATGAGCATCCAGCTGAATCCAACCCTTTAAAATGACAAAGAAAATACATAATATAGATATCTAAACCACTCATCCTAGCCATCAAGGGTTGAATCCATTAGAAAGGGAGTTGTTTCAACCATTTCCCAACAAATAACTGAAATATAGGCAGTCAAACAACTTGCCTCTAAAAGAGGGGAAACTGATTCATTTGCCTCAAAACCACGTCTAACTAATGAATCTACCCTATGACACTATTTTACCATTACATTTACATGGCATGGCATCAATTACATCAGTGAAATCATCCATGATGAGAGAGAAATGAAATTCACAGTCAAAATAGGCGAATTCTTGTTCCTTGAGCAAAATGGCCCTAAGCACAACATTGATTTCCACCTAATTTTGGAGGCCTTCCCATTAGAAAAATTGAGCCCATGATAGCTCATTGGAAATTTATTCAAGTCTAGTTTCTAGAATAGCTAGCATTTTTTAATTTGGAGGTGATTTTCCCACTCAAAACATGAATCTCCCAAGACTTCTTCTGTGTGTTGAAAAAGAGTTAGAAAGGTCATTTTTTTGTTGTTTTTGGACCTTTTGGCGAACCAGATCTACTCCAAAACTTATGAAAATTTCTAGGTGCATGTCCTCATCATTTTGAATCCAAAAATGTCAAATTTTTCTCCAATAGATGCCCCAGGAAAAAGTGCAGCGCCAGTGGCGGTACGCTTCTTGACAAATTTTCTGTGTTGTGAATTTCAAAATTTCAAAAATACAAGAACTTCTCAAAATTTGCCCAAATTTGGCATGGAGCACCACCATCAAGTGCTTTGGTTGGACAAAGAGGCTTCAACCAACATTTGAGTCTATATTCCTCTTTTTTTCCCTCTAAGTCTCTCCTCAATCTAGCTTTCATCCTCTTCATTCTCATGTTGCAAATTTTGTTCTGTGTCCTATAGTG